>CM016626.1:96781462-97381462 GCA_005393395.2 Gossypium australe | reverse complement strand
AGTCGAATTTTCTATTTGTAGGTGACTTTTTTGGACATTTGTTTTGCTATGGCCGGCCACCTCCTTTAGAGACAAAGGGGGCTTACTTTTTAATTTTCCAAGGTGCTTTGGAGCCTATCCAAACAAGCATGGGACGGAAACAAGAACAAGGGTGGACAGTTCGGCCTCCAATGTCCCTTTTTCGTGAACAACAAAGCATGATTAAATGTGCCAAGTGTTGTTGGTTTGTCCCCCATTGTGTCTCCATGCACGGGGCATGCTTTCCAGGTTTTCTAGGCACCTAGGAAATGCAAGAACATTCGGTTTCCAAGGGCTGGAATTGGGACTTGTGAAAATTCCTTTTCCACTCCCCTAGGCCGAATATTAAAAGGCTTTTGCATGGCTCAATGTTTCATGCGTGGTGAGGACTTCAAGGACGGCATGGGGGCTTGAAAATGTTGTCTTCTAGGCAAATGTTGGAGCACGTTTTTGGACAACATTAAAAGGTTGATAGGCACACTTTTTTGAGCCGTTTGTTCCCTCTCGAGTTCAATAAAAAGGAACCTTAAAGTGCTGCACTTTTGACCGAAATTTTATGCCTTGTTGGAGCCTTGTTTCGGGAATGCAAAGGGGACAAAGCTTGCTTTGCTTGCCCATGCGTGCACATCCTTTTAGGCCGATTTTAACACCTTGTTGGAGCATGCATGGAAAATTTTTCATGGCATTAGTTGCTGGTTGCTTTTCCAAACGAAATTAATGTGCTGTTAGTTGTTTGTTTCTTCCAATGTTGACAAGTATTGAAGAGGGAAACAACTTATTTGCATGCTGGTTAATTGTGCAAGCCCGGGGGATGTTTTAGTGGCTAAAGTGGGACTTTGGTAGGACCTTTGCACGTTTCCCATACCACCAAGTACCAAGGATTGACCGGTCGGCTTTTTCCAAAGGCATTTCTTTTGCACGCTCCCAAGGCTGAAAATTACTTAGAAAATTAAGCTAAATTTCATGGCTTATCGGTTAATTTCTCAGCACTATAAATATGCGAAATTTGCCTTTTGTAAGCACTTTTGAATGAATGATATATTGAAACTCTGTCGAAATTGTAAGAGACTTTCTCCATTTTCGTTTTAAGGATTTGTTGGCTTATCTAGTGAGCTAGTGGCGTTAACCTATTCTTTTGATCACCTTCTAAATACCGAGGTTCCTATCGTATCTTCGATAGTGGGTCAAGGTCTGATATCCATCCAAAAATCAAGCCTTAAGAACCGTATAAGTAATTTGGGTTGATACCCTTCGGTATTGGTTCTTACTTGTTTCTTAAGCCTTAAATCGAAACTTATCTTCCATTTTCGTATCTCTTGTTTACGACTGGGCAACTAAACATACATCTCGATTTCATCTTGAGACCGAGACCGTATCATCTGGTATCAGAGCCAGTTAAACCGAGAATCACGAGCCTCTGACGACTAATCCAAAGCTGTCACATGAAGATCTGAAGTAAGTTTAAAAAAAATTGATTATAACAAAAACAAAACTCGAATATAAAAAAAAAGAAAAAATTCGAACAAAGTTCAATATCTCTTCTTCTGCTGTAAACTTCTTCTTTCTCTCTCGACCCAACTTGTCAAACCACTCGAGATTTTTTTTTCTTCTTCCTTCAGCCTACCTTAATACCCAATACATTACAACCCTTGAAACCCGTTTTGTGACCAACCCCTAAGCCCTAATAGGCCTTGGCGAATCCTAACAACGAAATCACGAGAAAGTATAGAGGTAAAAGGCATGAGAGTGTGAGCTTATTCGAGGGGAGGTAAAAGCCGAACTAAGAGTGTAAACACGAGTGTAGTGTCATCAAGCTTCTTTCTTTCTGAGTGAATTGTGAGGTTTTATTTGTGAGGAATTAATTCTATTACGATGTCACAAGAGTCCAGGCGAAACGCGGAGGAACAACAAGGAAGACAACCGGTCCGAAATGTTCCTGACTTACAATTGCAAGCCCACTTGCGAGAGTTGGAAAGGTTACTTGAACGGAGACTCAACTCCCTTGAGGATCGTCTGTTTCAAGTTGAAGCACAAAGACCACGAGAAGTGACTCCTGAAGTTGCTAGACCACTGCGTGGACGACCTAATCAAAGGCGTGAGCAACAACGAGAAATTGATGAAGGCATCAATGAGTTTAGTGAAGGTGAAAGCGACCATGAGTCCAACACCAGTGTTGGAAGGAGAGACCCCCAAAACCGCGGCCAAAGAGATCGGCGGCAAGAAGACAACGATCTCAAAAATATCAAGTTGACCATTCCCCCTTTCCAAGGTAAGTCAGATCCCGAAGCCTATCTGGAATGGGAAAAGAAGATCGAACTTGTGTTCGATTGCCACAATTACTCCGAAAATAAGAAGGTCAAGTTAGCCGCTATAGAATTTTCTGACTACGTCATGATCTGGTGGGATCAGTTGACGATAAGTCGAAGGCGCAACGGCGAACGGCCAATCACTACATGGGCCGAAATGAAAGCGGTCATGAGACGTCGATTTATCCCTTCTTACTACCACCGAGAGTTACATCAGAAACTCCAACACCTTTCACAGGGGAGGAGAAGTGTTGAAGATTACTATAAGGAAATGGATATCACCATGATCCGAGCCGACATCCAAGAAGAACAGGAAGCTACCATGGCTCGATTCTTAGCTGGACTCAACCGGGAGATAGCAAATGTTGTGGAATTGCAACATTGTGTCGAGATGGAGGATATGGTCCACATGGCCATCAAAGTAGAAAAACAATTGAAGCAAAAAAGGGCATCCTGCAGCTATTCCAATCTGAAACCCTCGAAGTGGGGCCAAGGTACAAGCAAGGGGTTCCCCATAAACAAACCGAAAGATTCCACTTTCATCCCTAAGACGAACAAGCCTATGGCCGAAACAAGTAAAGGCCAAGTTCCAGAAAGTTCGAATGCTAGATCGAGGGATATTAAATGCTTCAAGTGTCTTGGTCGAGGACACATCGCAAGTCAATGCCCAAATAGATGAACTATGGTGATGCGGGCTAACGGTGAGATTGAAACCGAAGACGAAGAAGAATGTGAGTCTGAGTCCAATTTGGAAGCTGATGAGGACATAGAACAACCCGTTGAAGGTGAATTGCTCGTCGTGAAGCGAAGCCTCAGTCTTCAAAGCGCGGGAAATGAGGAGCAACGAGAAAATATTTTTCATTCGAGATGCCAGGTGCAAGGCAAGGTTTGGAGCCTTATCATCGACGGAGGGAGTTGCACGAACGTAGCAAGTACCCTCATGGTGGAAAAGCTAGAATTGACAATGACAAAGCATCCAGCTCCGTATAAGCTTTAGTGGCTTAACGACGGTGGAGAGCTCAGAGTTACTAAACAAGTCTTAGTATCCTTCAGCATCGGGAAGTACTCCGATGAAGTGCTATGCGACGTAGTGCCAATGCACGCGAGTCACTTACTCTTGGGACGTCCATGGCAATATGACCGCCGAGTGGTGCACGATGGCTACACTTATCGGTATTCCTTCAAGCATCTCGGAAGGAATGTGACACTTGCCCCTTTAACTCCTAAACAAGTCTTTGATGATCAGCAAAAGCTTCGAATTTCCATTGATCAATCAAAAGAAAAAGAAAAGAATACAAGAGAGAAAAGTAAGAAAAATGAGCGAGAGAAGAATACGAGTGCAAAAACAAACGAGAGAAAACAAAGGAAAGAAAAAGATGAAGACGAAAGAGAGAGTGGAGAAATGAGCGTTCTTGCAAAAGCGAGTGATATTCGGAAGGCCTTAAGTTTGAGACATTCGATGTATTTGCTTTTCTACAAGGAAGCATTTTTGAACACTAAAGATTTACCTGAAAATATTCCTCCTTCTGTGTTGTCCTTGATACAGGAATTTGAAGATATCTTTCCGGAGGAGATACCGAGTGGTTTGCCTCCCATCCGAGGCATAGAACACCAAATTGACTTGGTCCCCGGAGCTGCTTTACCTAACCGCCCCGCATATCGAAGTAATCCCGAGGAAACAAAAGAGCTCCAAAAGCAAATCACTGAATTACTTGGAAAAGGCTATATTCGAGAAAGCCTTAGTCCATGCGCGGTACCGGTGTTGCTTGTGCCAAAGAAAGATGGCTCGTGGCGCATGTGTGTTGACTGTCGCGCCATAAACAAAATTACCGTTAAGTATCGACACCCGATACCCCGACTTGATGACATGCTTGATGAGTTAAGTGGAGCAAAAATTTTCACAAAAATTGACCTCAAAAGTGGATATCATCAAATACGAATGCGCGAGGGCGATGAGTGGAAAACAACTTTCAAAACGAAGCTAGGTTTGTACGAATGGTTGGTAATGCCATTAGGCCTTACAAACGCTCCAAGCACTTTTATGCGTCTTATGAATCATGTTTTACGAGCTTTCATTGGAAAATCATGTGTTGTTTATTTTGATGACATATTAGTGTACAGTAGATCTTTGGAGGAACACGTCCAACATCTACGTGCGATCTTAGAAATATTGCGAAAAGAGGTATTGTACGCTAATCTCCAGAAGTGTTCTTTTTGTACTGACAAAGTTGTCTTCTTAGGATATGTCGTAAGTGAAAATGGCTTGGAGGTAGACCAAGAGAAGGTTCGAGCAATCCAAGAATGGCCACGTCCTACGACGATCACCCAAGTACGAAGCTTTCATGGGTTGGCTAGTTTCTACCGCTGATTCGTGCCTAATTTCAGCACTATAGCCGCTCTTTTAACGAGTGTGATCAAGAAAAATTCGGCTTTCCATTGGGCCGAAGATCAAGAACGGTCTTTTAATGCAAGTAAAGAGTGTCTTGTTAAAGCCCCATTGTTATCCCTTCCTAATTTTTCTAAAACCTTTGAAATTGAATGTGACGCTTCAGGTGTAGGGATCGGAGCCGTTCTAACTCAGAATGGGAGACCGGTGGCGTACTTTAGCGAGAAATTGAATGGAGCTGCCCTTAATTTTCCCGTGTATGACAAGGAAATGTACACCCTCATAAGGTCACTTGAAACGTGGCAGCATTACTTGAGGCCGAAAGAGTTTGTTATTCATTCAGATCATGAAGCGCTCAAGTACATTAAGGGTCAGCATAAGCTCAACAAACGACACGCGAAATGGATCGAGTATTTAGAATCATTTCCATACGTAATCAAGTATAAGAAAGGTAAGGAAAATGTAGTAGCCGATGCGCTATCACGAAGGTATACTCTATTGACCTTTCTTGATTCTAAATTACTTGGTTTCCATCATATAAAAGATTTGTATGTTGGTGATGTTGACTTTGGGAATCTGTATAATGCTTGTGAAAACGGTGCCTTTGATAAGTTTTATAGGTACGAAGGATTTCTCTTCAAGGAGAATAAGCTATGCATACCGCACGGGTCTAATCGAGAGTTGCTCGTGTTAGAGGCCCATAGTGGTGGCCTCATGGGTCACTTTGGACGAGACAAAACGGTGTCAACTCTACAAGAACATTTTTTTGGCCGGGAATGCGAAAGGATGTTGAACATTTATGCGAGCATTGTATAGCTTGTAAACGAGCGAAGTCGCGAGTCCAACCTCATGGTCTATACACGCCACTTCCAATTCCGGACACTCTGTGGACCGACGTTTCTATGGACTTCATCCTCGGCTTATCAAGATCCAAAACAGGGAAGGACTCGATCTTTGTCGTTGTTGATCAATTTTCTAAAATGTCTCATTTTATTCCTTGTACTAAGACTGATGATGCTGTGCACATTGCAAATTTATTTTTCAGGGAAGTTGTGCGTCTACATGGGATCCCGAGAACGATCGTATCTGATCGAGACGTAAAATTTTTAAGTCATTTCTGGCGGACTCTGTGGGGGAAGCTAGGAACGAAGTTAATGTTCTCGACCACTTGTCATCCTCAGATGGATGGACAAACTGAAGTGGTGAACCGAGTCCTATCGACCCTACTTCGAGCATTGGTGCGAAAGAATCTTAAAATGTGGGAGGAATGCCTGCCCCATGTCGAGTTTGCTTACAACCGAGCTGCTCATTCTGCGACTAAATTTTCTCCCTTCGAGACAGTTTACGGGTTTAATCCTCTCACTCCTCTTGATCTATTACCATTACCTTCTGATAAGTTTATCCATTCTGATGCTAGGAAGAAGGCGGACTATGTCAAAGAACTGCATAAAAAGGTGCGCGAGAACATCGAGGCAAGAACTGAGCAATATACCCAGCGAGCCAACAAAGGACGAAAACAAATTGTGTTTGAACTGGGAGACTGGGTCTGGGTGCATATGCGAAAAGAGCGATTTCCAGCTCGACGACGAAATAAGTTATCACTGAGAGGAGATGGACCTTTCCAAGTCCTCGAGCGAATTAATGAAAACTCATACAAACTCGATTTGCCTGGTGAGTATAATATCAGTGCTAGTTTTAATGTGGTTGATTTAACTCCGTTCGATGCAGGTCCTGACTTGAGGACAAGTCATTTTCAAGAGGGGGAGGATGATACGGGCACACCCCATCATGAGCCAAGCTCGAGCCGAGACCCGATGGTGTTACCTCAAGGACCGATTACGAGGGCTCGTGTGAAACAATTTAAAGAGGCAATTGGATTTTTAGTCCAACAAGCTTGGGACGATGCGAAGACTAGCTCACACGATATTTTAACTTCGTGTTGCATGCTCCTACGAGCTCACGTTCCGGAAGAAAATCATATGGCCATTCGGCCTTAGTTAATTAATTAGATGAAATTAATTAAATATATTCATTCAAGTTAAATGAGTTTAATTAAGTCATGATCCTTGCATAAATAGTAACTTTAATTTAGATAATTATTTAATTAGTAAGTAGTGGCTAATATGTTTAAAATAGGTCCTAAATTAGTGGTTGGACGCCTACCCTTTTAATTGGCCGAATTTAATATGAACATTAGTCTACCCTCCTTTTTAATTTGTTCAATTAAGACACATGTTTTAACTTGCATTTAATTCCTAGACACTAATAGCTAAATTTTCTATTTGTAGGTGACTTTTTTGGACATTTGTTTTGCTATGGTCGGCCACCTCCTTTAGAGACAAAGGGGGCTGACTTTTTAATTTTCCAAGGTGCTTTGGAGCCTATCCAAACAAGCATGGGACGGCAACAAGAACAAGGGTGGATGGTTTGGCCTCCAATGTCCCTTTTTCGTGAACAATAAAGCATGATTAAATGTGCCAAGTGTTGTTGGTTTGTCCCCTATTGTGTCTCCATGCATGGGGCATGCTTTCCACGTTTTCTAGGCACCTAGGAAATGCAAGAACATTCGGTTTCCAAGGGCTGGAATTGGGACTTGTGAAAATT
Organism: Gossypium australe; assembly: GCA_005393395.2. NCBI lineage: Eukaryota > Viridiplantae > Streptophyta > Magnoliopsida > Malvales > Malvaceae > Gossypium > Gossypium australe. Next base: position 97,374,148 of record CM016626.1, on the reverse strand, counting down.
CCTTTTCCACTCCCCTAGGCCAAATATTAAAAGGCTTTTGCATGGCTCAATGTTTCATGCGTGGTGACGACTTCAAAGACGGCATGGGGGCTTGAAAATGTTGTCTTCTAGGCAAATGTTGGAGCACGTTTTTGGACAACATTAAAAGGTTGATAGGCACACTTTTTTGAGCCGTTTGTTCCCTCTCGAGTTCAACAAAAAGGAACCTTAAAGTGCTGTACTTTTGACCGAAATTTTATGCATTGTTGGAGCCTTGTTTCAGGAATGCAAAGGGGACAAAGCTTGCTTTGCTTGCCCATGCGTGCACATCCTTTTAGGCCAATTTTAACACCTTGTTGGAGCATGCGTGGACAATTTTTCATGGCATTAGTTGCTGGTTGCTTTTCCAAACGAAATTAATGTGTTGTTAGTTGTTTGTTTCTTCCAATGTTGACAAGTATTGAAGAGGGAAACGACTTAATTGCATGCTGGTTAATTGTCCAAGTGTGGGGGATGTTTTAGTGGCTAAAGTGGGACTTTGGTAGGACCTTTGCACGCTTCCCATGCCACCAAGTACCAAGGATTGACCGGTCAGCTTTTTCCAAGGGCATTTCTTTTGCACGCTCCCAAGGCTGAAAATTACTTAGAAAATTATGCTAAATTTCATGGCTTATCGGTTAATTTCTCAGCACTATAAATATGCGAAATTTGCCTTTTGTAAGCACTTTTGAGTGAAAGATATATCGAAACTCTGTCTAAATTGTAAGAGACTTTCTCCAATTTTGTTTTAAGGATTTGTTGGCTTATCTAGTGAGCTAGTGGCGTCAACCTATTCTTTTGATCACCTTCTAAATACCGAGGTTCCTGTCGTATCTTCGATAGTGGGTCGAGGTCTGATATCCATCCAAAAATCAAGCCTTAAGAACCGTATAAGTAATTTGGGTCGATACCCTTCGGTATTGGTTCTTACTTGTTTCTTAAGCCTTAAATCGAAACATATCTTCCATTTTCGTATCTCTTGTTTACGACTGGGCAACTAAACATACATCTCGATTTCATCTCGAGACTGGGACTGTGTCACCTTGGCTACTGAGGATTCGTACCCACAGATTTGGCTTGCGATTCCAGATGAACCCCTTATGAGAACCCAAAGTTAAGAAGAGGCTAAAAGGGTGTGTTTGCACTCCAACAGATTCGGCTTTAAGATGAAGAACAAAGTGAGGCCTTCGGCTTTTAGAATGAACAAGATAGAAAGGAAGAGAACAGGAATTGATGGCAAAAAAATTAAGGAGAAAGAACATTACCTTGCAAATAGCACCCATCGAAAGCAGAGGAACTCTCTTCAGACAAAAAACTAACTACTCTGCTTCTGAAGGTTCGGCTAGAGAAACAAGAAATGGAGGTGCAAAAAGAGAAAATAAAAGAAATGGAAGAAGTGCAGAGAGTGTTTTGGTCACAAGAAGAAAGAAATAGAGGATACCAAAAGGTTGAGAAGGTTCGGCTAAAAGAAAAGAAAATCTAGAAGAGGATTCAGCTAGAGGAGAAAGAAGTAGAGGAGAAGAGATGAAGAAGAGGGTTTCGGCTTTGTGAAGAAAAGGGTGAAAGAGATGAATAGATGAAACAAAGATTCGACTATGGAGGTCTCAAGAGAAAGAAAGAAAATGAGAGGAGAAAAGGTAGAAGTAGACTTAAGTGACAATAGAAGAAAATGATTGAAAAGGGAAGGAAAGCAATACGAAAATTCGGCCAAGCTCAAGAGAACAAAAGTGCATCAATTTGAAAGGAAAGCAAGAGAATCACTAAAAGCACTCACTAGAAAGTTTCGGCACTCTCTCCCTACATACACTAACTGAAAATATTAGGATGGAAATGCCTAAGAACAAAAGGAAAATTCGACACTCACCTATCCTAGCTAAAACCGAACATGCTCACCCACACCTTCCCACGTTTGTCCAAACTCCATATCTCTCCCACATCCCACGATTTCCTCCTCCATTCACTCTCCATCCACCAATTCAAATTGGTTGACCGATTCAAACTCCACAAGCACCTCTCCTCCATCCATTTCATACTGGTTGACTCATTCCACAACCACCATGTAGAGTCCTAGCCGAATGCCACTTCTTCCCCTCCTTGAGCACAAAAATTTAAGCTCCACAATGCAGTAGTGGGATTCGAACTCCTTCCCCCTTTCTCTGCCAATGACGCCACAATCTCCTTGCCACATGCCCAACTTGTGTCATCAAACACCAATAAATATTCTTAAAGCCTGCTTCCCCTAGCTGTCCCCCCTAAAGTGCCCTAAAGAGAAAAATTTACCAAAGCTCTGGCTCGAACCCGAGCCTCCCCAGGACCCCAGACACACCAAAATAACATGCTAAACGAGCCAAACACATAGAACTGCACAAAATGCAGAACCCCTAATTCTAGGATGTTACAGTTCTACTCCCTTAAAGAAATTTCGACCTCGAAATTTATCTGGTTAGAAGAGATGATGGTATTGCTGTTGAATTGCCTCTTCCGACTCCCACGTGGCTTCTTCTGAACCATGATTATGCCATAATAATTTGACCAACGGAATCGACTTCCTTCTCAACACTTTAACATCTCGTTTTAAGATCTACACTGGTTCTTCTTCAAAAGACATGTCTGCTCTCACTTCAATTTCTTCCACCGGCACTATGTGAGATGGATCCGAATGATAGCGCCTCAACATTGAGACATGGAATACATCATGCATCTGACTCAACTCCGGAGGTAACTCAAGCTGATAAGCCACTAGTCCCACACGTTTCAACATCCAATAAGGCCCGATAAATCTGGGGCTCAACTTGCCTTTCTGTCCAAATCTTAGAACTTTCTTCCAATGTGAAATATTCAGAAAAACCTGATCACCCTCTGAGAATTCTATTTCTTTACGCTTTAGATCTGCATACGATTTTTGTCTGTCAGAGGCTTCCTTCAACCGAGCCCGAATAAACTTAACCTTTTCTTCCGTCTCTGAGATCAATTCTGGACCCAACAACTGTCGCTCACCCAACTCCGTCCAGCAGGTAGGGGTACGACACCTACGACCATACAACGCCTCGTAGGGTGCCATCTGAATGCTGGATTGATAGCTATTGTTGTACGCAAATTCTGCCAACGGTAAGAAATCCTCCCAACTACCTCTGAAGTCGATTACATAACCTCTCAACATGTCTTCCAGAATCTTAATTACTCTCTCTGACTGACCATCAGTCTGTGGATGAAACACCGTGCTGAAATCCAGTCTTGTACCCAAAGCTTCGTGCAACGCCTTCCAGAACCGTGATGTAAACCTAGGATCCCTGTCGGATATGATAGACACGGGTACCCCATGCAACCTCACGATTTCTGCCACATATGACTTGGCCAACTTCTGAAATGAGTAGTCCACCCGGACCGGTATGAAGTGGACAGACTTCATCAACCGATCGACAATCACCCACACTAAATCTTTCTTAGTAGGCGTTAGGGGCAGCCCACTAACAAAGTCCATTGTTATCCTCTCCCACTTCCAAAGTGGAATCTTCACTGGATGCAACAACCCCGAAGGCAACTGATGTTTTGCCTTCACCTGTTGACACGTCAAACATTTACTCACAAACTCGGTAACTTCTTGCTTCAGACCTGGCCACCAGTACTCTTCACGTAAATCTCGATACATCTTGCTCCCACCGGGGTGCATAGCGTATGGGCTACTATGCACCTCCCGCAGGATCATCTGTCTCAACTCAAAATCCTTCAGCATACAAATCTTCCCACGAAAACATAGTACCCCTTCACTGCTCAAACCAAAATCTCCTATCTCACCACCTTGCACTTGCTAAAGTCGAGAACTTAACGATTCATCCAACATTTGCTTCTCTTTAATCTGACTTACCCATGTCGGCTTCACTTAAAGTTCGGCTAATAGACTACCATCTTCATACAAACTGAGATGAGCAAACATTGCCCTCAAATTCGATATCACCTTACGACTCAACGCATCCGCCACTACGTTAGCTTTACCCGGGTGATACTATATCGAGTAGTCGTAGTCCTTCAATAACTCAATCCACCTCTGTTGCCTTAAATTCAACTCTTTCTGGGTAAAGAGATATTTTAGGCTCTTGTGATTGGTGTAGATAATCAACTTTTCTCCATACAGGTAGTGTCTCCAAATCTTCAAGGCAAACACCACCGCAGCTAGCTCCAAATCATGAGTGGGATATTCACTTCATGTGGTCTTAATTGCCGAGACGCATACGCTACTACCTTCCTTTCTTGCATTAGCACACATCCCAACCTTGTGTGTGATGCATCACAATAGACGACAAACTCCTTCCCAGCCTCAGGCTGAATCAACACTGGAGCCTCAGTCAAGATACTCTTTAGCTTCTCAAAGCTTTCCTGCTGCTTATCAGCCCAAACAAACGGTACCCCTTTCCGTAACAACTTGGTTAAAGGTGCAGCAATCAACGAGAATCCCTCAACAAACCTTCTGTAGTACCCAGCTAACCCAAGGAAACTTTGAATTTCTGCTACAGACTTCCGCGGCTTCCAGTCCAGAACAGCTTCGATCTTTCGGGGTTCAACCCGAATCCCCTCGGCAGAAACAATAGCCCCAAAAAGGTCACTTCCTTCAATCAAAATTCACACTTGCTGAATTTGGCATACAGTTGCTTCTCTCTCAAAATCTGCAGAGCTATCCAAAGATGCCAATCATGCTCCTCCTCAGTCCTTGAATATACTAAGATATCATCTATGAACACCACGACAAACCGATCCAGATAGGGTGGAATACCCGGTTTATCATATCCATAAATGCAGCTGGTGCATTCGTTAACCCGAATGGCATCACTAAGAACTCGTAGTCACCATAACAGGTTTGAAAAACAATCTTATGAATATCTGCCTCCTTGACCTTTAACTGATGATACCCAGATCTCAAATCTATCTTCGAGAAAACCGAAGCTCCTCTTAGCTGATCGAACAAATCGTCAATCCTTGGCAACGGGTACTTGTTCCTAATTGTCAACTTGTTCAATTGCATATTGTAACATCCGAATTAGGGCCTAGTCGGAACAGTGGTTTCGAGATCACAAATCCGACGAGGAAAATTTTATTTTTATTATATTTTTATGTTCTACAACTTCACGGAATGATTCCGTGAAAATTTCGTTCAAAAATTTTGACGTTTGGGCACTCAATTTAGTCAAAAGGACTAAATTGTAAAAAGTGCAAAAGTTGAGTTCTACATGTTAGAGGTGTCCAATTGTTATGAAATTTTAAATTGGAGGTCCTTAAATGATAATTAGACCATTGGTTAAGTTGGTGGACAAAAATGGACATGGATGGGTATGTTTCAAAAGATTTTTTTAAGGGGCATTTTGGTAATTTAGTGAATTAAATGAATTAAAAACAAAATTTAAATGCCAAATATGTCCATCTTCTTCATTAGGACAAAATTACAAGGGTTCTCCATATCTAAGGTTTTTTTCAAGCTTCCAAGCTCCATATAAGTGATTCCAAGCCCTGTTTTTAATGTTCTTTACGTTTTTTGAATCCCGGTAACTTGGTTTAACTTATTCTAGCAATAATTTAACCTAGGGTTCATATTTGGAAAAATACCCATAGTTAAAATGTGTTTATTTTGATGTTTTATGATAGAAGATGAAGGTTGAAATTATGTTAAACAACTTTTGCTAAGTGATTTTACGTGAAAACGATTAAAATGACATAATCGATAAAAATACCTAATGTTCATAAGTACATGTTAGAGTGAGATTTTGATGTTGCTATAGAAGGGAAAAATGTTCAGCATGTTATAAAACATAATAATAAGGGATGAAGTTTCATTTTCGAGCCTAGGGGCAAAATTGTAATTATGTAAAAGTTTAAGGGCAAAATTATAATTTTGCTAAAGTTTGAGGTAGGGATTGTTTTGAGTAGTACATTAATTAAATAAGTGAAATGTGATGTTTTAGACCCCGAAAGATGAGGTTTGGACCTAGAATTGGAGGAAAATCGAAAAATCAGGAAAGTTGGTAAAATGACCGTTTCGGCATTCGAGGTAAGTTGGTGTGTAAATAATAATGCAATAATGTCGTACTGTATGTTTGAAACCTAAATTGTGGTATTAAATTGATTTTGCTGAATTACATGTTTTGTATATTATGTTGGTGAATTGATTTAATAATAATGTTTATGATAAAAGGTGACATAGGTGACATGGAAAATGGGTCGAAATGTTGTGCTTAAAGGTGTTTTCTATGACTATGGTTATTATGTGAAATGGAAAGTTGATATGTAAATAATGCATTTATTTTACTTGTTCAATAATTATTTTGCTATATATTATGGAAATCATTGGGTGGTAACTATAATATGAAAATGTATGGAATGTGAAATTCTCGATTGAACCCTCGAAAAACCGAGAGATACGGGCAATATGTAGCTAGGTCACACGAGTGATAAGGGACCTTCACCGTGTGCACAAGAAAGCTACTAGATGGCAAAATTTGATATGTAGCTAGGCCACATTGATGACAAGGGACTTTCACCATGTGCACAAGAAAGCTACGGGATAATAATTTCATATGTAACTAGGTCACATGTGTAATACTGTGTGTATACCATGTGTAAAAAAAAGTTACGGGTTATGAGTAGCTAGGTCACATGAGTGGTTCCTAGTGTCAAACACCATGTAGACAAGAAAGCTACGAGATGGAATGGCTAGGTCACATGGGTGATAAGAGACCTTCACCATGTGTACAAGAAAGCTGAGTTATGTGTAGGTGGAGCTATGTGCTGAGACCACCGAGTGTCTGGTGTTTTCAGAAGGGGTTCAACGAGATAATTTACTAATGATGATTGGTGCGATCATGTTATGAATAAGTGCAAGTGTAAATGTGACCAATTGAGAAATGTGGCAAATGTACGTATGAACAATATGTTCGATATGTAATCAGAAATCGAAAAGGTTGGTATAAGCAAGTGATGAACACAACTAAAGTGAAAGAGAGAGCAAAAATTTACAATAAAACTGTTTGGACAACAGCAGTGACATGAGTTTGAAAAATCACTAAAAATAGTAGAGATTGAATTATAAGTATGATGAGTTATTGATTTAAAGATTATTGAGTCTATTTTCATATAAAAGAAACATAGCAAACAAATGATTCGTATATTTTGAGAGATTTGAATTTCTGTGAGACTGGTTCAGAATGATTACGTGATCCCCTATTCTACATTGGAAAAATCATTAAAAATTGTACAAAACTAATTGTGGGATATAATTTATATGCCTGAAATTTTGATTGAGTCTATGTTTAAATGAACTGAATAAGAAGGTCATATGAACTCTGTATGAAGATAAAATTGATTCGTAGTGAAGAGAGGTCAGAATAGTCAAACAGTAAAATAGGGGAATATTTAATGAATAAACTGTATTTATTGGCTAAACCAAAAATTCTGGAAATTTTATGGTAATAAGATATGTGAGCCTAGTTGCATGGAAAATTAACGGATCTTAGTTTAGAGTTTGGTAGCTCCAGATATAAATAATTTAATGACTATAACTCAAGAAAACAACTTAACTAGAATTTGAATAAATAGGAAGAATATGAAAATAGCATTTTATCACATTGCTTATTAGTTTCATGCGAGCTTACTAAGCGTAAAGCTTACTCCCTTCTTTCCATTTCTTTTAGTTTTGTCAGGTCAGCTCAGGGTTGGAGATCGTCAGAGGCAGTATCACACTATCGGGCCATTATCCTTGGTGTATTGGCATGTGTATGTTAAATGTTTTCAAGTGAGTGGCATGTATAGGGACATAGTTTTTTTTATGATGGATGTTGTTGTGATTAGCCAAATGTATTGGCTTCTATTGATTTATTGATTATAACCATGAGATATGGCTTATAATGATTTTGGCCTATAAGCCTATTTTGTCCATGGCATGTGTTTGAAAAGTTTTAATTTTGGGAAAAATTTGGTAACTCGATTTTGTACGATTGTGAATGTTTAAGTCCAGTAACGCCTCGAACCCTATCCCGGAGTTGGACACGGGTGAGGGGTGTTACATTTAGTGGTATCAGAGCTATGGTTTAGTCGGTTCTCGGACTAACATAGCAAGTGTGAGAGTCTAGTTATACATACCAGCAATATGTGATAGTGTGATGCCTTCTGACGCGATTGAGGACAATCTTATTAAAAGTGAAATACTCTCCAACCGAGCTATATTCGACCATTTGATAGTGACACTGAAGTATTTGAATAAAGTGTAGCTATGATGAGTTAAACCCGGAAAAGTATGAATAAGAATTCGTACTGTGTATATGTGATAATGTGTGAAATGAAAGTTTATACAGTGATATGCTTATTCATATTTTTCTGACCTTCAAATACTATAGCATGCTTGACTAAAATTGATTAGTGAATGTGATAAGTAAGTTATTCAAATTTCGTAGAATGTATGAATGAGTGCACTTGTTTGAATGAGATAATTGGAAATTTTTATGTAAGGCAAATATGAATGATAATTGTTCGAAGTGGGTAGTATAGTTATAATGACATATGTTGATAATGAAAGATGTTTCATATATATATGTGTGTGAGAATCGAGTTAGAGGCTGTACGACCTCACTCCCTTATCGATGAGGTGTTTATAACGAAAATTCATGAGAATCATGTTGATTAAGTTCCTAAGTGTGGAATCAAAGAGTTCAGTTATAGAATAACTATAGATATAATCAGAGACTGAGGATGGTTGACAAGTGAAGGACAGAGTTAGAGAAATATCAGATTGACTCAAGAATTATTTGATTTATACAATATCATAATTAGTGAAAAAATTAATTTTTATAAATCGACTTATTCAGATAAGATACTGAAAGGAAATGTATTAACTGGAAATTTCTTCAGAACTAAACTTCTTTAATGAAAAGCATATTGTGAGATTTACGATGGCAGAAATAATTGAAGGAATAATGTTGAAAGGTAAGATACCAGATTATGGCAGTCTTTTCCGAGGTATTCTATAACTGTTCTTGGAAATATTTTTTTGGTTACTGCCCCACTAATAAAATCCTTGTTTTATGGGAGTGCTTTCTAATCACGATGTATAGATAAAAGTATTGGTAGCCGACTGGTACATAATCTGTATTGATCTATGTCTCTTTGGCATTCCATTACATTCCATCTAATGGGACTTTATGAAAATACGCATGATGATATAAATCTATTTCTCCTAATTGATGCTCTATTCAATATACATATATGGGAAAGCTAAATAAGACCCTGCATTTTAATGAAGGCTAAAATAAAAGTTCTTTAGCACTAATTATGAGATAATCAGAAAGAACTAAACCACTCTTCTGGTAAGATTTTCGAGGACGAAAATCCTTAAAGGAGGAGAAATGTAACATCCCGAATTAGGGCCTAGACGGAACAGTGGTTTCGAGATCACAAATTCAACGAGGAAAATTTTATTTTTATTATATTTTTATGGTCTACGATTTCACGGAATGATTCCGTGAAAATTCCGTGATAATTTCGTTCAAAAATTTCGACGTTTGGGCACTCAATTTAGTCAAAAGGACTAAATTGTAAAAAGTGCAAAAGTTGAGTTCTACATGTTAGAGGTGTCCATTTTTTATGAAATTTTAAATTGGAGGTCCTTAAATGATAATTAGACCATTGGTTAAGTTGGTGGACAAAAATGGACATGGATGGGTATGTTTCAAAAGATTTTTTAAGGGGCATTTTGGTAATTTAGTGAATTAAATGAATTAAAAACAAAATTTAAATGCCAAATATGTCCATCTTCTTCATTAGGATGAAATTACAAGGGTTCTCCATATCTAGGGTTTGTTTCAAGCTTCCAAGCTCCATAGTAAGTGATTCTAAGCCCCGTTTTTAATGTTCTTTACGTTTTTGCAATTCCGGTAACTTGGTTTAACTTATTCTAGCAATAATTTAACCTAGGGTTCATATTTGGAAAAATACCCATAGGTGAAATGTGTTTATTTTGATGTTTTATGATACAACTTGAAGGCTGAAATTATGTTAAACAACTTTTGCTAAGCGATTTTACGTGAAACCGAGTAAAACGACATAACCGGTAAAAATACCTAGCGTTCATAAGTACATGTTAGAAATGTTCAGCATGTTATAAAACATAATAATAAGGGATGAAGTTTAATTTTCGAGCCTAGGGGCAAAATTGTAATTATGCAAAAGTTAAGGGGCAAAATTGTAAATTTGCCAAAGTTTGAGTTAGGGACTGTTTTGAGTAGTACATTAATTAAATAAGTGAAATGTGATGTTGTAGACCCCGAAAAATGAGATTTGGACCTAGAACTGGAGGAAAATCGAAAAATCGGGAATGTTGGTAAAATGACTGTTTCAGCATTCGAGGTAAGTTGGTGTGTAAATAATAATGCAATAATGTCGTAATGTATGTTTGAAACCTAAATTGTGGTATTAAATTGATTTTGCTGAATTACATGTTTTGTATATTATGTTGGTGAATTGATTTAATAATAATGTTTATGATAAAAGGTGACATAGGTGACATGGAAAATGGGTCGAAATGTTGTGCTTAAAGGTGTTTTCTATGACTATGGTTATTATGTGAAATGGAAAGTTGATATGTAAATAATGCATTTATTTTACTTGTTTAATAATTATTTTGCTATATATTATGGAAATCATTGGGTGATAACTATAATATGAAAATGTATGGAATGTGAAATTCTCGATTGAACCTTTAGAAAACTGAGAGATACAGACAATATGTAGCTAGGTCACACGAGTGATAAGGGACCTTCACCGTGTGCACAAGAAAGCTATGAGATGGCAAAATTTGATATGTAGCTAGGCCACATGGATGATAAGGGACTTCCACCATGTGTACAAGAAAGTTACGGGATAATAATTTCATATGTAACTAGGTCACATGTGTAATACTGTGTGTATACCATGTGTACAAGAAAGTTACGGGTTATGAGTAGCTAGGTCACATGAGTGGTTCCTAGTGTCGGACATCATGTAGACAAGAAAGCTACGAGATGGAATGGCTAGGTCACATGGGTGATTAGAGACCTTCACCATGTGTACAAGAAAGCCGAGTTATGTGTAGGTGGAGCTATGTGCTGAGACCACCGAGTATCGGGTGTTTTCCGAAGGGGTTCAACGAGATAATTTACTAATGATGATTGGGGCGATCATGTTATGAATAAGTGCAAGTGTGAATGTGACCAATTGAGAAATGTGGCAAATGTACGTATGAACAATATGTTCGATATGTAATTGGAAATTGGAAAAGTTGGTATAAGCAAGTGACGAACACAACTAAAGTGAAAGAGAGAGCAAAAATTTACAATAAAACTGTTTGGACAGCAGCAGTGACATGAGTTTGAAAAATCACTAAAAATAGTAGAGATTGAATTATAAGTTGTATGAGATATTGATTTAAAGCTTATTGAGTCTATTTTCATATATATGAAACAGATCAAACAAATGATTCGTATACTTTGAGAGATTTGAATTTCTGGTAGACTGGTTCAGAATGATTACGTGATCCCCTGTTCTGCCTTGGAAATCATTAAAAATTGTACAAAAATAATTGTGGGATATAATTTATATGCCTGAAATCCTGAATGAGTCTATTTTCAAATGAACTAAATAAGAATTTCATATGAACTCTGTACAAGGAGAAAATTGATTTGTAGTGAAGAGAGGTCAGAATAGTCAAATAGTAAAATAGGGGAATATTTAATGAATAAACTGTATTTATTGGCTAAACCAAAAATTCTGGAAATTTTATGGTAAAAAGATATGTGAGCCTAGTTGCATGGAAAATTAACGGATCTTAGTTTGGAGTTTAGTAGCTCCAGATATAAATAATTTAATGACTATAACTCAAGAAAACAACTTAACTAGAATTTGAATAAATAGGAAGAATATGAAAATAGCATGTTATCACATTGCTTATTAGTTTCATGCGAGCTTACTAAGCGTAAATCTTACTCCCTCCTTTCCATTTCTTTTAGTTTTATTAGGTCAGCTCAGGGTTGGAGATCGTCGGAGGCAGTATCACACTATCGGGCCATTATCCTTGGAGTATTGGCATGTGTATGTTAAATGTTTTCAAGTGAGTGGCATGTATAGGGACTTAGTTTTTTTTTTTATGATGGATGTTGTTGTGATTAGCCAAATGTATTGGCTTATATTGATTTGTTGACTATATCCATTAGATGTGGCTTATAATGATTTTGGCCTGTAAGCCTATTTTGTCCATGGCATGTGTTTTAACAGTTTTAATTTTGGGCAAAATTTGGTAACTCGGTTTTGTACGATTGTGAATGTTTAAGTCCAGTGACGCCTCGAACTCTGTCCTGAAGTTGGACACGGGTGAGGGGTGTTACACCTATAGTCAATGCACATCCGCATCGACCCATCCTTTTTCTTAACGAATAACACCGGCGCTCCCCACGGAGATACACTTGGTCGGATAAACCCATGATCCAACAGCTCTTGAATCTGAGCTTTAAGTTCTACTAGCTTCTTCGGCGCCATCCTATATGGGGCAATGGACACCGGTGCTGTTCCCGGCAGTAGCTCAATGCCAAACTCCACTTCGCGATCCGGAGGTAACCCTAGAAGCTCTTCAGGAAAGACGTTTGAGAGCTCCTTCACCGTTCTGACATCCCCTACTGACAATTCTTTGGCCTCCAAAGCACTGATGAAAGCTAAGAACGCTTCACACCCTTTTCGCACCATCCTTTCAGCCTTTAGCGCAGACACCGCATTGGATAGGTAATCCCTTCTTTCCCCTATCACCAGTACTTCCTTATCCTCGAAAGTCTTCAGTATCATGCGCTTAGCAGCACAATCCAAGTTCGCTCGAAACTTAACTAACCAGTCCATGCCTAAAATCAAGTCGAACTCGCCGAACGGCAATTCCATCAAGTCTGCCAGAAACACTACCCTTTGAACTTCTAAAGGCACATTCCTAAACAATTTGTTCACCATTACAGGTTGTCCTAAAGGGCTAATCACAGTCATCTCTCCAGAAGCAACCTCAGATTCTATACCCAAAGTCCCAGACATAGTGCTAGCAACATATGAATGTGTAGACCCAATATCTATCAAAGCTGTAAAAGGCACATAAAAAATAAGGAACGTACCGGTTATGACGTCTGGTGCATCACCATCCTCTCGACGTCTACCTGCATAAACCAACCCAGGCTGTCTTGCATCTGTACTTCCAGCACCTCTGCCTGGTGCTCCATACCTCTTTCAGACTGTGCATATCCCTGACCTACTGACCGCGCCCTGTCTACCTCTTATGGACAATACCTTATTTGATAATCCATAGATCCACACCTGAAGCATCCTTTAATTCTTGCCCAACAGTCCCCCAAATGTAATTTCCCGCATCGAGCACACGGTGGAGACCGTCCAACAGCAACAGGTATCGCAACTCGACCCGGCCGATCAAGCCTAGGCCTTTTTTGATAACCCCCAGTAGATCCTGACGACCCAAAGTTCCTCTTATTCCTACACCTATCCTTATCCCGATTCTGCATCTCAGACCGCTTCACCTCTTCGGCTATTTTTTCCTTCTCAACCAGAATGACAAACTCTCTTTCCCGTTGCGGAGCTATCAGTACCCGCAACTCATCCCGTAGACCATCCTCAAACTGAACACATCGCTCATAATCAGTTGCGACGATACCCCGAGCATAACGGCTTAAACGCAGGAACTCCGCCTCATACTTAGCCACCGACTTATTCCTCTGGACCAAATTTAAAAATGCCTTCCTCTGAGCGTCCACATAACTTGCCCCAACATACTTTCCCTGGAACGCTGTCTTAAAGAAATCCTAGGTAATACGATCTGCTGGTGTACCATCCTTTACCATGAGCCACCACTGGTATGCCTCATCTCGAAGGAGGGATACTACTCCTTTCAACTTTTCCTCTGTCGTGCAGTCCAAATCATCCATAATCCACTCGACTGCTTCCAGCCAATACTCCACTACGTTTGGAGCCACACCGGAAATACCTCTGAATATCTCAGCCCTGTTTGATCAAAGTCGCTCAGGAATAGATTTTCGAGCTACCGAACCCGTGCCTGCCCTAGCAACCCGCTCCAGAACACACAGCATAACTTGGGATAAAGCATCGTCCCCTCCAGTTCAATCTTGAAACCCTGCTTCTGCTACTGGTGATGTTGGCAATTCGCCTTCCAGCCCATGCCCTGATTCCGAGGGTCCAGCCTCAACACCCCGTCCTCTACCACGACCGCGTATACCACATCCACGTCATCAAGTGCTCATGTTTACTGAATCGACTTAATCTGATTACGAATTTTATGAATTAGTATATCTTTCACTGTTTATTAACGGATAGCTTATGAAGATAGAATTAGAAGTAGTTTTCCGCAAATCATATTTCTAAAGGTCTCAATCTCCAAAATTGAATCTCTTAAAACTAGCAATCACAACACAATATAATCTTTTCATACAAATCAACCAATAGTTAGAAAACTTACAGTATAGATTTGGTGCCGGAGACTCAAGTGCCATACTTCCAGAAAACATATATTTTTCTAACTCATATTTCAACCCAATTTTGGAAAACATTTTTGAACCCGTTCCACATTTGAGTTTTGCAACCAGGCTCTAATACCACAATTGTAACACCCCAAACCCGGCCTAAACGTTACGACTGGATCTGGTATGTCACATGGAAAGGTTGTTAAAAACTTCGCAATTTCTAAAACTTAGTGTTTGGTTTCATTTTGAAAATTAAAAACAGTTTTGGGGTTTTATTGCAAATTTTCATTAGTAACACTAACAGTCGAAAATTTGTTTTTGTGATACGAAAAACCGAGACTTGTGGATTCCAGCAACGTGACATTTTGAAAATAGTTTTTGTAGCTCTAAGAAAATCCCGAACTTAAATGTTTATTCGCTTGTTATCCACTTGTTAATATTTTGGAAAATGATTGTTTATATTTTTAGAAAAATATAACTCCATACTTAACATATCATAATATAGAGTAATCGCAATGAAATCCAAAACCAAATTAAAGGCCTTATTACATAAAATATTCCCAAATTAAAAATAAGTTTAAGTAAAGAAAATGGAGTTTACGAAAGAAATACGAATGGCCACAACAGAGTCCACCCCAGCTCCAAATCCACAAAGCTAGGGATTACCTGTAAAATTAAACAGAGGGGTGAGTTACGAGAACTCAGTGTGTAATTCCCCTTTCGAACGATAACTGGGCCTAAGCCCACAGAAGCACATTGGGCCTTTGCCCTCACATTAATGGATTTGGCCGAAGCCCATACGAATCAAACTGGGTCGTAGCCCTACCAACATGGCATATCAAATCGTGTATGTAATGCAACCCAGCCCAACCTAATATTCCATCCTCTACACACCACTCGTACCAGCCAAACACACCTGCGGGGATTTCTACAATCAACCCTCCATCCACTACATTCCTCATATGTGGCACCAAGCCATTGAATGTGGTACCAAACCACTAAAATAATGTGACAGAGTCACCGATATATGTGGTACCAAACCACTGAAATGCACTTCCCCTTTCAATCAATATCATATCCCAACCACATGCAACATGTAATCATAATATAATGAATGCAACATATGTCAACATAAATCGAATCATCTATATATTTGTGTTAAATATTTACAAGACACCACCAAAGGTAACTAATAAGGTATCTCTGATTTTACCCCCACACCAAGGGTAACTTAACAGTCGTTACCGATAATTTGACTTTTAAGCAATACATATAATTGTTACTAGTCAAACAAATGAAGGTGTGAGAATTACACAGCTGATTACGCGAAGAACTAGACAATCCTGATCGTTGCTATTCTCACTAGTGGGAATAACCACTATCTGTCTATCCCAAACGGATGTCGACTCTCTACCACAACCCGGCGAAAAGTCACGAACCGCCGACACAACACGTCATTTGAACTTGGGAGCAGAGCCTACGAGTCCACTCCCCTCTTTAGGTCGACTAGCACTCACATCCATGAAGAAAATCTTGATCAATATAGTACTATAGTGAAAACAGCGATTACCCCAACAAGGGGTTTGATTAAGGTAGAGTAAAACGAATAGAAGCTGATCACAAAGGACAAAAGAGGAACTCCTTACATTGGCTACTGAGGATTCGTACCCATGGATTTGGCTTGCGATTCCAGATGAACCCCTTATGAGAACCCGAAGTTAAAAAGAGGCTAAAAGGGTGTGTTTGCACTCCAACAGATTCGGCCTTACGAAGAAGAACAAAGTGAGGCCTTCGGCTTTTAGAAAGAACAAGATAGAAAGGAAGAGAACAAGAATTGATGGCAAAGAAATTAAGGAGAAAGAACATTACCTTGCAAATAGCACCCACCGAAAGCAGAGGAACTCTCGACAGACAGAAAACTAACTACTCTACTTCTTAAGGTTCGGCTAGAGAAACAAGAAATGGAGGTGCAAAAAGAGAAAATAAAAGAAATGGAAGAAGTACGGAGAGTGTTTCAGTCACAAAAAGAAAGAAATAGAGGATACCAAAAGGTTGAGAAGGTTCGGCTGAAAGAAAAGAAAAGCTAGAAGAGGTTTCGGCTAGAGCAGAAGAGATGAAGAAGAGGGTTTCGGCTTTGTGAAGAAAAGGGCGAAAGAGATGAATAGAAGAGAACAAAGATTCAGCTATGGAGGTCTCAAGGGAAAGAAAGAAAATGAGAGGAGAAAAGGTAGAAGTGGACTTAGGTGACAATAGAAGAAAACGATTGAAAATGGGAGGAAAGCAATATGAAAATTCGGCCAAGCTCAAGAGAACAAAAGTGCATCAATTTGAAAGGAAAGTAAGAGAATCACTAAAAGCACTCACTAGAAAGTTTCGGCACTCTCTCCCTACATACACTGACCGAAAATACTAGGATGGAAATGCCCAAGAACAAAAGGGAAATTCAGCATGTAACAGCCCAATTACGACCCTAATCGGAACGGTGGTTTCGGGACCATGAATTCGAGTCAGAAATCTTATGATATTTATTTATTTTATGTGATGTGTGTTGAATTGTGTGAATTTGATTATTTGGTATGTTTAAATTAAGAGAAAGGATCTAATAGGTAAACTATAAAAGTAACATTCAATAAATGGAAAGGTTTAATTTAAGTGCGGTATAAAAAGAAGGGGGTTTGCATGTCAAATAACCCAAAAATGTGGGTAGCGGACGGCAATGATGAGTGTATATATATATTAAGTGATTATATGTTAATGGAATTTTAATTGATTATTTTAAGTAATGAAAATGAATAAAGTATAATAAAAATAAGAAATACATTTTTTTTACTTCTCTCTTTCATCTTCCTCACCATTTTCACGAAACATGTAACAACCCGAAATTGGGCCTAGTAGGATTGGGCCCATTGGGCCTTGGGCATAGGAGTGTTTAAAAACAAGAGAATGACATTATTTCAAGTTGGACTTATTAAGAAGATGATTTTAGAAAGTTACAGGGTTCTATGAAGTTTCAAGTTCAAGTTGGGCCTTAGTAAAATTTTGTGTTTAAGCCTATTAAGGAGAGATAATAAGTGGCATTAAGGCTTACGGAAATAAAAGAGTAAATTGCTAGCATAAATGAGCATATGGAAAGGAGGTTATGGCATCAAGTTAAGTACCTTGAGGGAAGGGGTTCAAATCCCATCTTTTGCAAATTTTGGATTTATTTTTGTATGCTCTTCCAAGTGTCAACCATGACATTATTAAAGGAAAGAAATAAAAGAAAAATGAAATGATGACTAAAAAGATAAGGTAAGGAGGAAAATAAGGAAAAAGAAAGGAAAGAAATAAAAGAATTTGAGGAGTGGAGTAGGTGGATGAAAAAGAAATAAAAAAATTTGAGGAGCGGAGTAGGTGGATGAAAAAGAAATAAAAGAATTTGGAGAGTGGAGTAGGTGGATAAAAAAAAGAGAAGAAAATTTATGGGAATTGAGGTGAGAAGTTTGGATAGAAATTTATGGATAGAAATTTGGTCAACACTCTAGCACATTTGCTCATCTTTCTCCCTTGTTTTGCCTAAACTCTCAATCCACAATCACTCCTTCATAAATTCTTTCTCATTTGGGTAGACACTCTTTTCTTCGATTAAATTGTGTTCTAAGTGGGTGGCCGTGTATCATTCTAGCCATAAGTCAAGTGGTGGAAATCGAATCCAATGTCAACAAGGTAAGGAGTTCTTTATGGATTATTTGATATCGTTCTTTATTCAATTGGTTCCTAAATGGATTAATAGTTTGGACTAATCGGTCACGATAGGAATCAAATCGCCTGATCATCTATCCCTCGTAATAAGTGACTCGTATTTTTGGTGTCACGGAGAGCATCGCGTTACGGATTCCGAATAAGGTGTGTAATCTCATACCCTTCCATATACATATCTGAAATGGTGTGAAATCTCACACTTCTCTAAAAGTTTGTATGAAATATGCTGTTAATCGGTCGAAATACCGACGAAAACTAAAAACCGGCATCCGTAATCACTCGGGTGTGCGTATGATCGTAGTGGTAATCGTATTTCGTAATAAAATAGTTTCGGTTAGAAGCAGTGATGTGTTTTTGAAAAATCACTAAAAATAGGAGAAAAGAAATTAGAACGTAAATTAGATATCAAATTAAATCTTACTGTGTCTATTTTAATATGGAAGAAACGCAGAAGGAAAAGGAATTTTATATTCTGAGATATCTTAATTTTAGTGAGACTGGTTCTGATTAACTTCAGGGTTCACAAATATGTTTTGGAAAAATCATATAAAATTGTACAAAATGAATTATGGGTTATAGTTTATATTTATGGATTCCTTAGTGAGCCTATTTTCAAGAGAAACAAGTTGGAACAGTATATGAAAACCGTACAGTGAGATATTTTAAATTAAGGTAAGAGAGGTCAGAATTGTTGGACAGTGAAAAAAGGGAAGATTTAAGGAATAAACTGTACTAAATGGCTAGGCCAACAATTCTGGAAAAATTACAATAAGAAGATATATGAGTCTAGTTCCAAGAAAAATTTACGGATCTAAATTTCGAGTTTTCTAACTCGAGTTATAGCCAATTTAGTCAGTATAACGCAGATGGACAGTCTTAAATTTTAATGCCCAAATTAGTAGTTAAGTCCAGAATTGCGAAATTACCCCGTTTGGGCCTAAAATGAATATTGACCCAATAGTTTCGTAGAGACCCAATTTCTGTGCCACTCGAGGTGATAGTAGGCCTTCGGAAACACCGTTGAATATGAAATTACCGAATTACCCTTGGATGGTAAATTACTGAATTTACCTTTGGAAGATAAATTACCGAATTGCCCTTGGTGGGTAAAATTTCTGAATTACCCTTAGAGGGTAAATTACCAAATTACCCTTGGTGGGTAAAATTTCTGAATTTCCCTTAGAGAGTAAATTATCGAATTACCCTTGGAGGGTAAATTAACGAATTTACCTTTGGAAGGTAAATTACCGAATTACCATTGGTGGGTAAAATTTCTAAATTACCCTTAGAGAGTAAATTACCGAATTACCCTTGGTGGGTAAAATTTCTGAATTTCCCTTAGAGAGTAAATTACCGAATTACCCTTGGAGGGTAAATTACCGAATTTACCTTTGGAAGGTAATTACCGAATTACCCTTGGTGGGTAAAATTTCTGAATTACCCTTAGAGAGTAAATTACCGAACTACCCTTGGAGGGTAAATTACCAAATTTACCTTTGGAAGGTAAATTACCGAATTACCCTTGGTGGGTAAAATTTCTGAATTACCCTTGGAGAGTAAATTACCGAATTACCCTTGGAGGGTAAATTACCGAATTACCCTTGGAGAGTAAATTACCAAATTTACCCTTGGAAGGTAAATTACTGAATTACCCTTGGTGGGTAAAATTTCTGAATTTCCCTTAGAGAGTAAATTACCGAATTACCCTTGGAGGGTAAATTACTGAATTTACCTTTGGAAGGTAAATTACCGAATTACCCTTGGTGGGTAAAATTTCTGATTTACCCTTAGAGAGTAAATTATCGAATTACCCTTGGAGGGTAAATTACCGAATTTACCTTTGGAAGGTAACTTACCGAATTACCCCTGGTGGGTAAAATTTCTGAATTACCCTTAGAGAGTAAATTACCGAATTACCCTTGGTGGGTAAAATTTTTGAATTACCCTTAGAGAGTAAATTATCGAATTACCCTTAGTGGGTACGATTACTGAATTATGAAAATGCCCTTACGGGCCAAAATACGAAAATACCCCTAATGGGCCGAATTACGAAATGTCTCTATGGACCGAATTACGCAAAACCCTTTATGGGCCAAATGTGATATTTGATATATGGGCAGTTTGATATTTGTGATATGAGCCAGAGTGTGTAATTTCACACTTATCTCATGGGTTAGATATTATACCGTAAGCATTAGAATAAATCGTAAAATTTGTAAAATCGAAAAATACGGTATAATAACACTTTTTGTGTAAATGCATGAAACCGGTATTAAGGTTGTGGGAATTACGGATTTGCCCTTAATGGGTTATTTTGTTAAAAAGTGATATTTTGGGCCATATGAATTATTTTGATAAATTGGCCAAGTGTGAAATTTGAAAAAAAAGGCCTCATGTGATTAATGGGCCAAAATTCGCTAGATCGATTAATGGGCCAAAATTTGCTAGATCGATTAATGGGCCAAAATTTGCTAGATCGATTAATGGGCAAAAATTTGCTAGATCGCTTAATGGGCCAAATTGTTAAGATTGATTAATGGGCCAAATTGCTAGATTGCTTAATGGGCCAACTTGTATTATGGGCCTTATGATGAAATTATTCTATGAATATTGTTATGCTTTGTATATGCATACATGATTGCATGGGTTGGGATAAAATTGAAGAGAAGTGCTAGTGGCTCTGCCACAATCTAGTTCGGTGACTCTGTCACAATCTAGTTCGGTGGCTCTGCCACAATCTAGTTCGGTGACTCTGTCACAATCCAGTTCGATGGCTCTGCCACAATCTAGTTCGATGACTCTGTCACAATCTAGTTCGGTGGCTCTGCCACAAACATTTTAAATGGCTTTATGCCTGCGATTGGTGTGTTGGCAGGGTGGGTTGACTTGATCCCCACAGGTGTGCTGGTTGGTACGGGTGGTGTGTAGCGGATGGAAATTAGGGTTGGTTTGGGATTTGCATATCGTATGCATATTATATACATGTTATTATGTTATAATTGTAAATGGGCTTAGGCCCAAAATATTGCTATGTGTGTTCCGACCCGTGGATGATGGTAAGGGGATTACACACTGAGTTCTTGTAACTCACCCCCCTTTCTCTTAACCTTTTCAGGTAATGCTCAGTGACGTGGACTTGGGCCTTGGATGACTCGATGGAGACCATACTTTAGAAATGGTTTATTTGGACTTCGAACTACTTTCTTGTTTATTTTATTACTCTACTATTTTGGGTTAAATGTTGTAATCAGGCCTCGGATTTTCTTTCAAAATGCTTCTGCAACTCTATTCCCAAACGTCCCATTTTTGTAAATTGTTTATTTCAAATATATTTTCACAACCAAAAAGGTTTTTAAAGAAAATTACGTTTTCAAGTAAATAACAATTGCTTAAGTGTTTTGGGTTTTAACAAAGAGGCTGTAATTCTCAAACAAGTTTTTAACAATCTCAAAGATGGTTTGAAAAAAAAAACTTCCATGTGACACACCAGATTTGGGCTTAACGTCTAGGCCGGGTTTGGGGTGTTACAAAACAAAAGAGAGGAAGGGGAGAAATTTTTTAGCTTCCATGGCCGGCCATTGCATGTGCCCTTAAGGTGAGGTATTTAGTTTAATTTTGATAAATTCTTGCATGGTTGTGTTGGTTATCATGAATGCTATCAAATATATGTAAAAAAGTTTTGAGTTTAAAGCTCCTCCTAGGTTCGGCCATGGATGAGCATTATGGTTTTATTATGTTTGATGAAAGAACATTGAATATATTTAGGACATCAACATGTTGAATAGGAAATTTTAGATAATAGGTATGTGTCAAGGTTTGAATTTTTGGAAATAAATAGTTGAGAGCATAATTGCATAAACAAATAGTTTATATGAACTCGTGACTGAGGGAAGGAGATTCGGCTCTTAAGGGGTTAGACCGAATTTCATGAAACTCTTGTGTTTTGTTTGGGGACTAAATTGCAAGGAAACAGAAACTAAGGGGGTAAATTTGCAATTATATAAATTACGTATATATGGGTGAGATTAACCTATTTTAACTAATGAAAGGTTAAATTGTACAAAAATTCAGTTGTATGGATTCGTATAAGGGTAAATAGCATTCGGCCATGGAGAATTAAAATTGAATTAAGTACATTTTGTGCATTGTATGCTTGGAACTTAATTGAAAAGTTGTGAAATCATAGGGGTAAAGTAGTGAAAATTATATAATCTTGAGTTGGAATTAGATTAAGTAGAAATGCATATGAACAAACTTTATTTGACATTTCATAGATCGTGAAAAAAGAGAGAAGGAGCTAGATCGGGGAAAAGCTAAAGTAAACAAATAGCCGAGAAACTCAAGTTTATCGACTTCCAAGGTAAGTCCCTAAGCAATTGGATTAATGTGAATTTTCTCTCTGTATATGTATGTATATATTTAAGTAACATAAATGCCTCCATTTTTAATTTGGCCGAATATGGCATAAAGTATATTGTATATGGTAGTTAATTTAATGTGGAATTATAAATTTATGCTTATGTACAATTGAGATAAGAAGTTGAATACACATCATTTTAGATACATGATAATTATACGGATATGAGTTCATGTAAATACAAATACATATATACCTATGCCTATATGTACATCCTTGAGAAAGTCAAATGGGATAGGTTGATTTTATATGTGATTGCCGAATGTGTTAATACCATGTGAATGTGTATATATATGTATATATAGATGAATGGTTTGGATGGTTGAGGTATGTTTAATGATATGTTGCCGTAGGTGTGAAAAGTGTATGTATTTGGGTTGGATAAATATTTTGGGTTGACTTGTAGATAATTAGAAATATGAAATAAAGGATAGTAATGATTAAATGCATAATCATGAGTTTGAAAGCACAAGGCCGTTTATAATGGTAAGAAATAAAGGAAAAGATTTGGGATCAAATATGTATGATTATGTATGTTAAATGTTACAAGATGTGAAGTTGTATGTTATGTTTAAGTGGGATTGCTAATTGGCACTGTGTGTGCGAAATGGTTAAGTAACGGCTCTAAGTCAGCGATACGTTACGGAAGGTTAGCACTATGTGTACGAAAGAGTAAGTAACGGCTCTAAGTGAGCGATACGTTACGGAAGGTTAGCACTGTGTGTGCGAAAGATTAAGTAACGACTCTAAGTGAGCGATACGTTACGGAAGGTTGGCCCTATGCGTGTAAAAGTGTAAGTAACGGCTCTGTGTGAGCGATACGTTACGGGATTGGTACGACAAGTACGAATGTTTGAATTTGACAAGTTATTTTGAGTTCGAATACGTAGCATGTAAATATCCCATTTTATTTTGAATGGTAAGTAAGTACAAAATTGGTAGATGATGACCGAATGTGTGTTGTTGATATTGTAGGCTATCAAAGATGAAAGTTGAATCATTTAGAAGCTATTAACTTTGCTTGGTTAAATGTACACTTCTTTTTGCTTATGACTTACTAAGCTTTAAATAGCTTACCGTTGTATTTTGTTTGATTGAGTATAGATCTTTGGAACAAGCTCGCACTCGGGGATCATTGTCAAAGTCAAGTACATTATCACCTACTTTTGGTATTAATATCATTAGCTTTTAACTTTTGAGATTATGGCATGTATAAGCTTAGACACTTTAAAGTTTCTTTTGGGTTGGAATGTATATATAGAAATCTTGTAAATGACTAAAACTAGGTCAATTGAACTTGTATGAATGATGTCATGGTTGAATATTACTATAAGTTGGTATGACTTGATGAATGATATGCAACACCACTTGATATTGTAATATGACAAAAATGTTTATATTGTGACTAAATGGTAATAGAAAATTTTAGGCATGCTATTATAGGATTAACTAGGGGATTAGATGCAATGGTTAAGATTTATATATATCTTATACTCGTATGCTAATATCATTGTGTATTCGGTTTTGATTATTAAAGAAGTAACAAATAACGTAATGAGTTTGGTAAGGATATGGCTTGAATGTTTGAGTAACTACACATATATGATAATGTCTAATATAGCTAGTGAAACGTTGCAAATGAATTCGTTGTTTAATTATAAATGTCACCTGTATGTAAAAGAGGAAAAGTTGTAAATAGAAGTGGAACTTTTATATATGAAAATGTTGTACGTGTAAATGTATTGATAATTCAATTTCGTCTACAAGTGATGTAGTTAATTAATTTGGTTAAATACTTTCGGTATGCTGGAATAAAGATTGGTATGTAATGATTAGAGCCCATTCGGGTTAGGTTTTCTTAGTAATGCCTCGTAACCTAAATCCGGTGACGGATACGGGTTAGGGGTGTTACACGACACTCACCTATCCTAGCTAAAACCGAACATGCTCACCCACACCTTCCCACATTCGGCCAAACTCCATCTCTCTCCCTACATCCCATGATTTCCTCCTCCATTCACTCTCCATCCACCAATTCAAATTGGTTGATCGATTCAAACTCCACAAGCACCTCTCCTCCATCCATTTCAAACTGGTTGACTCATTCCACAACCACCATGTAGAGTCCCAGCCGAATGCCACTTCTTCCCCTCCTTGAGCACAAAAATTTAAGCTCCACAATGCAGCAGTGGGATTCGAACTCCTTCCCCCTTGCTCTGCCAATGACTCCACGATCTCCTTGCCACATGCCCAACTTGTGTCATCAAACACCAATAAAAATTCTTAAAGCCTGCTTCCCCTAGCTCTCCCCCCTAAAGTGCTCTAAAGAGAAAATTTTACCAAAGCTCTGGCTCGAACCCGAGCCTCCCCATGACCCCCAAACACACCCGAATAACATGATAAATGAGCCAAACACATAGAATCGCACAAAATGCAGAACCCCTAATTCTAGGATGTTACATTGATGGAAATCCTTCTCCTAAGCTGTTCCCGACGGCTGTCTTGGATTATTTTTTGCCTTCTACTCGACGTCTATTCCACGTCCTGTCGAACTCCCTTTTAGGTTGCCCCCTACGGTGTTTATATAGGCTTCGAGATGCCTTTCTTCGCCCACAAGTATCCTATTCCGAATAGAATTCCTCCTTATTTCGACAGGGACACGCTCGTGGTCGATAGCCCAGGCCGTGTTTGATTTGGCTTGCCACACAAGGCCGTGCGATCCGTCCGTGTGCAGTGGTCCAGGTCGTGTAGGCCCATTTTGTCCCTTTTTGTCTTGTTTTCATTTTTTTCGATTCCCTAACTCTCCTAAGGATAAAACATGAAATTTAGAGATTAGGAGCATCGAATTCATCAAATTTAATGGAAAATAATCCAAAAATTAAGCCAAGCATAGGGTTAAAATATGTGTAAATTATGGTTTATCAAATATGCCCACACTTAAACCTTTGCTTGTCCTCAAGCAAAATCCTTAACTCACAATTAAAACTGACTTCCACAATTCATAATTCTTACCAATAATGTTTCATCATAATTCATAGATAATTCATACGTTGATAATTTAACTAAAAGAGTCCTAAAGATTCAAACAATCTAAGTCATAAATTTTTATAGTGCGAAAATATAGGTGTCTCCCCTTACCTAAATAATTACCTCTGATTCAAAACCGACAAGAAATCACATCCTCAATAAGGATTCACTTAAATCACTCAAAAGTGTTTAAGGTTCAAATTAAGCACTCAAAAGTCACACATGAAAAGTTAATCCCATAGGCTTGTATGAAAATCAAATCTCCACCACTATAAAATGAGATGATACACAAATCAAAAGGTCTTTAAAGGGTTGTAATGGGGCTTGGGTTAAAGGTGTGGATATAGGCTGAATTAAAAGGGTTTTAATCGAGATTGAATTGACAAATTACCTAATTAGAAACAATGAACTGATAATGAATAATTACATTAATAGCACGAGCTTCTTCTAACGATGTGAATTTAACTTTTTAAGCTCATAAAACATAGAACTAATGATGAATATAATAATTTTTTTTAAGAATATGATAAGAAAGAAACTTTAACAACTAAAATAGAGAACATAGTTAGGCAACTGCTCAATTCAAATCTCGATAAAAGGGACATCAAAAGATTAGGGGAATTAAAAATTTGGTTTTAGGTTAATATTAGTGGGTGAGGCAAGAAATGGTTTATTATGCTAAAAGGGGTTCACTAGGGGTTAATTATGGAGGTAGGCTTTTTTTGGAGTAAGTGGGTTAAATCCTAGGTGCCTTTTTCATCTCAGTATATCAAATCAAAAGTATGGTGTTGACATGTGTAATCAAAGCAAGTTCTAGAATAACAAATTAATATTGACACACTCATAATCAATAAAGTGAGCAAGAAAAATATATGCTCTAAAAGGCTCAAAGACTCACAAAAATTATGGTTTTTGATGTCAACCTTATAAATTTCGAACTTCAAAGTAATATTTAAGATTAGGAAAACAACCAATTTTTTTTTTTGAAAATAGACTTATCATACTTGATTCTCTAATATCTTAAAGTTTAAACCATCAATGCACAATTACCTATGACTTAATCCGAAACATATCAATGAAAATCATAAATCAATAGAAGTTTCATTCTAATAGTAAATATGAGAATATTACTTTAAGAACAAGATATAATTCAAGGATGTATACTGTCCTCAATGTACAAAGATGGATAATAACAATATAGTAAGAAATCATAAGAGAGGGAGAGGGGTGAAACTTCCTGAATTATGAGATAGGCACGATGGACTAGGTAGAGGTGTACAGTGGATACTAGGGTCGTGGTGTGGTGATTCCCTAACAGCCTTTTGGACCTAAATTAAAGAAATCAAAATACAATAATATAAATTAAAGACAAAAAAGATAAAGGGAAGGAAAATAAATGAAAAGAGAAAAGAAAAAGAAAAAATAAATGGACTCAAAGGTCCTTGTCTTGTCGAGTTAATGAAGCGGTCGGCATGAGCTTATGTAGACCGGTCTCGTACGGGGAGACTGTGCTAGGTTCCTTTCGCTTCTTCGACATGGTGATGGTGGTGTAGAGAAAGAGTGAGGGAAAGGGAAAAAGGAAAATGAAAGGGGAAAGATGAAAGAAAGAGGAAGGGGTGTGGTGGTTAGGGTTTAGGAGAGGAAGAATTTGGGAAGAAAGTGAGAAGAAAGGGGGTTTTAAATAGGAAACAGAAACATGGTTGCTTCCCACGCCCGTGTGCAATGGGCGTGTTAGGTCACACGGCCGTATCGCACGGCCGTGTGGTGTATCGTTCGTTTCTCCCACACCCGTGTAGAGGTCGCCACGCCTATGTTGATAAATTAGTGTTGACCACGGCCGTATCGCACGATTGTGGCATTTTATCGCTGCCTGTGGTTTTGGGGATTTTTTGTCCTTGGTTATTACAATCTCTGCCACGTCGGTGTGCAAATCCGTGGTGTCCAGACAGCCACAGCCACACCTGTGTGCAAGGCCGTGTGATAGGGAAACCTATGTTTTATTAATTTGGTTAGTTTGTAGTTAGGCGCTAAAAGTAAAAATATGACATTAGTGAAGTTAGTGCTCGGGTTTCCTCCCGAGAAGCTCTCGTTTAAAGTCTTAAGCTAGACTTACCACTCATTCACATAATCATGGTGGTTTGAGGAGTTGAAAATCCTTTCCCATGCTATCAGTTCTACTATCAATATATAGTTCGAGTTGAGTAGTGTTTACCTTAAAAGTGTTGAACTTCGGATTAGTTACCTCGACTGTTCCGTATGGGAAGACATTGAGTACCTTAAAAGGGATTTTTCGTTTGTATTAAGGTCTGAAGTGGTGATTTAAGGGTCTGTCTTACCCAACAATACTTGATCCCTTATCTTAAACTGGGTTGTCCCATCTTTAAGTTTCACATGGTTTTGCTTTGGTTCCTCATGTTTTTTCGGTTTTTCCTTGACAAGTGTCTTCCACTCGTCTAGTTCATCGATATGAAGCCTTCATTCCTTATGAGTTGTTTTCTTGTTGGCACGAGGTCAAGGATATGGCTCAGATGTGTAATTTCGTGTTGTTTCCTGTAAAGAAGGTTGAACCAAATGGTCATTAATAGAATTTATGTTTTCACCTGGATTACTCAATTTCCTAGCCAAGTCGAGAGCCTGAAGAGTAATCATTTCGTCACCTACACGAAGTATGAGTTCACCTGTACCAACATCAATTTTAGTTCTAGCAGTTGCTTAAAAGGGTCTTCCTAAAATGAAAGGAACATTGTTGTCCTCACCCATGTCTAAAACAACGAAGTTTATTGGGAATATGAATTTATCAATTTTTACTAGTACATCTTCGATTATATCCCTAGGAATTCTAATAGTTTTATCAGCTAATTGAATGCTCATCCTAGTTTGTTTGGTTTTCCCTAGACCTAGCTGTTTAAGCATTTTATAAGGCATAACATTTATCCTTGCCCCTAAATTAGCTAAAGCATTATCAACAGATAAACTACCAATTAAGCACGGAATTGTAAAACTCCCTGGGTCTTCTAACTTTTGTGGTAGTTTATTTTGTAAAATTGCTGAGCACGCTGCATTTAGCTCCACATGTGACGTATCGTCTAACCTTCGTTTGTTGTCTAAAGCTCTTTTAAAAATTTCCATGAATCTGGCATCTGGGAAAGAGCTTCAAGAAACAGTAAGTTAATATGTAATTTCTTTTGAAGTTTAAAAAATTTACCGAATTGTTCATCTATGTTGTCTTTCTTCATCGCATTGAGGTATGGCACACGAGTTTGGTACTCTGTAATTACCGGCTTTGGTTTATCATGGCTTACCTCAACCTTACCTTCCTCTACCACATTCTCTTACCTCAATTTTGGTTCATCTAACCCTTTACTATCGTGAGTAGTTATGGCCTGAAGTTGCTCCTTTGGGTTAGTTTCAGTGTTGCTTGGCAAGCTGGCTTGTGGTAGTTCTAAGATCAGCTTAGCAAGCTAACCTAATTGGTTCTTGATCCCTTGAATCGATGCCTGCTAGTTTTTGGGTGTTGTTTCTGTAACAATCCAGTTTGTACGCTAGTCAGAACAGTGGTTTCGGGACCACAAATCTGAGCCCGAATAATATTTTAATATTATTTTCTGTGCCTATGATATATGATTAACCATGTATTAAAGTTTCGTAAGTTAATTTGTCCGTCTGTGTGTTTAATTTGACAAAAGGATTTAATTGCATTAAAATTTAAATTTACATGTTTTATGAAAAGATGCTTATTTGTCATGTCTTTGTAAGTGTGAAGGTTCATGTGGCAATTATGCCAATATTAGAGATAGTGGAATGATAATGGTCAATAGTGACCTTGTGTAATATGTTTTATACTTTTATTTTGAAGTGTAAATTTGGAATTGGAATAATATGTATGTTTTAATAAAAATAAGCATAAAATATGGCCATTATTCATCTCTTTTGGCCGAATATAACAAGGAAAGAAAAGAAGAAAATGTTCTTAGGTTTCGGCATGCTTTTGTCTTAAATTAAGGTATGATTTTGATTTTGATTTTGATTATTTTTATGTTTTTGAGATTGTTGGTTAGTCTACTACCAAGCCCATGTCTCAATTTTTATATGGATGATATTTGTGAGTTGTGCCATGGACGAAATGGTAAGTTTTATGATGTTTTATGATGTTAAATGAAAGATATATGTTAAATGGACATGCTTTGTTCTTGAAATTTTGATGAATTTAGCTAATTAGGGCTAAATTGAGAAAATAGAAATTTGAAGAACTAAATTGCAGATTTGATGGAAAATATGGGTTTGTATGAGATGTATGAACATTCGGCTAAGCATGAGTGTGTGATAATTTTGTGAATTTGATGTTTTGAGAAAAAAATGGACTAAATTGATAAAATGTGCAAATGTGAGGGTTAATTTGCAAATAGCCCTAAATGTGTGTCATTGGATTGTATTGAATGAGTTAGTGAATGAAAGGGTTAATTCTAAATATCTATAGATCAAGAACCGAGGAAAACAGACTTAAACCGTGGGAAAGCGAAAGTAACCGAGTAGCCGTTTCCATTTCCATTAAATCGAACTCGAGGTAAGTCATTATGCAAATAAATGTATTTGTATCGAATTGTGTATGTTCATATGATTATTGTTAACTATGAATGCTTATGAGATGATTTGTACAAGAATTCCAAGATAAGGTTGACTTAGTGACGATGTCCGAGAAGTCTCGTACGAACCTAGGAATAGATAGGATTAGCTATGTCATGATATAGGTATCTGTTCTGTTTTATCATGTAAGACCACATCTGGGACATTGGCGTTGATTTGAGATTTCGTGTAAGACCATGTTTGAGACGCTGGCATCGATATGGGCTTTACGTGTAAGACCATGTCTGGGACATCGGCATCGTATTGATTCGTGTAAGACCCTGTCTAGGACACTGGCATCGATATCTGAGTACATGTAAGACCTCGTCTAGGACGTCAGCATTGTACAACTATTCCGAGCTTTCTGAGCATCCTATTAGGTTTCTAACGGTTTAACGGGCAAGTCAGTGATACGAATGGCTATGTGAATTGTAAACCATTTCAGGTACGTTGATTTATACACTAAGTGTGTATATAAGGTAAGTATCTATATGATCTTATTATGATGATTATTTTTATTGGAACAATAATATGATATGTGAAAGTATGCATGAAAGAACTGTGTATATAAGATTTTTGAATGGAGGAATGTGGAAAAATGTGTCCAAGATCATGGACCAAAGCATACATGTGATAATCTTACTATGAAAGTTAATTGTGCCAATATTTCTATATGCTTATATTCCTTCCATGTTAAGTTTATTTGTATATGACTTACTAAGCTTTTGGAAAGCTTACTGTAACACCCTTAACCCGTATCTGTCGCCGAATTAGGGTTACAGGCATTACTAATCCAAATACAACCCACAGCAAACATTCATTCCTATACATGCTTTATAACAAAGCCAAAATATATATAAATATACATTTATATCATATCATATCATAGGTATATCAAATGCGCATGATCTTTAACTATCAAAAGAGCAAATACACAATTGAATCATTAAACATGTATTCGGTACATAAACTAATTCTCTTATGGTCAAACCAAAACAAACATAGAATATACATTCTGTCATTCTTGAAAACATTCAATACATAATATATTTATATTTTTATTATTTATGTACCTTATCACATACTTATTATTATTATGAGTCCAAATCCTTAACCAAATAGACAAATACACCTTAATTATAAATTTTAAACCAACTCACCCATTCAAGCATTCCATTTTACACCGACACAAAACCATATTTCTTAATCATATACTTCAAAGCCTAACTTAGTCCACACATCTCCAATACCAAGAATTCAACATTTAACATATAACTAACACTTAATGTCATGATTTATACACCAATACCAAAACATAAATAACTTATAACCATCACCTTTATTTCATCACTTAACCGATTACCTAATTTACATTATAAACAATTTCCAATTTGATTCATGTTTCGAATTATGTAACTCAATAATAGGTCATTAACAACCCACATCTCAAACATATGCCTCAACCACATATATCCAACTTTCCAAAAGAACTAAACATTAGTTATAAATGGTTATTCCATGCCAAAACATATATATATATCTAACATGAACTTATATCACAACCAAATTCATAAACCAAACATAACACACACATATACTACGACTAAGATTACTTAAACATTAGATCATTAATAGTAAGATCAAGCCATTTTCGCATGGCTTATATTTACAACATCAAAATATTATCCAAGTTATAAGCTAGCCTATACACGCCTTAAGTTCAAAATCCAAGCTTTAAAGGTACCAATATAAGTCGATAGTGTGAATGACTTCGATGACGATCCCCGAGCTCGTAACTCACAACCAAAATCTATAAAACAAAATAACAAAACACACAGAGTAAGCTAACTTAGCTTAGTAAGTCATAAGCAATTTAGCATTCATATTAATAATCAAAATATTAAAGACAAACCAAATTATAACATTAATATCGTATATTATCTCAATCATATCATCTACTATTTTATTTATAACTTATACTTATACACGAAGGGTTACCTTGGTCGAATGCCACTAATGCACATTTAGCTTATTATCATTCAACTTTTCACTTTCAAAATGACATTAACTCAAATATGCTTACATTCAAACATATATACTCATGAATAAAACTCAACTTTATAAGCCAACATCACTCATTTGGTCGATTATAGAAAATCAAATATTATATCATAAAGTGCATATCTATATGGCCGAATATGTAAGATCAAAATTTAACATCACCTATGTACTTACTCATTTTGCCGAATATACAAATTCAACTATAATATCACCTTTATGCATACCTACATGGCCGAATATTCAAGATCCAATATAACATCATATATATATATACATACCTTTGTAGCCAAATATAAATAAGATCATTTAGCTCAATTTTAATGAAACACCCCCAAACCCGGCCCACGAGCCTTAACCGGATCTGGTATGTTCCTTGAGTAAAAGATTTCAAAAACTTGTTTGTTACTTTGGAAAAATTTGAGTGGTTTTGAAGAAAATTTGATTTGTTTTGAGTTCAAATTGAAAACGATGTTATTCTTGAAGTCTAGATTTTAATAAAACTTAATTTTAGTACTGGAAAACAATAAGTTAAAAGTATTCAATTTATTTTTGAGAAATGTTACTTAAACCTTGATTTAATAATAATCTATCATAATGAAATCAAATAAAATGCATGCATAAAACAGTTCAATAGTAATGGCCTTATTACAACTGAAAAATACCAAATAAATCTCGAAAATAAAATAATAGAAAACACAAGTTCAGCTGTTTGAAGTCCCGAAAATATTCAGCATGGCCACCACATAGTCTCCGCTGACCCGGTCCAAGTCACTGTGTGTCACCTGAAAAGATATCCCACAACGGGGTGAGTCAAACAGACTCAGTGTGTAACAGTCAACACAAAGTCCCAACCGATTTAGGCATATCAAATCATACATGCATATTTAGCAAATAGAGATAATGATGCAATCCCGAACCCAAACCTAAATATCCATCCTCTACACATCACCCGTACCAACCAATCACACAGTGGGGATTACTAAATTGACCCTCCATCCGCTACGCACCATCGAAGGCAGTTGCTGCAGTCAACATGCACATCGCCCTTATAAATTGTGGCATAGCCACCAGATAATGTGACAAAGTCACCAGATAACAATATGTGACATAAGTCACCACATTCAGATTATGTGACATGAGTCACCAGATATTGTGGTAAAAACCACCAGATCACTTCCCCTTCACATATCACCCATATGCCCATATGTCAAACAAAACATGTAAAATCATGCCATATATCATATTCCATGTTCATAACGAATTCACTTATATGTCATATTCAATCTTCATAACACTATTAACATAGTATTAAAAGCGAACGTACTTGGGTACTCTGTACCATCGTATGGTACCTTTAGCCATATCTTTCATATTTTCATTAACACATATATTAAATTAATACCGTAAATCTATTAGGAAACAATGTAAGGTTACACACCTGATAATAGTGATTACGATACTACCGATACCAATGCTCTCGCTAACAAGAATAATAATGAAATGTTTATCCCTATCGAACTGCCCCTAAAAGATCGTAATCAAAATCGGTCAACCTAAAAAATAATATGGATACCATTGATAGAAATCCTTACCTTATACTATGAACCAAGTCTTGGTGATTCACGAAGATTACGAACACTTCCGAGTTTTCGACTTTTCTTTATTTCTCTATTAAGACAAAATATATCATCTAAGGTAGAGGATGATATTTTCAATCAAAAGATCTCTCCAAACAAAAGTAAATTCGGAAAAAGGAAATAAGAAATTAAGGGATCGAAGAGGTTTCTTACCGATTGTTTAAAACAAATGCAAAGAAATTGATTGATAAGAAAATATGTGAGAAGAGGGAGATTCGGCTATGAAGAGATGATCAATAACATTCGGCCATGGTGAAAATATTAGGGAGGGAGTAATGTTGAGAGTTTTTGCAAGAAGAAAAGAAGAAGAAAAGAAATAGGAGGTAAAGTGTTTATGTTTCAGTTTTTATGAATGAAAAATAAACAAAGGAAAAGTCTTGAAGTTGATGTGCATTCGGCAAAGAGGAAGAAAAGAAAAGAAAAGATAATCTTCAAGGTTTTTGGTGTTTTCGGCAATAGGGAAGAATGACTTGAGAGGTTTGGCAAATTAAGACCAAATGGTCAAAATGAAAATGACCCAAAAGAAGAAAAACAAAAGATGCTCACAAATGCTCAATGTGCATTCGACTAGGGAGAGAAAAGATGGAGAGAAAATGCTTTGATAGAAAACAAAATGACCAAAAAGAAATGTGCCCCACAAGCACCTATCCTTACCCAAAATTCTTCAAAAAATTCGGCCACCCCCCTAGCCCCTAATGCCGTCCAAATACATGGACACAAAGTCAAAGTTTTTACCACACAAAACTTTCCAAAACATTCACCTTACATCAAGCCTTGTGTTCCCTCATCATTTCTTAATCAAGATGATTCATTTCCCCAAGTTCAAGCTTACCTAATCTTTTAGTCATCTTACCATAAAAAATTAAAGTCCAACATACCAAATATAAAGCTTGGCCAACACTTGATGTAAATGTGCAGAAAAATAAAGTCTCCAAAATGCACTCCATGATATTCGAACCACTCCCCTCAAGCAACCATTCATGCGCCATTTCCACCATGCCACTAACTCTTCTTGTGCTAATTTAAGACACTTAAATTAACTTAAGCATCATAATCACTTGATCCACTTCACTAAATTCTTCATACTAAAAATTATTCTAAATCCAATTTAATTCCAAACCTTCACAAGACTATATTAGGCACACAATAAAATCATATCCGAGCTAACACAATCAACAAGATGATACTCAAATTTTAGGATGTTACAACTCTACCCTCCTAAAAAAAAAAATTTGTCCTCGAAATTACCTGGCTAAAACAAGTGAGGGTATTGCTGTCGCATTGCCTCTTCCGGCTCCCACGAAGCCTCATCCGATCCATGGTTACGCCATAACACTTTGACGAGAGGAACTGATTTCCTCCGTAACACCTTCATATCTCGTTCTAGAATCTGAATCGGCTCCTCCTCGTAAGACAAATCTGGTCTTAGTTCCACCTCCTCAACTGGCACTACATGAGATGGATCCGATCGGTAACGACATAGCATCGAAACATGGAACACATCGTGCATCAGCTTCAATTCCGAAGGCAATTCTAACTGATATGCCACTGGTCCAACCCTTTTCAGGACCCGATAAGGTCCTATAAACCTGGGACTTAACTTTCCCTTGCGACCAAATCTCATCACCTTCTTCCAAGGTGAAACCTTTAGAAACACTTGATCTCCCACAGCAAACTCTATCTCCTTCCGCGTACGACTTTTGCCTATCAAATGCCTCCTTCAACCGAGCCCGAATTACCTTAACCTTTTCTTCAGATTCTGCCACAATCTCCGGACCCAAAACTCGACGTTCCCCCAGTTCTGTCCAACACGTCCGTCCATACAACGCTTCATACGGTGCCATCCGAATACTGGCCTGATAGCTGTTATTATACGCAAATTCCACTAGAGGCAAATATTCTTCCCAACTTCCTCTGAAATCTATCACACAGCCCCTCAACATATCTTCTAACACTTGGATCACTCACTCAGACTGGCCGTCCGACTGCGGATGAAATGCCGTACTGAAATCTAATCTGGTGCCTAAAGCCTGATGTAGTGCTTTCCAAAACCGAGACGTAAACCTTGGATCCCTATCCGAAATAATCGACACCGGCACTCCATGCAACCTCACAATTTCCGCTACATACAACTTCGCCAACCTCTGCAACGAATAATCAACCCGTACTAGAATGAAATGTGCAGACTTCGTTAATCGATCCACTATTAACCATACCGAGTCCTTCTTAGTAGGCGTAAGAGGAAACCCACTAACGAAGTCCATGGTGATTCTCTCCCACTTCCACTGCTGAATCTCTATTGGCTGAAGCAATCTTGACGGAACTTGGTGCTCAGCCTTGACTTGCTGACACGTCAAGCACTTCCCTACAAATTCTGTAACTTCCCGCTTAAGACCAGGCCACCAAAACTGTTCCCTAAGATCTCTGTATATCTTACTACCTCCAGGATGCATAGCATAAGGGCTACCATGCGATTCCTGAAGAATTCTCTGCCTTAACTCATTATCCTTAGGCATACAGACCTTACCCTTGAAGCACAATACTCCATCGCCATTAATACCATAATCCTCCAACTCCCCCTTCTACACTTGCCGCAACTTAGCACTTAAATCATCGTCTACCAACTAACTTTCTTTTACCTCATTCAATCATGTCGGCTTGACTTGCAACTCCGCCAACAAACTTCCGTCGTCATATAAGCTAAGATGTGCAAACATCGGCCTCAGATCCGACACTACTTTCTGACTTAAGGCATCTGCCACTACATTCGCCTTGCCCGGTGATACTCTATGGAACAGTCGTAATCTTTCAACAACTCCACCCACCTTCGCTGTCTCAGATTCAACTCCTTCTGAGTCAGCAGATACTTAAAACTTTTTTGGTCTGTGTAAATCACTGACTTTTCTCTATATAGATAGTGCCTCCATACCTTAAGGGCAAAAACCACCGTCGCAAACTCCAAGTCATGCATCGGATAATTAACCTAATGAGGCCTCAATTGTCGAGACGCATAAGCGACTACTTCCCCTTCCTGCATCAGAACACATCCCAACCCTGTATGAGAAGCGTCACAGTACACCACAAAATCCTTCCCTGCATCAGGCTGAATCAAAACCGGAGCTTCAGTCAAAACCCTCTTAAGCTTCTCAAAGCTCACCTGTTGCTTATCCGTCCATACGAAAGGTACTTCTTTTCTCAACAACTTTGTCAAAGGTGCGGCTATGGATAAGAACCCTTCTACGAACCTTCTGTAGTAGCCTGCTAACCCCAAAAAGCTACGAACCTCTGCCACAATCTTAGGTGGTTTCCAGTCTAACACTGCCTCAATCTTCCTAAGATCCACCCTTATCCCTTCTGCAGACACCACATGCCCTAAGAACGCAACTTCCTTAAGCCAAAATTCACACTTGCTGAATTTGGCATATAGCTTATTTTCCCTTAACACTTGCAACACTATCCGGAGATGCTCATCATGCTCTTCCTCAGACTTGGAATATACTAGGATGTCGTCGATGAACACAACAACGAACCGATCCAATTAAGGTTGAAAGACCCGGTTCATCATATCCATGAATGCAGCTGGGGCGTTCGTCAATTTGAACGGCATTACTAAGAACTCATAATGACCGTATCTTGTTCGAAAATCTTTCTTATGGATATCCACTTCCTTCACCTTAAGCTGATGATATCCTGACCGTAAATCTATTTTTGAAAATACCACCGCTCCCTTAAGCTGATCGAACAAGTCGTCTTTCCTAGGCAAAGGGTACTTGTTCTTGATGGTCAGCTTATTCAACTGACGATAATCTATGCACATGTGCATAGTTCCGTCCTTCTTCTTCACAAACAAAACCGGTGCTCCCCATGGAGACACACTGGGTCGGATAAACCCATGGTCAAGCAACTCTTGGATCTGAGCCTTGAGCTCACCCAACTCCTTTAGTGCCATTCTATTCGGAGCGATAGATACTGGCGCCGTTCCGGGCAACAAGTCAATCCCAAATTCCACCTCACGATCCGGAGGCAATCTAGGAAGTTCTTCCGGAACGACATCCACAAATCCTCTCACAGTTCTGACCTCTTCAACAGTTGCCTCCTTAGCCTCCAAGGCACTGACCAACATAAGAAAAGCCAAACAACCCTTCCTAACCATCTTTTCTGCCTTAAGGGCAGATACTACATTTGACAAGTAATTCCGTCTTTCGCCCAACACCACAACTTCCTTATCGTCAAAAGTTCTCAATGACAGGCGCTTAGCAGCACAATCTACATTCGCACGATACTTCACTAACCAGTCCATGCCTAAGATTAGATCAAATTCCCTAAATGGCAACTCCATTAAGTCAGCCGGAAACTGCGTCCCTTGCACTTCTAAAGGCACTTCCTTAAAGAGCTTATCTACTACTACAGTATGTCCTAAAGGACTAAGTACGGTCATCTTCCTAGGTACAGTCTCAGAATTCACATGCAGAGTTCCAGACACTTCACTAGTGATATAAGAATGAGTTGACCCTATATCTATCAAAGCAATAAAGGGTAACCCAGAAATAAGGAACGTACCCGTGATAACATCAGGTGCATCACTATCTTCCTTCCGACGAACCGCATATACCAGACCTGGCTGTCTAGCCTCAGAGTTTTCACCACCTCTGCCCGGTGTTCCTCGTCCTCTTCCAAAACCATTACCTCTGCCAATCAAACCACGACCCCGTGGTGGCTGCTGCCCACCTCTTCCAGCCTGATTATAACCCTGACCTGATGGTCGGCTCCCGTCTGTTTTCATAGGACAGTCCCTTATCATGTGATCCTTGGACCCACACTTAAAACATCCCCCTGTCTTCTTCCAACACTCTCCCAGGTGCATCTTTCCGCATTGAATACAAGTACGATGTTGTCCTCCCGTCATAACCTGCTGACCTCGTGGCCCATCAACTCTCTGTCTCTTTTGAACATTCCCAGATGACCCTGATGACCCAAAACCTCTCTTTTGCCTATTTCGATCCGTATTCTGTCTCACAGAGTCCTTAATCCCTTCGGCTACCTTAGCCTTCTCTACCAACACGGCAAATTCCTGCTCCTGCTGTGGAGCTGTCAACAATCTCAGATCATCCCTCAGTCTGTCCTCAAACCGGACACATCGTTCAACCTTAAGAATTTAGCCTCGTACTTTGCTACAGCCATTCTGCCTCTAGCACGTCCTCGCACATTACGACCACGTCCCCTAGAATTCATGTCTACGATCGCGATTTAATCTGATTTAAGAAATTTTATGCATTAGTCTTTGTTCCGCGATTACCCGCGAAGAAATTTTATGAAAAGAAGTTTAGTAGTAGTTCTTTCGATCATTTCAGAGTTTTCGTTTCAAGTTTTCGACCCTAATTCAGAGAAAACACATTCATTCGATAGTACCAACTACACACACACATTCACCACTCAAGCATTTTCGTTCATTCTATTCCCAGGGGTATTTTCGTAATTTGTCCTATAGGGGTATTTTGGTAATTTTCCAAATCGGGGTATTTTGATATTTTGCAAATTAGGGGTTTTGATATTTTTGTAAAGTAAGAATATTTTAACAAAAGTTGAGGGTATTATGGTAATTTTATAATCCAAGGGTGTTTTAGTAATTTTTACAAACCAGGGGTATTTGGGTAATTTTGTAAATCGGGAATATTTTGGAAAATAATTTTCAAAAAATAATTTTCCTACAAATCAAAGGGGTAATTTGGTGAATTTAAAACTAAAGTTTTTATAAAACCGTGTAGCTAGTCCCTTACGGGTTTTAATTATCGAGTTTAGTCCCGTGAATAAGTCCTCTTGGTTAGGGTGAACCGTCACTACGCACCAGGTAGGATTCGAGTGGAGAGGAGGTGAGTCACTAGGACTGCTTAAATACCAAGCTCCCACCGAAACCAATCCTAGACATGCGCACAATGGTTGCCACACCCTAGCTCGGCGACTCACTCACAGGTTTGTTTAATTAGGCTTTAAGTTTTATGTAATTATGTGTTGGAGTAAACTAATCCTAGAGTTCAATAGTTCCTAGTGTACTAATCTACGTTCCCTTATACCCACATACAAACCATACAATAAGTCATACAACAGTTATGGGTACTTACCTAGTGGACTTCGGGTCGGAGACTTAGGTGCCATGTCAGAAAACCTGCTCATTTCCAAAATTTTTCACAAAATCTTAATTGGGCTTAATTTTAAAAATGTTGTGGGCTTTAAACCCAAGGCCGAGAGTTTAAAACTGGGCTCTGATACCAAGTTGAAACACCCCAAACCCGGCCCACGAGCCTTAACCAGATCTGGTATGTTCCTTGAGTAAAACATTTCAAAAACTTGTTTGTTACTTTGGAAAAATTTGAGTGGTTTTGAAGAAAATTTGATTTGTTTTGAGTTCAAATTGAAAACGATGTTATTCTTGAAGTCTAGATTTTAATAAAACTTAATTTTAGTACTGGAAAACAATAAGTTAAAAGTATTCAATTTATTTTTGAGAAATGTTACTTAAACCTTGATTTAATAATAATCATATCATAATGAAATCAAATAAAATGCATGCATAAAACAGTTCAATAGTAATGGCCTTATTACAACTGAAAAATGCCAAATAAATATCAAAAATAAAATAATAGAAAACGCAAGTTCAACTGTTTGAAGTCCCGAAAATATTCAGCATGGCCACCACATAGTCTCCGCTGACTCGGTCCAAGTCACTGTGTGTAACCTGAAAAGATATCCTACAACGGGGTGAGTCAAACAGACTCAGTGTGTAACAGTAAACACAAAGTCCCAACCAATTTAGGCATATCAAATCATACATACATATTTAGCAAATAGAGATAATGATGCAATCTCGAACCCAAACCTAAATATCCATCCTCTACACATCACCCGTACCAACCAATCACACCGTGGGGATTACTAAATCGACCCTCCATTCGCTACACACCATCGAAGGCAGTTGCTGCAGTCAACATGCACATCGCCCTTATAAATTGTGGCATAGCCACCAGATAATGTGACAAAGTCACCAGATAACAATATGTGACATAAGTCACTACATTCAGATTATGTGACATGAGTCACCAGATATTGTGGTAAAAACCACCAGACCACTTCCCCTTCACATATCACCCATATGCCCATATGTCATACAAAACATGTAAAATCATGCCATATATCTTATTCCATGTTCATAACGAATTCACTTATATGTCATATTCAACCTTCATAACACTATTAACATAGTATTAAAAGCGAACGTACCTGGGTACTCTGTACCATCGTATGGTACCTTTAGCCATATCTTTCATATTTTCATTAACACATATATTAAATTAATACCGTAAATCTATTAGGAAACAATGTAAGGTTACACACCTGATAATAGTGATTACGATACTACCGATACCAACGCTCTCGCTAACAAGAATAATAATGAAATGTTTATCCCTATGAACTGCCCCTAAAAGATCGTAATCAAAATCGGTCAACCTAAAAAATAATATGGATACCATTGATAGAAATCCTTACCTTATACTATGAACCAAGTCTTGGTGATTC
Organism: Gossypium australe; assembly: GCA_005393395.2. Taxonomy (NCBI): domain Eukaryota; kingdom Viridiplantae; phylum Streptophyta; class Magnoliopsida; order Malvales; family Malvaceae; genus Gossypium; species Gossypium australe. The sequence goes on along the minus strand of CM016626.1, from coordinate 97,332,521 downwards.
ACGAAGATTACGAACACTTCCGAGTTTTTGACTTTTCTTTATTTCTCTATTAAGACAAAATATATCATCTAAGGTAGAGGATGATATTTTCCAACAAAAGACCTTCCCAAACAAAAGTAAATTCGGAAAAAGGAAATAAGAAATTAAGGGATCGAAGAGGTTTCTTACCAATTGTTCAAAACAAATGCAAAGAAATTGATTGATAAGAAAATATGTGAGAAGAGGGAGATTCGGCTATGAAGAGATGATCAATAACATTCGGCCATGGTGAAAATATTAGGGAGGGAGTGATGTTTGAGAGTTTTTGCAAGAAGAAAAGAAGAAGAAAAGAAATAGGAGGTAAAGTGTTTATGTTTCGGTTTTTATGAATGAAAAATGAACAATGGAAAAGTCTTGAAGTTGATGTGCATTCAGCAAAGAGGAAGAAAAGAAAAGAAAAGATAATCTTCAAGGTTTTTGGTGTTTTCGGCAATAGGGAAGAATGACTTGAGAGGTTTGGCAAATTAAGACCAAATGGTCAAAATGAAAATGACCCAAAAGAAGAAAAACAAAAGATGCTCACAAATGCTCAATGTGCATTCGGCTAGGGAGAAAAAAGATGGAGAGAAAATGCTTTGATAGAAAACAAAATGACCAAAAAGAAATGTGCCCTACAAGCACCTATCCTTACCCAAAATTCTTCAAAAAATTCGGCCACCCCCTAGCCCCTAAAGCCGTCCAAATACATGGACACAAAGTCAAAGTTTTTACCACACAAAACTTTCCAAAACATTCACCTTACATCAAGCCTTGTGTTCCCTCATCATTCCTTAATCAAGATGATTCCTTTCCCCAAGTTCAAGCTTACCTAATCTTTTAGTCATCTTACCATAAAAAAATTAAAGTCCAACATACCAAATATAAAGCTTAGCCGACACTTGATGTAAATGTGCAGAAAAATAAAGTCTCCAAAATGCTCTCCATGATATTCGAACCACTCCCCTCAAGCAACCATTCATGCGCCATTTCCACCATGCCACTAACTCTTCTTGTGCTAATTTAAGACACTTAAATTAACTTAAGCATCATAATCACTTGATCCACTTCACTAAATTCTCCATACTAAAAATTATTCTAAATCCAATTTAATTCCAAACCTTCACAAGACTATATTAGGCACACAATAAAATCATATCCGAGCTAACACAATCAACAAGATGATACTCAAATTTTAGGATGTTACATTTAACTTGCTTAATTCCCACCACAATTTGAAATCTCATAAGCATAAGCTTGTAAAAAAATCACCGGTATAAAACCTACTAGGCATAAGCCTGAATCACACACCGACACAAGGTCTGCTAGACTTAAGGTCCGATATTATTCACCGACAATAAGCCTGCTAGGCACGAAGCCCGATTAAGTTCACCAGCACAAGGTTTGCTAGGCCCACAGCCTGAATAACGATACTATAAAGTTGTCTCACACACACTTATATATCGAAACTTTTATGCATTTCATAATAATTTTTTTATGAACTATCAAACATCATACCTCAACTGAACTAAACTTAGTCATATCAAATTCTATGTATATGCACATTCGGCTACTCAATATTATATTTACAAAATTACCAAATCAGCATATACTAAGTTACGTATATAATTTACAATGTTTTATTGCTTAAGGACTTACCTCGGATATCGACGGACGATAAAAACCGGCTATTCTACTATTTTCGCTTTTCCCTAATCCAAGTCTGATTTTTTTGGTTCTTGATCTAAACATGTTCAAATTAAGCTCATTCAAACATATTTGCATTCAATTTAGTCCAAAAACACATAAATGGGCAAATTACCATTTTGCCCCTAACATTTCACACTTTTTACAATTTAGTCCTATTTGCACAAAACACAAAATACACAAAATTTGACTATACACCTTAAGGGCCGAATGTTCCTAGTCCTCATACAAGTCCATACATTTCATTTTTTTCACATTTTAATCTCTCAAAAATTTATTTTTGCAATTTAGTCCAACATACTCAATTTCATCAAAAATTCAAAAACAAAACTTGTTAATCTAACACATATTTATCATAATTCATCCTCAAACAACATAAACAACAAACTATCATCAATGGCTCAACTCAAAATATTCATCAAATTCAAAAATTAGAACATGGGCTTTGTAGTACTCGAAGCAACGATATCAAAAACGTAAAAATTATTAAAAACCGTAAATAAACTAACCTTGATTCAAGCTTGAGAAATGGCCAAATAACCTAAGCTATGGTTTCTTCTTTTTCTTGTAATGGTTCGGGCATCAAAAACAAAAGATGATAATGGTTTTTTTTAATTATGTTTTATTATAACATATATTAACATTTTATCTATTTACCTAATTAACCTTGATTATATTATAACAAAACATTATAACATAAGGTTAGTCTTGTCCATGGCCGGCCACTTCCATTAAAAATGGGCTTTTTTGCATTTTAAATGCCTCCATTTAAAAAGACATCCACAATTTGGTCCTAACACATTAAACTATCAAGTTTTCACTTTACGCGATTAAGCCCTTTTTATTAAATCGGATACTCAAACAACGAAATTAAAACACAAAAATTTATCACAAGCAAATTCAAACATAGTAAACACACAGAAAAATTTTAAAAATATTTCTCAGACTCGAATTTGTGGTCTCGAAACTACTATTCCGTTTAGGGTAAAAAATTGGGCTGTTACAACTCTCCCCCCTTAGGGATTTTTGTCTCTGAAAATCTTACCGGTGAATAGGTTTGGATATCGCTCTTTCATTATATCCTCTGACTACCAAGTTGCTTCTTCAACTCTGTGCTTTTTCCACAGTACTTTATCTAACAGAACTTTCTTAGTTCTCAATTCCTTTATCTCTCGAGCCAGAATACAAATCGGTTCCTCTTCATATGTCATATCAGGCTAAATCTCAACTTCTGTGGGACAAATCACATGTGAAGGATCAGATCGATATCTACGTAGCATCGAAAGATGAAAGACATTATGGATATTTTCTAGCTCAGGTTGTAACTGCAATACGCTCTGTGATTTCATACGGTCCAATGAATCTCGGACTCAGTTTGCCTTTAGGACCGTGTAACATCCTGAAATTGTGGGGCTATGCATTTAATGTGTGGTTATGTTTAATGTGAGTGTTAGGGGTCCAGAATGGGCTCAGGGTTGGGCAGAGGACTTAATCGAATTTTTTGTTTGGACACTCTAATAGAAAGCCTAGTAAGATAGGGCTTAAAAGATGTTATCTGCGTTTTAAAATACAAATGGGCTTGTGGCCCAGTGGCAAAGTGGCGCCACTTAAAGAGCAGGGAAGTGGCATCAACTGGGGAGGCCCAAACTCAAGTTGCATGAAACCCAATTCTTTTAATTAAAATTTAGCTAATTTTCGGCATTTAAATGGATAGAGTGGGTGTAACACCCCAAACCCGGTCAATACACCACGACCGAATCTGGTATGTTACGGGGAAAATCGTATTTGAGAGGCTAGGTTTTTGTTTATAAAGTTTGATAAAAACACTTTGATAAGCTTTGTACTTGTAGAAATCTTGGGCATGATTGTTTAAAACCAATGGCGCATTTGGAAATCCGGAAATTTTGAAAACTTAATTGAAACCATAAGTATAAGGAAATCTATAACATTTAGAAATCCAAACACTTCCTTATTGTTGCTTAAAAATGATTTTTGGACTTAGTGAGAAATTGAATTCATGGAAAACATTTGAGCTATGTGCATTTTGATTTGTAGCTTGTTACCCGATGGTAATGTTTAAAACATTTCGCGTTGTAGTTTGAAAAACCTTATCTTTCCAAATTTTAGCCAGATTCTACCCGTTATTTTGTTAAGACATAATCAAAGTCTACTTTAAACATAAACATAGCAAACCGTAGTTTAAAAGGCTGTTTACAATCCCAAGAAAACCCAAAATAGAAATGGATAAAATAAAGTACCAAATTTTAAAAGTCAGAGCAAATCCGTATTTATTCATGGCATGAGCACCTCGAGTCCCTCCCGGCTCCATGTCCGCAACTAAGTGTCACCTGAAAAATCAAAGGAGAAGGTGAGTCGCAAGACTTAGTGCATAAATCCCCCTCCCGGTAATGCAACATGCTAACACACATCATATCATAGCAATACAATTAATGTACCCGATCCTAGCCATCCATACACCTTTCTACCCCGTGTGGTACCAAACCACTGGTGGTGCCAAACCACTGGTGACCCAAAGTCACGATATCCATCAATGTGGTGCCAAACCACTGGTGACCCAAAGTCACAAATGAACCAACTGTGGGGCCAACCCACGTGTGATACCAAATCACTGGCGACAATCCCGTATCTCTCAAGTGGGGCCAACCCATGGTGGTGTCAAACCACAGGGACGAGTCGCATTGAGGTGCCAAACCTCTAGTGTCCCAAAGACACAAGTGTGATACCAAATCACTGGTGACCGTAGTCACGAATCGGATGATGGGGCCAACCCATCGTGTGATACCAAATCACTGGCGTCAATCCCGTAATATCAACCGTGGGGCCAACCCACAGTGGTGCTAAGCCACTGGGACGAGACGCTGAGGTGCCAAACCTCTGGTGACCCAAAGTCACAAAATATCATCTGTGGTACCAAACCACTGGAGGTGCCAAACCTCTCGTGTCCCAAAGACACGGATATCATATTTCCCCCTCCTCTCATATCACCCAAGACATATCACACTAATGCAACGATATAGATCATGCAATCATGCTAACATGCTCAATATGGCATCTCATAATACATACACCATAAATCATGACATCATATATCACTATAGATCACATACTGAAACCAACTAACCCGAATCCGTGCCCTTACCCCATTGGGTATTATATCCGTTAACCATACTATTTCATTTCACAATCAGGTTATTACACATATTACTCAGTGATAAGTGTGTTAGTTCACACACCTGGTATATCGCAAGTCTTAATCCCAAAGAACCCGTCTAAACCCCTCGATCACCTTGATCCTAAAATCGGCCAAACATAGATATTAGCCACTCATACCATTCGGCCACAACCAATTAAACCAAGGGGTTAACGTTTAACCCTTACCTCGCAAATGGGTTGGTTTCCTACCACCCCGAACCAAACGGTGGTTCCTCTAACAATCGGCCTTCCTCTAAAACACAAACAATTAGTCTCATAAACCTTAGGCTTAATAAAAACTAAAAGAATGGACCATCAACCAACTTCTTACCACCACTTACCCAAAGATTAACAGAGTAGGAAGACTCCTCTTGCTTGCTTCCAAAATCCAAAGACCCTATAACGAGATGATTAAACAAAAGATTAACCCCCTTCAATCAGAACCAACATAGGCTTTAACCAAACCGAAACCAACAAAGCACTAGAGAGGAGAGAAATGGCCATTCGGCCAAGCACTTACCCAACACCAACCAATATTCAGCCAATACAACCACTAGGAGAGAAGAGAGATTCGGCTAACACCTTTAACAAAAGAGAAGAGATTTCGGCTTAGGAGTTAAACGCACCTACGTTGGCTTTGAATGAAGTAGTGACAGAGTAGAGATGAGAAGAAATGGAGGTTACGGCAATGGTGTTTGAGAGAAAGAAAAGGAAGATTTAAGGGAACAAGTTAAGGGGGTTTCGGCTCAAGAGAAATGGAAGAAACCAATGGAGACAATCGGCTAGAGCTTTGAACAAAAAGAAAGAAATAAGAGATGAGTAGAGAGTGGGGACTTTCGGTTTGAAAGAAAGAGAAAAGGAGGAAGGTATTTTGGAGAACAACTTTCGGCTATCAAGGTTTTCAAGGAGAAAAAGAAAGTAAGAGGAGAATAGGGAATTAGCTTCGGCTTAACACAAATGAAAAAGAAAAGGAAATGGGAGAGGCATTCGGCTAACAATAAAAATTAAAAAGACACAAAGTACTTTCGGAAAAGGTATGGTTGTTTGAAGTTTCGGTTTCAAAGAGCAAAAGATGAGAGAATTTACCTTGAAATTTTGGCTAACAAAGACCAAAAGAAAACTAGCAACTTTCGGCAAGCTATAGGGGTTTGGTATTTCAGTTTCAAAAGGTGAAGAAGATGAGAGATAATTCTTTGAAAATTCGGCTTGCTTTTGACAAAAAGAAGAACTTTGTTTGACACTCCCTATGACCGAAAATGCCTAAGTTGCCAAAGTGAAATTCGGCACTACCCCTCTCCCACACTACCAAGCCGTCCACTCTCCCCTTGAAGCATCCCACAATCGGCCACTACCCACAAATGCTCATGGCCACACATTCAAACTAGTTTGAACTAGTCCACCTCCACAATTTACTCTCCACCCACCATTCAAACATTTTGACTTGGTCCAACCTCCAACCACCTTGGTGTCAAAATGGAGACAAAAAGTGAGCATCCTGCAGCTTGAACACAGGACCTCACCCCTTGCAAGTGGCGTCACACACAAGCCTTAAGTGGCGCCTATCCTGCCACTCCACCAGCTCATTTCTTGTGCTAAAACTTGCCAAATAAAACCCTTAAACCCCAGCTTCCTCAGCTCCACTCACCTAAGCCTAAAAACTAAAATTTTCCCTACCACTCAGGCTCACATCTAGCTTACAACTAAGCCCCTAAACACTAAGAACAACAACATAGTAAGCCAATAACATGCAAACAAAGTCACAACAAAAATAGCCCCTAACCCAGAATATTACAGTTCTACCCCCTTAAAATAATTTCGACCTCGAAATTACCTGATCAGAAAAGTTGAGGGTATTGCTGTCTCATCACATCCTCGAGTTTCCACGTAGCTTCTTCCACGCCATGATTCCGCCAAAGTACCTTAACCAAAGGCACAGACTTCCTACGCAGAACCTTCACATCCCGATCTAGAATCTGTACAGGTTCTTCCGCCATGGTCAAATCTGAATTCACCTCGATCTCTTCCACTGCTACCACGTGCGACGGATCTGAACGATAACGCCGAAGCATCGAAACGTGAAATACGTCGTGAATCTGACTTAGTTCTGCTGGCAACTCAAGCTGATACGCTACTGGTCCCACTCGTCTCAATACCTTATACGGCCCAATAAATCTCGGACTTAACTTGCCTTTCTTTCCGAACCTCAACACTTTCTTCCATGGCGAGACCTTCAGAAAAACTTGATCCCCCACAGCAAATTCTATGTCTCTCCGCCTAAGATCGGCATACGACTTCTGCCGGTCTGAAGCTTCCTTCAATCGAGCCTGAATCAACTAAACCTTGTCTTTGGTCTCAGCAATCAACTCGGGTCCCAACAACTGACGTTCACCTAACTCCGTCCAACACGTAGGTGAGCGACACTTCCTACCGTACAATGCCTCATAAGGTGCCATCTTGATGCTCGCTTGGTAACTATTATTGTAGGCAAACTCGGCTAATGGCAGAAACTCCTCCCAACTACCCCTGAAGTCCAGAACACAACCTCTCAGCATATCCTCTAAGATCTGAATAACCCTTTCCGACTGCCCGTCAGACTGCGGGTGAAAAGCAGTGCTGAAATCCAAACGCGTACCCAGAGCCTGATGCAACGCCTTCCAGAACCTTGACGTAAATCTGGGATCCCTATGCGAGATGATCGATACTGGCACACCGTGCAACCTCACTATCTCTGACACATACAGCTTCGCCAACCTCTGAAGTGAGTAGTCAACCCTCACCGGAATAAAGTGAGCTGATTTAGTCAGCCGATCCACAATTACCCAAACTGAATCCTTCTTGCTTGGTGTAAGCGGTAATCCACTGACGAAATCCATAGTTATCCTTTCCCACTTCCACTGAGGAATCTTCACAGGCTGAAGCAACCCTGACGGCAACTGATGCTCAGCCTTGACCTGCTGACATGTCAGACACTTCCCTATAAACTCTGACACTTCTCTATTCAGTCCCGGCCACCAAAACTGCTCTCTGAGATCCTTATACATCTTGCTACCTCCAGGATGCATAGCGTATGGACTGCTATGTGCGTCCTGAAGAATCTTTTGCCTCAGCTCAACATCCTTTGGCAGACAAGCTTTACCTTGGAAACACAGCACCCTATCACTAGACAAACTGTAACTTTCCAAACCACCATCCTGCACCTGCAACCTCCGCGCGCTCAGAACCTCATCCCCTAACTGTTTCTCTCTGATCTGCTCAACCCAAGTAGGCTTAACCTGCAACTCCGCCAAAATACTTCCGTCGTCATACAAACTCAAATGGGCAAACATCGCTCTTAAGTCCGAAACAACCTTACGGCTCAACGCGTCTGCCACCACGTTAGCCTTGCCCGGATGATACTCAATCGAACAGTCGTAGTCTTTTAGCAACTCAACCCACCTGCACTGTCTCAAATTCAAATCCTTCTGAGCCAAAAGGTACTTCAGACTCTTGTGATCCATGTAGACTATTGATCTCTCTCCGTACAAGTAGTGCCCCCAGATCTTCAAAGCGAAGACTACAGTCGCTAGCTCCAAATCGTGTGTCGGATAGTTGACCTCATGTGGCCTCAGCTGCCTAGATGCGTAAGCCACAACCTTTCCTTCCTGCATCAGCACACAACCCAATCCCGTATGTGATGCATCGCAGTATACTGTGAATTCCTTACCAGCCTCAGGTTGAATCAAAACCGGAGCTTCTGTCAGAATCTTCTTAAGCTTGTCGAAACTCTCCTGTTGCTTCTCAGTCCAAACAAATGGAATCCCTTTCCTTAACAACTTGGTCATCGGCGCTGTGATCAACAAGAAACCCTCTACAAACCTTCGGTAGTATCCTGCCAAACCCAGAAAACTCCAAATCTCAGCCACTGACTTCGGCGGCTTCCAATCCAAAACTGCCTCAATCTTTCGAGGATCCACTCTAATCCGCTCAGCTGACACTACATGACCCAAGAAAGTCACTTCTCTAAGCCAGAACTCGCACTTACTGAACTTAGCATAAAGCTGCTTCTCCCTCAAAATCTGTAGCACCACTCGTAAATGCGCATCATGCTCTTCTTCAGTCCTTGAGTACACCAAGATGTCGTCTATGAAAACCACAACGAACTGATCCAAATACTGCTGAAACACCCTATTCATCATATCCATGAATGCTGCCGGCGCGTTAGTCAATCCAAACGGCATTACCAGAAATTCGTAGTGCCCATGCCGAGTACGAAATGCAGTCTTGTGAATATCCGTTTCCTTTACCTTTAACTGATGATACCCAGACCTCAGGTCGATCTTCGAAAATACCGCTGCACCCTTCAGCTGATCAAACAAGTCATCTATCCGTGGCAACGGATACTTGTTTTTGATCGTCAGCTTATTCAACTGGCGGTAGTCTATGCACATCCGCATCGTACCATCTTTCTTCTTTACAAAGAGTACCGGCGCTCCCCAAGGCGAAACACTTGGCCTGATAAAACCCCGATCCAACAACTCCTGGATCTGAGCCTTAAGCTCCACCAATTCCTTGGGCGCCATTCTATACGGAGCAATAGACACTGGCGCAGTCCCGGGTAACAGATCTATCCCAAATTCTACCTCACGATCCGGTGGTAAACCCGGAAGTTCCTCAGGAAACACATCAGCAAATTCTCCAACTGTCCGAACTTTCTCTACAACAGACTCTTTAGCCTCCAAGGCATACACATGAGCCACATACGCTTCACAGCCCTTTCTGACCATCTTCTCAGCCTTCAGAGCAGATACCACATTTGATAAGTAATCTCTCCTATTACCTATCATAACCACTTCATCACCCTCAGACGTCTTTAGAACCATGCGCTTAGCTGCGCAATCCAACCTCGCCTAGTACTTAACTAACCAGTCCATCCCAAGAAACAGATCGAACTCCCCGAACGGCAGTTCCATCAGATCGGCCAAAAACACTACCCCTTGGAGTTCTAGGGGTACATCTTTAAACAGCTTATCTACAACTACAGAGTGACCTAGAGGGCTAATTACAGTCATCTGCCTAGAAGTAGTTTCAGAGTCTAAATCCATGGTCTCTACTATACTACTAGCAACGTAAGAATGCGTCGAACCCACATCAATCAAAGCAGTAAATGGAGAACCAAAGATCAAGAACGTACCGGTTATGACGTCCAGTGCGTCGCCCTCCTCTCGGCGCCTCGCTGCATACACTAACCCAGGCTGTCTGGCCTCAGAAGTACCTGCACCTCTGCCCGGTGCTCCTCGGCCCCGACCAGAACCATTACCTCCTCTGCCATTACCACGGCCCCTCTGCGGTGGCGGTCCATTATTCCTGAACTGAGTACGGCCCTGGCTCTCAGACTGAATCCTGGCCAACTTACGCGGATAGTCCCTCACACGGTGATCCAGAGAACCACACTCAAAACACCCTTTTCCACCGGTCCAGCAACCTCCCCAATGAGATTTCCCACAACGGTTACACTGCGGCGGTCCTTGACTAGCAGCAACAAACCTACCAGACTGATTCGGCCCACTCTGCCTAGCCCTTTTCTGAGGATTACCCGACGACCTAGAAGATCCAAAACTACTCTTATGCCTGTTCCTGTCCATGCCTTGCCTTACAGACTCTTTCACTCCCTCGGCTACCTTATCCTTCTCAACCAGAACAGCAAACTCACGCTCTTGTTGAGGAGCAATCAGCAATCTTAACTCGTCTCTCAGACCATCCTCGAAACGGACACACCTCTCGTGCTCTGTAGCCACAATGCCCCTAGCGTACCGACTCAGCCTCAAGAACTCGGCCTCATACTCTGACACAGACTTACTCCCCTGAACAAGCCTCAGAAATGCTTTTCGCTGAGCGTCAATGTAGCTAGCTCTAATGTACTTTTTCTGATAAGCAGCCTTAAAATAATCCCACGTGAGATCCTCTGCTGCAGCACTGTCCCGAACCGTGAGCCACCACTGGTATGACTCATCCCGAAGAAGCGATACTATGCCCTTCAGCTTCTCCTCAGCAGTCAGGTCTAAATCATCCATGACCCGCTCTGTCGCCTCCAGCCAATACTCAGCCGTGCTGGGAGCAACACCAGAAACACCTCGGAAAACCTCAGCCCCGTTTGCCCGAAGTCGCTCAGGCACAGATTTCCTAACTCCTGCGCCTCCACCTACTCCAGCTACCCTTTCCAACACTCGCAGCATCGCCTGTGACACTGCGTCATCCCCAGTCTGATCTTGAAACTCACCACCTCCAGCTGGTGGCGGTACCGGTATCTCATTTTCTGACCCCTGACCAGATCCTGCGGGTTCAGAAACCGTCATCCTACCACGACCTCGTCCACGACCACGTCCACCTCGAGCGCTCATGACTAAAATCTCTACGTATCTGATTTAGGAGTTTTATGCATCAGTAATTATTCCATTGTTTTAAGCAAAGTCTTATGAATATTGCCTATTAAAGAAGTTTTTGTTTTCGCGAGTTCACAGAATCCTATTAGTTTCAGCTTCTACAGTAATCCACTATTACTAATCATCCAATCATATCGCATCCAAAAATCACAAGAAATAGTAAGGGTACTTACCTGGGCGGATTGGTGCCGGGGACTCGGTGCCATGCCTTTCAAACCATATATTTCAAAACAAAAATACTCAAAACAGAATTTTGAAAATATTTTTGGGCTTAGGCCCACAGCCGAGCCTTTGAACTTGGCTCTGTTACCACAATTGTAACACCCCAAACCCGGTCAATACACCACGACCGAATCTGGTATGTTACGGGGAAAATCGTATTTGAGAGGCTAGGTTTTTGTTTATAAAGTTTGATAAAAACACTTTGATAAGCTTTGTACTTGTAGAAATCTTGGGCATGATTGTTTAAAAACAATGGCGCATTTGGAAATCCAGAAATTTTGAAAACTTAATTGAAACCATAAGTATAAGAAAATCTATAACATTTAGAAATCCAAACACTTCCTTATTGTTGCTTAAAAATGATTTTTGGACTTAGTGAGAAATTGAATTCCAGTTTGGAAAACATTTGAGCTATGTGCATTTTGATTTGTAGCTTGTTACCCAATGGTAATGTTTAAAACATTTCGCGTTGTAGTTTGAAAAACCTTATCTTTCCAAATTTTAGCCAGATTCTACCCGTTATTTTGTTAAGACATAATCAAAGTCTACTTTAAACATAAACATAGCAAACCGTAGTTTAAAAGGCCGTTTACAATCCCAAGAAAACCCAAAATAGAAATGGAAAAAATAAAGTACCAAATTTTAAAAGTCAGAGCAAATCCGTATTTATTCATGGCATGAGCACCTCGAGTCCCTCCCGGCTCCATGTCCGCAACTAAGTGTCACTTGAAAAATCAAAGGAGAAGGTGAGTCGCAAGACTCAGTGCATAAATCCCCCTCCCGATAATGCAACATGCTAACACACATCATATCATAGCAATACAATTAATGTACCCGATCCTAGCCATCCATACACCTTTCTACCCCGTGTGGTACCAAACCACTGGTGGTGCCAAACCACTGGTGACCCAAAGTCACGATATCCATCAATGTGGTGCCAAACCACTGGTGACCCAAAGTCACAAATGAACCAACTGTGGGGCCAACCCACGTGTGATACCAAATCACTGGCGACAATCCCGTATCTCTCAAGTGGGGCCAACCCATGGTGGTGTCAAACCACAGGGACGAGTCGCATTAAGGTGCCAAACCTCTGGTGTCCCAAAGACACAAGTGTGATACCAAATCACTGGTGACCGTAGTCACGAATCGGATGATGGGGCCAACCCATCGTGTGATACCAAATCACTGGCGTCAATCCCGTAATATCAACCGTGGGGCCAACCCACAGTGGTGTTAAGCCACTGGGACGAGACGCTGAGGTGCCAAACCTCTGGTGACCCAAAGTCACAAAATATCATCTGTGGTACCAAACCACTGGAGGTGCCAAACCTCTGGTGTCCCAAAGACACGGATATCATATTTCCCCCTCCTTTCATATCACCCAAGACATATCACACTAATGCAACGATATAGATCATGCAATCATGCTAACATGCTCAATATGGCATCTCATAATACATACACCATAAATCATGACAACATATATCACTATAGATCACATACTGTAACCAACTTACCCGAATCCGTACCCTTACCCCATTGGGTATTATATCCGTTAACCATACTGTTTCATTTCACAATCAGGTTATTACACATATTACTCAGTGATAAGTGTGTTAGTTTACACACCTGGTATATCGCAAGTCTTAATCCCAAAGAACCCGTCTAAATCCCTCGATCACCTTGATCCTATAATCGGCCAAACATAGATATTCGCCACTCATACCATTCGGCCACAACCAATTAAACCAAGGGGTTAACGTTTAACCCTTACCTCGCAAATGGGTTGGTTTCCTACCACCCCGAACCAAACGGTGGTTCCTCTGACAATCGGCCTTCCTCTAAAACACAAACAATTAGTCTTATAAACCTTAGGCTTAACAAAAACTAAAAGAATGGACCATCAACCAACTTCTTACCACCACTTACCCAAAGATTAACAGAGTAGGAAGACTCCTCTTGCTTGCTTCCAAAATCCAAAGACCCTATAACGAGATGATTAAACAAAAGATTAACCCCCTTCAATCAGAACCAACATAGGCTTTAACCAAACCGAAACCAACAAAGCACTAGTGAGGAGAGAAATGGCCATTCGGCCAAGCACTTACCCAACACCAACCAATATTTGGCCAATACAACCACTAGGAGAGAGGAGACATTCGGCTAACACCTTTAACAAAAGAGAAGAGATTTTGGCTTAGGAGTTAAACACACCTACGTTGGCTTTGAATGAAGGAGTGACAGAGTAGAGATGAGAAGAAATGGAGGTTACAGCAATGGTGTTTAAGAGAAAGAAAAGGAAGATTTAAGGGAACAAGTTGAGGGGGTTTCGGCTCAAGAGAAATGGAAGAAACCAATGGAGACAATCGACTAGAGCTTTGAACAAAAAGAAAGAAATAAGAGATGAGTAGAGAGTGGGGACTTTCGGTTTGAAAGAAAGGGAAAAAGGAGGAAGGTATTTTGGAGAACAACTTTCGGCTATCAAGGTTTTCAAGAAGAAAAAGAAAGTAAGAGGAGAATAGGGAATTAGCTTCGGCTTAACACAAATGAAAAAGAAAAGGAAATGGGAGAGGCATTCGGCTAACAATAAAAATTAAAAAGACACAAAGTACTTTCGGCAAAGGTATGGTTGTTTGAAGTTTCAGTTTCAAGGAGCAAAAGATGAGAGAATTTACTTTGAAATTTTGGCTAACAAAGACCAAAAGAAAACTAGCAACTTTCGGCAAGCTATAGGGGTTTGGTATTTCGGTTTCAAAAGGTGAAGAAGATGAGAGAAAATTCTTTGAAAATTCAGCTTGCTTTTGACAAAAAGATGAACTTTGTTTGACACTCCCTATGACCGAAAATGCCTAAGTTGCCAAAGTGAAATTCGGCACTACCCCTCTCCCACACTACCAAGCCGTCCACTCTCCCCTTGAAGCATCCCACAATCGGCCACTACCCACAAATGCTCATGGCCACACATTCAAACTAGTTTGAACTAGTCCACCTCCACAATTTACTCTCCACCCACCATTCAAACATTTTGACTTGGTCCAACCTCCAACCACCTTGGCGTCAAAATGGAGACAAAATGTGAGCATCCTGCAGCTTGAACACAGGACCTCACCCCTTGCAAGTGGCGTCACACACAAGCCTTAAGTGGCGCCTATCCTGCCACTCCACCATCTCATTTCTTGTGCTAAAACATGCCAAATAAAACCCTTAAACCCCAGCTTCCTCAGCTCCACTCACCTAAGCCTAAAAACTAAAATTTTCCCTACCACTCAGGCTCACATCTAGCTTACAACTAAGCCCCTAAACACTAAGAACAACAACATAGTAAGCCAATAACATGCAAACAAAGTCACAACAAAAATAGCCCCTAACCCGGAATATTACAGTGGGACTGTGACAAGGCTTAAAAATAGGAAGATTTAATGAGTGGGATAATGTGGATAATGTGGCAGATAAAGGAAGGAAGAGGTGGTGTTATCCATGTCAGTTGAGGATGAGTGATCTGATGTTGATAAGGGAGAAAGTCTAGGAATTATCTATAAGTCAAGGTGGTGGCCGAATTTCCAACTCTAAGAGGGGGAAGGAATCGGTTTTAATGAGGTTAAGGGGTTCCGAAATTTCCCTTATTAGTTGATCAATTTTAAGTTATCAAAAGGGGCACTTTCGGTTTTTTTAGAGGGAGTTGCCGAAATTTAGGTTAAGTAAGGGGGATATATTTTATTTTCGGCATATAGGGTTTTATTCTCCCATTCTCTTCTTCAATTTCGGCATTTGGGTTTTTCTCTCCTTCCATTCTCCCATTCTCTGCAAAAGTCGAAAACCCTAAACCTATTCTCTCATCTTCACTTCAGTGCAAAAGCCGAAAGTCCATTATTCTTTTTTCCGTTTCTTCTACAAAGTCGAAACCACCCAATTTTTCTCAACATCATTTCCCTTAAAAAGTCGAAACTCTGAAATTTCTTCTCATCTCCATAGCCGAATACCTTCTATTCTCTTTTGTCGATCTCTTCATTAAAAGCTGAATCTACATAGATTTCTTCCTATCATATTCTCTATTTGATCTTCTCAAAAGCCAAAATCTTCTAAGAGTTGCCGAATTCTCTGTAAAGGTAGGTGACGATTTCTTCTGATCTATTCTTTTTCTCTTTCGGTTTTTAGAAGACAAAGCCGAAAGGCTAATGGATTAACGGTTTGATGGTTTCTTGTTGGGCGACATTCGAGAATTGAAGTAGATCGCTTAGATCTAAAAGCCGAAACCGTTAGTCTCTGAACTTTATATCTCTCTTTTCGAGATTTCAAGTTAAGGGGTTCTCCTTAGATTCTCTTTAGATTCGCTATCGTAGTTGTGATCTTAACCATATGTTATGATAAGGTCTTTTAATGGAATCGAATATCGATCAGGCGAAGGAGGGGATTGGATATGTAAAACCAATTCCTAAGTTTAAGAAACGAGCAGTGTCAGCAGTTCGGGATTGGCCACCGGGTTGTGGACCGGCTTCAGAACAAAACCTTAGGCAGTTAGCAGTCATATCGGCTTCTTATAGTGTCGACATAGAAGGTCTCGTCTTGACTGTAATCAGGTGTGTAGATCTTTAACACACTAACTAATATGTACTATATGTATGTTTTGGTCTGAAAGCTGAAAAAAGGCTGTATAGACAGTCGGATTACCCAAAAAGGGTAGGCAAAGGATGCCAGGTACGTAACCATAGAAACTTCTTTATGTGTATCGATGTATGTGATAATCTGTGATCTCTTAGGTAGTATATTGTTTTGATTCTGCATGTATGTATGCATGGGATGGGGTTGATATGATGAAGGGGAAGAGCATGCTAATAGGTCACTTGGTGATCGGTGGTTAAACCACGTTTTATAAAATTAGGTCACAAAAGTGATCGGTGGCTAAGCCACAATAAATTTATTCTGAATTGATTGGAATAGGCAGCATGACTGTCGATATGGTATGTAGCGGTTGGTGAGTTGATTGTAGAAATCCCCGAGGTGTGTTGGCTGGTACGGGCTGGTGTGTAGAGGATGGATTATTAGGTTTGGGTTGGGCCATGTTGCATATAAATATTCTGTTGCCACTGTGGATGGGCTAAGGCCCATAATGTGTTTGTGGGCCCAAGCCTTTAATGTGTTTTCGGGATTTGCACACTGAGTCTTGGTGACTCACCCTTTATTTTCATTAATTTTTCAGATGAGCAGTAGATCGTGGACATGGGAGCCGAGGCGAACTCGAGGGGCCATCAAGTTTCTATTTCCATAAATTATTTTTCAGGTTTTTTTCCTTTAAGTTTAATTTTGGGACCAATTATGTAATAAGGCTCCATAGCTTAGGTTATCGATTTATATTTGTTAATGTCCTCATTCTTTATAAACTTATGTTCTAAGACTTATTTATAAGAAGAAATAAAGATGGAATTTTCAAACAAGTCGTTTTAAAAAAAAAAACTACAAAGGTTTTCTACAAATAGCACGTAATTATCAAATACCCACTTAAACAAATCGAGATTTCAAATCCTTTCAAAGAGAAGTTTTCAAATGTTAACTCGTAGCATACCAGATCTGGTCGTAGTGTTTGGATCGGGTTTGGGGTGTTACATTTTGGTATCAGAGCCCGGTTCAAAACTCGGGCTGTGAAATGGGTCTAGTAGTGTTTTGAAAATTTGATGTGAATTTGAGAAAAATGTCTTGGATGAAGATATGGCCTTCGAGTCTACCGGTAGTGATCCATGCAGGTAAGTATTCTAACTCTTGATATGATATGCATGATTGGGCTTGATGGGCTTGATGGACGTAGACTAGTAGGTTAGGCATTGATGGATTTTAGGCTTAGTTTAAACAACTCTTTAAATTCATAAGACTTAATCTATCCAAACAAACCCGTGAACAAATCGCTGGGTTAGGGTGTGGCAACATGCATACGCATGTCTAGGATTGGATTCAGGGAGAGCTTGGTACTTAAGCAGTCCTAGTGACTCACCTCCTCTTCGCTGGAATCCTACCTGGTGCGTAGTGACTGTTCACCTTAGCTACGAGGATTTGTTGACGGGCCAAACTCTATAATTAAAACCCAAAAGGGACCAGCCACTCTATTTCGCAAAATTACTAAAAAATACCCCTTAGTTTTGTAAAATTTCCGAAATACTCTTGATTTGTGAAAATTTCCCAGAATATCCTGGATTTGTAAAACTACCAAAATTTGTGAAATTTCCAAAACACCATTGGTTTTACAAATTAGCTATGCTTTGCAAATTTACCTGAAAAACCCTAGATTTATAAAAGTATCCGGATTGCAAAAATAGATCTTCCAAAATACCCTTGTTTCAAAAAAAAACATTTTTTTCAAAATACCCCTGTGTTACGATAATACCACAATACCTTTACTTCGAAAAATCACCAAGATACCCTATTTGAGGAATTACGAAAATACCTTGTAGGACAAAACTACGAAAATACCCCTGGGTAGTGAAATGACGAAAATACCCTTATATGATGAATGCGAGTTCATGGATGCTACTTGTATGTTGATGTATGATGGTTGAATGTATGTGGTTTTTAGAACTAGGAGACAAACTTGAGACTGAAACCCGTAGATATAATTTCGAATTCGAAAGAACTACTCTTGAAACTACTGTTCATAAGATTGTTCGTGGTTAATTAGTGAAAGAAATTAATAATTCATAAAATTTTAATCAGATAAATGCAAATCGGTAGAATGAGTACAAAGGGTCGTGGACGTCCACCGCGTGGCCATGGTAGGGGTAGGATGGCCGTGTCAGAACCAGTAGGATCTGGCCACGGGTTAGGAAACGAGATGCCAGCTGCGGAGGCCGAATTTCAAGATCATACGGCCGGAGATGATGCGGTATCTCAAGCGATGTTAAGGGTTTTAGAGAGGGTTGCTGGGGCAGCCATGGGCACAGGAGCCCGGAAATCTGTGTCGGAGCGACTTAGAGCTAATGGGGTAGAAGTGTTTAGGAGAATTTCTGGTATAGCCCCAAGTACAGCTGAATATTGGTTGGAGGCGGTTGAGCGTATAATGGATGATTTGGATTTCACGGAGGAGGAAAAGCTAAAAGGGGTTGTATCTCTCCTGCAGGACGAAGCGTATCTGTAACACCCCAAACCCGGTCAATACGCCACGACCGAATCTGGTATGTCACAGAGGAAAACGTTTTGAAAAGAATCGAATTAACAATTAAATTTTAGTGAAAAACTCTTTGAAAATTTTATATTTGTAGAAATCAGGTGTATAATAAGTTTAAACTGATAATTTACTTTGTAATTTCATAAATAAAACTTTAAAACTTAGTTGGTAAATCAAAGGTTAGAAAAACATTTATATCATTTTAAAGAAAATTCGAATTATTACTTTGAAAACCATTTGCATTTGAATGTAGAAACTTAATATTTGGAAATCATTTAAATTGTAGAAAACACTTAATTTATATTTTACTATCAAATGATTTATATTAGCCGATGGTAAGATTTTAAAACCATTGCGTTTTAATAATTTTAGAAAACTTTGGGCTCAATTATTAAATTAACCAAATAATTTATAAGCCATATTTAAAACATATTCAAAGCGTGTAAATAATCCAAAACATAATTAAAGAGGCCTTATTACAAATCCATATAAAGGTGAAAACCAAATTGAAATAAAATAAAGTACCCAAATGGAACTTCATGTAAAACCAAGTTTTTAATTGCATGGCCTCCTCGAGCTCATCCGGCTCCTCATCCGCGATCTACGAGTCACCTGAAAAGATAAGGGAGAAGGTGAGTCACCAAGACTCAGTGCATAAATCCTTCCCCCGTTTAATGCAACATTCTTACACAAATTATAATCAAGCAATGAATATATATATATAATGCACCCAACCTAGCCATCCATAACTCATTTTCTACCCCGTGTGGTACCAAACCACTGGTGGTGCCAAACCACTGGTGACCCAAAGTCACGATATCCATTAATGTGATGCCAAATCACTGGTGACCCAAAGTCACGAATAATCAAGTTGTGGGGCCAACCCACGTGTGATACCAAATCACTGGCGACGATCCCATATCTCAAAAGTGGGGCCAACCCATGGTGGTGCTAGACCACAGGGACGAGTTGCTATGAGGTGCCAAACCTCTGGTGTCCCAAAGACACAAAATATTGTGGTACCAAACCACTGGAGGTGCCAAACCTCTAGTGTCCCAAAGACACGCATATCAAATCTTTCCCCCTCCTCTCATATCACCCATCACAATGCAATATTTACAAATCATGTCAACATGCTTTATTAGGAATCACATGGTAATAATATCATAAATCGTATCATCATACATCGTTTTGCAAGAGTCATATCGTAACGGACTTACCCGATTCCTTGCTTATACCCATCATGGTATCATATCAAGATCTCATAGTTTTCCACTTTAATAACATGATTAGTTTAATAATAAGTATATATTACCGAATTATAAAGTGTGTAAGATACACACCTGTCACTAACGCAAGTACTAAAATCCGAAGACCCGATCTATCGCACTAGATTGCCTTGTCCTACATTTGGCCAAAACTTCGATTATAAACAAAGGCCATTCGGCCATACCACTAAATCCAGATGAGTTATCACTTGAAATACCAAGTCTTACCTAAAAGCTTACCCAAAAAGATTGACAAAGGATTGGCTTAGATTGATTGCTTCCAACGTCCCGAAAAGCCTAGAAGAAATCGGTTTCTAAGAATGATTAGAACCTTGTTAACAAGTGCCCAAAAATTCGGCCTTTGTCCTCAAGAGAAACAACATAGAAACGAGAAAAAGAATAAGGAAATACAACCATGACACATACCTATCTTCCAAAACTGTTTGAAGAAAACCAAAAGAAGTCCTACCCTTGATGATATTCGGCCAAGGCAAACCAAATAGGATATGAGAGTTTCAGCTATGGTTTTGAAAGAAGAAAACAATTGATGTGAGGCTAAAAAGAAATGAAATACGTGAGTGGCAAAGAAAATCAAAAATGAGAAAGAGAGGATTCTGTTTTAGCAAACAATGGAAGAAAAATCAATAAGAATGGTGAAGGAAGAGATTCGGCCAAGAAGAGAGTAAAAGAGAAATTATAGATTTTAACAAATATGAGAAGAAAAGAAAAGGAGAATGAGAACAAAAGAGGTTCCTTTTTGGCTATAAAAATTAAAAGATGAAAGGGAGGTTCCAAATGAGTTTCGGCCAAATGTCAAAGAGGAAAAATCAACAATGCCGAAGGACATTCGGCTATGATACACTTTGGTGCACTAAAGAGAAGAATTGGTAAGGTTCAAAGGGGTTTCGGTTTTGACACAAAGTAAAGGTTGAAGGCCTACCAAGCTAGCCGAAAATGACTACTAACCAAAGGAAACCTCAAAACCAAAATTTGGTCACTCCTCCATAGACCCCAAAACCGTCCAAATACATGGACTTCAAAATCAAATCTTTCCACACAATTCTTTCCATAACAAGACACCCTACATCATGCCTTATGTCCTCCCATTAGCCTTAAAACCATTGATTTCTTTCCCAAACATCAAGCTTACCTTAAACTAATATTCAACTTGCCATAAAGAAAATTTGAAAGTCCAACCTACCATAATTAGAACTTGACCGACACTTAATACTAGGATACATAAAATAAAGTCTTCAAAATGCTAATCATGCTACTCGAACCTCTATCTTCAAGCTACCCTTCATGCATCCTAACCACCTTGCCACTAACTCCACATGTGCTTAATTTAACACTTAAATTAACTTAAGTGTCAAGTTCACCTAATCCACTTCACTAAATTTTTAATACTAAGAACTATTCTAGCTTCATAAATAAAATCAAGCCTTCACAAGACTATGCTAAACACACAAAAATTCATACCCTAGCCAACACAAATAATAAAATAATACTCTAATTTTTAGGATGTTACAGTATCAATGGTGGCTTACGGTTAAGGATGGTTCGGTGGCTGACCGTATCACCTAGGATCTCTTCAAAACGGCATTTCAAAGTAAGTACATCGGGACGAGTTATGTGGATGCGCAGCGTAGAGCATTTTTGAATCAGGTTCAAGGAAATAGGTCGGTGGCTGCGTATGAGGCGAAATTCTTACGCCTTAGCCATTATGCTCGAGGAATGGTGGCTACAGACCATGAACGTTGTGTTCGATTTAAAGATGGTCTGAGGGATGATCTGCGTGTATTAATTGCACCACAGCGGGAAAGAGAATTTGCTGTACTTGTGGAAATAGATAAGATAGCTGAGGAGGTTAAGCGGACAGAAAAACTGAATCGGGATAGATATAGGGGTGGAGGAAAAAGGAATTTTGGATCGTCAGGGGCAACTGGCCGTAATCAGAAAAGACCTAGTTCAGATGGACCGAGACGGGATGAGAGACCTGCTGCTGCTAATCAGACACAGAAGTGTGCTCGATATGGTAAATTCCATGTAGATGAGTGTTGGGCGGGTAGTGGGAAGTGCTTTAGGTGTGGATCTACGGACCACCAAGTTAGAAATTGTCCGCAGTAATGGGGTAGTGAAGGGGCCACGGGCCAAGGGAATGCACAGCCGGGAAGAGGAGGTGAACAACCATCAAGGGGCCGTGATCAAGTCAATGGTGGCAATGGCACAGGACATGGCCGTAGAGGTGCAGGTTATGCTGAGGCGAGGCAGCGAGCTTTGGTCTATGCAGCACGTCGCCAAGGGGACGAGGATGCTCTAAATACGAATACCGGTGCGTACTCTACCATAGTATACTAAGTGTCTCTTTTGGCTTTAGAATTAGAGTGCGCAGCGAAAGCATAGTGGTGAGACTGGGGTAGTACGATTAATAGTTAGTTGGAAATTTCGAGGACGAAATTTCTTTAAGGGGGTAGAACTGTAACATCCTGAAATTGTGGGGCTATGCATTTAATATGCGGTTATGTTTAATGTGAGTGTTAGGGGTCCAGAATGGGCTCAGGGTTGGGCAGAGGCCTTAATCGAATTTTCTGTTTGGACACTCTAGTGGAAAGCCTGGTAAGATAGGGCTTAAAAGATGTTATCTGTGTTTTAAAATACAAATGGGCTTGTGGCCCAGTGGCAAAGTGGCGCCACTTAAAGAGCAGGGAAGTGGCGTTAACTGGGGAGGCCCAAACTCAAGTTGCATGAAGCCCAATTCTTTTAATTAAAATTTAGCTAATTTTTGGCATTTAAATGGATAGAGTGGGACGGAAACAAGGCTTAAAAATAGGAAGATTTAATGAGTGGGATAATGTGCATAATATGGCAGATAAAGGAAGGAAGTGTTGGTGTTATCCATGTCACTTGAGGATGAGTGATCCGATGTTGATAAGGGAGAAAGTCTAGGAATTGTCTATAGGTCAAGGTGGTGGCCAAATTTCCAACTCTAAGAGGGGGGAGGAATCAGTTTTAATGAGGTTAAGGGGTGCCGAAATTTCCCTTATTAGTTGATCAATTTTAAGTTATCAAAAGGGGCACTTTCGGTTTTTTTAGAGGTAGTTGCCGAAATTTAGGTTAAGTAAGGGGGATATCTTTTATTTTCGGCATATAGGGTTTTATTCTCCCATTCTCTTCTTCAATTTCTACATTTGGGTTTTTCTCTCCTCCTATTCTCCCATTCTCTGCAAAAGCCGAAAACCCCAAACCTATTCTCTCATCTTCACTTCTATGCAAAAGCCAAAAGTCCATTATTCTTTTTTCTGTTTCTTCTACAAAGCCAAAACCACCCATTTTTTCTCAACATCTTTTCCCTTCAAAAGCCGAAACTCTTAACTTTCTTCTCATCTACCTTTTATTCTCTTTTGCCGATCTCTTCACTAAAAGCCGAATCTACATAGATTTCTTCCTATCATGTTCTCTTTTTGATCTTCTCAAAAGTCGAAATCTTCTAGGAGTTGCCGAATTCTCTATTAAGGTAGGTGACGATTTCTTCTGATCTATTCTTTTTCTCTTTCGGTTTTTAGAAGACAAAGCCGAACGGCTAATGGATTAATGGTTTGATGTTTTCTTGTTGGGCGACATTCGGGAATTGAAGTAGATCGCTTAGATCTAAAAGCCGAAACCGTTAGTCTCTGAACTTCATATCTCTCTTTTCGGGATTTCAAGTTAAGGGGTTCTCCTTAGATTCTCTTTAGATTCGCTATCGTAGTTGTGATCTTAACCATATATTATGATAAGGTCTTTTAATGGAATCGAATATCGATCAAGCGAAGGAGGGGATTGGATCTGTAAAACCAATTCCTAAGTTTAAGAAACGAGCGGTGTCAGCAGTTCGGGATTGGCCACCGGGTTTTGGATCTATAAAGGATGCCAGGTACGTAACCATAGAAACTTCTCTATGTGTATCGATGTATGTGATAATCTGTGATCTCTTAGGTAGTATATTGTTTTGATTCTGCATGTATGTATGCATGGGATGGAGTTGATATGATGAAGGGGAAGAGCATGCTAATAGGTCACTTGGTGATCGGTGGTTAAACCATGTTTTATAAAATTAGGTCACAAAAGTGATCGGTGGCTAAGCCACGTTAAATTTATTCTGAATTGATAGGAATAGGCAGCATGACTGTCGATATGTGTGTAGCGGTTGGTGGGTTGATTGTAGAAATCCCCGAGGTGTGTTGGCTGGTACGGGCTGGTGTGTAGAGGATGGATTATTAGGTTTGGGTTGGGCCATGTTGCATGTAAATATTCTGTTGCCATTGTGGATGGGCTAAGGCCCATAATGTGTTTGTGGGCCCAAGCCTTTAATGTGTTTTCGGGATTTGCACACTGAGTCTTGGTGACTCACCCTTTATTTTCCTTAATTTTTCAGATGAGCAGTAGATCGTCGACATGGGAGCCGAGGCAGACTCGAGGGGCCATCAAGTTTTTATTTCCATAAATTATTTTTCGGGTTTTTTTTCCTTTAAGTTTAATTTTGGGACCAATTATGTAATAAGACTCCATAGCTTAGGTTATCGATTTATATTTGTTAATGTCCTCATTCTTTATAAACTTATGTTCTAAGACTTATTTATAAGAAGAAATAAAGATGGAATTTTCAAACAAGTCATTTTTTTTAAAAAAAAACTACAAAGGTTTTCTACAAATAGCACGTAATTATCAAATACCTACTTAAACAAACCGAGATTTCAAATCCCTTCAATGAGAAGTTTTCAACTGTTAACCCGTAGCATACCAGATCTGGTCGTAGCGTTTGGGCCGGGTTTGGGGTGTTACAGACCGAATCTGAGTACCTTCTTCCACGGTGAAACTTTCAAAAACACTTGATCTCTGATCTAAAACTCAATATCTTTACGCTTCGAGTCTGCATATGGCTTTTGATGATCTGATACGATTTTCAAACTATCACGGATCACCGCCACTTTCTGTTCAATTTCTTTAATCAAATCAACCCCGTGTATCTTATTTTCACTGAGCTCGGTCCAGTACAATGGTGTACGACATTTACGACCATACAAAGCCTCGTAGGGTGCCATTTTGGTACTAGATTGAAAGCTATTATTATAAGTAAATTCAATTAGGGGTAAGTATTGTTCCCACTATTCCTTTTAGGGTCAAAAATCGGACTGTTATACTTACTCTGTGTGTGTTTTCTCTGTTTTATAGATCGTCAAAGCTACTGAAGGCTCAGGGACCTTCGAGGATCATCATCACACTACTCAACTTGCTTTGGTACATTTTGGGAATGTATATAGCTAGATATGGCATGTATAGGCTAGTATTTGGTATAAGTTTGTTATATGAACTTAGCCATGTGATGTGGCTAATTATAAGTTGATATTTTGCCTTTATGGAGAAGTTATATGAATTTTGTTTTTGATATGGTTAGATGACATTTGAAATGGTTAAATTTTTGGGCAAGTATGATGAATTATGCCTATGTTTATATGAGCTTTAGTCTTGTAAATTTGGTGTGAATGGAATGGGTTTTGACTGTAGAGATTAGATGGTTATTTTGGCATGTTTAGAGTTACTCAATGTGCATGGATTGTATTGGTATTTGCTTGTAGGTTTGACCCTATGTTGGGTGGCATTTTTTGGCATTGCAATTGGCCTATTTTGCCATACATGTAACACCCCTAACCCGTATCCGTTGCCGGACTAGGGTTAAAGGCGTTACCGAACAGATCGAAAATATTTACAGAAATTTCATACAATAGAATATTAACCTCAACCATAATGTCCCCATAGTAGGTCATCGAGACCTAAAACATGCTATAAACCGAGTCGGGACTAAACCGGAACACATACCAAATTTCATGGAAATTTAAAACTTTTCTAAGTTTCAGGGGTTACACGCCCATGTGGGCAGGCCGTGTGCCTCCCACGGTCGCTAGACACACCCGTGTGTCCTCCCCATGGTCGAAACTGACTATACTCCCACGGCCACTAAGCACGCCAGTGTACTCTGGCCGTGGTCGATTGTAACACCCCAAACCCGGCCCAAACGCTATGACCGGATCTGGTATGCTACGGGGTTTACGTTAAAAACTTCACTTGGATGATCTTTGGAAATTCAGTTTCTTTATATAAGTATTCGTTAAGTAAGTGATATTGGAAGAAAAACTTTGCTCTTTTGCTGAACATAAATTTAAAAAAAATAAATGAAGACATTAACAATTATAAATTGATAACCTAAGCTATGGAGGCCTTATTACATAAATAGTCCCAAAATTTAAACTTAAAGAAAAACCGGAAATAGTTTATGAAAATAAAAAGTTTTGATGGCCCCTCGAGTCCGCCTCGGCTCCCATGTCCACGATCTACTGTTCATCTGAAAAGTCAGGGAAAATAAAGGGGTGAGTCACCAAGACTCAGTGTGCAAATCCTGAAACACATAAAAGGCTTGAGGCCCACAAACACATTATGGGCCTTGGCCCATATTCAATGGAAACAAAATATTTACATGCAACATGGCCCAACCCAACCTAAAAGTCCATCCTCTACACACCAGCCCGTACCAGCCAACACACCTTGGGGATTTCTACAATCAACCCACCAACCGCTACACACCATATCGACAGTCATGTTGTCTATTCCTATCAGTTAGGAATAAATTTAACGTGGCTAAGCCATCGATCACTATGTGACCTCATAATATAACGTGGCTCAGCCACCGATCACTATTGTGACCTAATTTTACAATTTGTGGTTTAACCACCAATCACCAAGTGACCTTTTAACATGCTCTTCCCCTTCATCATATTAACCCTATCCCATGCATTCATCCATGCAGAATCAAAACAATATACTACCTAAAAGATCACAGTTTATTACATACATCGATAGACATAGAGAAGTTTCTATGGTTACGTACCTGGCATTCCTTGCCTACCCTTTTTGGGTAATCCGACTGTCTATACAGCCTTTTTCAGGCTTTTAGCCCATAACATATATTTAGTACAAATTACTATACAGCCTTTTTCCTGCTTTTAGCCCATAACATATATTTAGTACAGATTAATTAGTGTGTTAGAGATCTACACACCTAATTACAGTCAGGACGAGACATTCTATGTCGACACTATCAAAAGCCGATACGACTGCTAACTGCCTAAGATTTTGTTCTGAAGCCGGTCCATAACCCGGTGGCCAATCCCGAATTGCTGACACCGCTCGTTTCTTAAACTTAGGGATTGGTTTTACAGATCCAATCCCCTCCTTCGCCTGATCAATATTCGATTCCATTAAGAGACCTTATCATAACATATGGTTAAGATCACAACTACGATAGCGAATCTAAAGAGAATCTAAGGAGAACCCCTTACCTTGAAATCCCTGAAAGAGAGATAGGAAGTTCAGAGACTAACGATTTCAGCTTTTAGATCTAAGCGATCTACTTCAATTCCCGAATGTCGCCCAACAAGAAAACATCAAACCATTAATCCATTAGCCTTTCGGCTTTGTCTTCTAAAAACCGAAAGAGAAAAAGAATAGATCAGAAGAAATCGTCACCTACCTTTATAGAGAATTCGGCAACTCCTAGAAGATTTCGGCTTTTGAGAAGATCAAAAAGAGAAGATGATAGGAAGGAATCTATGTAGATTTGGCTTTTAGTGAAGAGATCGGTAAAAGAGAAAAAGCAAAGAACAATGAATGTTTGGCTTATAGAAAAAGAATGGAGAAAAGAATTAAAATCAAGAGTTTCGGCTTTTGCATAAAAGTGAAGATGAGAGAATGGGATTTAGGGATTTCAGCTTTGGCAGAGAATGAGAGAAAAGAAGGAGAGAAAAACCCAAATGCTGAAATTGAAGAAGAGAATTGAAGAATAAAACCCTAATGCCACCCACTCTATCCATTTAAATGCTGAAATTTAGCTAAAATTTAATTAAAAGAATTGGGCTTCATGCAACTTGAATTTGGGCCTCCTCAGTTGACGCCACTTCCCTACTTTTAAATGGCGCCACTTTGCCACTGGGCCACAAGCCCATTTGTATCTTAAACCATGCACAACTAATTTTAAATCTATATCCAAATTCTAAAGTCTATTTAAAAAGAAAACCAAAATTTCCTTAAAGCCAAAGTTTGATCCCAGGACTTCATAGAAGCCCTCTAACATTCCAAAATCACTTATCCAATAGGTCCAACTTGCACTAAAGTCGATCTCTTGTTCTCCAAAAATTTTAAACGCTACTACGCTCAAGGCCCATTGGGCTCAATCCTACTAGGCCCAAATTTGGGATGTTACATCGATCCTGTCAAAAATCACATGGCTACTAGGCACGTCCGTGTGCCAAGGCCGTGTACTCTTATGCTAGCTACTGACTTAGCCCCACGGTCACTAGGCACGCCTGTGTGCCACAACCGTGTGGCAAAATAGGCCATTTGCAAGGCCAAAATGCCACCCACATGAGTCTTACCTACAAGCAAAATCATTAAGACATCTCATGCCTATTTGGCAGCCAAGAACATACCAAAATAACCATCCAAATTACAAGACTAAAACTCAACTCATCACAAGCACAATCAAAACTTGACCATTTCATGAATCAACTAACCATGCCAAAAACATACTTCACACATATCACATTTGTCGAAACCATTTTTTTGTTTGGAAAATGGGCCGACTTTAAAAGGAAAAATAGAGTCGCCACCAATCTTTTTTGAAGTGCGATTGGGTCACTTTAGAAAACATTTTGGTCCACGAATTTTAAGAAAACGAGTCCAGGAGTCAGTTACGCACGAGGAAGGATTAGCACCCTCGCAACGCCCAAAATTGGTACCGTATTGATTGATTAATGTCCTAATGTCGAATATTAGAAAAGATTTTAAAATATGAATCTTTTAGAAAATGATTGGGTAATTCAAATTGGATATCGAAATTCTCTTGTTCCAAAAAGATGAAATACCACATCCAGCACGATAGGACACGATATTTCAAACCTTCGATATCAAGATCGTCTCATGATTTCCAAAATTCATGCATTGCACTTTGAAAAGGGTATTCCACTATTTGGCCAAACTAATAACCGAAACCCAGCACGATTAGGCATGATTCCTCGCATTTCCAAACATGAAATATTTCCTTATTTGAGAAAACTCAGTCAAAATCTTTAAAGGATATTTGGATGTTTGGATGAACGAAAAATCGAAACACGGCACGATTGGGCACGATCTCTCGATCTTCCAGACATGAAACATTGCCTTATTTTAAAAATGCGATCAAAATCTTTAAAGGATATTTAGTCATCTAGACGAACGAAAATCGAAACCCAGCACGAGTGGGCACAATTTCTCGAACTTCCAAACACGAAATATTACCTTTGTGAAACCCTTTTTACGAATTTTGGAAAAAAAGTAAAAATAAAAATGTTGAAATGTAAAAGCGATAATAATAAGGGATAACAATAATAAATGCAAAAGGGAAAAAAAATAAACAATAATATTATAATAACAAGGAAGAATATGCGACAAATAAAACAAATGGTAATAACAATAATACTACTAATGAGACTAATGAATATAGTAAAAAGGTAAATATAATACTAAAATAATAAATATGATAATAGAATAACAACAATCAATAAGGAAAAATAAAAAAATATTAATAGAGAAATAATAGTGATAATATCAGAATAATAGTACTAAATAAAGAATGGTAGTAGCAATATTAAAATAATAGTTATAACAATAAGCATATTAAATAATAACAATAATAATGAATGTAACAAGGGAAAAAAAATCGATTTTAATAATATATATATATGTAAAACAGTGGCCATAATGTCGCTTGTAAAAATAAATATAATAATAAACATAATAATTATAATAGCATAATTGTAGAAAAAAATATAATAATGATAAAAATAATAGAGGTAAAAACGAAAATAATAATGATATTAATAGCAAACGGAAATAATAAGAACAGTAGTAAAAAAAATATTAGTAATATAAGAGTATAAATACTAATAATAATTATAAGGGAAAAAGAAAAATAATAGATGTAATACATATATAATAGAATATAATGAAAACGATTTTAATAATACTAATAATAATATATGTAAAATAGAGGTACTGTTGATAAAATATAGATGTAATAATAATATAAAAATAATTAAGGTAAACAAAATAATATACAATAATAGTAAAGATACTAGAAAGAATCTAATTATAATAATAATAATAATATACATATAAAAATAGTGGTAACCAAAAATATTTAAAAATATTGATTTAATGATAAAATAGCAAAAATAAACAAAAGGGGACTAAATTTGAACAAAAACAGAAGCTTTAGGCCAAATTTAAAATAAAACAAGATGAAAGGGCTAAATTGCAATACGCGCGCAACATAGAGTGACCCAAATAGAAAATAACCCCCATCCACTAAACCGGTGCGTTCGAAGGCAGGCTAAATTGAAACAAAGAAAAAACTTTCGGGCAAAATCGGGAATATAAAAAACCCTGATTGTAAAACCATGAAAAATCGGCGGGGCTAAATTCGCAATTAGCCCCTCCCTATACAAAACACGCGGATCCTTGCTTCCTGCAGGTCAGGTCACGGGTCAGAGGCCCAAAACGACGTCGTTTTGGCCTCTGACCCCCAATTGCAAAACGGCGTCGTTTGATAGCTCTATAAGAGCTAATTTTTTTTAAAAAAAATTTCATTTGTAATCTGTTTTGAAAAAAAAAAAAGAAAGGGAGGGTTCCCTTTTCCTCTGCAGCCCCCTGGTCTGGCGAAGATCCGGTGAAGCCCCGATCGACCACCGCCGCCGCCGGCCATCGTACACGGTGGTCGAAATTTCAAAAAGTGAGTTTTTTTTTATATTCTAATATATATATATATATATGTACACAGTTAAAAGAGTAAAAGAAAAATAGAAAACCTTTATACAACAGGAAGATGCCGAAGAGAAAAAGAAATGAAAAATGTAACCTTTGCTGATATTGTATTCAAACTTTTCGTATGGATTTTGAGTCCTTTTTTCAGTGTATCTCCTCTATTTTTTTTAGATTCCCCCTTTTTACAATCGATTATTCGACTTTTATACCCTAAAAATCCCCCCAAAAATAGCATAGAACCAAATCCCCTCTCCCCTGCTGAGTTTGTTGCTTCCTGTTTTGTAGGTACGACGACGTGGAGCGACGCAAGACTCGGGAACGCGAGACGTGCGACGTTGGGGTGCTGTTGGCGGCACAAGGGTCCTCTGCTAGGGTTTCTGAAACCCTGAAAATCTTTAGGTTGTGCTGGGCTTGGTATTTAGGCTTCGATGTTGGGCCATTTTTATTCAAATCTATTTTTGTTTTATTAATTTTTTTGGGTGTTGATGTGGGCCTCAGGCCAAAATTTGGTCATACAGCTGCCCCTCTTTGCTTGTTGTCGTCTAACGCGAACGAAGCAAAGATTCTAAAAGAGCCAATTTTGCCCGGTCTTACTGAGCCCTGATTTCTTGATGCTTCCCCATCCATTGCATCTTCAAGGGTATAGGAATTTTGTCTCGATCTGCCCCACTGCTGCTCAGTGGAGATAAGATCTACTATCTTCAGCCTGTTACCCTACTGCTTAGGGGATTAAGGCTCATCGTTTTCGATCTGTTCCACTCCTGCTCAGTGGGATAAGATCTGTTATCTTTAGCATGTTACCCTACTGCTTAGGGGATTAAGGCTCATTGTTTTCGATCTGTTCCACTCCTGCTCAGTGAGATAAGATCTGTTATCTTTAGCATGTTACCCTACTACTTAGGGGATTAAGGCTCATTGTTTTCGATCTGTTCCACTCCTGCTCAGTGGGATAAGATCTGTTATCTTCAGCCTGTTACCCTACTGCTTAGGGAATTAAGGCTCATCATCTTCGATCTACTCCACTCATACTCAGTGGGATAAGATCTGCTTCTTTAGCCTGTTACCCTACTGCTTAGGGAATTAAGTCTCATCGTCTTCGATCTGTTCTACTCCTGCTTAGTGGGATAAGATCTGTATTCTTCAGTAACTCCAATCAATTTTGCCACATTGTCCTCTGGGGAACCTACCTGTAGAATTAATTTCATGGAGTATATGCTTATGCCAAATGATTAGGATGTCATGAAAAAGGCTCCTAAACATATGTATTATGAATGTTATGAATGAATGCAAAATGGCATGAGAATAATCCATTTTTTTAACTTTTGGGCTATCATTACTCACCATTTGTTAAGGTGATATCCCTGACGTATGCCTTCTCGTTCAATTGAACTTCTAACAGAGACTTCGAAGATGTCATTACTGCTTAGACCCTTCTCTTAAGTGCTCCGCCCTTTAAGCCTGGTGAGTTCTAAATAATTGTCCTGTTTCGGATTCTTGTGTTATTTAGAGACTTTCAGAGCAATATCCAAAGCTTCTTTTATGAAAGTATTATTAGTCCACTAATCATTATTTCAATACAAAAATGCTTGAAAAAGACCATAATAATGGATAAGAAAGAAATTAATTAGGAGCATAGCTTGGAACAAATAAGTTAAGCAAAGATAGCAAATGCAATCAAGAAAGAAATTTATTGGTAGTGTATTTTGAAATGAGCAAATTCAGAATGGGTAAGATGGAAACTAGGTGCCCCAGATATCGGAGACTGAGCTTCTCTATTCAAACTTCTTGAGGACCATTTAAGCTCAATATGTGTTTACGGGATCCAGAGTATTTTGTCGATGCCCCAAGATGGAACATACTTCCTCATTGTTAATTCAAGCGTAGCAAAACTACTGTATGCCCCATCGCGATTTGATCATAATTTGAGCCGCCCTTTTCGGGTTTTTGACTCAAAGCCCCTTTGGTCTCAAAGCGCCCTTTGCGGGTTTTCGCCTTGGCCTATTTCCTTCTTAAGCGAAGTGTTTCTTGACTGAGTCCGCATTAACTGGATTTGGCTGACTCTTGCCATCTATCTCGGCTAGTATCAATGCTCCTCCAGAAAAGGTCTTCTTTTCAACATAATGTCCTTCCCAATTAGGCATCCACTTTCCTCTGAAGTCCTTTTGCATAGGGAGGATCTTTTCAATACCAAGTCTCCTTCATGGAACCCTCTGGGGTGGACTTTTTTTGTTGTAAGCCCGCATCATTCACTTCTAGTACATTTGACCATGACGAATGGCTCTTAACCTTTTTTCCTCGATCAGATTCAGTTGATCATACCGAGATTGAACCTATCCTGCTTCATCCAACTTCAGCTCCAACAAAATCTGAAGAACAAGAATTTCAACTTCGATGGGCAAGACTGGATCCATCCCATAAACCAATGAGAAAGGTGTTGCCCCGGTAGAGGTCCTGGCCAACATTCGAGAAGCATAGAGGGTAAATGGTAACTAGTCTATGCCAATCTTTACAAGTTTCCATCATCTTTCAAAATCTTTTTGGATGGTTTCTTTCTTTTTTTTTCTTTTTTCCTTCTTTTTTTTTTGAATTCGAACTTGAATCTGAGGTTGAAATTGAACCTGATGACGGTTGACTTTGTAACTTTGCCATAGGAACTGACCTTCACCCTATTAGTAAAATAATTGACAATCACGAAGATGAATAGGCGTCAACTAGATGCTTTTGCTGAAATCGTCCCTGTAATGTCTATGCTCCACGTATAGGGAAAAAATAGAGGAAGCACATAAGTCGTGTCTTCTCAATTTGGCATTTACAGCATAATCGATGCAATCTCCCTTTCATGGTAGACCAGTAGTACCCGAACCTTATAATCGACCTGGCTATCGGGAAACTTTTAGCATGTGCCTTTTCGAACACTCCATAGCCTCCTCGTGCCTAGGCATATCTTGATGCGATGATGCAAAGACATCTTTGAATTCTTGAGATGATGTCTCGCTTTGTTTCTGTGGTGGGCAAGGCTTCGATCTTCACTTGCAATGTCCCCTGGCCCTTTGTATGGTAGAGTCTATTTTCATTTTCTTCTGTCATCCTTAACAAATCAAAAGACAAGTTACAATCTCTGACATCTTCAAAATTCTCAGACCCTTTTAGACCCATGTCTCACTCAAAAGGGAGTCAGTAACAACGTTGCTCATGTCTTGATATTTGGGTACCTATTATAGGTGCGAAGGCAAATTCCAAAGAACAAACAGTCCTAAGGATGATTATCTATGATTACGAATGAAGAACGAAAGCACATTCCAAAGAATAAAAGAGTATATAGTATGACATGAAAAAAATAGAAAAACAATTGCTCGGCATGAAACATAAAAATGCATTTTTTATTGAAAATAAAGATATTTGAACAGAAGCCTATTTCACAAAAGATTCTTATTGTTTCTAGGCTTAAAACAACAAGTGTGTTTTGAACATTACTCTGTGTTAGTTCTAAAAACTACAGGAATTTCCTCCACAGTCCAGTTGTTCAGAACACTCCCAAGTATGTAAGGGCAAACGCTTGAAACATTTTATTCCCCGGTTCCCTTTTCAGATACAGCGTTAATGTTCGATGCATTCTTGGATCTCATGCCCCTATCCATCATGGCCCTCACAATATTTACCCCTTTAACAGAAAGGTTGGGTAACGGATCTTCTGCACCATAGGGATTATCGAATTTTACAATATCTATTTTGATGAGTCTTTCGATTATCTTTTTGAAAGTGGCGCAGTTCTCGATCGAATGCCCTATGATTCCTGCATGGTATTCGCATTAGGCGTTCACATCGTACCATTTAGGGTATGGATGTTGTATTGGTTCCACGTAAAATGGGGATATAACATGTGCTTCAAACAAAATTTGGTATAACTCCCTATACGAGATTGGAATGGGCGCAAACTAGAGTTTTTCTGAGTTTGATTTTGGATCAGGTTCTTGTCTCAGGGAAACCTAATGGTTGGTAGTTACAGTCCTTGGCTGGCTTACTGTAATCGGCTCTGAATAGCCCTTGTTATCCTTCTTGTACTATTCGCTTTATTTTCCTTTTTCTTCTGGGCTTTAAAAGTCCACTCTCCTTTTCCTTTTATTTCTGTCAGTACAATCGGTTTGGCTCGATCATCCTCCGGGTTAAAACCTGAGCCCATCGAGAAGTTCATCAGTGCCAAGGTGTTACTTTGACATTGGGGTTTAATAATGACAGGTGCCCCTTGGGGAGGTACGTCTGGTTGGGCCGAGACACTTTGTAGAATAAACGATGTCTTCATCATCATCCACACTGTCAACCACTGGGTCACCCCCCTTTTTTAAGCCTTCAAGCTAGTAACTTGGTTAATTGGCTTATCACATTCATTTGATCTCGCATATCCTGTTGGATTTCAGTCAATTGCTCATGTATCTATATCTGCCTTTGCTCTAATCTCTCCAACCTTTGATCCATGACTTTCATTTTTCTTCGAGTGTAGTAGTGATGTTCCAGGGTAGCTATAATATGATCTCTAGTTAATAGGGTTCTTTTATGACATTTAATGCATATGATGCGATGCAAATGCATGATATGGATGCAAAAAAAAAAAAGAGGCGTCGATTCTGGTTTAATTTCTTTTAGAAGCTTATTTAAAAAACAAAATCCTTTACATAAAATAGAGTCACATATACAGCCTAGCCCTTATGCTCAAAGTTTTAACTTTCTCAAGAAGCCAAGCTAACTCTCGACCCTAGTTCGACTCTAGCTCATATTTCACACTTAATACATCAGCCTGAACCGCTAAAGTTTGTAAATGTTCAGCCACTTCTCGTATCTGAGCCACAACTTCTCCCATGACGTAATCTCTTTCTCTGACCTGGTCTTGAGATCGCTGAAGCTGTTCCTCCCATCGCTCACGGTCTGCTTCCAATAATTGCACCTGGAGCTCACTAGTTTGTAGCGCCCTTTCAAGCTGCCCCACCTTTCTTTTCAGGTCTTCAATCTCGTTCAGGCTCGTTTCTAGCTTCATCGTAGAGTTGCAGCTTCTACACAATGCCTTCTGTAATTCTGTTACTCGAGCCCTTAACACCTCTTTTTTCGCCTTGGCTTCAAGACACAATCTTTTCCAGGGTGTCCTTTTGTGCTTGAGCATCATGAAACCTCTTCTTCCACTAATTGACCTTGGCCTTCTCTTGTTGAACTTCTTGGCGCCATTGCTCTGAGGTTTTTCCCAACCCAGTAGTCCTCATCGATGAACGCAACTTTTTGTAATCGGTCTTCAAGCTGTCCAAATCTTCTTCGGCCTTCCTTTTCCCTTTCCTCGGTTCCTCAGCCTCCGATTTTTGGACATCAATATTTAATCTCAAGTGTATCTTTTCTTCTTCCATTTGTTCTATCTTTTTCCCTAACTCCGAATTTTTACTTTCAAAGTCTTGTTTCATGATTTCCAACTCAGAAGAGACTACCTGCAGGTATTCCTCTATTGGTCGAGCACCATCTTGTGTCGGTCTGGGGATATTATCATTTACTCTTCTACTCTGCCATGCATTATATTCGAAGGTTGCCATTGGACCTACAGCAACTCTTTTCATTTGGTAAATCTGCTTCCAAGCATCAGTAATATGTCGAACCTTCTTCTTATAATTATTCCCCCTATACGAAAATTCAAACTGAGCTAGCCCATGTGTCACCGGTATAAACTGTCTTGATTTGTATTGCTTAGCACAAGCAAAGAAGCATACTTGACGGCTCCCCAAATTCCTAGCAGAGGAACCCAATCATAACTCCTACACCGATAGAGAATTTCGTCGGGAATGAACCAATGAGCTCTCCATTCAACGTCCTTTTCCTGGAGGTTCTGAAAAAGCGTGATCCAGTTTTCTTCCGATATATCATCTCTTTTGGGCACTGTTGCCACCTCCTTTAACGGGGAGTAATTCTCAGAAAATACCCGATAAGAAACTCTATCTACCTTCCAGAAATGGCTATGGAACCAAACCAACAATAGCTGTGAGCATCCAATGAATCTACCTTCACCTGCCCTCCGATATGCATTCAAAGATCTAAATGTTCCGGCAAGGATCACTGGTACTGGCGTAACTCCCTTGTCAAGTCGATAGAATAGGTCAGTAACTGCTTTATCTACATGTCTCAAAGCTTTTGGGAAAATTACCAAGCCGTAGATACTTAAGGCGAAAATGTCAACTTTCCTCTTAATATTTGGATGTGCCACAATCGGATCCCTCAAGCTCACCCAAGGAATACATTTCCCTTCACCTTTTTGCTGAATTCGTGCCGTGACCCATAGTTCACTCATCCTAGTGATACCCATTAGCTTCTTTACAAAAGTCGGTGCATTAGTGGCCCTGAAATAAACTTTGTCGACCCGAACTCTTTGGCTACGAAGCAAAGTCGTATATTCTTCCACAGTAGGCACCAAGTCCACTTCCCCAAACGTGAAACAGCTATATGCAGGATTGCAATATTGAGCCATAGCCCGAAACAAGTGTTTGTCCACTCTGATGTCAAGTAAGTAGGGTAGATCGCCATAATTAAGGTAGAAAAGCTACTTGGTCACCTCATCCCAACGAGCCCATATATCTCTTAATTCTTGGAGCTCATTCTGTGTAACACTGATACGAGTGAAGTCCCACAACTCCGATGTATATCCCTCAGCTAGACTATCCCCCTTCTCAAGTGGTATCTTCTTTGACCATATACGCACGACCACATTATCCTCTACTTTATCAAGGAATTCGTTCTCCATAACAAGCCTTCTAACTTAGTAATCAAACAGAGATTGACATATTTTAATATGAAATGACATGCAAGCATGGCCAAAATAAAATAGGTTAGTATCGAATAATAGTAACCAAAGCAAGTAAAAGAACGTCAAACCACTATATGGGTAACCACTAAGGTTTTGCATGGCTCTACCTAGGGTGGGTCTGTAACATCCCGAATTAGAGCCTAGTCGGAACAGTGGTTTCGGGACCACAAATCTGACGTAAGAAAATTTATTTTTATTATATTTTTATGGTCTACAATTTTACGGAACAATTTTGTAAAAATTTCGTTCGAAAATTTTGACGTTTGGCCACTCAATTTAGTCAAAAAGACTAAATTGTAAAAAGTGCAAAACTTGAGTTCTAGAAGTTAGAGGTGTCAAATTGCTATGAAATTTTAAAGTAGAGGTTCTTAAATGGTAATTAGCCCATTGGTTAAATTGTTGGACAAAAATGGATATGGTATATGTTAGATAAGATTTTTTTTTGTAAGGGCATTTTAGTCCTTTTGTAAATTAAATGAATTAAAAACAAAATTAAAATGCCAAATTTGTCCATCTTCTTCATATGGACGAAATTTACCAAGGGAAGACATGGCTAGGGTTTTCTTAACTTTCCAAGCTCATGGTAAGTCCGTTCTAGCCCCGTTTTTCAAGTTATTTACTGTTTTGGAGTCTTGGTAGCTCGATTTAGCTTATGCTACCAATAGTTCATGCTAGGGTTCATCTTTGGAAAATTACCCATAGGTGAAAATTTTTTATTTTAATGTTTTATGGAAGAATACAAAGCTTGAAATTATGTTAAAGAACTTTTACTAAGCGATTTTAAGTGAAAACAAGTAAAACGACATAATCGGTAAAAATACCTAATGTCCATAAGTGTATGTTAGAGTAAGAATTTGATGTTTCCATAGAAGAGAAAAATGATCAGCATGTTATAAAACATAAGAATAAGGGCTGAATTTTAATTTTCGAGTATTGGGGAAAAACTATAAATATGTAAAAGTTTAGGGGCAAAATTGTAATTTTGCAAAAGTTTGAGTTAAGGACTATTTTGAGTAGTACATTAATTAAATAAGTGAAATGTGATGTTTTAGACCCCGAAAAATGAGATTAGGACCTAGAACGGGAGGAAAATCGAAAATCGAGAAAGTAAATTGCCGTTTCTGGATCCGAGGTAAGTTGGTGTGTAAATAATAATGCAATAATGTCGTAATGTATGTTTGAAACCTAAATAGTGGTATTAAATTGATTTTGCTGAATTACATGTTTTGTATATTATGTTGGTGAATTGATTTAATAATAATGTTTATGATAAAAGGTGACATAGGTGACATGGAAAATGGGTCGAAATGTTGTGCTTAAAGGTGTTGAGTATGACTATGGTTATTATGTGAAATGGAAAGTTGATATGTAAATAATGCATTTATTTTACTTGTTCAATAATTATTTTGCTAGATATTATGGAAATCATTGGGTGATAACTATAATATGAAAATGTATGGAATGTGAAATTCTCGATTGAACCTTCGGAAAACCGAGAGATACAAACAATATGTAGCTAGGTCACACGAGTGATAAGGGACCTTCACCGTGTGCACAAGAAAGCTACAAGATGGCAAATTTTGATATGTAGCTATGCCACATGGATGATAAGGGGCTTTCACCATGTGTGCAAGAAAGCTACGGGATAATAATTTCATATGTAACTAGGTCACATGTGTAGTACTGTGTGTATACCATGTGTACAAGAAAGTTACGGGTTATGAGTAGCTGGGTCACATGAGTGGCTCCTAGTGTTGGACACCGTGTAGACAAGAAAGCTACGAGATGGAATGGCTAGGTCACATGGGTGATAAGAGACGTTCACCATGTGTACAAGAAAGCCGAGTTATGTGTAGGTGGAGCTATGTGCTGAGACCCCCGAGTATCGGGTGTTTTCTGAAGGGGTTCAACAAGATAAGTTACTAATGGTGATTGGTATGATCATGTTATGAATAAGTGCAAGAGTGAATGTGATCAATTGAGAAATGTGGCAAATGTACGTGTGAGCAAGTGTGCATGTGACTATGTGTATACCTGCATAGTGTGTTTGATATGTGATACGTGATTGAAATTGTGGTAAGGTTGATATGGTTTGAGCGCCATTAAGAGTACTCTTAAATATTGGTGATGATTATTCATTTGTATGGCTAGTATTGAACATGCTTGGTGTTAAATGTGTGCATATATGGAAGTAATATAAACAAAACATGGGAGAGTAAAATTTTCAGTAAAATAGATTGAAACAGCAGCAGCTATGTGATTTTGAAAAATCACCATAAATAGTAAAAATTGAATTATATGTTGGATGAGATATTGATTTAAATATTATTGAGTCTATTTTCATATTAAAAAAACATAGAAAGCAAAGGATTTGTATATTTTGAGATATTTAGATTTTTGTGAGTCTGGTTCAGAGTGATTACGAGATCCCCTGTTCTGACTTGGAAAAATCATTGAAAATTGTAAAAAAAATTTTGGGACATAATTTATATAGTTAGATTCCTTATTGAGTCTATTTTTATAAGAAACAAACTAGAACATAATTTGAATTATGTATGAAAAGATAATTAAATTTTAGTAAAGAATGGTCGGAACTGTTGGACAACAGAACAGGGGAGATTTTGAAGAATAAACTTTACTAATTGGCTAAACCAAAAATTCTGAAAATTTTATGGTAATAAGATATTTGATTCTAGTTTCAGGAAAATTTATCAGATCTTAAATCGGAGTTCCGTAGCTCAAGATATAAATAATTTAGTGACTGTGACTCGAGTAGACAGATTGAGATGAACATGAATAAAAAGTGGAACTATGTGCAATTATGATTGTATTATCTTGAGAACATACTGTGAAGATTTATAAAAGCCTATTAATAAATCACTTATTATTTACATACTTACTTAATAAGCTTTGTAGCTTACTTCTCTTCATTTCCCATATCTTATAGGGTTGTATGCTAACTCAAGTTGGAGATCACCGGAGATGTAATCACACTATCAAGCTATCATCGTGGGGTAAAAGTGAATACAAACCTCTTAAGTTTATGGCATGTATAGGGGACTTAGTCATTTGTATATGTTATAATTGGTTTGGCTTAAAATGTTGGCCTTTAATATTTAGCAGTTGATTTTGTATAATTTGGATGAAATTTTATGACTCAGTTTAATACGTTTACAAGTGTATGTGTTTTGGTAATGCCTCGTACCCTATTCCGGATTTGAATACGGGTATGGGGTGTTATAGGGCCCTTAGGGTTCACTATATGTGGCTTAGTTCTAAAAGAAGGGTACCCGAACCAGCAGATTCCCCAATCCTCACCCATTATAGGCTCATATAGATCGAGTTCAGTTCAGGGGAATACATTTTCCCTATGGCCATGCGGAGGTGAAAACCTCACGACGGCATAGCTTCTCGCTCCCACTTAGAGGGCGTGACCACAACGGTCATGCAATATGAATGCAAAAATATCCTATGGGTCTCAAACCACAACAAACATATGACATGACACAAACTAAT
The DNA here is from genome assembly GCA_005393395.2 of Gossypium australe. Taxonomy (NCBI): domain Eukaryota; kingdom Viridiplantae; phylum Streptophyta; class Magnoliopsida; order Malvales; family Malvaceae; genus Gossypium; species Gossypium australe. The sequence continues at coordinate 97,291,289 of CM016626.1, read as the reverse complement.
GCAGTGAAAAATGAAATTAAAACATTTTATTTTCGATAAAATGACATTAATCAATCAATTCTACAGCTTGACTCTCTTATTGGTCCCCAGCGGAGTCGCCAAGCTGTCGAAACCATTTTTTGTTTGGAAAACGGGCCGACTTTAAAAAGAAAAACGGAGTCGCCACCAATCTTTTTTGAAGTGCAATTGGGTCACTTTAGAAAACATTTTGGTCTACGAATTTTAAGAAAACGGGTCCGGGAGTCAGTTACGCACGAGGAAGGATTAACACCCTCGCAACACACAAATTTGGTACCTTATTGATTGATTAATGTCCTAATGTCGAAAATTAGAAAAGATTTTAAAATACGAATCTTTTAGAAAATGATTGGGTAATTCAAATTGGATATCAAAATTCTCTTGTTCCAAAAAGATGAAATGCCACATCCAGCACAATAGGACACGATATTTCAAACCCTCGATATCAAGATCGTCTCATGATTTCCAAAATTCATACATTGCACTTTGAAAAGGGTATTCCACTATTTGGCCAAACTAATAACCAAAACCCAGCACGATTGGGCATGATTCCTCGCATTTCCAAACATGAAATATTGCCTTATTTGAGAAAACACAATCAAAATCTCTAAAGGATATTTGGATGTTTGGACGAATGGAAAATCGAAACCCAGCACGATTGGGCACGATTTCTCGAACTCCTAAACACGAAATATTACCTTTGTGAAACCCTTTTTACGAATTTTGAAAAAAAGCAAAAATAAAAATGTTGAAATGTAAACGCAATAATAATAAGGGATAACAATAATAAATACAAAAGGGAAAAAAATAAACAATAATATTATAATAACAAGGAAGAATATGCGACAAATAAAACAAATAGTAATAACAATAATACTACTAATGAGACTAATGAATATAGTAAAAAGGTAAATATAATACTAAAATAGTAAATATGATAATAGAATAACAACAATCAATAAGCAAAAATAAAAAAATATTAATATAGAAATAATAGTGATAATATCAGAATAATAGTACTAAATAAAGAATGGTAGTAGCAATATTAAAATAATAATTATAACAATAAGCATATTAAATAATAACAATAATAATGAATGTAACAAGGGAAAAAAATCGATTTTAATAATAATAATATATATGTAAAACAGTGGCCATAATGTCTCTTGTAAAAAAAATATAATAATAAACATAATAATTATAATAGCATAATTGTAGAAAAAAAATATAATAATGATAAAAATAATAGAGGTAAAAAGGAAAATAAAAATAATGATATTAATAGCAAACGGAAATAATAAGAACAGTAGTAAAAAAAATATTAGTAATATAAGAGTATAAATAGTAATAATAATTATAAGGAAAAAAGAAAAATAGTAGATGTAATACATATATAATAGAATATAATGAAAACGATTTTAATAATACTAATAATAATATATGTAAAATAGAGGTGCTGTTGATAAAATATAGATGTAATAATAATATAAAAATAATTAAAGTAAACAAAATAATATATAATAATAGTAAAGATACTAGAAAGAATATGGCTATAATAATAATATACATATAAAAATAGTGGTAATAAAAAATATTTAAAAATATTGATTTCATGATAAAATAGCAAAAATAAACAAAGGAGGACTAAATTCGAGCAACAATAGAAGCTTTAGGCCAAATTTAAAATAAAAGAAGACGAAAGGGCTAAATTGCAATACGCGCACAACATAGAGGGACCCAAATAGAAAATAACCCCCATCCACTGAAACAGTGCGTTCGAAGGCGGGCTAAATTGAAACGGAGAAAAAACTTCTGAGCAAAATGGGGAATATAAAAAACCCTGATTGTAAAACCATGAAAAAACGGAGGGGCTAAATGCGCAATTAGCCCCTCCCTATACAAAACACGCGGATCCTTGCTTCCTGCGGGTCGGGTCACGGGTCAGAGGCCCAAAACGGCGTCGTTTTGGCCTCTGACCCCCAATTGCAAAACGGCGTCGTTCGGTAAGCTCTATAAGAGCTATTTTTTTTTAAAAAAAATTTCATTTGCAATCTGTTTTGAAAAAAAAAAAAGAAAGGGAGGGTTCCCTTTTTCCTCTGCAGCCCCCTGGTCGGCGAAGATCCGGTTAAGCCCCGACCGACCGCCGCCGCCGCCGACCACCGTACACGGTGGCCGGAATTTTAAAAAAGTGAATTTTTTTATATTCTAATATATATATGTACACATTTAAAAGAGTAAAAAAATAGAAAACCTTTATACAACAGCAAGATGCCGAAGAGAAAAAGAAATGAAAAATGTAACCTTTGCTGAGATTGTATTCAAACTTTTCGTATGGATTTTGAGTCCTTTTTTCACTGTATCTCCTCTTATTTTTTTAGATTCCCCCCTTTTTACAATCGATTATTCGACTTTTATACCCTAAAAATCCCCCCAAAAATAGCATAGAATCAAATCCCCTCCGAGTTTGTTGCTTCCTATTTTGTAGGTACGGTGACGTGGAGCAGCGCAAGACTCGGGAACGCGAGACGTGCGGTGTTGGGGTGCTGTTGGTGGCGCAAGGGTCCTCTCCTAGGGTTTCTGAAACCCTAAAATCTTTAGGTTTTGTTGGGATTGGTATTTGGGCTTCGATGTTGGGCCATTTTTATTCAAATCTATTTTTGTTTTATTATTTTTTAGGGGGGGTGTTGATGTGGGCCTCGGGCCAAAATTGGGTCATACAACATTCATTCAAGCAAATTCTCAATTCATAACTAGCCAAATCACATGGCAAAGTTCATATAATAAACTTATATCAATTACTAGCCTATACATGCCATATCAAGCTATATACATTTCCAAAGTGTACCAAAATGAGTTTAGTAGTGTGATGATGATCCTTGACGGTCCGGAGCCTTCAGTAGCTTTGACAACCTATAAAACAGAGAAAAACACACACACAGAGTAAGCTTTCCAAAAGCTTAGTAAGTCATATTACAAACAAACTTAGCATGGATGGCATATGTGCATAAAGGTACATTGGCACATCTTAATTACTTAACAAACTATCACATATATGCTTTGATCCATGTACTTGACCATATTTGCCACATTCATCAATTCAAAAGTCTTATATGTACAAGCTCTTTCATGCTTACTTTCACATATCATAATGTTATCCCAATATACATAATCATCATAGTAAGATCACATAGATACTTACCTTATATACACACTTAGTGTATAAATCAACGTACCTGAAACGGATTCACTATTTCCATAGCCATTTGTATCACAAACTTGCCCGTTGAACCGTAAGGAATCTAGTAGGATACTCAGAAAGCTCGGAATAGTCGTACAATGCCAACGTCCTAGATGAGGTCTTATATGCACTCAGATATCGATACCACTATCCCAGACAGGGTCTTACACGAATCAATACGATGCCGATGTCCCAAACATAACATAAAGATCAAATCGATGCCAACGTCCCAGCCATGGTCTTACACGTAACGCTCATATCGATGCCTACGTCCCAGATGAGGTCTTACACAAAATCTCAAATCAATGCCAACGTCCCAGACGTGGTCTTACATGATAAAAATAGAATAAACACCTATGTCATGACATAACTAATCCTATCTATTCCTAGGTTCATACGGGACTTCTCGGACATTGTCACTAAGTAATCCTTATCTCGGAATTCATGAACAGATCATATCATAAGTATTCATCAATAATAATAGTCATAAGAACATACATAATTCAATACGAATATGTTTATTTGCATAATGACTTACCTCGGATTTGATTTAACGAAAATGGAAACGGCTACTCGGTTACTTTCGCTTTCCCGCAATCTAAGTCCATTTTCCTCGGTTCTTGATCTATACATATTCAGAATTAACCCTTTTATTCACTAACTCATTCAATTCAATCCAAGGACACACATTTAGGGCTATTTGCAAATTAACCCTCATTTTTGCATAATTTATCAATTTAGTCCATTTTTCTCAAAACATCAAATTCACAAAATCATTACATACTCATGCTTAGCCGAATGTTCATACATCACATATAAGCCCATATTTTTCATCAAATTTGCAATTTAGTCCCTCAAGTTGCTATTTTCTCAATTTAGCCCTAATTAGCTAAATTCATCAAAAAATCAAGAACAAAGTATGTTCATCTAGCTGAAATCTTTCATTTAACAACTAAATTCATTACAAAGCTCAACATATCATCAATGGAATTTCTCATAAACAACATTAATTCATCAAATTAAGACATAAAAATCATAAAAATCATAAATCGTAAACTAAGCAACAATCTCAAAAACATAAAAATCATCAAAATCCAAAGCTAAAACTTACCTTAATTTTGCTTAATAAATGCCGAATGTTAGAAAGCTTCAAAACCTTTCTTTCCTTTATATTTTCGGTGGAGAATGCATGAATGAATGTTCCATTTTCATGCTTTATTTTATTAACAATCATATTATTAACCTTATTACAAAATTTCCTTATAATAAAAAACATATATAACATATAAATCAAGGTCATTTTTGACCTTAACCTTCCACTTACAAGCTAATGGCTTAATTGCCACATAAAATCCTCATACTTATAAAGACATGACAATTAAGTACCTTTTCATGTAGCATGCTAATTTGTATATCAATGCAATTTAGTCCTTTACTCAAATTAAACACACAGACAGACGAATTAATTTACGATACTTTAACACATGCATAATTACTTATCAGAGACACAGAATATTAAAATATTATACAGACTCGGATTTATGGTCCCGAAACCACTGTTCCGACTAGGGTATAAACCAGACTGTTACAATTCTCCCCCCTTAGGGATTTTCGTCCCGGAAAATCTTACCATCAAATAGGTTCGGATAATGCTGTCTCATTGAATCCTCAGATTCCCACGTAGCCTCTTCTATTCCGTGTCGATTCCATAGTGCTTTCACTAATGGAATTTTCTTGTTTCTCAACTCTTTCACTTCACGTGCTAAGATACAGATCGGTTCTTCTTCGTATGTCATATCAGATCAGATTTCAATTTCAGATGGGGCAATTACATGTGATGGATCGGATCGATATTTACGAAGCACCGAGACATGGAATACATTGTGTATCTTTTCTAGCTTAGAGGGCAACCTTAATCTATATGCAATAGGCCCAACACGTTCAATAATTTCATATGGTCCGATGAACCTCGGACTTAACTTGCCTTTATGTTCGAATCGAAGCACTTTCTTCCATGGAAACACTCAGAAATACTTTGTCGCCGATCTCAAATTCTATATCTTTCCGTTTCGAGTCTGCATGTAACACCCCAAACCCGGCCCATACACCACCTGCCACTGCGGAAAACGTTTGAAAAGATTTTGACTTAAAAGTAAAAACATAAAAATTTGTTGTCTTTAATAAAACATTGTGTATTTAAAACTTTAAGAAAAATTAAGTTGTTACAAATTCTCCGATTTAAAACTTTAGTATATTTATTTTTAAGATGTAAGTTGCTAAATCATAAACTCATTTCCAAATAGTAATTTAATCGTCAATCCATAATAACAATAATAACAAATACTATAAGGGGCCCTTATTACAATAAATGATTATTCAAAAATACTGAAAATATAAAGTGCATGAATTAAATAAAACATCTTCTGCATGGCCACCTTTGTACCCGCTCCAACCCGGTCCAAGCATCATGTATCACCTGCGATGTTTGGTAAAGATTTGGGTGAGTTAAACAAACTCAGTGTGTAATTAGTCCATAGAATTCCACACATGGGCTTAGCCCACAACCACACCACATATCATATAATAATGCAATTTATCCACATGATTCCATATATTGGGCTTGGCCCATTACCACACCACATATCATATACCACACAGGTTTATGCAAAATGCACCCAACCCAGCCTAGGGTCCATCCTCTACACACCCCCGTATCCAGCCACCACACACCAGGGGATTACTAAATCACCCTCCAACCTCTGCTCACCAATTTGGCAATTTATGCCGTCCACGTGAACTAAATCACAAATAATCCACAACGCGACCTCAGTCAGCGCCAATCCACGATGTAGCTCGTAGCTCACATCAAAACCACGATGAGGCACATAGCCATCACCAACCACGATATGGCACAAAGCCGATATCAATCCCAATGAGGCACAGAGCCACTCATCAATCCACGTGAGGCTCGTGGCCATCACTAAACCACGTACATAAAGTACACCCTGTCCTTCTTTCATATTCATTTCCCATCCCATGCACATGCAACATACAATAGTGTCATGATAAATAAAGCATGTACATGTTATTCAGCATACCACACATATCCACATTATTAACCACATTTCTATCAGATTTGATACTGACCTGATTATCGGCATACCCCTTAAGGGTATCCATCTCAATATTGCCACTGCACTTATTAACATACACATAACACATGCAAATATGACATATAACCGAGGAAATTTGTGGGTTAATCACACACCTGATAACTTGAAGTACTACGCTCTCGATCCCGATGCTATCACTAATCGAAACTACAGCTATCTGTCTACGCTCCTACTCTGACGCTGGCCCACACCCCGGTGGCCAATCCCGCACTGCAGAGACTGATCTCCTCTTAAACTTAGGGATAGGGACTACCCCTTGTCCTTCTTGACTGGTATTCACCTCCATCAACAATATCTTAATCAGCACATCAGGTTAGCCACTAACGTTACAGTCAAAACAATCTAATTCCAAACTTACAAAGTACCCTTACCGAAACGAATCTGAATCCCGAAAGCTTTTGCTTACTCCTGTCGATTTCCTCCTAAATGCTAAAGTCAAAATCGGTCAACACTTAAAACTCATGACATGGCCTTAGGCCGAATACCACAACCACCTACCTTGCTTATCCAAATCCCAGAAACCACCACTTGCCTATGGAGTTGACGAAATCCCTACCTAACCACTGTTAAAAACGGGTTTAGGCATAAATCTAGGAAAATGGCCCTTGGCCGAATACCACATTGGCTTACCTTGATCACTTCAAATCCCGAAAGAATCCTTAGTGTTCCCTTCCTTCGGCTACACACAAAAGAACACATTACTATGGCCTTAAAGAACATTCGGCCAACCTTAGGCTAAGGCCTAATCACTCGATTCGGCTCACCAAAAGAAAAGAATCCACAACCGATTGCTAAAGAAAGAAACACTTACCACTACACATCGCTTACCACTAATGATCAACCTCCCGAAATCACCTTCCTAGATTCGGCCACAGAAGAGAAATGGAGTTAGCCCTTAACTTCGGCTTGAAGAGAACAAGAGAAGAAAAGAAGTGATAAGGAGATTCAAATAAAGATTCGGCTATGGCTCATCAAATGAACTCGGCAATGGTGAATAATGGTGGAGAGGTTTCGGCTAAGCCTTTCCAAGGGTGGAAAAATATTCGGCTACAGGAGGAAGGGGTTAAGGTTGAAGAGAAAGAAAGAAAAAGATGACTTGGGAAAAACTTAGGAGAATTCGGCCAGAAGACTAAAAGAGAAAGAAGAAGAGAATGGATGCTCATTAAAAGAAAATTCGGCACTCACTCCCTTACCACACTTCAAAGCCGAAAATGCAAGCCCCTAGAGTCCTATATTCGGCCACCAGCTTCCTCTCTTATCATATCCCTTTTTCTGCTCCTATTTTCTCTCTTCAACACTCATTCAAAAAGTTTGAATGAGTCAACCATTATCCTTCTCTTCTTAGCCGAAATTTAAAATAAAACCAAGCCTCATCCTCATCCATTTGAAAGTCCAATTGCCGTCCAACTCCTCTCCTCCTTGACGCAAAAATAAAAGCTCCCACTGCTTCCCACGTTGCTCGAACCTGAGCCCTTCCTCACAGCTTATGGCGTCACTTACCAAGGCCCTAAGTGGCGCCTCCAAGCCACTTTACCAAGCCCAATCTTATGTCCAAGAACTCTTACAAATTTCCTTAAGGCCTCCTCTGCCCAGCTTCCCCTTTTTAAACTCAAACCCAATATTTTCCAAAGCACTCTCCTTCATCCTAGAATTCTCAAAACCCCTAAAACACATCCAAACACTAAGCCCACTCTCACTTGAATTATGCAATAAATTCATAACCCCTAAATCCCGGATGTTACACTGCATAAGACTTCTAACGGTCAAATGCTGCTTTCAAACAATCTCGGATCAGTTTCACTTTCTGTTCTGAATCTTTTATCAAATCAACCCCATGTAGCTTATTTTCACTGAGCTCAGTCCAATACAGAGGTGTACAACATTTACTTCCGTACAAAGCTTCATAAGGTGCCATTTTGATACTTGACTGAAAACTGTTATTGTATGCAAATTCAATCAATGGCAGATACTGTTCCCATGTTCCGTTAAACTCAAGTATACAACATCTTAGCATATCTTTAAGAATCTGAATGATCCACTCAGATTGACCATCTATTTGCAAATGAAAAGCTGTACTGAAATGCAGTTTCGTGCCTAAAGCTTATTGCAATTTCTTCCAGAACCTCGATGTAAACCTCGGATCCCTATCTGACACAATGGATAGTGGCACCCCATGCAATCTAACAATCTCAGAAATATAAAGTTCAGCTAATCTATTAAGTGAATAGTCAGCTCTTACCAGAATAAAATGGGCAGATTTCGTCAATCGATCAACTATGACCCAAATCGTATCTTTCTTTCTCGGAGTCTGAGGCAAACCAGAAACAAAATCCATTGTCATTCTATCCCATTTCCATTCAGGAATCAAAATTGGCTGTAGCAAACCAGAAGGAACTTGATGTTCGGCTTTCACTTGTTGACAGATTAAGCATTTTGAAACAAAGTCAGAAATATCTCGTTTCATACCGGACCACCAATAGTGTTGCTTCAGATCATGGTACATCTTTGTACTTCCTGGATGAACAGATAGACGACTGTTATGTGCTTCACTTAAAATCAACTGAATCAACTCTGAATTTCTCGAAACACAGATACGACCTCGGAAACTCAAGCATTCATCAACAACCGCAAATAACTCATTATCAGATTTATGAGCATCACATATCTGCTGTATAAACAATGGTTTCGCTTTTAACTCAGCTAACACAGAACTATCATCAGACAAATCAAACTGAGCATTCAAAGCACGTAGGGAAAACAATGATTTTCTACTCAATGCATCAGCAACAATGTTTTCTTTACTCGGATGATAATCTATCACGAGCTCATAATCTTTTAACAGCTCTAACCATCTTCTTTGACGCAGGTTCAAATCTTTCTGAGTCATCAGATATTTCAGACTTTTATGATCTGAAAACACATAACATTTCTCACCGTACAGATAATGGCGCCAAATCTTAAGTGCAAACACAATCGCAGCTAGCTCAAGATCGTGTGTCGGATAATTCTTTTCATGAGGCTTCAATTGTCTCGAGGCATAAGCTACAACTTTGCCTTCCTGCATCAAAACACATCCCAGACCATTTAACGAAGCATCACTATATATAACAAATTCTTTACCCGATTCTGGCTGTACTAACACTGGAGCTTCTGTTAACAGAGTTTTCAACTGATTAAAACTTTTCTGGCATTTATCCGACCATTCAAATCTAACATCTTTCTGAAGTAATCTAGTCAATGGAGTAGCTATCATCGAAAAGCCTTTTACAAATCTACGGTAATAACCAGCAAGTCCCAGAAAACTACGGACTTCAGACTCATTCCTTGGAGGTTTCCAATTGAGAATAGCAGAAATCTTGCTCGGATCCATTCGGATTCCAGAAGGTGACACAATATGTCCCAGAAAACTAACCTCGTGTAACCAGAATTCACATTTGCTAAATTTTGTGTACAATTGCTTTTCTCTCAAAGTTTGCAACACAATTTTCAAATGTTCAGCATGCTCATTTTCATCACGTGAATAAATCAATATGTCATCTATGAACACCACAACAAATCGATCTTGGTACGGTCTGAAAATTCTGTTCATCAGATCCATAAAAACAACAGGAGCATTGGTTAGTCCAAATGGCATAACTAAAAACTCATAATGCCTGTACCTCATTCTGAAAGCAGTGTTCGGAATGTCTGAATCTTTAACTCTCAACTGGTAGTATCCCAATCTCAGATCAATCTTAGAAAATACAGTAGCTTCTTTTAACTGATCAAATAAATCGTCTATTCGGGGCAATGGGTATTTATTCTTTATTGTCACTTTGTTCAACTGATAGTAATCGATACACATCCTCATCGTGTCATCTTTCTTTTACACAAACAGAACAGGAGCACCCCAAGGTGAGAAACTCGGTCTAGCAAACCCTCTATCTGTCAATTCTTGTAACTGTGACTTTAACTCTTTCAACTCTGTTGGTGCCATTCTATACGGAGCTATCGATATAGGTGTAGTACCAGGCAGTAAATCAGTACTAAATTCGAGTTCACAAATCGGAGGTAAACCCGGTAACTCTTCAGGAAACACATCAGAATATTCACAAACAATAGACACTGATTCAACTTTCTTCTCAGACGAATCAATCGCATAAGCTAAATATGCCTCATAACCCTTTTTCACATAAGTTTGAGCTTTCAAAACAGATATCACAGCAGGCAATCCATTCAAATCATTAGACTCAACTCGTACAATCTCATCATTCGAACATCTCAAATCAATAGTCTTGCTTTTACAATTTACAACAGCATCATGCAAAGTCAACCAGTCCATACCCAGAATGATATCGAACTCATCAACTGGCAAAAGCATCAGATCAGCAGGGAAACAGATATCTCGAAATATTAACGGACAATTCTTGCATACCTTGTCAACCAGGACACTTTTTCCTAAGGGGTTCGATACTTTTATAGCAAACTCAGTAGACTCTACAGGCAAAGTCTTGCTGAATACTAAACCCAAGCATACATACGAATGCGTAGAACCAGGGTCTATCAATGCAATCACAAAAGTATCATAAAGTATAAAAGTACCCGTTATAACATCTGGTGATGAAGCTTTCTCACGAGCTCGAATAGTATACGCTCTGGCAAAAAGCGCTCAGCTTCATATCTTGCAATAGTGTCTCTCCTAGTTCTCTAACTACAACTGATGTTTCTTACATTCTTCGAAGGTCTTCCTTTCACAGGTGCGTTATCCGATCTCAAATTCTAAACAGTTTTTAGCTCAACTGACTCAGGGCAATCATAATAAAATGATCAAGTGATCCACATCTGAAGCAAGTCTGTCATTTAATCTAAAGCTTCCCGGATGCCTTTTCCCATAATATTTACATTCAGGTCTCTTGGATCGAACATTACCAACGCTGGCCACTGAAGTTGCTGGAGTTTTGGAACTCATTTGCGAAATAGCTCAATTTCTGTTCGAATGCCCCATATTATCTTTGGAACAACTTTGATCATCTCTGAATCTCTTTGAAGCAGACTGAAATGATTTGCTTGGAAATCTCTTTCTCATATCTCGAGCTCCAGACTGAGCTTTTCTTTTATCTTTCCCGAGTGCCTCAGCTTTGCATGCTCGATCAACGAGTATAACGAACTCTTTTATTCCTAATATCCCGACTAACAGGCGAATATCTTTATTAAGACCATCTTCGAATCTTTTGCACATTATAGCTTCAGATGATACACATTCCCGAGCATACTGACTCAGTCTCATGCACTCTCGTTCATATTCTGAAACAGTCATTCGGCCCAATTTTAGTTCCAGAAATTCCTTTCGTTTCTGATTGACGAATATCTCACTGATATATTTCTTCCGAAATTCACTCTAAAAGAAGTCCCATGTAACTCGCTCTTTCGGAACTACAGAAATCAAAATTTTCCACCATTGATAAGCTGCATCTCGGTGTAATGACACAACGCACTTTATGCATTCTTCCGGAGTCAAAGACATTTCGTCAAATACCCGTATAGTATTTTCTAACCAGAACTCAACCCTTTCAGCATCATCATCATTAGTAGCTTGAAACTCTTCGGCGCCATACTTATGGATCTTGTCAATCGGAGGCTTATTCCACAGATTTAGATTTGCAGTCAGAGGTATATCGGATGTCTGAGGGGGATTAACCGGGGGCAGGGGTTGCGAAACAGTCGGGTTATTCTTTACGAATTGAGTGAACCACTCACTCATCATCTGGAAGAAAGCTTGTTTAGCTTCTCCCTCTTGACCGCTCGTAGCCGGTCTCGAATCAGAGGGCTTTGTCCCTTGCATGGGAGTAGGCGCATTACTTTCTACATCGTCAGCTACGGCTCTTTCGGGATCCATTAGTATACTGAAATCACATTTTGACACGTCAAGATTCATCACGCTATCACAGTTCAGATATATGGCATGTATAGCTAGACTCTGACACGCTATGTTAGTCCGAGAATCGACTAAATCGTAGCTCTGATACCAACCAAATGTAACACCCCTAACCTGTATCCGTCGCCGGACTAGGGTTAAAGGCGTTACCAAACAGATCAGAAACGTTTACAGAAATTTCATACAATAGAATATTAACCTCAACCATAATGTCCCCATAGCAGGTCATCAACACCTAAAACATGCTGTAAACCAGGTCGAAGCTAAATCGGAACACGTACAAAATTTCATGGAAATTTAAAACTTTTCTAAGTTTCAGGGGTTACACGCCCATGTGGGCAGGCTGTGTGCCTCCCACGGCCGCCCCGTGGTCGAAACTGACTATACTCCCATGGCCACTAAGCATGCCCGTGTACTCTGGCCTTGGTCGATCCTATCAAAAATCATACGGCTACTACGCACGTACGTGTGCCAAGGCCGTGCACTCTTATGCTAGCTACTGACTTAGCCCCACTGTCACTAGGCACGCCTGTCTACCACAACCGTGTGGCAAAATAGGCCATTTGCAAGGCAAAATGCGACCCACATGGGTCTTACCTACAAGCAAAATCATTAAGACATCTCATGCCTATTTGGCAACCAAGAACATACCAAAATAACCATCCAAATTACATGACTAAAACTCAACTCATCACAAGCACAATTCATTCATTTTCTTAATCAAAACTTGACCATTTCATGAATCAACTAACCATGCCAAAAACATACTTCACATATATCACATTCATTCAAGCAAATTCTCAATTCATAACTAGCCAAATCACATGGCAAAGTTCATATAATAAACCTATATCAATTATTAGCCTATACATGCCATATCAAGCTATATACATTTCCAAAGTGTACCAAAATGAGTTTACTAGTGCGATGACGATCCTTGACTATCCTGAGCCTTCAGTAGCTTTGACGACCTATAAAACAGAGAAAACACACACACACACAGAGTAAGCTTTCCAAAAGCTTAGTAAGTCATATTACAAACAAACTTAGCATGGATGGCATATGTGCATATAGGTACATTGGCACATATTAATTACTTTACAAACTATCACATAGATGCTTTAATCCATGTACTTGACCATATTTGCCACATTCATTAATTCAAAAGTCTTATATATACAAGCTCTTTCATGCTTACTTTAACATATCATAATGTTATCCCAATATACATAATCATCATAGTAAGATCACATAGATACTTACCTTATATACACACTTAGTGTATAAATCAACGCACCTAAAACGGATTCACTATTTGCATAGCCATTCGTATCACAAACTTGCCCGTTGAACCGCATGGAATTTAGTAGGATACTCAGAAAGCTCGGAATAGTCGTACAATGCCAACGTCCCAGACAAGGACTTATATGCACTCATATATTGATGCCACTGTCCCGAACAGGGTCTTACACGAATCAATACGATGCCGATGTCCCAAACATGGTCTTACACGTAAAGATCATATCGATGCCAACGTCCCAGACGAGGTCTTATATGAAATCTCAAATCAACACCAACATCCTTGACGTGGTCTTACATGATAAAAATAGAATAAATACCTATGTCATGACATAGCTAATCCTATCTATTCCTAGGTTCGTACAAGACTTCTCGGACATTGTCACTAAGTAATCCTTATCTCAGAATTCATAAACAGATCATATCATTAGTATTCATCGATAACAATAGTCATAAGAACATACATAATTCAATACGAATACGTTTATTTGCATAATGACTTACCTCGGATTTGATTTAACGGAAATGGAAACGGATACTCGGTTACTTTCGCTTTCTCGCGATCTAAGTCCGTTTTCCTCGGTTCTTGATCTATACATATTCAGAATTAACCCTTTTATTCACTAACTCATTCAATTCAATCCAAGGACACACATTTAGGGCTATTTGCAAATTAACCCTCATATTTGCACAATTTATCAATTTAGTCTATTTTTCTCAAAACATCAAGTTCACAAAATCATTACATACTCATGCTTAGCCGAATGTTCATAGATCACATACAAGCCCATATTTTCCATCAAATTTGCAATTTAGTCCATCAAATTGTTATTTTCTCAATTTAACCCTAATTAGGTAAATTCAATAAAACTTCAAGAACAAAGTATGTTCATCTAGCTGAAATCTTTCATTTAACAACTAAATTCATTACAAAGCTCAACATATCATCAATGGCATTTCTCATGAACAACATTAATTCATCAAATTAAGACATGGGCTTGATAGTAAACTAAGCAACAATCTTAGAAACATAAAAAATCATCAAAATCCAAAGCTAAAACTTACCTTAATTTTGCTTAATGAATGTCAAATGTTAGAAAGCTTCAAAACCTTTCTTTCCTTTGTATTTTCGGTGGAGAATGCATGAATGAATGTTCCATTTTCATGCTTTATTTTATTAACAATCATATTATTAACCTTATTACCAAATTATCCTTATAATAAAAAAACATATATAACATATCAATCAAGGTCATTTTTTACCTTAATCGTCCACTTACAAGCTAATGGCTTAATTGCCACATAAAATCCTCATACTTATAAAGACATGACAATTAAGTACCTTTTCATGTAGCATGGTAATTTGTATATCAATGCAATTCAGTCCTTTGCTCAAATTAAACACACAGACAGACGAATTAATTTACGATACTTTAACACATGCATAATTACTTATCAGAGACACAGAATAAAATATTAAAATATTATACAGACTTGGATTTGTGGTCCTGAAACCACTGTTCTGACTAGGGTATAAACCAGACTGTTACAACACAAGCGTGCTTAGTGACCGTAGGGCTAAGTCAGTAGCTGACTAAGAGAACTCGGCCTTGGCACACGGATGTGCCTAGTAGCCGCGTGGCCAAGTCAGATTCAACCACGGCCAAGGTACACGGGCGTGCTTCGTGGCCATGGAGCCAAGTCAAATTAGACCACAGAGGAGACACATGGGCGTGTCTAGTTACCGTGGGACACAGTCTGCCCACACGGGTGTGTAACCCCTGAAACTTTAAAAGTTTGAAATATTTCGAGAATTTATATATGTGTTCCAGTTTAGTCCCGACCCTGTTTCCAAGCATGATTTAGGTCTCGATGACCTACTGAGGGGACGCTATGGTTGTAATTGATGATTTGCTTTATAAATTGTCTGATAAAGTTTTTGATCTGTCTAGTAACGCTCTAAACCCTAATCTGGCGATGGACACGGGATAGGGGTGTTACAGTTTCAGTGTTTTAGAAATGAGTTTCTGACACTGCGATGATCTCCTCAAGGTTCAGCTTCTTTTCTTGTGGGTAGGGTTGCTGTTGAAAGCCTGTGATGGGTTGTTGTCTCTGATTTCCTTGGCCACCCAATGAGAAATTTGGGTGGTTCGTCCAACCCAGATTGTAAGTGTTATTATAAGGGTTATTTTGAGGTCTAGAATTATTACCCATATAGTTCATCTGTTCCCTTTCTATGCCAGGGTTGTAGAACGGATATTCTGTATTGCTCATCCCTCCTCCATTTGTATTGCACTGCATCACTGGATGTACCTGCGGAAAACCATACAAACCGTCAATCTTTTTATTTAACAGTTCTACCTGGTTTGATAGAATGGTTACTGCGTCGAGGTTGAAAACACTGGTGGCTTTTGTTGGCTTTGTCCTCGTAACTTGCCAATGATAGTTATTCAGTGACATCTCCTCTATAAACTCATAAGCCGCTTCAGGGGTCTTATTATTTAGGGTTCCACCGGTGGCTGAATCAATCAACTGCCTAGTTGAGGGGTTCACACCGTTGTAGAAGGTTTGAACCAGTAGCCACAAGGGTAACCTATGGTGAGGGCCCCTTCTTAGTAAATCCTTATATCTCTCTCATGCTTCGTAAAGTGTCTCTAAATCCATCTGCACAAAAGAAGATATATCATTCCTCAACTTAGCTATTTTAACCGACGAAAAATACTTTAATAAAATTTTTTCGGTCATTTGTTCCCATGTAGTGATTGATCCTTGTGGTAACGAGTTCAACCACTGTTTAGCTTTATTCCTCAATGAGAAGGGAAACAACCGAAGGAGAATGGCATCATCAGAAACGCCATTGATTTTGAAGGTATCGCAACATTGAAGAAAATTAGCCAAGTGATTGTTTGGATCATCATCCTACAAACCATCAAACTGAACAAATTGCTGAATCATCTGTATAGTGTTAGGCTTTAGTTCAAAATTATTTGCAGCAATAGTAGGTCTAACAATACTTGATTCAGTTCCTGTTAAATTAAGTTAGCATAATCATACATAGTATGAGGAGCAGGGTTTTGATTCACCAGGTTTACGACAACTACAGGAGCTAGCGGATTATTATCAGCCATCTCTTCCGTAGTGTTGTATCGTCCTCGTGCTTTTCTTCTATGTACTATAGGTTTCACCTTATTTCTCTTCGATTTCTGTGAATGGTACCTTCTATATCGCTGTCAAAAATCAAGGGTCCTTACGGGTTCCTTCTAGTCATAAACTAGAATTACCTGCCGGAAGCAAATAAAGAAAAATTAGCAAGGTTAATAATAAAATAGAAATAAATTACGACTAAATAAAATGGACAAAGTAATAAAAATTTAGTTTTCCTAATATCTTAGTCCCCGGTAACGGCGCCAACAACTTGATGGAGCTCAAAACTAACTATTATTTCAACAAAGGCAAATGCACCTATCGAACAGTAGTATAGCTGTGGTGAGTCCAGAATATCGTATCCTCAAGGACCAAGAGTACTTAGTATCAACTATCTTTTTATTATCTAGCCTTATAATTAATGGGATTTATTTTTAATCTAAAATTAACTAACTAATTTAACTAACTATGAATGCGACAGAGAGTGAATTGGGAAAATACTTTTGGACAACTTATATGAGATAGGAAATATCTAAGGAAGAATCCACCTGGACTTCACTTATTACTTTTGATTCATGTGATTTATTGACTTGGCTTAATCTGTAGAAATCCCTAAACTATATTAATACCTCTTTCGAGGCTACTAACAACTGAATCTAGGTTGATTAATTGAAATCTCTTTTTGATTAAAACCCCTATTGTCGTATTAACTTGATATGTGGATTCCCTTATTATGTTTGACCATAATACGACAAATTTTCGTCGCCCTATTTCTAGGGCTGCAACCAACTCCGCTTAAGTGTATTGATCTACTCTTAGACAGGGACTTTTGCTCCATTGAATAAGCACATTCGACTTGAATCAATAACCTGAATTATCAAACAAGAATAAGAACTCACAATTAAGAATAAGCACAGGTATTTATCTCATAAATCAAATAATAATAAGACCTGTCTTAGGTTTAACCCCCTCAGGTATTTGAGGGATTTAGTTCATACTAAAAGAGGGAAATATATTAGAATAGGGAAAACAACAAAACATATGAAAACCCAAAAACTTCTAAAGAACTTGATGGGAGATCCTCCGTCTTGATGGAAATCCTTCTCCTAAGCTGTTCCCAACGGCTAACTTGGAGTATTTTCTTCCATCTACTCGGCGTTTATTCGACGTCCTGTCGAACTCCCTTTTAAGTTGCCCCCTAGGTTGTTTGTATAGGCTTCGAGATGTCTTTCTTGGCCCACAAGTATCCTATTCCGAATAGAATTCCTCCTTATTTCGGTGGGGACACACCCGTTGTGATAGCCCAGGTCGTGTTCGATCCGGCTTACCACACACGGTCGTGCGGTCCACTCGGGTGCAGTGGTCCAGGCCGTGTAGGCCCATTTTGTCCCTTTTTGGCCTGTTTCTCGTTCTTTCTGATTCCCTAAGCTATCCTAAGTATAAAACATGAAATTAAGAGATTAGGAGCATCGAATTCATCAAATTTAATGGAAAATCATCCAAAAATTAAGCCAAGCATGGGGTTAAAATATGTGTAAATTATGGTTTATCAAATATCCCCACACTTAAACCTTTGCTTGTCCTCAAGCAAAATCCTCAACTCACAATTAAAACTGACTTCCACAATTCATAATTCTTATCAATAATGTTTCATCATAATTCATAGATAATTTATAAATTGATAATTTAACTAAAAAAGTCCTAAAGATTCAAACAATCTAAGTCATAAATTTTTATAGCGTGAAAATATAGGTGTCTCCCCTTACCTAAATAATTACCACTAATTCAAAACCGACAATAATTGACATCCTCACTAAGGATTCACTCAAATCACTCAAAAGTGTTTAAGGTTCAAATTAAGCACTCAAAAGTCACACATGAAAAGTTAATCCCATAGGCTTGCATGAAAATCAAATCTCCACCATTATAAAATGAGATGATACACAAATCAAAAGGTCTTTAAAGGGTTGTAATGGGGCTTGGGTTAAAGGTGTGGATATAGGCTGAATTAAAAAGGTTAGAATCGAGATTGAATTGACAAATTACTTAATTAGAAACAATGAACTGATAATGAATAATTACATTAATAGCACGAGCTTCTTCTAACGATGTGAATTTAACTGTTTAAGCTCATAAAACATAGAACTAATGATGAACATAATATATATTTTTTAAGAATAAGATAAGAAAAAAACTTTAACAACTAAAATAGAGAATATAGTTAGGCAACTGCTCAATCAAATCTCGACAAAAGGGACGTCAAAAGATTAGGGGAATTAAAATTTTGGTTTTAGGTTAATATTAGTGGGTGAGTCAAGAAATGGTTTATTAGGCTAAAAGGGGTTCACTATGGGTTAATTATGGAGGTAGGCCTTTTTGGAGTAAGTGGGTTAAATCCTAGGTGCCTTTATAATCTCACTATATCAAATCAAAAGTGTCGTCTTGACATGTATAATCGAAGCAAGTTCTAGAATAACAAATCAATATTGACACACTCATAATCAATAAAGTGAGCAAGAAAAATATATGCTCTAAAAGGCTCAAAGACTCACAAGAATTATGGTTTCTGATGTCAACCTTATACATTTTGAACTTCAAAGTAATATTTAAGATTAGGGAAACAACCATTTTTTTTTTGAAAATAGACTTATCATGCTTGATTCTTTAATATCTTAAAGTTTAAACCATCAATGCAAATTACATATGACTTAATCCGAAACATATCAATGAAAATCATAAATCAATAGAAGTTTCATTCTAATAGTAAATATGAGAACATTACTTTAAGAACAAGACATAATTCAGGGATTTTCTGGTAATGAAATCAATAACCTCCCTGCACTTAAGATGTACATTGTTCTCAATGTACAAAGATGGGTAATAACAATATAGTAAGAAATCATAAAAGAGGGAGAGGGGTGAAACTTCTTGAATTATGAGATAGGCATGATGGACTAGGTAGAGGTGTATGGTGGATACTAGGGTCATGGTGTGGTGATTCCCTAACAGCCTTTTGAACCTAAATTAAAGAAATCAAAATATAATAATATAAATTAAAAACAAGAAAGATAAATGGAAGGAAAATAAAGGAGAAGAGAAAAGAAAAAGAAAAAATAAATGGACTCAAAGGTCCTTGTCCTGTCGAGTTAATTAAGCGGCCGACATGAACTTATGTAGATCGGCCTCGTATGGGGACACTGTGCTAGGTTCCTTTCGCTTCTTTCGACATGGTGATGGTGGAGTAGAGAAAGAGTGAGCGAAATGAAAAAGGAAAATAAAAGGGGAAAGATGAAAGAAAGAGGAAGGGGTGTGGTGGTTAGGGTTTGGGAGAGGAAGAATTTGGGAAGAAAGTGAGAAGAAAGGGG
Source organism: Gossypium australe (assembly GCA_005393395.2). NCBI lineage: Eukaryota > Viridiplantae > Streptophyta > Magnoliopsida > Malvales > Malvaceae > Gossypium > Gossypium australe. The sequence continues at coordinate 97,271,138 of CM016626.1, read as the reverse complement.
GTTTTAAATAGGAAACAGAAACTTGGTTGCTTCCCACACCCGTGTGTAATGGGCATGTTAGGTCACACGGCCGTATCGCACGGCCGTGTGGTGTATCGTTCGTTTCTCCCACACCCGTGTAGAGGTCACCACGCCTATGTTGATAAATCATTGTCGACCACAGCCATATCGCACGGCTGTGGCATTTTATCGCAGCCCGTGGTTTTGGGGATTTTTCGTCCTTGGTTCTTACGATCTCTGCCATGCCGGTGTACAAATCCGTGGTGTCCACACAGCCATGGCCACGCCCGTGTAGTTAGTGCTCGAAGTAAAAATATGACATTAGTGAAGTTAGTGCTCGAGTTGCCTCCTGAGAAGCGCTTGTTTAAAGTCTTAAGCTAGACTTACCTCTCATTCGAATAATCATGGTGGTTTGAGGGGTTGAAAATCCTTTCTCATGCTATCAGTTCTACTATCAATATATAGTTCGAGTCGAGTAGCGTTTACCTTAAAAGTGCCGAACTTAGGATTAGTTACCTCGACTATTCCGTATGGGAAGACATTGAGTACCTTAAAAGGATTTCTTCGTTTGTATTAAGGTCTGAAGTGGTGATTTGAGGGTCTATCTTATCCAACAATACTTGATCCCCTATCTTAAACTGGGTTGTCCCATCTTTAAGTTTGACATGGTTTTGCTTTGGTTCCTCGTGTTTTTTCAGTTTTTCCTTGACATGTGTCTTCCACTTGTCTAGTTCATCAATCTAAAGCCTTCACTCCTCATGAGTTATTTCCTTGTTGGCACGAGGTCTAGGATGTGGATCACATGTGTAACTTCATGGTGTTTCCTGTAAAGAATGTAACGACCCGAATTTGGGCCTATTAGAATTGGGCCTATTCAGCCTTGGGCTTGGGAGCGTTTAAAATTTTTTAAATGAGAGAACAACACTAATGCAAGTTGGACCTATTAGGTGAGTGATTTTGGAAGGTTATGGGGCTTATATGAAGTCCCGGGATCAAACTTGGGTTTTAGGCAAATTTTGGTTTTAGGTGAGTCAAACCCTGGGAGTTAGTAAGTAGGCTTTAAGAATAAAATATGGAGAAAAATGACACAAAAGGGGTTGTGGTCTAGTGGCAAATGACGATACATGAGAGACAAGGGAATGACGCCACAAGGAAACAAGGGGTCCAAGGTTCAAGTCTTGGCGCTTGCATTTCATTTTGATTTCTTTTTTTTAAAGGAACTTCGACTTTGGCCATAGACTTATAGTTAGTTGCGCATGTTTTAAGACAACAAGGAGCTAGTTGGTAAAGTGGCTAACGGCGTGGATTATGTTACAAGGGAGCCTGAGTTCGAATCCCATTGCAAGCAAAAAAGGGGATATTTATTTTGCTAAGTTGGGGCGGCAATTGTTTGTGTTGGATTTAAACTCTGCTGAAGGAGGGACCCCACATCAGGAAGCTAGCATGAGAGTGGGCAAGAAGCTGGATTTAAATAGAGCAATCTCTGAGGAGAGTAAGCATACCTTGGTTGGCATTTGGGCATAGGAGTGGTCGAAGCGTGGATCAACTCTAGATTCCTATCAGGTGTGCATTTCGCACTACTCTAGCTGTAGAGCGACAAATGCCGAAATGCCGGTCACAGGCCAATGATAGCCACACGAGCGTGCGAGCGCACGTGTGGGGGCTTCGACACGATTGTTGAGGCCATCATGAGTGTTCTTGTGGGTTAGGCTGTTTCAGCCTCGATGGGCCGAAATGGGCCATGTGGGGCCAATGGGCCCGTAGGCCCATATGAATGAATTGTATGATTGTGTAGTAGATATTGGACTGGTCTAAGTGAATCTCATATGTGGCTAGAGTTGGGCTAAATGGGCCACACGAGTGTGTGGGCCCACTTGGGCCAAGAATGGGCCTTAGGCCCATTCGCATCGTTATCTCTGTTTAGAATACCCTTGGTTTACAGAATTACTGAAATACCCTTGGTTTATAAAATTACCGAAATACCCTTATTTTGTGAAATTACAGAAATACCCCTGATTTGTGAAATTACCGAAATACCCTCAAATTGCAAAATTACCAAAATATCCCTATTTTGTGAAATTACATAAATACCCCTGATTTGTGAAATTACCGAAATACCCTCAGTTTGGAAAATTATCGAAATACCTTCAGTTTGGAAAATTACCGAAATACCCTCAGTTTGCGAAATTACCAAAGTACCTCTAATTTGCAAAATTAGCGAAATACACTCGATTTGCAAAATTATCGAAATACCCTCAATTTGTGAAATTATCGAAATACCCTTAGTTTGCAAAATTACCGAAATACCCTCGATTTGCAAAATTATTGAAATACCTTCGATTACCCTTGATTTGTGAAATTATTAAAATACCCTCAATTTACAAAATTACTGAAATACCCTCGACTTACGAAATTATCGAAATACCCTCGATTTGTGAAATTATCGAAATACCCTCGATTTGCAAAATTATCAAAATACCCTCGATTTGTAAAATTATCAAAATACCCTCGATTTGAAAAATTATCAAAATGCCCTCGATTTGTGAAATTACTAAAATACCCTTGAAGGGTCGGATTACCGAAATACCCTTATAGGGTATATGACTGTTTTGCCCTTATGGGTAAATGACTGATTTGACTGTGATTGTATGATTGTGTTTTAACTGACTTGACTGTGGGCGTGTGGATGATATGCTGTTAATATTTGTTGAAATGACTGTTACTGAGCATGGCCATTTTGCATACACGTGTAATTATTGAGCATGACATACACGACATATTGCATGGGGTTGGGACATTGATACGGAGGAAGTTCTGATAGGGTCGCACGGATCGCATGACGACTGTGGATCTAGTATTTATCTGTTAAGGTCGTACGGGTCGCACGACGACTGTGGACCAACGGACGGCTTAAAGTCGCGTAATTTGAATATGGCTTTGTGCCAACCTAAATATGGCTCTATGCCATCTTGATTATGGATTTGTGCCAAACGTATTTGCCTAGGGCTATGTGTCGATTATGATTATTGATGACTCTGTGTCGATCATATTTACCCAAGGTTGTGTGCCAATTATATCACCGTCGCTGAAGGCTATGTGCCAAACATAATATAATTACTGATGGCTTTGTGCCAATTATAATACAGCTACTGAAGGCTTAGAGTCGTATACATATACTATCAGCTTTGCTGCGATTTCAGTTAGGGCCGCAACCGGTGCTAACAGTGGTGTGCTTGCTGGGTGGGTCGATTTTATCCCCACGTAAGTGTAGGGTTGGTACAGGTGGTGTGTTGGCTGGATCGAGGTGGGATGCATCCTCAAACTATTGCATATCTGTTATGAGATCTGTTATTGGTTTGGACTAGGCCCAATTATTTCTGTTATGGGTTGTGACCCAAATGATATTGTAGTGGGCTTGGCCCACGTATGCTCTGATCTGTACTATACTGTTACTGTTAAAGAGCTTTGGCCCAGACTACTTCGGGTTCTATTTCTGTATACTAACTGTTACTCTAGAAAGAGAATTACACACTGAGTTTTCATAAACTCACCCTGTTTTTAATTGTGCAGGTAATCCCCAGCCCTAGACGGTTCGGAGCTGCGAGGGACTCGGAGAAGATCACACACTGCTTATGTTTTCCGTTTTGATTATCTACTTTGAAATATTGTGATTTGGGTTGTAATAAGGCCTTTTAAAGTTTTCGCACTTTAAATTTCAGATTGGTTTTATTTTAATTTATATCTGTTAGAAGTAAATCGCAATTTTTCGAAATGTTAACTGTTTTAAAACAACACTACGTTTTCGCAACATTTTTTTAAATGGTTTGATGACTTAATCTTTTCGTAAATCAATTACTTTCAAAATTGGCTTCCGCAATTGAAAAAAATGTTTTGGGAATAAAACTAACTTAACTGGGATTTTACTTACACTTTTAAACAAGAAGGGTTTTCAATGAAAACATGGTTTTCGAAAAACACTTCAATGTGACACGCCAGATTCGGGCCTAACTTCTAGGCTGGGTTTGGGGTGTTACAAAGAAGGTTGATACAAATAGTCATTAATAGAATTTATGTTTTCACCTGGACTACTCGATGTCCTAGCCGAGTAAAGAGCCTGAAGAGTAATCGTTTCGTCACCTACACGAAGTATGAGTTCACCTGTACCAACATCAATTTTAGATCTATCAGTTGCTAAAAAGGGTCTTCCTAAAATTAAAGAAACATTGTTGTCCTCATCCATGTCTAAAAAAATGAAGTCTTCTGGGAATATGAATTTATCAATTTTACTAGTACATCTTCGATTATACCCCTAGGAATTCTAATAGTTTTATCAGCTAATTGAATGCTTATCCTAGTTTGTTTGAGTTTCCCTAGACCTAGTTGTTTAAACATTTTATAAGGCATAACATTTATGCTTGCCCCTAAATCAGCTAAAGCATTATCAACAGATAAACTACCAATTAAGCACGGAATTGTAAAACTCCCTAGGTCTTTTAACTTTCGTGGTAGTTTATTTTGTAAAATTGCTGAGCACACTGCATTTAGCTCCACATGCGACGTATCGTCTAACCTTCGTTTGTTTGTCAAAAGCTCTTTTAAAAATTTCCTTGAATCTGGCATCTGCGAAAGAGGTTTAAGAAACGATAAGTTAATATGTAATTTCTTTAGAAGTTCAAGAAATTTACCGAATTTTTCATCTGTGTTGTCTTTCTTCAATGCATTGGGGTATGGCACACGAGGTTGGTACTCTATAATTACCGATTTTGGTTTATCATGGCTTACCTCAACCTTACCTTCCTCTACCACATTCTCTTGCCCTAATTTTGGTTCATCTAACCCTTTACTATCGTGAGTAGTTATGGCCTGAAGTTGCTCATTTGGGTTAGTTTTAGTGCTGCTTGGCAAGCTGCCTTGTGGTCGTTCTGAGATTAGCTAAGCAAGCTGACCTAATTGGTTCTTGATCCCTTGAATCGATGCCTGCTGGTTTTTGAGTGTTGTTTCGATGAATTTTGTTAGCATCTCCTCAAGGTTCGACTTCTTTTCTTGTGGGTAGGGTTGCTGTTGAAAGCCTGTGATGGTTGTTGTCTCTGATTTCCTTGGCCACCCCATGAGAAATTTGCTTGGTTCCTTCAACCTGAATTGTAAGTGTTACTATAAGGGTTATTTTGAGGTCTAGAATTATTACCCATATAGGTCATCTATTCGCTTTCTATGCCAGGGTTGTAGGACGGATATTCTATATTGATCATCCCTCCTCCATTTGTATTGCACTCCATCACTGGATGTACCTGCGAAGAACCATACAAACCGTCAATCTTTTTATTTAACAGTTCTACCTGGTTTGATAGCATGGTTACTGCATTGAGGTTGAAAACACTGGTGGCTTTTACTGGCTTTGTCCTCATAACTTGCCACTGATAGTTATTCAGTGACATCTCCTATATAAACTCATAAGCCGGTTCAAGGGTCTTGTTATTTAGGGTTCCATCGGTGGCTGAATCAATCAACTGCGTAGTTGAAGGGTTCACATCATTGTAGAAGGTTTGAACCTGTAGCCGCAAGGGTAACCTACGGTGAGGCCCCCTTCTTAGTAAATCCTTGTATCTCTCCCATGCATCGTAAAGTGTCTCTAAATCCATCTGCACAAAAGAAGATATATCATTCCTCAACTTAGCTGTTTTAGCTGACAGAAAATACTTTAATAAAAATTTTTCAGTCATTTGTTCCCATGTAGTGATTGACCTTCGTGGTAATGAGTTCAACCACTGTTTAGCTTTATTCCTCAACGAGAAGGGAAACAACCGAAGGTGAATGGCATCATCAGAAACGCCATTGATTTTGAAGGTATCACAAAATTCAAGAAAATTAGCCAAATGATTGTTTGGATCCTCATCCTGCAAACCATCAAACTGAACAAATTGCTGAATCATCTGTATAGTGTTAGGTTTCAGTTCAAAATTATTTTCAGCAATAGTACGTCTAACAATACTTGATTTAGTTCCTTTTAAATTAGGTTTAGCATAATTATACAAAGTACGAGGAGCAGGGTTTTGATTCACTGGGTTTGCGGCAACTACAGGAGGTAGTGGATTATTATTAGCCATCTCTTCGGTAGTGTTGGCATCGTCCTCATGCTCTTCTTCTATGTACTGTAGGCTTCGCCTTATTTATCTTCGGTGTCTGTGAACGATACCTTCTATATCACTGTCAAAAATCAAGGGTCCTGATGGGTTCCTTCTAGTCATAAACTAGAATTACCTGCCAGAAGCAAAGAAAGACAAATTAGCAAGGTTAATAATAAAATAGAAATAAATTGCGACTAAATAAAATGGCTAAAGTAATAAACTTTAGTTTTCCTAATATCTTAGTCCCCAGCAATGGTGCGAAAAACTTGATGGAGCTCGAAACTAACTATTATTTCGACAAAGGCAAGCGCACCTATCGAACAGTAGTATAGCTGTGGTGAGTCCAGAATATCGTATCCTTAAGGACCAAGAGTACTTAGTATCAACTATCTTTTTATTATCTAGCCTAATAATTAAGGGGATTTATTTTTAATCTAAAATTAACTAACTAATTTAACTAACTATGAATGCAACAGAGAGTGAATTGGGAAAATAATTTTGGACAACTTATATGAGATAGGCAATACCTAAGGAAGAATCCACCTAGACTTCACTTATTTGTTTTGATTCATGCGATTTATTCACTTGGCTTAATCCATAGAAATCCCTAAATTATATTAATACCTTTTTCGAGGCTACTTTTGTCATTTGTTCCCATGTAGTGATTGATCTTCGTGGTAACGAGTTCAACCACTGTTTAGCTTTATTCCTCAACGAGAAGGGAAACAACCGAAGGCGAATGGCATCATCAGAAACGCCATTGATTTTGAAGGTATCGCAAAATTCAAGAAAATTAGCCTAGTGATTGTTTGGATCCTCATCCTGCAAACCATCAAACTGAACAAATTGCTGAATCATTTGTATAATGTTAGTTCTTAGATCAAAATTATTTGCAGGAATAGTAGGTCTAACAATACTTGATTTAGTTCCTGTTAAATTAGGTTTAGCATAATCATACAAAGTACGAGGAGCAGGGTTTTGATTCACCGGGTTTGCGGCAACTACAGGAGGTAGTGGATTATTATCAGCCATCTCTTTGGAAGTGTTGGCATCGTCCTCGTGCTCTTCTTCTATGTACTGTAGGCTTCTCCTTATTTATCTTCGGTTTCTGCGAACGATACCTTCTATATCACTGTAAAAAATCAAGGGTCCTGACGGGTTCCTTCTAGTCATAAACTAGAATTACCTGCCAGAAGCAAAGAAAGAAAAATTAGCAAGGTTAATAATAAAATAGAAATAAATTGCGACTAAATAAAATGGCTAAAGTAATAAAAATTTAGTTTTCCTAATATCTTAGTCCCCAGCAACGGTGCCAAAAACTTGATGGAGCTCGAAACTAACTGTTATTTTGACAAAGGCAAGTGCACCTATCGAACAGTAGTATAGCTGTGGTGAGTCCGGAATATCGTATCCATAAGGACCAAGAGTACTTAGTATCAACTATCTTTTTATTGTCTAGCCTAATAATTAAGGGGATTTATTTTTAATCTAAAATTAACTAACTAATTTAACTAACTATGAATGCAACAGAGAGTGAATTGGGAAAATAATTTTGGACAACTTATATGAGATAGGCAATACCTAAGGAAGAATCCACCTAGACTTCACTTATTTCTTTTGATTCATGCGATTTATTCACTTGTCTTAATCCGTAGAAATCCCTAAATTATATTAATACCTTTTTCAAGGCTACTAACAACTAACTTTAGGTTGATTAATTGAAATATCTTTCTAATTAAAACCCCTATTGTCGCATTAACTCGATCTATGGATTCCCTTATTTGACCCTAATTCGATAGATTTTCGTCGCCCTATTTCTAGGGTTGCAATCAACACCGCTTAATTGTGTTGATCTACTCTTAGACAGGGGCTTTTGCTCCACTGAATAAGCATATTCGACTTGAATCAATAACCTGAATTATCAAACAAGAATAAGAACTCACAATTAAGAATAAGCACAAGTATTTATCTCATAAATCAAATAATAAGAAGATCTGTCTTAGGTTTCATCCCCTCAGGTATTTGAGGGATTTAGTTCATACTAGAAGAGGGAAACATATTAGAATAGGGAAAACAACAAAACATAAGAAAACCAAAAAACTTCTAAAGAACTTGATGGGAGATCCTCCGTCTTGATGGAAATCTTTCTCTTAAGCTATGCCCAACGGCTGTCTTGGAGTATTTTCTGCCTTCTACTCTGCGTCTATTCGACGTCCTGTCGAACTCCCTTTTAGGTTGCCCTCTAGGGTGTTTATATAGGCTTCGAGATGCCTTTCTTGGCCCACAAGTATCCTATTCCGAAAAGAATTCCTCCTTATTTTGGCAGGGACACGCCCGTGGTCGATAGCCCAGGTCATGTTCGATCCAGCTTGCTACACACGGCCATGCGGTCCGCCCATGTGCAGTGGTCTAGGCCGTGTAGGCCCATTTTGTCTCTTTTTGGCCCGTTTCTTATTCTTTCTGATACCCTAAGCTCTCTTGAGTATAAAACATGAAATTAAGATATTAGAAGCATCGAACTCATCAAATTCAATGAAAAATCATCCAAAAATTAAGCCAAGCATGAGGTTAAAATATGTGTAAATTATGGTTTATCATTAAATGTGTGTTTTGGATTAAATTGAATAGAGAGATTATTAAATAAGTTAATTTTGAATATATTTAGATGAAGAAAAGCAGGTTTCAGATCTAGATAGGGGAAAACTAAAGTTATCGACTAATCGATCTATTTTGTCATTTTAGATCCAAAGTAAGTTCGTATGCGATAAACTTCATTATAAATGTATTTTTAAATGCTTTGATATTACTTAAACTATGAATACAAGATTGCAGACAAATTCGTCAATGACTTGATGGTAATTCGACATACAAAATCCAGTTAAACCTTAGGAATAGTTTAGGATACTAGTGAAATGTCATTAGGGGATTCATTGAGTTGGCTTTGGGCCATGATATTAGCACTTCGGGTACGAGTTATACCAATTTGGCTTTGAGCCATGAATATCAGCTGATTTGTTTTCGGGCCATGATATCAGTACTTTGGATATAAGTTACCTTGACTTGGCTTCGGGCCATGGTATAGGTACTTATCGAGCGAGATTCCTGAGTATCTGATTTCTATTTCGAATGGTTCAACGGGTAAATGAATGATGTGGTTGAGAATGAGATTAGTACGAGGTGGTACAGATATGTGCATAAACCATATTAGCTTTGAATCAAAGAAATGGTGAAGAAAGTATATGGTTTTGTAAATGAATAATTGAAAGGTTTCTTAGTTGATGTGAATTCATGTATCTATATTTAATTGTTGAATTATGTGGTTATGGTTATATCGAGTTTATTTCATACAAGCTTACTAAGCTTTATAGCTTACATTGTTTATTTTTCTATGTTTTATAGTGAATTCAAAGCTAGCTCGAATTCGGGGACCGTTGAAAATTTCATCATACTATCCTACAATCAATTTGGTACTTTTAAGCTTATGTTTTGAGTATATGGCATGTATAGGGACTTTGGACATGTTGGTTATGTTTTGGTTATGATTTTGGCCATTTGAATTGGCTTGTAAATATTTAAGGTTTGGTTTGTATATTTGGACATGTGAGTTGGCTTAAATTGGTTGTTTTGGCTATGTATATATATGTGCATATATGGTTGTGTGATGCTTGATAGCTATAAGTATTGTGAATGTCAAATGGTTTAGTTATAGATGATTTTTTGGACATTGGTTTGTTTGTGAAACTAGGTTAAAAGATGCATATTTGGGAATGTATAGTAAATTGAATTGTATATGTGAATTAGGTATAAAAATTAGATTACATATTGTGGTAATTTGTGATTTGTATTGATGGATAATGAAATGATATGGAATATGTTGGATATGAGATGGATTTAATGCCTATTATGCCTTGTGTTGGTGCTTTTGAATGATGATGTAGGTACATGTATTTAGGGTGGCAAATTGGCTTGGTAAATAGCCTATTTTTGTCCACACGGGCAGAGACATGGGCGTGTGTCTCAGCCGTGTGTGACACACGGTCATCTTGCACGGTCGTGTCTCGTGGTGTTGAATTTGAAACCAAGTCATTTGATAAACCGTAATATAAACATATTTTAACCCCAGATTTAGCATACTTTTGGATGATTTATTCCCTGAATTGTGTAATTTGGTGCTCTTAATCCTTTGTCTTCATGTTTTATACTTAGGAAAGCACCGAAGGATGAAAAGAATGAGAAACGAGCTTAAATCAGAGTAAATGGGCCATATCATGAAATCAACACGGCCTGGGCCCAAGCCACACGGCCATGCCACCTTAATAGACCCGAACACGGCCTGGCCATGATTCCCGCGGGCGTGTGCCATAGGCGTGCCCTTGTCGTGACAAAGAAGAGTTTCATTCGGATTAAGGTACCTAAAGGCAAAGAAAGCCATTCCAAAAGCCTATATGAACACCATAGAGTCCAACCTTTAAGGGGAGTCCAGTTAGGTGTCCAGTTACGCCGAAGAACCAAGCTAGAGAGGCCAGAATTGTGGGATTTACTCGAAAAAAGCTAGTTGATTCATCTCAAGAAGCCGGAGTTATACTCAAAACGGAGGATCTTCTCTTCAATTCCTTCAAGGGGTTTTAGGGTTTTTCTTATATTTTGTTTTATATTTTCTTTTGAGATGTATTCTTTTATCATTATGAACTAAGCCCCTTAAATACCTGAGGGGATGAAACCTAAGACTGATCTTGTTATTATTTTCTGAACTATATGATAAATACTTGATTTGTTCTTAATTATGTGTTCTTAATTCTTGTTTTGATATTTCAGGATATTGATTCAAGTATTGATGTGCTTAGGCAGTGGAGCAAAAGTCCCTGTTTAAGAGTAGATCTAACATAATTAAGCGGAGTTGATCACAACCCTAGAAATAGGATGACGAAAATCTGTCGGATTAGGGTCAAACCTAATATGGGAGTCCATAGATCGAGTTGATGCAATTCTAGGGGTTTTAATTAGAAAGAGATTTCAATTAATCAACCTAGGGTTAGACGTTAGAGTCTGGTTCAGAGTTAAATAACAAGTGAGGTCTAGGTGGATTCTTCCTCGGGTATTGTCTTAATCAATCGGTTTTTCCCACAAGTATTTTCCCCAATTCATTCTCTTTGTCTTTGCATCTTTAGCTTAATATTTAGTTAATTTTAGATTAATTAATAAATCCTTTAATTTCTAGGCTAAATAATAAAAAGAAAGTTAGTATTAGTACTTTTGGTTCCTTTGGGTTCGACAATCTGATCTTGCCACTAAACTATACTACTGTTCAATAGGTGCGCTTGCCTCAATCGTTGTCATATTAGTTTCTAGGCTCGATCATTCTTTTTATAAATTTTTAAGACTCTAACACACGAACAAGTTTTTGGCGCCGTTGCCAGGGAACTAAAATATTAAGAACGCTCGATTTTTATTACTTTAGCCATTTTTATTTTGGAAATTTAGTTTTATTTTTTCTTTTAACTCTACTAATTTTCCTTCTTTTATTTGTTCTTGATAGGTACCTCTAGTTTATGACTAGAAGAAACCCCACGGGACCCCTAATTTATGACAGTGGCACTACACCAAAATAGACTTTTAGCGGCGTTTTTAGTGGCGTTTCAAAGAAAAACGCCGCCAATATTATACATTAGCGGCGATTGAAGGAAAACGCCGCAAAAAATGAGCAATAGCGGCATTTACTTCAAAAACGCCGCTAAAAATGAAATATAGCGGCGCTTTTGGAAAAACGCCGCTAAAAGTCTGAGCATTAGCGGCGCTTTTGGAAAAACGCCGCTAAAAGTCTGAGCATTAGCGGCGCTTTTGGAAAAACGCCGTTAAAATTCTGAGAATTAGCGGCACTTTTGGAAAAACGCCGCTAAAAGTCTTTTGAATTAAAATCACAAATATGTTAATCAATACGACGACATTTTGTGGTTGAGAAACAAAATTATTTAGTAAATTGAAAATGGTATTTAAATTTCCTGAAATATTGAAGGAATATATATTATTCAAAATTTATCTAAATAATTAAGGGTTTAGTTGTTTGTATGGGCTGACGAGGGTTTCGAGTTCAGCATTTCAAGATTTAGTGTACTTTATCAGTTTATGGTTTACGGTTAGTCTTAGGATTAGGGTTATGGCTAGAGTTTATGAGTTTATGAGTTTATGGGTTTGTGGGTGTATGGTTTAAGGTTCACGGGATTAGGGTTTAGGGTTTATCGAATGAACACAGAATATCAAATTTGATTTAATCATTAAAAAATTATAAAAATATATGCTATAAAATGGTGAGATTGCAATTTTTACTTACAAATTAATTTTAGCCCCTAACAAAATCTGAATGTGCACCTGTTTATCCTTAAACCCTAAACTTTAAACCTTAATAAATAGTCTAAACCCTAAACTATAACCCATAAATCTAAATTCTAAACCCTAAATCATAGCTCTAAACACTCGACCATAAACCCCTAAACTACAAACACTAAACCATTAACCATTAAACACTAACCTTAATCGCCGTTAAATGTTGAGCAACAATTCTATTTTCATTTAGGGTAATCGACACTCATTTCGATTTTATTCGATTTAGTTTTCATTTTTTATTTTTGTTTTAAATTTAATTTTATTTTTCTATTTGAAATTAACTGACTTAATTATGAAAAGTACGTTTCAAATTGATAACTAAACCTTAAGAAGTTTTGCTTTATCGAAACCCTTAAACCTTAACTAGTAATGTTAATTAAAATACAATTATTAAATAATTATTTTTGCTTTATTAAGAAGTTTTGTGTAACACGCCGAACCCAGCCCATTCGATACGACCGAATTTGAAATGCCACTGCGGAAATCGTTTAAAAATATCCTGACTTGTGGTGGAACTTGAAAATTTTGTTCTTATTCAGAAACCATGTCCATTTAAAAATTCTAAATAATATAAGCTTGATAAAAATATCCGAATTAAAACTTTATTATATATATAGATTTAAGAAAATGAAACCATTTGCGAAAGATATCTCAATTGTCAATCCATAATAAAACATAATAATAAAGATACTTAATAAAAATACTTAAATACTTTAATGGGCCTTATTACAATAAACACTTAATCAAAATACTGAAAATATAAATACTTAATTAATTAAATAAAATGTCTTCTGCATGGGCCACCTCGTATCCACTCCAAACCCGGTCCAAGAATCACCTGCGATGTTGATAAAGATTGGGTGAGTCATACAGACTCAGTGTGTAATTAAACCACTGAATTCCACCCACATGTTAACCCTATATTAACCCACATATCAGATAACAAATATCATATTCACATATTACCACATTCTGGGCTAAGCCCACATTCATATCACATTCATATAATAGTGTAAGTAACCACATGTTTCCACATACTGGGCTTGGCCCATTACCACAATGATCCACATATCATACTGGGCTTGGCCCATTTTCACATTAATCCACATTACATTCTGGGCTTGGCCCATTTCCACATTTATTCATATCACATGTTGGGCTTGGCCCAATTTCACATATATTCACATACAAAATTATGCAATTATGAAGCCCAACCCAGCCTAAGGTCCATCCTCTACACACCCCCCTTATCCAGCCTACCACACACCAGGGGATTATTAAATCACCCTCTCCTTTTTACTCCAATAAGGCAACAAATGCCGTCCACGCGAACTTAATCGCAAATAATCCACAACGCGACCTCAGTCAGCGTCAATCCACGATGTAGCCGTAGCTATCATCAAAACCACGATGAGCACAAAGCCATAAATAACCACGATATGGCACATAGCCGATATCAATCACGATGAGGCACAGAGCCATTCATCAAACCACGTACTCGAAGTACACCCTGTCCTTCTTTCATATCCCACCCATGCACATGCAACATAAAATAATGCCATGATGATTACGCATGTACATGTTATTTCGCATATTATCACACATTCATATCAATAATCACATTCAGATTTAGAACTAACCTGATCATCGACATACCCCTTGAGGGTATTCATATCACAATTTCCACTGCATTAGTTAGCACATTCATAACACACACATATCACATACATAACATATATCTCGGAAAACGGTAGGCTAACTGCACACCTGATCACTTGAAGTTCTAAACTCTCGATCCCGACACTATCGCTAAGCGAGACTACGGCTATCTGCCTATAGCTTTCTCCTGCTGCTGGCCCACACCCCGGTGGCCAATCCCGAACTGCCGAGACAGATCTTTTCTTAAACTTCGGGATAGGGACTTTCCCTTTTCCTTCTTGACCGGCATCCATGTCCATTAATGATATCTTAATCAGAACCAAACGGTTAACCGATAACATCTTAATCTAAATATACCAAATCTAAACTATACTTACTAGATATTCTTACCAAGGAATCGAATCCCGAAAGACTCCCTCAATGCACCTTGATGTTAGCTGCATATAAGAGAACATATCACTTATTGCCTTAAGAAAACATTCGGCCAACCCATAGCTAGAGATTAGTCACTTGATTCGGCACCCTTACGAAAAATATCCAAAACCGATTACTAAAGGAATACTTACCACTATCGTTGCTTACCCTTAATGGTCAATCTTCCCAAATCACCTCCCTAGGTTCGGCCACATCCACGGAATAGAGTCAGATCTCCAACTTTCGGCTTTGAAGAGAACAAAAGAAGAAAAGAAGTGATAAGGGGTTTCAAATAAAGATTCGGCTATGGCTCATCAAATGGAGATGCAATATTCGGCTTTTGAGAATCAAGGTAGTGATGGTGTTTCTTTAGAGTTTCAAACAAAGAGAAGCTACTAGGTTCGGCTATGGCACTAATGGCAAATGGGGTATTCGGCCATATAAGAAAAGATGGAGAATTAAAGTTGGAAGGAAGGAAAAGACTAGGAAGGGAAGGTGAGAAGAAATTCGGCACTAAGAGAGAATGAGAGGAACAGATTTTCGGCAAAAGAAAATAGAATGAACAAAAGAATGGCCAAAAGATGATCACCCTATTTATACTACACAATTTCGGCACTCCTACCTCCTCTCAAATTCCACTTCCTATAATAACTCTTGAACACACACATTCAAAATATATTAAATAAATCTATAATTATCTTCTATCTATCAACTTAAAATAAATCCACCTTTATCACCTTAATAAAATAAAAATTATCCATCATTAATCCCTTATCAAACTCCCAAATCATCTCTTATCTACCTATAAAAGAATAATAAAAATAAATTAACAATTATCTACTACTTATCTAGCCGAAATTCAAAAATAAAATCCAGCATAATCCTTACCTAATTAGAAGTCTAATTGTCGTCCATTACTTCCTTCTCTCTTGGCGCCAAAAGCCAAAAATAAAACACCCAACTGCTACTCATACGCCTTGAACCCGAGACCTACTGGAACCCTTAACTGCAGGTAACGCCCCAGGCCACTTTGCCAAGGCGCCTCTTTGTGGCATAATTCACCCTGAATTTCTTTTAAGACCTACTTAGCCCAAGCGCCTTCTTGCTGCACAAAAATAAAATGCCCTTTCTTGCTTCCTTCGCAACTCGAACCTGGGCCCTTATTGCCGCAAGCCACATATAGCACCCCAAGCCACTCTGCCATGGCGTTTTCTTATGACATAAACTCGCTACAATTTATTTTAAAGCCTCCTTCCCTAGCTCCCTCTTGTCTTAACGCCAAAACAAAATAAAAACACGCCCATGCCGCCAACGGGATTCGAACCAAGGCCCTTGCCCAGGTGTCATTCCAGGCCCTTAAGGGGCGCATGGAAGCCACTTTACCAAGGCCTACTTTATGCCAAACACGCCTAAGATTTTTCCCTTAAGGTCTCCCTGGCCTTTCTCCCCTTCCAGACGCAAAAAGAAAAGCCCATTGCTTCCCACGCTGCTCGAACCCTGTCCACCTAGCTCCTTGAGGCGTCACTCCCCTAAGCACTAAGTGGCGCCTCCTAGCCAATTTACCACTTGGATTTCTTGTGTCCTAAACTCCAGAAAATTTCCTTTAAGGCCTCCTTGCCTAGTTTCCCCTTTTTACTTAAAATTCCAATATTTTCCAAAGTTTTCCCCCTTCCATCCTAGAGTTTCCAAAAACTCCTAAAATATATCCAAACACACTCCAAGCCTACTATCACTTGAATTATGCATTAAATGCATAACCCCTAATCTAGGATGTTACAATTTGCTTTATCTTAATAAAAATATAAATTATTTTTAATCAAAAAAATAATGACACTTAGAAAAAATTTGAAAGTAAAAACATAGAAAAATATTTGTTAAAAATGAAAAAATTATTAAATGAAAAAAACATAGAGATATATAGTTTTAATTTTAAAATATTGAATTAATTCTAATGATTAATTCTAATGATAATTTAGGGTTTATGTGGTTTAATTTAGGGTATATAGTTTATGGATTAATCTTTATAGTTTAAGGTTTGGGGTTTATGTTTTAGGGTTTAGGATTTAATATTAAGGGTTAGGGTTTAGGGGTTAGGTTGTGTTTATAGTTTAGTTTTTATTGTTTTTGAGTTATGGGGTTTTGAGTTTAGTGCTTAAACCATATCGAGTAATAAAGTTAGAGTCTTAGTGTTTAGGGATTTTGATAAAATAGATAAAAACTATATTATAATTGAGAGGGTTTATGTAAGCAATTAGATTATTTCTTTAATTAATTCTGCAATGTATTTAGGTATGAGAAATAAAATTATAAAATTGTACAAATTAAACATATTGTTAGAAACAAAACAAAATTAATTTAAAGGAATATAATTAATAATTAAACTAAAAAATAAATTTAAAGGAATCTAATTAATAATTAAACTAAAAAGTTTATTAATATTGAAGGTATTATCGGCGTTTTTGAGCAAAAACGCTGCAAAAATAGTACCAAACAAAACGACGTAGTTTACTTGGGGATTTAGCAGCGCTAGACATAAAAACGCCACAAATGAGTTGTTTTAGTGGCGTTTGTTTTGGAAAACGCCGCAAAAAACTTAGGGTATTTTAGTGGCGCTTTTTAAAAATGCCACAAAGGGCAATTTTTTTTAATAAAACGTCACCGTTTTTTCTTTCGCTATTTTGTTTCTGTCGTTTTAACAAAACGAGCCATGGTGCAAAATCCCTAATTTCTCTAATTTCTCCCCCCCCAAACAGTAGAAGGAATCCCCCCAAAACCCGATTAAGAAGAAACCCATCTCTCCATCTCTCTCTCTTTCTGTGTCTTCAAATCGTTTTTGGTTTTAGGGTTTTTGATCCCAAAAAACGTTCTCATTTCACCCTTTTACTCGTGGAATCCGTTCTGAAGTGCTTTCATTTCTCTTCATCTTCCTCAAGGTCCTCCTCTCCTTCATGCTCGCTCTTCTTCTCCCACATTTCCAAGGCAAGCTCTGTAGTTTTCTATTTTCCTTTTCTTGTTTTTCAAATTTGGGTTTCATTCAAATTCACCATTTTATTGTGCTACTAAAATTTTTCAGGTCTGTTTCTCGATTGGGTTGTCTTCAATCTCTACTGCCACTTCACTCAGCAGTGTCTTCAGCTCGGCTCACGTCGTGCCTAGGAACTGATTCAATGAGCTTCAGGTCATTGTCTCAGGGTATGCTTTGCAGTGCAAATCCAGGAGTTTGATAATCTCCACAATGTTTGTACTTTTTTAAACTCCATAATTAATTGACAATGCCAACGCTGTTTTGTTTATGTTAGTCTTATCTCATAACCATAATATTCATTTCCAGTCACTTATCAGTCTACAGCTATCAATTTGTGAACACTTATCTGTTCTTTGTTGGTCACCTTAAAATAAAAAACCTATAGCTCTTAATATATAAGTTTTAGCTTTTTTGAACATAAACCAAGAGAATACTGAACTACATAAAGGGTTATTCTGAATTAAGTAAGAAAACAATTAAGCATTGAAAAGCATGATTGATAGTTCTTCTTCTGTTAGTCAAATTTGAAGTCGGCTTTGATTGAGAGATAATAGTGTTTTTATTCTTGGTATCCTTGTTGGATCAGTGATTTTATTTTATTTTTTGTTAAGCTGGGAATGGAACAAAGTTTAGTTGCACTTGGATTTAGCTTCACTTATTTCTTAGAAAAAAATTATGGAAGGAAAAAAAATAATGTAAAAGAACATGAAAAATAAACCTACCATTTGTGCTTGACGTTTAGTCTGAATCCCTTTTTGTTAACCATTTATTGTTAGTTTAAATATAGCATGTGGTCCTGTAACTAGTCATGATACATTAAAGCTGTGAAAACGGCAGTAGTCTTTAATTATTCTAGCTAATTTGGCTTCCTTCATTGTGAAATTTTAAATTTAAACATCACGAGATTCTTATGTGAATTTTTGTGCTTATATGTCAATGTCGTCATATAAACATATTAGATATAGTATATATACATATATATATTTCCTTAACTGTTTTTTTTTTTGTGGCCTTTCTATATACTTCTTGTTTTAATGGTTTTCAATATACGCTAGGAATTTGATGAGCTTATATTCTTGTCTGCATCTTCCCAAGTTTGAGTTTGAACTCCTTTAGGGATTTCTACTTATTTTGAAATAGATTAGTTTAGAACTTTTACCAAGTCTTCATTCCTAGCATCATATCTGAATATCCTTGCTGTTTCACAATGATAATTCATTTGGATTTTATATTATGCATTAGTTGCATATATACTCATAAGCAAAATGATCCTACTGCAGTTGGGCTGCTTATTTCAAATGCTTGAAGGTCTGTAACATGCTTGTATTTTCTGTGAGTGCTTATTATTGCTCCCTATATCTTTGTTTATTTTCAATTTCATTTCAATATGGAGTTAAAAGTACAGAGGTAAATCTATCTTTGGTTCATAAAGATAATGACAAAGAGTCAATGATAATGCTCCCTATATCTTTGTTTATTTTCAATTTCATATGGTTTAGCTCATTGCTTGGAATCAAGAAACCTGATAACATTGACAGTCAAATTGAAATTTGAGGTTTTACAGTCAAATTGTGTAACATCCTAAAAACGGGGCTATTTGGAGTTAAATTTTTTTTTCCTATGTTTGAACTGCTGTGATATTATTTATGGAATGTTAAGGCTTAATTATGGATTTTTAGTAGGCTCGAGTAGTGGGAAAAATATTATTTTCAAGCTTTGAGGTAGGGAGCCCTAGCAGGTAGGGGTTATAAGAATAAATGAAGGAATTTGGTCACAAAAATCAGCTTAGAAAAAGTGGCAAAAGGAGGGCCACTTAAGAGCTAGCATGTGACGCCATCAAGGGAAAGGGAGAGCCTTGGTTCGAGTAACAGATTTCCCTTTTTGCTCTTTATTTGGACGGCACAAAGGGGAGAGATTTTCTCTCTTTTAACTCTCTTTTTTTTTTTGGGATAATAAGTTGATAGGTGATAATAAGGAAATTATTTGGGATTATTAAGAGATTATGTGATTATTTGGGAATTAATAGATTTTTATCTAAGGATAATCAGTGATAATCAAGGATATTATGAATTATTAGTGGATTATTTTTCAAATGATTTGAATTAAATCAAATGAGTGGTCAAGAGAAAAACAAGGAGTTGGCTAGAGTTTGAACTCCTTGTTGCCAAGGGTGGACGGCAAGCTTAAGGAGGGGGGAGCCGAATGCTTATAAAAACCCAACCTACCACCTTGCTTTTCTTTTCCATCTTTGCTTAGCCGAAAATCCCTAACCCCTTCCTTCTCTACTTTCTTTTAATTTTCAAGACTTTGGCCAAAACCTTCTCTATTTCTTCTTGCCGAATCTCCACCCCCAATTCTCTCTTTTCTTTTATTTCCCTAATAGCCGAACATCCATTTTGCCGAAACTCTAATACTCTTCTCTCCCATTGTTTTCCCTAATAGCCGAATTCACCCATTGGTTTGCCGAAAATTCTCTTCCTCTACTCTATAGTCTTGGCCGAATACTAAAGGTGACCCAAGTCTCTCCGGGACTTTTCTTCCAATCAGTTTGGGGTAGGTAAGGGTACTAGCCGAATGGCTATTTTCTCATTTCTCTCTTATAGTTGTCGCTTGGATGGAAGGGAAGACTAACCCCTCTTTGAAATCAACATCACCTAGGTTCCGGGATCTCAAAGTATTCGATTCAAGTCCATCATCCTCTGTCAAATTCGGTAAGTAAGGGTAAGGTTTACTTTTAGTATTCAAGAGCCGAAAGCTTTGGTTATGGGTAATAGTGACTGATCGATTATAGTTGGTGAAGCAGATTCAGGAATCGAGTGTTGCGATTGGTGTCCAAAGGTGTGAAGGTAAGGATTCGGGTTCATAAGGAACCCTCTCAAATTATTGGTTGGCCGAATGGCCCATATCACTAACTCCCATGTTTGGCCGAATATAGGGACAAGTAGATCTAGGGTGGCCGACTCTTCTTTTCGGGATTTAGAGCATCCAAGTGTGACAGGTGTGTACATACACACGTATAACTATTTAAATGTGCTGAGTGCTATGCATGCTAATTTTGATTTGTGTAGCATCGGATTAATACCATAACGGTATGAGTGGTGATTCAGGTAAGTACCTGTTAATATAAATGTGTTATTTGATGCTTTTGGTAAGCATGATGTATTGATACATGATATCTAAGCATGTGATGGCATGAACATATGTATATATGACTGATGTGGGATTAATGAGTGGAGGGGGCAGTATTATTGTGCCGACGGGCACCAGTGTTTTGGTAACACACTGTGACTACGGTCACCAGAGGTTTGGTACCTCCAGAGGTTTGGTACCTCATTGCGTCTCGTCCTAGTGGCTTAGCACCACAGTGGGTTGGCCCCACATTTCATATAAGGGATTGACGCCAGTGATTTGGCATCACACGATGGGTTGGCCCCATCAATCGATTTGTGTCTTCGGACACCAGGGGTTTGGCACCTCCAGTGATTTGGCATCACATCTGTGACTATATGTCACCAGTGGTTTGGCACCACCAGTGGTTTGGTACCACAACGGGGTAGACAGTGGCGATCGGTTGGCTAGGTTGGGGCACATAATATTATGCACGTTAATTGTTATATGTTGTGTATGAAAATGTTTTAAATCGGGGGAAGGGTTACATACTGAGTCTTGGTGACTCACCTTCTCCTTTATTTTTCAGGTGATACATAGACCGCGGATATGGAGCCGGATGGACTCGAGGTGGCCATGCAGTGGATTTAATTTAAACGAACTTTAGTTTCAGTTGTGATATTTTTATGTTGGGTTTTTATTCTATTTGGATGTAATAAGGCCTCCTGATATTTTGTTTTGCAACTTTTCATACGTTGGATACTTTGTTTAAACTTTGTTATTAATATTTAAATCACACGTTTTCTAAGTTGAAACGAAAATTATTTTTAACGTGCCATCGGGAACACTTGTAATTTCAAAATAACTCGGCTTAAATAAATTTCTCAAATAAGCACTAAGTAAAGCTTTTACAAAACAATCAAACAAAAAGGTTTTCAACAACTTAAATCGATTTAGAAAAACGACTTTCTCAAAAATGTTTTCCACTGTAACAAGCTAGGTTCGGCCATAAAGTTTGGGCCGGGTTTGGGTTGTTACAAATTGACAGTCGAACCTGATCTTTGTCATTATCTTTATGAACCAAAGATAGATTTACCTCTGTACTTTTAACTCCATATTGAAATGTGTGGTTTTACTTTTAATTGATTTGATTTTAAAACAACTACTCTGTTATTTTTTTAAAATGTAGGAGTTGCTGTTTTCTTATTTATCTTCTGGAATGCCAAGAGAGTGTGTATGATAAATTAGCTTTCAGCCTTCAGATGTTTGCTTAGTTGATGAAACAAGTGCATCTTCCAGAAGTGCATCTTCCACCGTCGCATCTACTGTTACACGCTGTCGCTGGAATTTTTATATTATATTTTCAAAGTGTTGATTCACGAGTCAAGTTAAGACTGCTATTCTTTTAAAGTGTTGAATAGACTTTTTGTTTTAATAAATTTCATATGTATTTGTTACAGATTTGTATTGGGAAAGGTATCCGTACTTTGAAAGTGAGTATAATTGAAGAGGACTTAGATCGACTACTGAATTGACTGTTTTTCTTTCGGTCAAAGAATGTGAGTATTAGTTTTTAGTAAATAGCATTTTGTAATTAATCAATAGCATTTGTTAATTCATATGTTGTTTGTATTTCAGTTACTGCTTCCTACTGCTCCTGCAACTGTTGGATTGGATTTGGTGGTAATAAATTAACAGGTATGAAATCATTATTATTCTTATTTATATTCATTTTGCTGATTTATATTCATTTGATAGAAAAACATTAGATATCCAATTGATTTAGTTCAAAATTCAGATCAGTAACAGTTATATCATGATGAATTTGTCCAAGTTGCTGTCCAAATTGCGGTTTATTATCCTCCTTGGTTGATATATATGCTGTTTGTTCTATTGCTGTCCAAGAAAAAAGATTCAAAGTATATTATTGCTGTTTATTATTGCTGTTTATTATTAATAATGTTTATTATTGCTGTTTATTATTGCTGTTTAATATTAATAATGTTTGAACAACCTCCAAATTGCTATCTAATCACGCCGCTTAGATTTTTTACAAGCTCCCGTGTATTGTTTTTTAAAATTTAAGGTACGGTACAATATAAAAAATAACATAAACAAAATAGAAAATTTAATTGTTAAAATATGTTATAATTTTTTAACATAAATGTCATATTTTAATAAATATTTGCAAGTTAAGAAGAGATTAACATATTTTAATACAAACCTATCACTACATATATTATATATTATATTAAAGATTTTTTTTTTTTACTTTATCTTCCCTAGAAAATAAACAATTTGTTTTTAAGAATACTTACATTTATATGGCTTTTTGGTTTATTACTAATTACTAATTACTAATGTTTTATATTAATAATGTTTGCTTTTAATATTTAATATTTTCAATGTTTTCCAAAATGGTAATAATATTTTGTTATCAGTATAATAATAATATTGATCATTACTTAAATATGTTTTAATTATAAAAAATAAATTATTTTTTATAAGAAGTAATTTAAAAACTTTTTAAAATTAATATTGTTATCAATATAATAATATAGATCATTATTTAAATATGTTTCAATATAGAAAATAATTTTTTTTTAAAGAAGTAAGTTAAAAACTTTTTTAAACTTAACAACATCACAACAAATTTCAATTATAAAAAACCATATAATAACATTTTCCAGCCTTAAGTGATTCTCAATTTGAAATTTTAATTTAACTTACATAATTCATAATACATAACTAACATAAAATTATTTAACTTACATAACTTACACAGCTTTCATCAAATTATTTAACTTACATAATACATAACTTACATAACTTACATAGCTTTCATCAAATTATTTAACTTACATAATACATAACTTACATAACTTACATAATATATAACTTACATAATACCTGTATAGAAAAAAAAAGATTCAAAGTATATAGGCTGGAAACCTGACGGGTTGACTTATATCTCACTGTTAGATATAATGGATCCCCCCTAGTGTAACAATGCCACGTATGATGAATCTTAAAGAATACATAACTTACATAGTACTCAGTTATATATATGAAATTATCATTACTTACGTTAATTATAAATTAACAATTTAGCTGTGTAATTTATTGTCAACTTTAGACTTCAACAACTACGAAATGGATAGGACTTGGATGAATTTGTCAAGGGTAAGCAACGGCTATCGAAATGGATTAGAAACTTTTCTGAATTTCGCATTTCAAAATGCAAGCCAAGAGAATATGATTCTTTGCCCGTGTGATAAGTGTTGCAATACCAATTGGCATTATCGTGAAGTTCTCTACGAACATCTAGTTGTTGATGGCTTTGTCTGGGGGTACAAAAAATGGATTTTTCATGGAGAGTGTACATCTAGTGGAGCATCCTCATCGATGAATCTAGATTATCCTCATAGTGCTTACAATCAGAATGTTAGAGATGATAACATGGAAGGCATGTTGCGTGATGCTTTTAATATGCGTAGTGATGGTTTCAGGTCATTTCCACCTGACATGGGTGCAACCGATGATTATAATTTTGGTGGAAATATTTTCACCGAAAGGGGAAGAAGTGTACCTGATGAACAGCCAAATGAAGAAGCGGCAACGTTCTACACGTTACTTGGTGAAATGAATGAAGAACTGTATGAGGGATCAAAATTTTCCAAACTGTCATTCTGTATTCGTCTTTTTCAATTGAAATGTTTGGGAGGATGGACCGGAAACTCGTTGACAATGCTGTTAGAGTTTCTGCAAGAAATGTTCCCGTTTGCGAAAATCCCTCAATCGTCTAAAGACATGAAGAAACTGATAAAGGATTTGGGCCTTGGCTACAACAAAATTCATAGTTGTCGAAATGACTGCATGTTTTATTGGGGCGACCGGATAAACTAACCGTGCTGTCATGTCTGCGGTCAATCCGGTTGGATTAAAAGAAATGCAGAGGATGGTAACGAGGATGAACATGATACACAGTAAAGGAAGCAGCCGGTTAAGATTTTTCGATATTTCCCGCTAATACCAAGGCTTCAAAGGCTTTTCATGTCGTCGAAGACAGCCGAGTCAATGACGTGGCACAATGATGGACGAACCGATGATGGATTGTTAAGGCATCCTGCAGATTCTTTAGCTTGGAAATCATTTGACTCAAAATTTCCAAGCTTTGCACGCGACCCTCGGAGTGTCAGGCTTGGGCTAGCATCTGATGAATTTAAGCCTTACAAACTCATGAGCACAGCGTATAGTACTTGGCCGGTGGTGCTTGTTCCTTACAATTTACCTCTATGGGTTTGCATAAAACAATCATCTTTTATCTTATCTATGATTATACCTGGAGAGAAAGGGCCCGGGAATGATATTGACATATATTTGCAGCCACTTGTTGAAGAGTTAAAACAACTATGGGTTGGTGTTGAGACATACGATGCAATGAGAAAAGAGAACTTCAACTTACGTGCAGCTTTGATGTGGACTATTAATGACTTCCCGGCTTATGCTAATTTATCTGGTTGGAGTACTAGGGGACGTTATGATTGTCCTTGTTGTGCTACGCAGACATGTTCGAAATGGTTATATAATGGGAAGAAGTTCTCTTACATGGGGCATCGTCGTTGGTTACCAGAAAATCATAGATTTAGATATCTGAGTGCGCAGTTTGACGGTACTAAAGAGTTCAAAGAAGCTCCTTCGCAGACCGATGGATCTGAAATATTATTCATGTTGAAAGATATAAATTTCATTTATGGGAAGATGAATCAACCGGCCAACCCGCAAAGAAATAGAAGATCAAGGGATGAATCTGATGATGAATCTGACGAATAGGATGATCCTAATCAGGATGACTTGTGGAAAAAAAGAAGTATTTTTTTTGAGTTGCCTTATTGGGAGCATAAGATATTACGCCATAATCTTGATGTCATGCACATTGAGAAAAATGTCTGCGAGAACATTATTGGGACTATTTTGAATGTCGATGGAAAATCAAAAGACAATCTTCAAAGTCGACTTGATTTAGTCCACATGGGAATTCGGCGTGAGCTTCATCCCCAAGGAATTCCAAATATGAAATATCGGTTGTCGCCTGCTATTTATTCAATGTCGAAGACGGAGAAAGAAGTGTTCTGTACGGTGTTGAAGGATATAAAGGTTTTGGATGCGTATGCATCAAATATATCTCGATGTGTGAATCTTAAAGACTGAAGAATGTATGGCTTAAAATCGTATGACTATCACATCTTGATGCAAGACGTACTGCCAGTTGCTATGCGGTGTTGTATGTCAAAAAAGTGACGTCTTGTGTAACATTCTGAAATTTTAGTATTATTTGTGTTGGCTCGGGTATGAATTTTGTGTGTTAGCATAGTCTTGTGGAGGCTTGATTTTATTTAGGAAGCTAGAATAAATTCTAGTATGGTTTATTTAATGAAGTGGATTAGGTGAGCTTGACACTTAAGTTAATTTAAGTGTTAAATTAAAGCATAAGAGGAGTAAGTGGCAAGGTGGTTAAGGAGCTTGAAAGGTTGCTTGAGGT
This sequence comes from Gossypium australe, assembly GCA_005393395.2. NCBI lineage: Eukaryota > Viridiplantae > Streptophyta > Magnoliopsida > Malvales > Malvaceae > Gossypium > Gossypium australe. The sequence continues at coordinate 97,244,884 of CM016626.1, read as the reverse complement.
TAGAGGTTCGAGTAGCATGATTAACATTTTGGAGATATTACTTTTATCATAGCTTTAATGGACGGTCAAACCTTATTTATGATAGGTTAGACTCTTAACTTTTGGTAAGTTGAATATTGGTTTATGGAAAGCTTGAAATTGGGGATAAGAATCTTAAGGATATGGTATGATGAGGGGACAAAAGGCTTGGCTTAAGGAAGATGTTTTGGAAACTTTGTCATAGCTTTAGTGCATGTATGTGGACGGCATGGGTGTCTAGGGGGTGGCCGAATGTTGTTAGGTAGCTTGGGGGGATAGTTGGCCAATTTTTCTCTTGTGCATCTTTTTACATTTTTGTTTTTCCTCTCCAAAAACTCTTCTTTTGGCCAAATGTGTCTTATGCATTTTGTGCAAATTTTGCTTTGTAATTTAGCCTTCATTTTGTTTGATCCAAATTCTACTTTTTCTTCCTTTCATTTATCCTTTTGAAACCGAAACAACACTGGACTTTTGTGCACTTTTCTTTTAGGAAAAATAGGTGTTGGTCGAACCTTATTTCTCCCATCTCTCTCTTTTCTTTTCTTTTTTTTTTTGTTGATTAAACCGAATTCTCTCTCATTTCATTTTTCTTTTCTACTCACATATTTTTCTTTTTCCATAACCATATAGCCGAAACTCTCATATTCTTTTGATTTATTTTTGGTCGAATATTCAAGGGTAGGACTTCATTTGATTTCTTCGATCGGTTTTGGTTAATAAGTAAGTATTCTTGGCCGTTTTTTCCTTCTTTTCTTTTCTCCTCTCTATGTTATTTTCTTGTGGTCAAGGGCCGAATCTTTGGGCATTGGTTTGCAAGGTTCTAACCATTTTTAGGATTCGATTATTCAATTAGGCTCATTGGGATTTCGGAAGCTATCGATTTAAGCCATTCCTTTAGCAAATCGAAGTTGGTAAGTCAAGTGGTAACGATTCTATATTCTTAAAGTTGGTTGAGGAAGCCTAAGGTTATTTAGATTAAGATATGTTGTTGGCCGAATGGTCTTCATTGAATATTGTGATTTGGCCGGTTGTAGGACAAGGTGATTTAGTGCGGTAGATCGGATTTTTGGAAGATAATTCTTGCGTTGGTGAAAGGTGTGAATCTTACACACTTTATAACTTGGTTCCTATTTGTATATATGTGTGTTAAATAACTATTCATGTTGTTAAAGCCGAAATGATGAGATTTTGAGATGATACCATGATGGTATGAATGAGGATTCGGGTAAGTCTGTTTCGATATGTTGTTAATACATGAGGATTGAAATCATGATCTACGACTTATGATATTTTTGTTATGTGGTTCATATCAAAGTATATTGACATGATTTGTTTATTGCATTGGTATGGGCAACATGAGAGGAGAGGGAAGATTGATATTGTGACTTCGGTCACCAGTGATTTGGTATCACATTTGTGTCTTCGGACACCAGAGATTTGGTATCTCCAGTGATTTGGTATCACATTTGTGTCTTCGGACACCAGAGGTTTGGCACCTCATAGCGTCTCGTCCCTGTGGTTAACACCACCGTGGGTTGGCCCCACTTTTGAGATATGGGATCGACGCCAGTGATTTGGTATCACACGTGGGTTGGCCCCACAACTTGAAGATTCGTGACTTCGGTCACCAGTGATTTGGTATCACATTCGTGTCTTCGGGCACCAGAGGATTGGCACCTCATAGCGACTCGTCCCTGTGGTTAACACCACCGTGGGTTGGCCCCACTTTTGAGATATGGGATCGTCGCCAGTGATTTGGTATCACACGTGGGTTGGCCTCACAGATGGATTATTCTTGACTACGGTCACCAGTGATTTGGTATCACAATTGTGTCTTTGGACACCAGTGGTTTGGCACCACCAGTGGTTTGGTACCACACGGGGTAGAAAAGGAGTTATGGATGGTTAGGTTGGGTGCATTATACATATATGTTGCTTTGTTATAATTTGTGTAAGTATGTGGTATTTACCCGGGAGAGGGAATATGCACTGAGTCTTGGTGACTCACCTTCTCCCTTATCTTTTCAGGTGATTCGTGAGATTGCGGATAAGGAGTCGGATGAACTCGAGGAGGCCATGCAATAAAAGTTGGTTTTATATGAACTTCCAATTGGGGTATTTTATTTTAATTTGGTTTTTATATTTTATAGATTTGTAATAAGGCCTGTTTAATTATGTTTTGGATTATTGTTATGTTTTGAACATGTTTTAAATTTATAAATTTCATGATTATTATAATAAATTGAGCACAAAGTTTTCTAAACTACACAACATGATGGTTTTTAAAACGTTACCATCGGGTAACATAAATCATTTGATAATTTTAACAACTTAAGTGCTTTCGATAATTTAAATGATTTTCAAAAATTAAGTTTCTACAATTAAATGCAAATGGTTTTCAAAGAAATAATTCGAGTTTTCTTAAAATGATATAAACCTTTTCTAACTTATGATTTATTTACTTATTTTAAAGTTTATGTAATTTCAAAGTAAATTTCAGTTTTAACTTATTTTCTACAAATAAAGAATTTCAAAGAGTTTTTCACAAAAATTTAATCGTTAACTCGTTTTTCTTCAAAACGTTTTCCTTAGTGACATACCAAACTCGTCGTGGCGTATTGATCGAGTTTGGGGTGTTACAAATTGGTATCAGAGCTAAGTTCAAAAGCTCGGCTGTGGGCCCGAGGCCCAAAATGATTTAAAGTATGGTTTAAAAATGTTATTGTTGAAAATTTTATGATTGGAAAGGCATGGCCCCGAGTCTCCGGCATCAATCCGCCCTGGTAAGTACATCAAAACTATTGATTTTGATGATATGATGATGATAATATGACTGTGTAGTAGTAGGAACTACTTTAGAGACCCAAAACTATAGGTTTGGTGTACTCGCGAAACAACCTCTTATTAAAACTTTTCATAAAACTGTGCTTTAAAGAAAGTGGAATATTGACTATTGCATAAAACTTTTAACTTAGATAAGACGAGACGTTAGACATGAGTACTCGAGGTCGAGGTTGTGTTATGCGTGGACGTGGTCGAGGTAGGATGGCTGTGTCTGAGCCAGTAAGGTCGGGTCAAGGATCCGAGAATGAAGTACCACCAGTTCCACCACCAGCAGTTGGAGTTGAGCATCAGGATCAAACGGGGGATGACTCAGTGTCTCAGGCGATGCTGCGAGTTCTTGAGAGGGTAGCTGGAGTAGGTGGAGGCGCGGGAGCTCGGAAATCTGTACCGAGCGACTCCGAGCCAACGGAGCCGAGGTATTTCGAGGTATTTCGGGTGTAGCTCCCAGCTCGGCTGAATATTGGTTAGAGGCGACGGAGCGAATCATGGATGATCTGGATCTGAATGCCGAGGAAAAGTTGAAAGGAATTGTATCGCTTCTTCGTGATGAGTCATATCAGTGGTGGCTCACGGTTCGGAATGGTGCTGCGGCGGAAGATCTCACTTGGGACTTCTTTAAGGCAGCGTATCAGAAGAAATATATCGGGTCTAGTTATGTTGATGCGCAGCGTAAGGAATTTCTGAGTTTGGTCCAAGGGAGTAAATCCGTATCAGAGTATGAGGCTGAGTTCTTAAGATTGAGCCGGTATGCTGGAGGTATTGTGGCTTCGGAGCACGAGCGATGTGTTCGATTCGAAGATGGTTTGAAGGACGAGCTGAGATTGTTGATTGCTCCACATCAGGAGCGAGAGTTTGCTGCTTTGGTTGAAAAGGCTAAGATAGCCGAAGGAATAAAGGAATCTGGAAGACAGAGTTACGACTGGAATAAGCATAAGAGAGGATATGGATCATCTGGGTCAGCCGGTAATGTTCAGAAGAGGGCTAGGCAAAGTGGGCCGAATCAGTCTGGGAGGCCTGTTACTGCTAATCAGGGACCAACACGGTGTAATCGATGTGGGAAATTTCATTGGGGCGAATGTTGGACCGGAGGAAAAGGATGTTTCGAGTGTGGTTCGCTGGATCATCGTGTGAGAGACTGTCCACGTAAGCAAGCTAGGAATCAATCTGAAGGTCAAGGTCGTGCTCAGTTCAGAAAGGAGGGACCAGCACCGCAGAGAGGTCGTGGTAATGGTAGAGGAGGTAATGGTTGTGGTCGAGGCCGCGGAGCATCTGGCAGAGGTGCAAGCAACACTGATGCGAGACAGCCTGGTTTGGTGTATGCTGCGAGGCGACGAAAGGAGGGCGACGCACTGGATGTCATAACCGGTATGTTCTTAATCTTTGGTGTTCCATATACTGCTTTGATAGATGTGGGTTCGACGCACTCGTATGTTGCTAGTAGTATTGTAGAGACCATGAGTTTAGATTCTGAGACTGCTTCTAGGAGGATGACAGTACTTAGTCCTCTAGGTCACTCTATAGAAGTAGATACGCTGTATAGAGATGTACCCCTAGAACTTCAAGGGGTAGTGTTTGTAGCTGATCTGATGGAACTGCCGTTTGAGGAGTTCGATCTGATTCTTGGGATGGATTGGTTGGTCAAGTACCAAGCAAGTTTGGATTGCGCTGCTAAGCGCATGGTTTTGAAGTCCGTTGAGGGTAAAGATGTGGTCATGATAGGTAATAGAAGAGATTATCTATCCTACGTCGTATCTGCGTTAAAAGCTGTGAAGATGGTTAGGAAGGGCTGTGAAGCATTTGTGGTCCATGTGTGTGCTTTGGAAGCTAAGGAGTCTTCTGTGGGGAATGTTCAAACTGTAAAGGAATATGCTGACGTATTTCCTGAAGAACTTCCGGGACTGCCTCCGGATCGTGAAGTCGAATTCGGTATAGATCTGTTACCCGGAACGGCGCCAGTGTCTATAGCTCCATATAGGATGGCACCGAAGGAATTGATGGAATTGAAGGCTCAGATTCAGGAGTTGTTGGATCGAGGTTTCATTCGACCAAGTGTTTCGCCTTGGGGAGCGCCGGTACTTTTTGTCAAGAAGAAGGATGGTACGATGCGGATGTGTATTGACTACCGCCAGTTGAATAAGCTGACGATCAAAAACAAGTATCCTTTGCCGAGGATAGATGACTTGTTTGATCAGCTTAAAGGGGCAGCAGTTTTCTCCAAGATTGATTTAAGGTCTGGATATCATCAGCTGAAGGTGAAAGAGGCTGATATCTATAAGACGGCTTTTCGCACTCGGTATGGGCACTACGAGTTTCTGGTGATGCCGTTTGGTTTGACTAACGCGCCGACAGCATTCATGGACCTGATGAATTGGGTTTTCCAGCAGTTCTTGGATCAGTTTGTTGTGGTATTTATAGACGATATTTTGGTATACTCGAAGTCAGAGGAGGAGCATGATGCACATTTGCGAGTAGTGTTACAGATTCTGAGGGAAAAGCAGCTTTACGCTAAATTTAGTAAGTGCGAGTTCTGGCTTAGGGAGGTGACTTTCTTGGGTCACGTTGTATCAGCCGAGGGGATTAGAGTGGATCCTTGGAAGATCGAAGCGGTGTTGGAGTGGAAGCCGCCTAAGTCTGTGGCTGGGATTCGGAGTTTTCTAGGTCTGGCGGGGTATTACCGAAGATTCGTGGAAGGATTTTCTTTGATCGCCGCACCGATGACCAAGTTGTTGAGGAAAGAAGTTCCATTTGTGTGGACCGAGAAGCAGTAAGAAAGTTTCGACAAGTTGAAGAAGATTCTGACTGAAGCTCCGGTTTTGATTCAACTTGAGGCAGGCAAGGAATTCACGGTTTATTGTGATGCATCACATACTGGTTTGGGATGTGTGCTGATGCAGGAAGGGAAGGCAGTGGCTTATGCATCTCGACAGTTGAGACCACATGAGGTTAATTATCCGATGCATGATTTGGAATTAGCTGCTGTGGTTTTTGCTTTGAAGATTTGGAGGCACTATTTGTACGGAGAGAAGTCGATAGTCTACACGGATCACAAGAGTCTTAAGTATCTTTTAACTCAAAAGGATTTGAACTTGAGGCAACGTAGATGGATCGAGTTGTTGAAGGACTACGACTGTTCCATTGAGTATCATCCAGGCAAGGCTAACGTGGTGGCAGACGCGTTGAGCCGTAAGGTTGTGTCAGACTTAAGATCAATGTTTGCTCGTCTTAGCTTATATGACGATGGGGGTCTTTTGGCGGAATTACAAGTCAAGCCAACTTGGTTAGATCAGATCAAGGAGAAACAGTTAGAGGATGATGGTTTGAATGATCGGAGGTTGCAGGTTCAGAATGGTGGTTTAGAGGATTATAGTTTGTCCAGTGATGGAGTTCTGTGTTTTAAAGGGAGAGTTTGTATGCCAAAGGATCTTGAGTTGAGGCAAAAGATTCTTCGGGACGCACATAGCAGCCCATACGCTATGCATCCTGGAGGTAGCAAGATGTATCGAGATTTAAGAGCGCAGTTTTGGTGGGCAGGTCTGAAGCGGGAGATAACTGAGTTTGTAGGTAAGTGTCTGACGTGTCAGCAAGTCAAGGCTGAACAACAGTTGCCGTCTGGGTTACTTCAGCCGGTGAAGATTCCACAGTGGAAGTGGGAAAGGATCACTATGGATTTTGTCAGTGGATTACCTCTTACACCTAGTAAGAAGGATTCAGTTTGGGTGATTGTGGATTGTCTGACTAAGTCAGCTCATTTCATTTCGGTAAGGATGGATTACTCGCTTCAGAGGTTAGCTAAGTTGTATGTGGCTGAGATAGTGAGGTTGCACTGTGTGCCAGTGTCGATCATCTCAGACAGGGATCCCAGATTTACGTCGAGGTTTTGGAGAGCGCTACATCAGGCTTTGGGTACGCGGTTGGATTTCAGTATCGCATTTCATCCACAGTCTGACGGGCAGTCGGAAAGAGTTATTCAGATTTTAGAGGATATGTTGAGAGGCTGTGTTTTGGATTTCCGAGGCAGCTGGGAAGAGTTTTTATCGTTAGCTGAGTTCGCATACAACAATAGTTATCAGGTAAGCATTAAGATGGCACCATATGAGGCGTTGTATGGTAAGAGGTGTCGTAGACCTACTTGTTGGACAGAGTTGGGTGAGCGTCAGATGTTAGGACCAGAGTTGGTTGCAGAAACTGAGGATAAGGTGAAGTTGATTCAGGCTCGTCTGAAGGAAGCTTCGGATAGGCAAAAGTCTTATGTCGATCTCAAGCGGAGGGATATAGAGTTTGCCGTGGGTGACAAAGTTTTTCTGAAGGTCTCGCCATGGAAGAAAGTGTTAAGATTTGGGAGAAAAGGCAAGTTAAGTCCAAGGTTCATTGGACCGTTTAAGGTGTTGAGACGAGTGGGACCAGTAGCTTATCAACTCGAGTTGCCAGCAGAACTGAGTCAGATTCACGATGTGTTTCATGTTTCCATGCTTAGACGCTATCGTTCTGATCCATCGCATGTCGTGGCAGTAGAGGAAATAGAGGTGAATCCAGATTTGACGGTGGAGGAGGAACCTGTGCAGATCCTAGATCGAGATGTAAAAGTTTTGCGCAAGAAGACAGTTCCTTTAGTGAAGGTTTTATGGCGGAATCATGACATGGAAGAAGCTACGTGTAAACCAGAGGATGCGATGAGGCAGCAGTATCCTCAACTCTTTTGATCAGGTAATTTCGAGGACGAAATTTTTCTTAAGGGAGTAGAATTGTAACATCCTGAAATTTTAGTATTATTTGTGTTGGCTCGGGTATGAATTTTGTGTGTTAGAATAGTCTTGTGAAGGCTTGATTTTATTTAGGAAGCTAGAATAAATTCTAGTATGGTTTATTTAATGAAGTGGATTAGGTGAGCTTGACACTTAAGTTAATTTAAGTGTTAAATTAAAGCATAAGAGGAGTAAGTGGCAAGGTGGTTAAGGAGCTTGAAAGGTTGCTTGAGGTTAGAGGTTCGAGTAGCATGATTAACATTTTGGAGATATTACTTTTATCATAGCTTTAATGGACGGTCAAACCTTATTTATGATAGGTTAGACTCTTAACTTTTGGTAAGTTGAATATTGGTTTATGGAAAGCTTGAAATTGGGGATAATAATCTTAAGGATATGGTATGATGAGGGGACAAAAGGCTTGGCTTAAGGGAGATGTTTTGGAAACTTTGTCATGGCTTTAGTGCATGTATGTGGACGGCATGGGTGTCTAGGGGGGTGGCCGAATGTTGTTAGGTAGCTTGGGGGGGATAGTTGGCCAATTTTTCTCTTGTGCATCTTTTTGCATTTTTGTTTTTCCTCTCCAAAAACTCTTTCTTTTGGCCGAATGTGTCTTATGCATTTTGTGCAAATTTTGCTTTGTAATTTAGCCTTCATTTTGTTTGAACCAAATTCTACTTTTTCTTCCTTTCATTTATCCTTTTGAAACCGAAACAACATTGGACTTTTGTGCACTTTTCTTTTAGGAAAAATAGGTGTTGGCCGAACCTTATTTCTCCCATCTCTCTCTTTTCTTTTCTTTTTTTTTTTTGTTGATTAAACCGAATTCTCTCTCATTTCAATTCTCTTTTCTACTCACATATTTTTCTTCTTCCATAACCATATAGCCGAAACTCTCATATTCTTTTGATTTATTTTTGGTAGAATATTCAAGGGTAGGACTTCATTTGATTTCTTCGATCGGTTTTGGTTAATAAGTATGTATTCTTGGCCGTTTTTCCTTCTTTTCTTTTCTCCTCTCTATGTTATTTTCTTGTGGTCAAGGGCCGAATCTTTGGGCATTGGTTTGCAAGGTTCTAACCATTTTTAGGATTCGATTATTCAATTAGGCTCATTGGGATTTCAGAAGCTATCAATTCAAGCCATTCATTTAGCAAATCGAAGTTGGTAAGTCAAGTGGTAAAGATTCTATATTCTTAAAGTTGGTTGAGGAAGCCTAAGGTTATTTAGATTAAGATATGTTGTTGGCCGAATGGTCTTCATTAAATATTGTGATTTGGCCGGTTGTAGGACAAGGTGATTTAGTGAGGTAGATCGGATTTTTGGAAGATAATTCTTGCGTTGGTGAAAGGTGTGAATCTTACACACTTTATAACTTGGTTCATATTTGTATATATGTGTGTTAAATAACTATTCATGTTGTTAAAGCCGAAATGATGAGATTTTGAGATGATACCATGATGGTGTGAATGAGGATTCGGGTAAGTCCGTTTCGATATGTTGTTAATACATGAGGATTGAAATCATGATCTACGACTTATGATATTTTTGTTATGTGGTTCATATCAAAGTATATTGACATGATTTGTTTATTGCATTGGTATGGGCAACATGAGAGGAGGGGGAAGATTGATATTGTGACTTCGGTCACCAGTGATTTGGTATCACATTTGTGTCTTCAGACACCAGAGATTTGGTATCTCCAGTGATTTGGTATCACATTTGTGTCTTCGGACACCAGAGGTTTGGCACCTCATAGCGTCTCGTCCCTGTGGTTAACACCACCGTGGGTTGGCCCCACTTTTGAGATATGGGATTGACGCCAGTGATTTGGTATCACACGTGGGTTGGCCCCACAACTTGATGATTCGTGACTTCGATCACCAGTGATTTGGTATCACATTCGTGTCTTCGGAGACCAGAGGTTTGGCACCTCATAGCGACTCGTCCCTGTGGTTAACACCACCGTGGGTTGGCCCCACTTTTGAGATATGGGATCGTCGCCAGTGATTTGGTATCACACGTGGGTTGGCCCCACAGATGGATTATTCGTGACTACGGTCACCAGTGATTTGGTATCACAATTGTGTCTTTGGACACTAGTGGTTTGGCACCACCAGTGGTTTGGTACCACACGGGGTAGAAAAGGAGTTATGGATGGTTAGGTTGGGTGCATTATACATATATGTTGCTTTGTTATAATTTGTGTAAGTATGTGGTATTTACCCGGGAGAGGGATATGCACTGAGTCTTGGTGACTCACCTTCTCCCTTATCTTTTCAGGTGATTCGTGAGATTGCGGATAAGGAGCCGCATGAACTCGAGGAGGCCATGCAATAAAAGTTGGTTTTATATGAACTTCCAATTGGGGTATTTTATTTTAATTTGGTTTTTATATTTTATGGATTTGTAATAAGGCCTGTTTAATTATGTTTTGGATTATTGTTATGTTTTGAACATGTTTTAAATATGGTTTATAAATTTCATGATTATTATAATAAATTGAGCACAAAGTTTTCTAAACTACACAACGCGATGGTTTTTAAAACGTTACCATCGGGTAACATAAATCATTTGATAATTTTAACAACTTAAGTGCTTTCGATAATTTAAATGATTTTCAAAAATTAAGTTTCTACAATTAAATGCAAATGGTTTTCAAAGAAATAATTCGAGTTTTCTTAAAATGATATAAACCTTTTCTAACTTATGATTTATTTACTTATTTTAAAGTTTATGTAATTTCAAAGTAAATTTCAGTTTTAACTTATTTTCTACAAATAAATAATTTCAAAGAGTTTTTCACAAAAATTTAATCGTTAACTCGTTTTTCTTCAAAACGTTTTCCTTAGTGACATACCAAATTCGGTCGTGGCGTATTGACCGGGTTTGGGGTGTTACATCTTGTGTAATTGAACTGTCCAATATAATGAAAGGCATTTGTGGCAAAGTTTTGGATGTTCAAGAACTTGAGACACTACAAGATCGAGCCGTACTAACTTTATGCAATCTGGAGAAGATCTTTCCGCCTTCCTTCTTCACAATTATGGTGCACTTGTTAATTCATCTCCCACGTGAAGCAATACTTGGTGGACCTATTTTTTATCGATGGATGTATCCCATTGAAAGGTCTTAATTTATTTGCAAATTATTCCTTCATTCACCTAAATGCCTTTAGTTGCAACTTTTGATAATGTTCTATACCGTGTTTAGGTTCCTATCCAAATTGAAGTCTTACTGTCGCAATAAACGTTATCCGGAAGGATCAATTGCCGAAGGCTACTTGGCAGAGGAATGTATGACTTTCTGTTCAAGGTATTTGGAAGATGTTGAAACAAGAATGAACAGACCAAGTAGAAATGCTGGGCTCACAGATCATAACTTGGCCAGAACTTATTTATTTCAAAGTTTCAGAAAACCGATCGGCAAAGTCGAAATTGCAGAATTAGACGATAGATCGTGGGTCCAAGCACATCGATACGTTCTTTTTCATCACGATTCAATGGCACCATTATAGAAGTAAGTTCTAGAATTTGATAAATGCTCATCAATTATAATTTGTTTGTCTTCTAACAAAGTAACCATTTTTTTTAACATAGTGAGTACAAACAAGTATTGAGAGCTCGTTCACAGTCCCGAAGATTACATTGACGAGAAATTAATAAGATGTTCGCAGAATCATTTCATGAATGGTTAAGCCAAACGGTATGCAATTGAAGTTTTCATTGACAAGTAATGATGTTTTTGCACAACATTTATAATTACTCGATTTACTTTCCATTCAATAGGTTTGAAGTCGGAATGAAGTAAATGATGAAGTTAAATGGCTTTCACAAGGTCCAAACCGAATAGTGAAATGATATAGTGCCTTCCTCATCAACGAATACAGATTTCATACAAGGTATCACGAGAGGTTGAGGAGAACCCAGAATTGTGGAATTGTTGTTAATTCTTCAATTACGAGTTATTCTAGTGCTAGGGATAGTAATCCTGTCCTGTCGAGGGGAATCTGGAGTATTACGGACTTATTACTGACGCCATTGAGTTGGATTATTATGGCAAATGTAAAGTTGTCTTGTTTTGAGATGAATGGGCTGATGTGAATACAGCTCGCCAAATTAAAATTGATCAATATGGTTTTACAATGGTGAATTTCTCTCGATTGATTCACACCATAGAACAACTAATAGACGAGCTGTATGTGTTTTGTTCTCAAGTGAAACAAGTTTTTACTCGGAAGATCCAACTGATGAGGGTTGGTACATTGTACCTCAAAACACACCTAGAGACTTGTTCGACATGGGCAGTGGAAGTAGAGATGACATCGTCGAAAGATCAGAAACTCTGCCTTTTCCAGAACAAAACTTAAATGAAAATATCCCTAGTACTAGTGCGCAATTTCAATGGGTTCGTCAGGACGTGGACGAAGATATTTACGAATTATGATGTAGTAAGATTTTACGATTTTTTTATTTTTATGTAATATTATAATTTTAATGATGGTCATTTTATATAAGTTAAATATTTTATTGTACCATTATTGTTGTTATTTGTTACTAATATTTCAATTATTTTATGTGTATTGCAGGGAAAATGAGTAGAAGAAGATTACGAGATTTAAATTTTGTACAGAATACTGTAAATTCCAAAGAGGGCAATAGTGAACAGCAAACAATAGTTGGATCCTCTAATGTTCCTGACATAGATGATGAGCCTCTAGAATTACAAAGTAAAATTAAATTATTTTACATGCATCTTGAATTTTTTATTGATTTATTTTTCAATTTTAATATAACAATAATATATCATTGGTCAGCTGAGAGTGGTGGGAGGCGCAGAGGTCGCGGACGTACGCTGCTTAAAGGTTTATATGAATTAAATTTCGGCGACCGTGTGAAAGTAAGGAGAAACAGTCATGGCCAGCCTGCTGGCCCTGAAGCTCGAGTTCTAGCAGGCTATTTGGGCATTCTTGCACGAAATGCAAATATGTTGCCCATCAATTACGAGTCATGGCATCACGTGCCTAACGCAAACAAAAATCAAGCTCTGGAGAACATTAAGGTAACAAAACATGAATGTAATTTATAATACTTTGGTTGAAGTTTCATTTATATTTACTTTTTAAACGTATGTTTTTTTAGGAGAGGTTTACTTTGGAGGTCTCCGATGACTATATAAAGAAGACATTGTGAAAAAAATGGAGAGACAACAAAAGCATATTGAAAAAAGAATATTTTAAGAAAGAAATAAGCCTCGAGGATAAACTGCGAAATGTCCCACCGGGAATGATGAGGTATCAATGGGAAGATGCGGTTAGATTCTGGAACTCAAAGAAAGGAGAGGTATTACCTAGTTCTAAACTCTTATAAACTTTTTGGATTATAGTATTTACTATATACGTAATAATAACATCGTTATGTAGGACCGTGAGCGTGTCGGAACAAGCAGCAGGCAGAAACAAAAATTCACGCACATGGCAGGGTCGAGAAGTTTTGCTTCTGTAGCTGAGGCCGAGGTATTATAATTTATTAATTATGTCAAATATTAATGACTTTATACTATTAAATTATATTTCTACTACAACACTGTAGGAACTCTCCACCGGTCAAAAAGTTAGACGCGTGCAGCTTTTTGACATTACGCATAGGAAGAAGGATGGGTCTCCGATGACATCCGAAGTTGGAGAGATTATGGTATATTTACTTAACAAAATTTGATTAATTAAAAATGGATTTATAATGTCTACTTATAATAGTTTAATTCTTCGTTAGTAGTTTGAAATGAATAATGTTAAGTTATGTTGCATTCCTTCTTATTGTATATTTCGTTTCTAACTTTTTTATTGATTTATTAGGAGAAACTAAAGGAGAAGAAGGCACATTATGAAGCGGCTGCTTCGAGTAATAGTTCTGTTCATCTTGAGGATGTCGATAACAGAATTATTACCGATGTTTTGGGTCCTGAAAGGTACGACTGCTTCGACTGATAGTTCTGTTAATCTTTAGTATATTTATAACAAAATTATCACTAATGTTTTGGGTGTTGAAAGGTACAGTCGGGTTCGACTTCAAGGATCTGGTGTTACCCCGACCCAATATTTTGGATCCGACTCCCAACAATACATGCCTTCCGGGAGTCAATCTCGTGCTGAAGTTCAGAGGCTAAAGGACTAGATAGCTCAGATGCAAGCGAGCACAGTTGAGCAAATTTCTCAACTTAGAGCGGAGGCAGCAGAGAGGGAGGCGAAGGCAACAGCGAGGGAGGCAGAGCAGAACAGGAAGTATGAAGAACTTCAGCTACAGCTTCAGACTATGATGCAGATGTTCCAGCAGTCGCAGAGGCCGCCATCTTAGACATTTATGTTCTTATTGTAAGATGATTTTAACATTGTTACATTTAACATTTTTGTAAGAATATTTTGCAAGATATCATATATCTTTTATTTATTTTAAAATATCATTTAAAATTAATGTAGTTGGTGTGATTTTTTATGCTACATTTGTTATTTGGGTTTGAATTATATACTATATTTGCTGTCATTGGTTGGTTTTAGTGCAGGAGGGGTATGATATTGGATAAATTGAATATTGTAAATCTGTACAAGTTAGCGGCATTTGTAGGCAAAAGCGCCACTAAAAGTCAAGGTTTTAGCGGCGTTTTTTGAGAAAAGCGCCGCTAAATGTCAAACCTTTAGCGGCGTTTATGCTAAAAGCGCCGCTAAAAGTCACAACCTTTAGCGGCGTTTTAGATAAAAACGCCGCTAAAAGTCATGCTTTTAGCGGCGTTTATGGTAAAAGCGCCGCTACAAGTCATGTTTTTAGCGGCGTTTGATGAGAAAAGTGCCGCTAAAGGTGGTGACTTTTAGCGGCGTTTTTGACAAAAGCACTGCAGAAAGTCATGCTTTTAGCGGCGTTTGTGGAAAAGGCGCCGCTAAAAGTCATGTTTTTAGCGTCATTTTTGGTAAAAGCGCCGCTAAAAGTAATGCTTTTAGCGGCGTTTGTATAAAAAGCTTCGCTAAAAGTCATGGATTTTAGCGGTGTTTTTCTCACAAAAACGCCGCTAAATTTTGTGGCGCCTCTTTTAGCGACGTTTTTTGTGGCGTTTTTAAAAGTGCCGCAAAGACTATTAGTGGCGTTTAAAAACGCCGCTAAAAGCCTAAAAAACGCCGTTAAAAGTCCAAATTGCTGTAGTGTGATATTGAAGGTACTGTTCACAAAAATCATAGAGAAATAAGGCGAAGCTTAAATTACATAGAAGAAGAGCAAGAAGTCGAAATTAATACCACCGAAGAGATGGCTGAGAATAATCCGATAATCCGCTACCTCTATAGGTGGCCAAAGATCATGCTCCTCGAACTATGTATGATTATGCTAAACCTAATTTAACAGGAACTGAGTCAAGTATTGTTAGACCTGCTATTGCTGCTAATAATTTTGAACTGAAACCTAACACAATTTAGATGATACATCAATTTGTTCAGTTTGATGGTTTGCAGGATAAAGATCCAAATAATCACTTGGCAGATTTCCTAGAATTTTGCGATACTTTCAAAATAAATGGCGTTTCTGATGATGCCATTCGTCTTCGGTTATTTCCTTTTTCTTTGAGGAATAAAGCCAGACAGTGGTTGCATTCTCTTCCACGAAGGTCAATTACTACATGGGAACAAATGACCGAAAAATTTTTATTAAAATATTTTTTGCCGGCTAAAACGACCAAGTTAAGAAATGATATCTCTTCTTTTGTGGAGATGGATTTAGAGACACTCTACGATACATGGGAGAGATACAAAGATCTATTGAGAAGGTGCCCACACCATGGATTACCCTTGTGGCTATAGGTCCAAACTTTTTACAATGGGGTGAACCTTTCAACGAGACAATTAATTGATTCAGCCGCCGGCGGAACCTTGAATAATAAAACACCTGAGGCTTCCTATGAATTCATTGAAGAGATGTCACTGAAATAACTATCAGTGGCAAGTCACAAAGACAAAGCCAATAAAAGCAGCCAGTGTTTTCAACCTCGACGCAGTAACCATGCTATCAAATCAGCTAGAACTAATAAACAAAAAGATTGATGGTTTGTATGATTCTTTGCAGGTACATCCAGGTATGCAGTGCAATCTGAATGGAGTTTGGAGGAACAACACAGATTATCCACCTTACAACCCAAGCGCTAAAAACGAACAAGTTCACTATATGGGTAACAATTCTAACCCCAAAATAACCCTTACAGTAACACTTACAATTCAGGTTGGAAGAACCATTCAAATTTTTTGTGGG
Source organism: Gossypium australe (assembly GCA_005393395.2). NCBI lineage: Eukaryota > Viridiplantae > Streptophyta > Magnoliopsida > Malvales > Malvaceae > Gossypium > Gossypium australe. The sequence goes on along the minus strand of CM016626.1, from coordinate 97,228,995 downwards.
GTAATCAAAAGAAACCAAACCTTGAAGAAATGCTGACAAAATTTATAGAGATGTTAGAAACCCATTTCCAAAGTACCGAAACAATATTGAACAATCAACAAACATCAATTCAATGGCTTAAAGATCAAATTGGACAACTAACTATGTTAGTTTCTGAAAGACAACCAGAAAATTTACCTAGGGAAAAAGAACAGGTGAAGGCAGTTACTCTAAGAAGTGGAAAGGAGTTGGTTGAAACAACGAAGAAGATACCACGTGACACAGATAAGGCAATAGATGAGGAAGTTGAGAATGTAACGCCTGTATGCGAAGAATGTAAACCACCAATCCCATATCCGGAAAAGTTGAAGAAAGACCGAATAGATGCACAATATGGTAAATTTCTTGAACTTTTTAAATAGTTACATATTAACTTACCTTTTGTTGAAGCTATTTCACAGATGCCGATGTACGCAAAATTCCTGAAAGAACTTCTAACAAATAAAAGGAAGTTTGAAAAAATATCAACAGTGGAACTCAATGAAGAATGTCCAGCCATCCTCCAAAACAAGCTACCAACCAAATTAAAAGATCTAGGAAGTTTCACTATTCCTTGTTTAATTGGTAGTTTAAATATTAAGAAAGCACTAGTTGATCTAGGTGCCAGTATTAATTTAATGCCTTATAAAATGTTTAAGCAACTTGCTCTTGGGGAACCAAAACCCACTAGGATGAGTATTCAATTAGCTGACAGATCTATTAAATATCCTAAGGGAGTTATTGAAGATATTCTGGTAAAAGTTGATAAATTTTATTCCCTATTGATTTTGTTGTGCTTGATATGGATGACGACATTGAGGTACCTTTAATTTTGGGGCGCCCTTTTTTAGCTACTGCTAGAGCTATTATTGATGTAGGTGATGGTAAACTCGCGTTAAGGGTAGGTGACGAGGAAATTATTTTCCAAATTTACGATACTATGCAGTACTCTAGAGAACAAGATGATTCCTGTTATTTTATTAATGCCATTGATCATTTTATTCAAGATTCTTTACAGGAAATCATACATAACGACACGATGGAGCTGTGTCTTACCCAATGTGAGGGGAAAGATGATGATATAGATGAGTTGAATTCTAATACATCTACCTCTAGACAAAAGAAAGAAGAGAGCATTGAAATCAAAGACGAACTAAAACAAAAACCCTCTATTGATGAGCCACCAAAATTGGAATTAAAACAGTTGCCAAAACACTTAGAATACGCATTCCTCGGGGATAATTCTACGCTACCAGTAATTATCTCTTCAGAACTGGAACCCAAAGAGAAAGACGAGTTGCTGAAGGTACTAAGGGAACATAAAAGAGCCATAGCTTGGAAAATTTTTGACATTAAAGGAATAAGCCCATTATTTTGCACCCACAAAATTTTAATGGAAGATGAATATAAACCATGTGTGCAACCTCAAAGACGATTGAATCCCAACGTGAAAGAAGTTGATAAAGATGAGGTAATTAAACTCCTACAAGAACAGTCACAGGTTGGAGAGTCTGTATTGACTATAAAATGTTGAACGACGCCACTAGAAAAGATCACTTCCCTTTGCCCTTTATTGATCAGATGTTGGAAAGATTATCTGGGCATATGTACCACTGCTTCCTGGGCGGACTCTCCAGCTACTTCCAAATCCCAATAGCCCCTGAGGATCAAGAAAAGACAACATTCACATGTCCATACGGTACGTTTGCTTCTCGTAGAATGCCTTTTGGATTGTGTAATGCTCCTGCTACTTTTCAGCGCTGCATGCTGACTATCTTTGATGAACTCGTGGAAGACATTATGGAGGTATTTATGAATGATTTTTCAGTATTTGGTAATTCTTTTCATCTTTGCCTTAAAAATCTAAAACGAGTTCTAATGAGATGTGAGGAAACAAACCTTGTTTTAAATTTGGAAAAGTGTCACTTTATGGTTCGAGAGGGGATTGTGTTAGGACATAAAATTTCTAGTAAAGGGATTGAGGTAGACAAAGCAAAGGTTGAAACCATAGAAAAATTATCTCTTCCTAGTTCAGTTAAGGCTATTAGAAGCTTTTTAGGACATGTTGGATTTTATAGAAGATTTATTAAGGAGTTTTCTAAAATATCTAAGCCTTTAACGAAACTACTAGAAAAAGATGTACCTTCCAATTTTAATCAAGAATGTTTAGATGCATCTAATATCCTCAAAGATAGATTAATAAATGCTCCAATTATAATTGCACTTGATTGGAATTTACCCTTTGAACTAATGTGTGATGTGAGCGATTTTGCAGTAGGTGCAGTTTTGGGACAGCGAAGAGACAAGCACTTTTAGCCGATCTATTACGCTAGCAAGACATTAACGGCTGCACAAGAAAATTACACCACCACGGAAAAAGAATTGCTAGCTGTGGTTTTTGCATTTGATAAATTTAGACAGTATTTGATATTATCTAAAGTTGTCGTTCACACTGACCATTCAGCTCTTCGTTATCTTTTAACAAAAATCGATCCAAAACCTCGACTCATATGATGGATTTTACTCTTGCAGGAATTTGATCTAGAAATTCAGGATAAGAAGGGAGCTGAAAATCTTGCAGTAGATCATCTATCTAGGCTTCAAAATCCACATATCAAAGAATTTGATGAGAGAGAGATAAATGACTCGTATCCTGCAGAACAATTATTTGCTATTTCTAACTCCGACGCACCCTGGTTTGCAGACATTGCAAATTACCTAGCTACTAACATCCTACCAAAAAGGTTAACACATCATCAAAAGAAGCGATTCTTTGCTGATGCAAAAAACTATTTGTGGAAGGATCCTTTTCTTTTTCGTATATGTGCAGACCAAGTAATTCGAAGATGTGTTACGAAAGTAGAAGCAAGCAAAATTCTGGAACATTACCACTCAGGACCTTCAGGAGGACATTACAGCGGAATTAAGACAGCACATAAAACGCTTGAATCAGGTTTTTATTGGCCCACCTTATTCAAAGACGCTAACAGGTATGTTGCTTCACGTGATAGATGCCAGAGAATAGGTAATATCTTTAAACGCAATGAAATGCCTCAAACGTACATACTATCATGCGAAATTTTTGATGTATGTGGTATTGATTTTATGGGCCCATTCCCTATTTCATTGGGAAATAAATATATTTTAGTAGCAGTGGACTATATGTCAAAATGGGTGGAAGTTCAAGCTTTACCAACTAATGATGCTAGAATGGTAGTAAGATTTCTTAAGAAACTCTTTTCTCGATTCGGAACACCCAGAGCAATTATTAGTGATAGGGGTACTCACTTTTGTAATACTCAATTTGATAAAATCTTAAAAAAATATAGAGTGCACTACAGAACAGCTACCCCTTATCACCCTCAAACCAGTGGGCAAGTAGAAGTAGCAAATCAAGAGCTTAAGCATATTATAGAGAAAACAATTGAATCAAATAGGAAAGACTGGGCATTAAAAGTAGACGATGTGTTATGGGCCTATAGAACAACATTTAAAACCCCCATAGGGACATCCCCATACAAACTTGTCTATGGAAAAAGTTGTCATCTACCATTTGAGTTAGAGCACAAAGCTTTTTGGGCTATAAAATTCTTAAATTACGATCTTAAAACTACAGGTGAGAAAAGGATGATGCAATTAAAAGAGCTTGATGAATAGCGAGCCAATGCCTATGAGAACTCAAGACTATATAAGGAGGCAACAAAACGACACCATGATGCTCGTTTAAAGCAATCAAAGCAATTCGAAGTAAGAGATTTAGTCCTGCTATACAATTCAAGGCTAAAATTATTCACTGGGAAGTTGAAATCAAGATGGTCAGGCCCTTTCGTGATCAAAACTATCTTTCCCTATGGCACAGTCAAGGTAACTCATCCGAATTACGATACATTCAAGGTAAATGGTCAGCGACTGAAAATTTATAATGGTGGCAATTTAGGGATATAAGAGAAGAGCTTCAGCTCTGTGAACCTTCATTTAGAAACAAAAACAGGGAAAGTATAGCTTCAGACTATAAACGAGTGCTTCTCGGGAGGCAACCCGAGTACTAACCCTATTAATTTTTATTTTTATTTTTCCTTTTTAGCATCTAGCTATAAACTTAAAAAAAGTGTAGGTTTCTCCACCCACACGGCCATCCACATGGCCATGTGGATACCATGAACAGGTACATGGCCGTGACAAAGATGGTGTAGAAGCAGGACAAAATTTTCCCCAAGCCATGGGCTCTGACTAAACGACACGGCCGTCGACGCGACCGTCGTCGAAATTGACTAATGGAAACAGACGTGTGACACGCCCGTGCATCCATCCCGTGGTCAATCTTGAGTAAAAGACACGAGCGGTAAACACGTCTGTGCTCTAAGGTCATGGACGACACTGACTTACGAACACGGGCGTGGGGCGATTCACACGGGCGTGGGAGAAGCGAACAAAGCTAGGCATGCCCATGTGATACGGGCATGGGACACAACTTATGCGTGCCAAACCCCTGAACATTCGAAACGAATGGGCTAAAAACGATTTTCACTGGCGTGTGACATGCTCGTGTACCTTTATTTCTATATAAACCCCTTACTATTCATCATCTTTTTCCCCCAAATTCTTCTTCCCAAACCCTAGCCGTTTTCTTTTTCTCCCCTCCCCTAAGTCTGGCCACCATCCTCCCTCTCCCTTCTTCCTTTTCCTTCTCTTTTCCCTCTATTTTTCTTTTCTATTACACAAAATGCATAGCCCACGCCCATGCGCAGACGCCACAGCCACACCCGCCCATGCGCCACCACCAGCCCGTGCTTCGACCACCGCCTCAACCGCGCACCTTCTCTGTAAAAACTCCACCGGTCACCCCTCATTTTCTCATTTTACTCTATTGACCTATATTATCACTAGAATCTTAGTTAGTTTCTAGTTAGTTTATTACTGCTACATATAAATATAAGTTATATTCATTAGATTGATTTATTCATCATTTAAGTAATAACGATTAGTATTTATGTAAAATATTTGTTTATTCTTATAGTGATTTTTGTCATTGTTATATTTTTTATATTGTTGAGTTCTTAAATGTTATGCAATATGCCTTGGCTGGAAATGTTACTTGAATCGTTGATTATCTGTTATTTTTAGGATCGTAATGTTATCGTCTCGAGGCAAGAAACCCGCAGTCCCTAGTTCCAAAAAACGGAAGAGACCCGGTTCGTCATCATCCAGCGCAACCGCCAAAGTACGCCATCCATTTCTACAATTTTCTCCAGGATCTCAGGAGGATCTTTATAAGATACTTTGCAAGCGACCCTTCGGTATAGGGAGGTGCATTGATTGGGCCGCTTTGGAGCAGGTCCAACTAGCCGACGACGTATGAGCTCTCCTGACTACCGGTCTATGGGACCAATTCTTCAATATCATCGAGCGCACATATCTAGAGCTCACTTTGGAGCTCTGTTCCACTTTCCACCTTCAGATAGTGGTGACGCACCACGATGACCCCGGCACGATCCAATTCCGTCTAGGAGGCATTGTACGAGAATTGAATGTACCGCAATTCGGGGCCGCATTAGGACTCTATACCGACGAATTTATAGAGGATAATGATCTCGCGACGCTTCATCGCCATATCCATAACACCCCCACGAGATGTTGGTAGAATATAGCACCCAACGCCTCTTATGACCCCAGTCGCTCCAAGGTGACGGCTCTCGCCCCATCCCTGAGGTACGTACACGCTATTTTAGCTTATACACTGACAGGTAGGCGAAAGAGCACCGGCATCGTCAACACTCACGACACCTACTTCCTATGGTGCATGGAAAACGGGTACGTTTTCGACCTAGCCTATTTCATAGCTCGTGCCATTCAGCATCAGATAGAGCAATATAGGAGAGGGGTCATATCTATGGGTCCATACATCACACGCTTGGCTCGATATTTCAGACTCCTCAACACTATCGTTCAGACATCCTCACTCACACTGATAGGTCAGATGTCCCCACAGGGCATTCAAAAGATGCTACACATGAGGATGATCCAACATTGACGCGGGACTGGTCCTCCCGAATATCAGCTAGCACCTACCACCGAAGAGGAGGATCCTGAGGACATTACCGACAATGTCCCACACCCACATTAGGAACCACAACCGAGCCATTGCCCAGTTCATGCGGCTGCGTCACTTTCAGACATCTCTGCACGTCTCACCCAGTTCAAGCATTAACAATTCAATGACACCGCTCGACGATTCGATGGCATTGAGGTGACTCTTCAGCAGATTTGTCATCACTTTCACATATCGCCGCCTCCACCACCTCATGACCCAGCCGATGACGAGGACCTTTGAGTCCTTTGATTTTATTTATTTTTCAGTTTTCATTTTTGGTTTATGTTTAGCTTATTTTTGTTTTTAATTAAACTTTTTGCCTTTCTTGTTTAAAACTCTTATTAGTACAGTTTTATTTCTTTTATCACTAGCTGTCTAAGTCTCGAGTATCTCTAACAACACTCATTAAATAAATACTCCCTAAACATCTAACTGGTAACTTTGCAGTTTAAAAGGTTCAATTTGCCACTCCAAGAATGAACACATCACCGGAGTATTCACCACCACATTCACCCATAACTAAATCATCGTCACTAGCCATCCTCCAAGGATTTCATCCAACATTCAGGGAGTTTCACTTCTCTCTCTCTCTCTCTTTATTTTCTTACTCCATGATTATCATACATCTTTATACATTGAAGGCAATGTACATCTTAAGTGTGGGGGAGTGAATATTTATTTCGAGAAAGTGCCTAACTTTCTGCATTATTCTCAAATCCCTGAATGATATCTTGTCTTTAAGTAATTTTCTCATATTACTAATTAGAATGAAATTTCCTGTGAGTCATGATGTGTAATGATATGTTTTGGATTAAGTCATTGATAATTGTGCAGTGATGATTTAAACTTTAGGAGACTAGAGAATCAAGCATGATGAGTCTATTTTCAAAAAAAATTAAAATTTTGTTAGGTTGTCTACCTGAATCTAATTATTACCTTGAAGTTTGAAATTTACAAGGTTGACATCAAAAACCTATAATTTATGTGAGATTTTGAGCCTTTTAGAGCATACATTCTTTAGTGTTCACTTTTTGTTATGAGTGTGTCAACATTGATCTGTTATTCTAGAACTTGCTTCGATTATACATGTCAAGACCACATCATTGATTTGATATACATAAATGATAGAGGCACTTAGGATTTAACCCACTCACTCCACTAAAAGCCTACCCTCATAATTAACCCCTAGTGAACCCCTTTGATCCTAACAACCCTTTTTATTGACTCACCAACTAATATTAACCCAAAACCCGGTCTGTATTTATTATCACCATTCCTCTTGACCACCCTTATATCGAGATTTGATTTGATCAGCTGCCTAACTATAATCTTTAAATCAATAGTTAAATTGATCCTTTCTTTTGATTTGTTCTTAAGAAAAATGAAGTATATTCATTATTAGTTTTATGATTGAGTGAGCTTACATGTTTAAATTCCACATCTTGAAGAAAAAGCCCGTATTATTAGTATTACAAGTTTTTCATTGATATAATTATTCAGGATTAATTCATTTCTCTAGTTAGGTAAATTATCAATTCAATCTCGATTCTAACCCTCTAATTCAACCTTTATCCACACCTTTAACCCGAGCCCCATTACAACTGCTTTTAAAGACCTTTTGATTTGTGTATCATCTCATTTTACAGTGGTGGAGATTTGATTTTCAGGCAAGCCTATGGGATTAACTTTTCATGTTCGACTTTTGAATGCTTGATTTTGAACCTTAAACACTTTGAGTGATTTGAGTGAATCTTTAGTGAGGATGTCAACTCTTGTCGATTTTGAATTAAGGGTAATTATTTAGGTAAAGGGAAAACACATATGTTTTAATGCTACAAAAACCATGACTTTGACTGTTTGAATCTTTAGGATCTTCCTATTTAAATTATCAATGTATGAATTATCTTTCAATTATGATGAAACATTGTTGATCAATATCATGAATCAAGGAAGGCCATTTTAATTGTGAGTTGAGAATTTTGCTTGAGGACAAGCAAATGCTTAAGTGTGGGGGTTTTTGATAAACAATAATATAAACATATTTTAATCCCACATTTAGCATACTTTTGGATGATTTATTCACTGAATTGTGTAATTTGGTGCTCTTAATCCTTTGTTTTCATGTTTTATACTTAGGAAAGCATCAGAGGATGAAAAGAATGAGAAACGGGCCTAAAGCAGAGTAAATGGGCCATATCACGAAATCAACACGGCCTGGGCCGAAGCCACACGATCGTGCCACCTTAACAGACCCGGACACGACCTGGCCACGATTCACACGGATGTGTGCCATAGGCGTGTCCCTGTCGTGACAAAGAAGAGCTTCATTCGGATTAGGGTACCTAGAGGCAAAGAAACCCATTCCAAAAGCCTATATAAACACCCTAGAGGCCAACCTTCAAGGGGAGTCCAGTTAGTTGTCCAGTTAGGCTGAAGAGCCAAGCTAGAGAGGTCAGAATTGTGGGATTTACTCGAAAAAAGCTAGTGGATTCATCTCAAGAAATCGGAGTTATACTCAAAACGGAGGATCTTCTCTTCAATTCCTTCAGGGGGTTTAGGGTTTTTCTTATGCTTTTTTTTATATTTTCTTTTGAGATGTATTCTTTTATCATTATGAACTAAACCCCTTAAATACTTGATGTGGATGAAACCTAAGACAGATCTTGTTATTGTTTTCTGAACTATATGATAAATACTTGATTTGTTCTTAATTATGTGTTCTTAATTCTTGTTTTGATTTTTCAGGATATTGATTCAAGTATTGATGTGCTTAGGCAGTGGAGCAAAAGTACCTGTTTAAGAGTAGATCTAACATAATTAAGTGGAGTTGATAGCAACCCTAGAAATAGGATGACGAAAATCTGCCGGATTAGGGTCAAACCTAATATAGGAGTCCATAGATCGAGTTAATGCAATTATAGGGGTTTTAATTAGAAAGAGATTTCAATTAATCAACCTAGGGTTAGACGTTAGTAGCCTCAAAAGAGGTATTAATATACATTAGAGAATCCTACGGATCAAGTCAAGTGAATAAATCGTCTGGTTTAGAGTTAAATAACAAGTGAGGTCTAGGTGGATTCTTCCTCGGGTATTGTCTTAATCAATTGGTTTTTCCCACAAGTGTTTTCCCCAATTCATTCACTTTGTCTTTGCATCTTTAGCCTAATAGTTAGTTAATTTTAGATTAATTAATAAATCCTTTAATTTCTAGGCTAAATAATAAAAAGAAAGTTAGGATTAGTACTTTTGGTTCCTTTGGGTTCGACAATCCGGTCTTGCCACTAAACTATACTACTGTTCAATAGGTGCGCTTGCCTCAATCGTTATCATAGTTAGTTTCTAGGCTCGATAATTCTTTTTATAAATTTTTAAGACTCTGACACACGAACACCAGTATACCCCACCGCCTTACACACAGACATGTGACTTGGCCGTGTGGCATAAGTTAGTATAACCTACAGGATTGACACGGCCTGGCACACGGGCGTGTGTGCCCATTTTTAGGGTACACAGGCTAGCCACACGGGCGTATGTGTTGGACGTGTGACCCAAGTCAGAGAGTTACATGGGGTAGGACATGGCCATGTGCTCCAATTTCGAATGTCCACATGGCCTATGACACAGACGTGTCTGTTGGCTGTGTGAGAGACACGGCCGGGCTACACGAGCGTGTGTCCCCTATTTTGAGAAAAAAATTCAAAGTTTTGTGAAAGTTTCTTAAGTTATCGATTTAGTATCGAACCACTCCCAAAGCATGTTTAGGGCCTCGTAAGATCGTATTAGGGACATGTTGATTGAGATTGAATGATTAAGGCTTGAATTGATAAAATGTATGCTAAAAGTATGTTTAAATGTGTTGTAAATTTAGTAATGCTCTGTAACCCTATTCCGGTATTGAATACAGGTGAGGAGTGTTACAGAAATCCTACACAAAATATATGAAAAGGTGATATCCACAAGGATATGGGTTTGGTTGTAATATAGTTAGAACGGAGTAGATGAGTACTTTAAGGATCGAACCCAAGGGAGGCTAGCACTAAATTAATTCTGACCTAAGCATACATAGATCTAATTAGTATTTTAAATGAATTATATTACGGTGAAATAACAAGAAAGATTTTTGTGATCTTTACTAAGAATAATAATAAAAGAAAGAAAAATAAATAAATAAATCATGAGAAATCAAATTATAAAATATATCAAACCTAAGCATGAGTGATTAGCTCACCTTAATAATCAAAATCAACTAGTTGATACCCCAGTAGGATCTTTCGATCTTCCACTAGAATAACGAGTCAACAAGAACTACTTATCTCTTGACTTTAGAGTCTAGACTAGTTCAGGGTTAAGGTGTTCACGAATAGGTCATACTGTAACACCCCTCACCCGTATTCAACGCCAAAATAGGGTTATGGAGCGTTACCGAACATATCATACAATTACACATACATTTCACATACATTTTTGAAATTGCATATAATCATCAATAAACAACATTCATATCGTCCCTAAAACGAGCCTACGAGGCCCAAAACACGCATTTGGGGTGGTTCGGGACTAAACTGATAACTTTAGAAACTTCTCGAACACTTAGAAAATTTCTCCAAAAACTAGGTACACACACTTGTGTGGCCCAATCGTGTGTCTCACACGTCCAAAGACACGCCCGTGTCACAGGCCGTGTGGATATTCGTAATGGGAGCACAATGTCGTGTCCCAACCCGGGTCCAACCCCGTTTAACTCTTTCGCATAGGTAACACGACCAACAGACACGCCCGAGTGGCAAGCCCGTGTGCCCTAAAGATGACCACACACGCCCGTGTGCCAGGTCATGTGCCTATGCCAAACCTGTAGCGTATACTGACTCATGCCACACTGCCAAGTCATACGCCCGTGTGTGAGGCCGTGTGGGGCATACTGACTTGGTTTAATTTCATCAACAGGGGACACAACCATATAACGTGACCGTGTATCATACACGGCTGAGATAAACGCCCGTGTGGACAAAAATAGGCTATTTACCAAGCCATTTTGCAACCCAAATTTGTATGCACATACACCAAACCAAATGGCACCAAAACATAGCATATATAGGCATTCAAACCAACTAAATCAAGCCTAAATCATGCCAACTCAATTCCATTATCCACATTATACACAAGTCACAAAATAGACCATTACATTATACCAAATTGACATATACAATTCAACTAATTAAACATTTTCAAACATGCATCATTATGCTCAAATTCACAATAATATATCTCCTTTAGTATCAACCATTTGATATCCACAATATCAACTATCAATAAGTATCACAAAGCTAACCTTAGTCACATAACATAGGCCTTATGCACACATATATATATACACAACAAAACTAATCAAATTAAGCCAACTTTCATGGCTATATATACAAACCAAACCATAGACATTTACAAGCCAATTCAAATGGCTAAATTCATCATCAACTTATATGTCAAAATGACCAAAGTTCCTATACATGCCATTTGTTCCAAACACATAGATTCAAAAGTACCAAAATGATATCTTGATGATGAAGTCTCCGATGATCCCCGAATTCGAGCTAGCTTTGAAATCACTATAAAACACAGTAAAATAAACAAAGTAAGCTTTATATCTTAGTAAGTTCATATGATTAATAAGTATAATTTACCAATCCATTTACAATTTACAGAACATAGGCAAAAGTAAGTATACATTCAACACAACAATTTGCACATTTCCATAATTCTATGTATCATGTATAAATTCATCAACTTTCACTTACTTTTCATATGAACTTATCAATTATCACTTACTTGCCAAACTTTTCACGAGTACCTGAAATGGTCTGTATCAATGCTTACATCCTCGTACCATCATCTTTTCCCATTGAACCATTAGGAATAATATCGGATACTCGGGAATCTCGCACCAAAGTGCCAGATACATAGCCAATGATATCTCAATCTCATATCACATATATGCTCACTCTCGAGCTATCAACGGGCCTGCTCGCACAAGCTGCCAATCAAGACGTAGATATAGAGTGCTACTCACACAAGCTACCAACTAACCGCAACATATGCCGGTATACTCAGCCACCGATAGGATGTACATGACCCACATAATCACAATAACCCCTAATGACATGTCACTAGTGTCTTATCTATTCCTAAGGTTCAACCGGGATTCTCACTGTCTCAATGCTTTTTGGATAGATTCTGCAATGTCGTAATATCACAATTATAATATTTAAACATATAGAAACATATATAATTCAGGTTATTAATCATACAAACTTACCTCGGTTCACAAAAATGATGAAATAGGTTTATTAGTCGAGTACTTTGTTTTTCCCCCGATCTAGATCCGAATATTGCTTTTCTTGGTCTATACGTAATCAAATTTAGCTTATTCAATAATCTTTCTATTCAATTTAATCCAAAACACTTTTAAATCACATTTACACTTTTGCCCCAAGTATTTCACAACTTTTACAATTTAGTCATTATTTCATAAAATCACAAATTCATACAATTCCACTCAAACCCATGCTAGCCTAATTTCAATTAGGTCCCTAGAAGCCCATATTTTTCATTTATTTCACATTTTAACCACAAAATTTCCACATTTCACAATTTAATACCTAATTTGCATTTTCACAAAAAAATCACTTAACAAAACTTGTATAACTGTCATCAATCATTAAAGCGCATGCATTCATCAATGGAAACATCCTAAACCTTTAACAGTTTTACAAATTAGTCCCTGGGCTAGCTAGACTAAGCTGCAACGATCTAAAAAACATAGAAATCATTAAAAACGGGACAACAACAGACTTACAATTTTGCTAGCAATTGGCTGAAGCTTTAAACCCTAGAATATGGATTTTTCTTCTCTTCAATTTCAACAAAAGATGAAGATTAAAGCATTAAAATTTTTGTTTGTTTTATTTAATTAACATGTATTTAACAATTACCAAATTAACCTTAATAATAAACCATTAAATCACCTAATTAATGGCCATACTTGTCCACTCATAATATTAATGGATTAATACCACATAAGGACCTTCACTATTTAACTTCATAGCCATATAGTACCTTTAAACAAGAACACAAGTTCTACGCTTTACACAATTTAGTCCTTTTTATTAAATTAAGCACTCAAACGATAAAATTTCTTATCGAAATTTTCACACAATCATACTATCATGCTGTAAATATTAAAATAATAATAAAATAGTTATTTTGTGTTCAGATTTGTGGTTCCGAAACCACTATTTTAATTTGACTAAAAATGGGTTGTTACAACTGTCCCTCTTTAGGAATTTTCGTCCCCAAAAATCTTACCAGAAAAGAGATTAGGGTACTATTTTCTCATAGCTTCCTTAGGCTCCCGCGTAGCCTCTTCGACACCGTGTCGTTGCCAAAGAATTTATCTAAACCTATGTGTTTATTTCTCAATTCTTTAACCTCTAGAGCTAAAATTTTGATCAGTTCTTCGCTATACGTCATATCAGGTTGAATTTCTATCTCGGTCAGAGAAATGATATACGATGGATCTGATCGATACCATTGTAACATTGACAAATGAAATACATTGTGGATCTTTTCTAACTCTGACGGTAAAGCTAGCGGATATGCCACTGGCCCTATTCGTTTAATAATCTCATACGGTCTGATAGTGGACTCAATTTGCCTTTGCGACCAAAACGAAGTATTTTCTTCCACGGAGATACTTTCAGGAATACTCTATCGTCAATCTGAAATTCAATGTCTTTACGTTTTACATTCGCATACGATTTCTATAGATCTAAAGCTGCTTTCAAACCGTCGTGAATTTCTTTCACTTTTTCTTCAGTCTCTCTAACCAAATCAACCCTGTGAATCTTTTTCTCACTAAGTTCGGTCCAATACAACGGAGTTTGGCATTTACAAACATACAAATATACAATGCTTCATACGGTGCCATCTTTATGCTTAATTGAAAGCTGTTATTATATGCAAATTCAACCGAAGGCAAATATTTCTCCCAGTTGCCTTCAAACTCTAAACACAACAACGGAGCATATCTTCGAGTATCTGAACTACCCTCTCAGACTGACCGTTAGTTTGTGGATGAAATGCTGTACTAAAATTCAACTTTGTACCCAGAGGTTCTTCAATTTCTTCCAAAATCGTGTAAACCTCGGATCTCTATCCGATATAATCGAAGCTAGAACCCCTTGCATTCTAACTATCTCAGCAATGTACAACTCAGCCAATTTATCAAGTGAATAATCTGTACATACCATAATGAAATGTGCTGATTTCATTAATTGATCAACGACAACCCTTATAGCATCTTTCTTTTTCGGAGACAGAGGCAAACCCGATATGAAATCCATCGTAATTGTATCCCATTTCCATGCTAGTATCATCACAGGCTGTAGTAATCCCGAAGGCACTTGAGGCTCGGCTTTAACTTGCTAAGAAACTAAACATCTCAATACGAACTCTAAAATGTCTCGTTTCATGTCGACGAGCAGTACAATTGGTTTAAATCATTGTACATTTTGGTACTCCCCAGGTGAACAGATAAACAACCACTGTGTGCTTCATGTAAAATTTTCTGAATGAGTTTAGAATTCTTTGGTACGCAAATTCTGCCTCGAAACATTAAACAATTGTCAGATTCGATTTGAAAGTCTGAATCACTAGTCGTATAACACCCCTTACCCGTGTCCGACAGCGAGACAGGATACGAGACATTACTATACTTAACCTTACTTGAACCTAAAGTATTGGGCTATAAATTTCCTTCCAACTTAAAACTTCTCCTTCTTAATCATAACTTACATATCATGGGCCTACGAGACTTTAAACATACATCCGAAAGGTTACAGAGTTCGACTGGAAACTTTTACATTCATTGAAAATTTTTGCCTAAACAGGGGTCACAAGCCCATGTGACTTGGGACACGCCCATGTGGGCAGGCCATGTGGTTGCACCAATCCATGTCCCTAGCCCATGTAGAATTTTGTTTTATTTCGAACCTACAGCGGTTTTCACACGGCCGGACACACGCCCGTGTCAATGGCCCGTGTCCTTCACACGGCCTAAACATGCCCGTGTCCTCACCCATGTGTGAAAACTAGGGTTATTCTGTTTATGACGTCATCAACCCCTTAAGAAGCACACGACCTAAGCACATGCCCGTGTGCAGGCCCGTGTGACGAATTGAATTCTCGCAATTAAATGCAGGGGACACACGACCTATCAACACACCCATAGAGGTTGACCGTGTGTCACACACGGCCTAGACACACGCTCGTGTGTCTACCCGTGTGGACACTTAGAGGCTATTTTCAAAGCCAATTGTCACCCTGAAACATCAACACACTTATACCTACTCAAGTAATACATAACATGGCCTTTATACACTATGAATAACCCTTGAAACATCACTTGTAGAATTCGTGAAACTCATCATCAATAAGATATGAAACTTAACAAATATTAACCAATTCTATTGGCTATATACAAAAAAAGATAGTAACCTTAGTAGCCAACACTTTGGCTCCCCATATGATATAACTCAAAATGACATAATCCCTATACATGCCATACTTAAAATAAAATAACTTGGCTATACGAAAATAATGATTGATAGTGTGACCCGAGCTCTGACTTCTATGATTCCAGAACTAGCTTGGCGAAACTACAAGGAAAAAGAAAAGAAAGAAGTAAGCGTATAGCTTAGTAAGTCTGTATGAAATTCATATAGCAGCATATTTGGTCATAATAAACTCATCCATCATGAAACAAGAACAACATAAATCTCAAGTGCCTGAGCTTACTTACTCATGCTTACCCTTTCTCATCACATATTACATAATAATTTCATACTTGTATTTTAATCATGGTACCTGTATCGCTTAATCACATAGATTAACACTTTTGCTAATGTAAACAAAAACTCAAGTCTACATCTTTCTTAATTTGAATAAAGCTCCTTATCAACCTTGAATAACTTATCTTATTACTATATTTACTTGCTTAGCTTTCTTGTTAGCTCTTTCATACTTGTCTCTTTTGCTCGTGAATTACGTGGAATATCAGAGGATACTCAATCTCACTAAACATATGTCTCGATGTCAATGCCATATCCCAGATATGGTCTTACGTGGGATCGCGTCATGATGCCGATGCCATATCCCAGATATGGTCTTACACAAGATTTCTGAACTCGATGTCGATGCCATGTCCCAGATGTGGTCTTACACGAGATCTTCCTTTGTTGCCAGAGCCATGTCCCTGACATGGTCTTACATGGGGCCTTCAGTGTATAGTGTCGATGCCATGTCCCACACATGGTCTTACATAGGATGTACGTTCGGTGCCGACACCATCTCACAGACTTGGTCTTATACGGGACCTACATTCCTTGGGTGCCGATGCCATGTCCCAGACATGGTCTTACACAGGATTTCCTTATCTCATGTTGTGACATAGGTATCTTCGTTATTCCGACTCTTCAACCAGGACTCTTACTTACATGTTTTCATTGATTTTCCTTATTAGACATTGATAATCAACTTCATGGAAGTAATGTACATTATACATCATAATGAGAAATTTTAAGCATAAAAACATATGTAGCCTTAAATTCATACAAACTTACATCGGCACTCCGAAATATGTGTAGATGTGCAATTTAGTCCCTAACTTTGTTCTTGCCTCAGTTTCGGCCCGAGCTTCGTGTTTCTTGATCTATAATAACAATTTAACTTGTTTAATACTTACGTTGACTAAATTGACTCATGTTTCATTCTTTGGAAAAAATTACATTCTTGCCCCTAAACTTTATCATAATTACACTTTTGCCCTTAAGCTCGTAAAATGATTTTCATTCAACTTTCTTGTAATTCAAGCCTATTCGAATCATATTCTTAACTATAGCAACCTTCAATTTCTACTATTTCACTCATGTATAACCATTTTCATAACTTTTTTAATTTGGTCATTACATGGATTTTTCATGAAAATCACTTAGAAAAAGATGTTTATCCTACATCAAACTTTCATAATCTTCCATAAAACATAAAAATACATTCATGTCATACATGGGGTAATTTTTGAACATAAATAGTTAAATCGAGCTACGAGGATTTCAAAAATACGAAGAGCATTAAAAACGGGGCTAGGATGCACTTACTATCAAGCTTGAAGATTGAAAGAAACCCTAGCTATGGAGTCCTTGTGATTTTCGGCCAAGGGGGAGGAAGATGGACACCATTTTTGACTTATTTTCCCTTTTAATTTTTTATTAACTAAATGAAAAAAATGCCCATAATGATCCTTTCTTGAGATTTTTCCTTCCCATGTCCATTTTTGTCCATCTTAACACATAATGGCCTAATTGCTGAATAAGGACCTCTAGTAATTTTTTTATAATTCCATTTCATACTTAAGTCTTCTAGATTCTCATATTTTCTAGTCTTTGCAATTTAGTCCTAATAGACAATTTATTCACTAATTAATAAAATTTATTCATTAAATTTTCACACAATCATGCAAGCATCTCATAAGCCTTATAAAAATCTTTAAAACATATATTTCTACTTCAGATCTGTGGTCTCGCACCACTATTCGGACAAGGCCGTAAATCAGGCTGTTATAATTCTCCTCCTTAGGGATTTTCGTCCCCAAAAATCTTACCAGTAAAAAGGTTTGGGTATTGATTCCTCATAGCTTCTTCGGGTTCCTACATAGCTTCTTCTACCCCATGTCTCTGCCATAAGACTTTCACGAGAGCTATACTTTTATTCCTTAATTGCTTGACTTCTCTGGCTAGAATCTTAACCAGTTCCTCACCATAAGTCATGTCGGGTTGTATCTCAACCTCTGTTGGTGCAATCACATACGAGGGGTCTGATCGGTAGCGTCGCAACATGGACACATGAAATACATCATGAATCTTCTCTAACTCAGGCGGCAAAGCCAACCGATAGGCTACCAGCCCAATCCTCTCGGTAATCTCATATGATCCGATAAAATGTGGACTCAATTTGCCCTTCAAGCCAAATCTAAGTACTTTCTTCCATGGTGACACTTTTAAGAATACTCTATCATCGACTTGATACTCAATCTCTTTCCTTTTTAAATCCGAGTAAGATTTTTGTCTGTCAAAAGCAGCCTTTAAACAATCTCGAATCACCTTTACCATCTCTTCAGTTTCTCTAACCAAATCATCCCTATGGATCTGATTTTCCTTAAGGTCAGCCCAATATAAAGGCGTTCGGCACTTAAGCCCATACAAAGCCTCATAAGGTGCCATTTTCAAACTTGACTGAAAACTGCTATTGTAGGCGAATTCCACCAAGGGTATGTATTTCTCCCAGATGCCCTGGAACTCAAGAATACAACACCGTAGCATATCTTCAAGTACTTGTATTACCCTCTCTGACTGTCCGTCGATTTGGGGGTGAAAAGCCGTACTAAAACTCAACTTTGTGCCCAAGGCCTCTTGCAACTTCTTCCAAAATCTGGACGTAAATCTCAGATCTCTATCAGATATAATGGATAATGGTACTCCATGAAGTCTCACAATCTCTGAGATATACAAGTGTGCCAAATTGTCAAGTGAGTAGTCGACACGTACAGGTATGAAGTGGGCAGACTTCGTAAGTCTATCGACTGACCTATACAACATCATTCTTGCTCGGTGTCAACGGCAAACCCTTTACAAAGTCCATGGTAACACGATCCCATTTCCACTCAGGTACCATAATAGGTTGAAGCAAACTCGAATGTACTTGGTGTTCGGCCTTTACTTGCTAACAAATCAAACATCTTGAAACCAACTCAAATGTCTTTCTTTATACTCGGCCACCAATACCATTTCTTCAAATCATTATACATCTTAGTGCTACTCGGATGTACTGATAAGCATCCACTATGTGCCTCATGCAAAACTTTACGAATGAGCTCATCGTTCCTCGGTACACAAACTCCGTCTCTAAACATCAAATATCCATCCGAATTGATCCAAAAATCGGGCTTAACACCCAACTCGCATTGAACTCTTTTGGCTCGCAATTCGCTGTCATCTTTCTGTGCCTCATAAATCTCTTGGAGGAATGTCGATCTAGCCCTCAACTCAGCTAGAATAGAACCATCATCGGACAAACTCACTTGTGTATTCATAACCCTCAAGGCAAATAGGGATTTCCTACTCAAGGCATCAGCGACCACATTCGCCTTTCCCGGGTGGTAGTCAATGACTAACTCATAATCTTTTATCAATTCTAACCATCTTCGTTGCCTTAAGTTCAATTCCTTTTGTGTCATCAAATACTTTAAACTTTTTTGATCGGTGAAAATCTGACATCTTTCACCATACAAATGGTGTCTCCAAATCTTCAATGCAAAAACAATAGCAGCCAACTCTAAATCATGCGTCGGTTAATTCTTCCCATGTGGCTTTAGCTGTCTGGAGGCATACGCTATCACCTTGCCTTCTTGCATAAGTACATAACCCAATCCGTTTAAAGATACATCACTGTAAATCACAAATTCTTTTCCTGACTTAGGTTGTACTAGAACTGGAGCCTCTGTCAACATTGCCTTTAATTTCTCAAAACTTTGTTGGCACTTTTTCATCCATTCAAACTTTATATTTTTCTTTAACAGTCTCGTCATTGGAGTTGCTATCATGGAAAATCCTTTGACGAACTACTTATAGTAGCCAGCTAAGCCCAGAAACCTTCTAACTTCAGTTGCATTTTTCGGCGGTTTCCAATCAACAATAGTTGAAATTTTACTTGGGTCTACTCAGACTCCATCTCCCGAGACAATGTGTCCCAGAAATCCAACTTCCTTGAGCCAAAATTCACTTTTGCTGAACTTATCGTACAGCTGATTGTCCTGCAAAATTTGTAGAACTGTCCTTAAATGCTCAGCATGCTCATTCTCATCACAAGAACATCTCAGTATATCATCAATAAAAACAACAACAAACTTATCTAGATACGGCCGAAAAATGCGATTCATTAAATCCATAAAGATCACCAGGGCATTAGTTAAACCAAAAGGCATGACTAAAAATTCATAGTGTCCATACCTTGTCCGAAATGCAATCTTCGACACATCTGAGTCTTTTACTCTCAACTGATAGTATCTCGACCTCAAATCTGTCTTGGAAAACACAATGGCTCCCTTCAGTTGATCAAACAAATTATCGATCCTTGGCAATGGGTACTTATTTTTCACTGTTACCTTATTAAGCTGTCGGTAATCTATGCACAATCTCATAGAGCCATCTTTCTTTTCCATAAATAATACCAGAGCACCCCATAGAGAACAACTCGATCTGGCAAAACCTTTGTCCGTCAGATCTTGCAACTGTTGCTTTAATTCTTTCAATTCAGTTGGAGCCATCCTGTAAGGAGCAATCGATATCGGTACCGTACCAGGAGTCAACTCAATGCCGAACTCAACATCTCTAACTGGAGGCAGCCCTGGCAATTCCTCAGGAAAAACATCTGAGTACTCACATACTATCGGTACTGATTCAATCTTTAACTCGGTTTCTTTGGCATTCATCACAAATGCAAGATACGCCTCATACCCTTTTCTTACATACCTCTGGGCCGACATGTGAGAGATCACTACCGGTGATCTGTCTTGTTCATCTGATTCAACATAAAGAGTATCCCCATTTTCACATCTCAACTCAATACATTTCTTTCCACAATTTACTGTCACATCATGAGTGGTTAACCAATCCATACCAAGAATAATGTCGAATTCATCAAATGGTAATAGCATAAGATTTTCCTTAAAATAATGACCACTAATCATCAATGGGCAATCTTTACATACTATACCAACTAACACACTTTTGCTTAAAGGGTTAGACACTTTTATCACAAACTCCGTAGACTCAACAGGTATGCTCATGCTAGATGCTAATTTCATGCAAATGTATGAATGGGTTGACCCCGGATCAATTAAAGCAACACCATTAGTGTCATGAAGAGAAAATGTACCAGTAATTACTTCGGGAGATGATGCCTCTTAGCGAGCGCGAATGGCGTAAGTTCTTGCAGGCGCTCTACCCTAAGATCTTGTAGTCTGTTCTCGGGGTGTACCTTTACTACTTACCCCACTTCCCGGGTTCCTTTGTTGTCTTCCTCTATTAGTGCTCCCTGCTTTTACACTCTGAACTTGGTCTTTCTCAACCATTTCGGGACATTCTCTGATGAAGTGATCTCGAGAACCGCACTTAAAACAAGCACTCTCATGTGCACGACATTCATCGAGATGTCGTCTGCCACACTGTGGAAATTTCAGTCTATTAGATCAAATGTTCTCGACACTAGTGACTGAAGTAATCTGAGCCTTATTCCCTGAATACTGTTTACTCTTGCCTTTGTTTGAAAACCTGGCTGAAGTAGCTGATCGGGTAGAGAAATCTCTCGACTTCTTGGACGAGGACTGAAGTTACTTATTCCACTGTCGCTTTCTTGAGTCACGACACTCCATTTTAGCTTTTCTTTTCTCTTTAACTAAGTCTTCAGCTTTACAAGCCCGGTCCACTAACACAACAAATTCCTTCAACTCAAGGACACCAACAAATAGTTTAATGTCTTAGTTTAATCCGTCTTCAAACCTCTTACACATATTAGCCTCCGAGGATACACATTCCCGAGCGTATTTACTGAGCCTTACAAATTCACACTCGTACTCAGTCACGGACATCTTACCTTGCTTCAATTCTAAGAATTCCTTTCTTTTATGATCTATAAATCTTTGACTTATGTACTTCTTCTTAAATTCTTCTTGGAAAAACTCCAATGTGATCCTTTCCATTGGTACCATCAATACAAGGGTATTCCACCACTGATAAGCGGAATCTCTTGGAAGAGAAACTACACACTTCATGCACTCTTCAGGTGTACATGATAACTCATCAAATACCCGAATGGTATTTTCAGGCCAGAACTCTACTCTTTCTAGGTCACCATCTTTGCTGGCCCTAAATTCCTGGGCTCATTGCTTCCGGATTCTATCTACCGGAGATTTTTATCTTCTTACCACTTCTACCACTTGAGGGGCTATAGGGGTAGGTTGAGGAATAGGCGAAGGTGAAGGGGGTGGCGCATTCGGGTTCGTGCAAATGAACTCTGTGTACCAAGCATTAATCATGTGGAGGAAAGCTTCCCTAGCCTCTTCTCCTCCTCTCTGACTTACTGTTGTAGGTCTATTCTCATTTTCATTTGGCACCATCTCTTCAACAGGAGTCGGTGCGTTACTTTCTACATCATCAGCCACAGCTCTTTTGGGATCCATTTACTATATAAAAACACAATTTAATTATAACACCCTGGTTTAGGGGCTATGCATGTTGGGTATAATCCAAGTGTTACTAGGTTTTTGGGAATGCTTGGATGAGTTTTGGAGGTTTTAAGAATGTTTGGATGAAAAGAAGGCTTTGAGAAAAATTTTGGATTTTTAGTGTGATAAGGGAATCGGGCCAAGGGAGGCCTTAAGAATTATTTTTGGTAATTTATGGCACAAGTAAGGCTTTGGCAAAGTGGTTGTACGCGCGGCTTAAGGGGCTGGAAGTAGCGCCATTGAGGGTCTTGGGTTCGAATCAAAGAGGCAGCAGGTAGGTTTTAATTTTTGGATCTTGGTGTTACAAGGTGAGAGGCTTTAAAAAGGAGTGGGGGCGTGTTTTGACGCAAGCAGCAGCTTGTCCAAGTGGTTCCTGTGCGGCACTTAGGGGCTGGAGGTGCGCGTGGGCGCTGGTTCGAGCGACGGAAGCAGCTTTTGCGTGTTTTATTTTTCTTATACGGCTAGGGGCTTGTGTAGGAAGCCTTTAAAGATTTTACGGTGTGGCTTTATGGCATAAAAATCAAAGTGGCCGAGTGGCCTGGGCGGTGGGGGTAAGGCGTGCAGCAGTTTGGTCCCAGGTTCGAACCTGGAGAGTGGCGTTGGAGTTTTATTTTTATTCTTTTTGATTTTGCAGCAAATTGAAGGCAGTGGACGGCACATGTAGTTTAGATTAGAAGAAAAGGATAAGCTTAAGTAATTGTTTGAATTAGAATTCGGCTGGTGGGTGGCTGTTATTATTTTTTTTTATTTTAGATAATATTGAATTATTTTATTTTAGTTAGTTTGAATGGGTTTTGAAGGGTTGATGATGAGGAAATATAGGGATTTGTTAATTCAAATTATTTTGAAATAAGTGGCCAGGAGCTTTTGTAGGTGGCAGCCGAATTTGGGGTCTTCAATGGGGGGCATGTGCCGAATTGGCTATTTAAGGGGCAGCCTTTTACATGAATTTCTTTTGGTTTTTTTCCCCATTTGTTCCCTTTGCCGAAAGTGGTTCTCCATTCTTTGTGGGTGCCGAATTCCTTTGAGTTTCCCCTAGCCTTGTGCCGTATGTGAGTCAAAGAAAACCCTTTTCTTTCATTTCTTTGTAGCCTAAACCGAAAACCCCTAGTACCCTTCACTTTGTCGAAAGTTACATTTGTTCTTATGGGGTTGTTGGCCGAATATTAACCCTCTTCCTTCCATCTCTCCTTATTTTCTTTTCTTTATTGTTAAGCCGAAAATTGTTCTCTTTCATTTCTAATCTCCCCTTGAACCATATTTTATTTTACTTACCTTTAATCTCTACTCTTGGGTTGCCGAAATTAGCTTCTCCTTTTGGTGTTCATCTTGGCCGATTGTTAAGTGTGGTGTGGTCTGCTGTTTGATCTTGGTATCTAGCCTTGGAGAAGGTGGTTAGATAAGGCCGAATGCTTTATGGATATCCGGGATTTCGAAGCAGGCAAGCGTAGCCTCGGTTCTTTGGTTGATCGTTGGTAAGTAGTGGTAAGTGTTTGCCTTAACAGTCTTTCGGTTGGTAATTGTGTTAGACCGTAGGCTTTTATGATGGGTTGGTTGCCGTTTTGTGAGCAGGTGAAGCAAGAGCACTTGGTGGTGTTGGTTAGTGGTCTAAAGCGAGTAGGTGCAGGGTGATCGAGGGATCTTAGGTCGATTCTTTGATTAAGGCTTTCAGGTGTGTTCATACACACACACTTTTCTATTAATAAATGTGCTCATTTTATCGTGTGTACTTACACACACTCTTCTAGTAATTTATGTGCTTATTAAATTGTGTGTATATTTATACACTTATCTGTTATGGTATTTATATATATGATGTGTGTGGTTGGTTCCATGGAAAGGTGGATTGAATACCATTATGGTATAGGGCACGGGGTCAGGTAAGTCCCTGTTATGATGCTTTTGGTAAGCATAATGTATCTGTTACGTGTGCTATGATATTGGATGGCTGATAAATAATATGTATGTTACTAATCAAGCATGTGGGTATAAGTCCGTTAAAATGCATATCATTATCTATGTGGGTTGTACGAGTGGAGGGGGCAGTGATATTTTGTGCTGACGAGCACTAGTGTTTTGGTAACACACTGTGACTACGGTCACTAGAGGTTTGGTACCTCCAGAGGTTTGGCACCTCATAGCGACTTATCCCTGTGGTTAACACCACCGTGGGTTGGCCCCACTTTTGAGACACGGGATCGTCTGCCAGTGATTTGGTATCACACGATGGGTTGGCCCCATCAATTGATTTGTGACTTCGGTCACCAGTGTTTTGGTAACACACTTCGTGTCTTCGGACACCAGAGGTTTGGTACCTCCAGTGATTTGGCATCACATCTGTGACTATACGTCACCAGTGGTTTGGCACCACCAGTGGTTTGGTACCACACATGGTAGAGAAAGGTGTTATGGATGGTTAGGTTGGGTGCATATTAATGAGATGCATGATGATCATGTTTATGTTTGTATATGATATTTTGCTAATCCGGGAAAAAGGGTGGCACACTGAGTCTTGGTGACTCACCTTTTTCCTTAACCATTTCAGGTAGTGCATAAAGCTGGACCGGAATCGGAGAGGACAAGGTGGCCCATGCCGAAGATGATGTTCAATTATTTCATGCTTGATTTTGATATAAGTACTTTATTTGAATTGTTGGGTTGTAATAAAGGCCATTTTATTATTTTGGTATTATTTTAACTATGGTTTAATTTAATTTAAATTGCTATGTGGAAATGATAAATGGTTTCATCCATTGATTCAACTAAATTTTTAATCCTATGAGTTTTCAAAATAAAACATGAGTTTTGAAACAATCATGCCCAAGATTTTCACAAGATTACGAAAGCAACCACAAGTTTTCACCTAACCTTTTTCTCTAAACCTAAACTTTTCAAATACATTTTTCCCTAACATAACCAGATTCGGTCTTAATGAATGGGCCGGGTTTGGGGATGTTACAGTTTGGTATCAGAGCCCGGTTCAAAACTCGGCTTTGAGGGTTTTGGGCCCAAAAACATTTCCAAATGGGCTTTTCAAAAATATGGGCTTTTAAGAAACTTTCCAGGTTAGGCTGGCATGGCACCTGTACCTCCGGCCCGAGTCCACCAGGTAAGTACTTCAGACTTGTGAAGTAATTTGTTATATGAACTGTTATGGGCTTTGTTGGGCTCGTAGATTAGTGAATTAGGATCAGTTGAACCCTAAGGCTAGTCTACTCAAACATGTGCATAAGACTTAAGGTTACTAAACAAACCTGTGAAGTAAGTCGCCGTGTTAAGGTGTGGCAACCTGTGTGGGCATGTCTAGGAGTGGTATTCAGTGGGAGCTTGGTATTTAAGCAGTCCGCGTGACTCACCTCCTCTCCACTTGAATCCTACCTGGTGCGTAGCTACGGTTCACCTTAACCAAGAGGACTTGTTCACAGGCTGAACCAATTATTAAAACCCGAAAGGGATTAGCCTTGCTGTTCTAAAATTCTTGGTTTTAAAATTTTCAAATTTACCCTTTTTGGTTTGTAAACCCTACATTTGGTTTTGAAAAAAAAACGTTTTTCTCGATTTACCAAAATTACCAAATTGCCCCTAGTGGCAAAATTACAAAAATGCCCCTGTATTATAAAATTACCACACTACCCTCAACTTTTGTTAAAATGATTTTCACTTTGCAAAATATTAAAATCTCTAGTTTTCAAAATATCAATATACTCTGATTTGGAAAATTTACGAAAACACCCCTGTGTTAAAAATTACTAAAATGCCCCTAACTATCAAAATTTCTGAGATAACCCCAACTTTAATAAAATTCTCTCACTTTGCAAAAGCATCCAAATTTTTTTTGTATTTCAAAATAATGCCCTGACTTTGGAAATTTACAAAATTACCCCCGGTTGATAAAATTACCAAAACACCCTTGGGTCGTTAAATTTTCAGATTCCACTCGACTTATACTAAATATTCTTGTTTTACTAAATATTAAAAATATATATATATATATTTTGTGAAGGGTTGTGATATCTCGATTGGGAGAATTTACGAAAATGCCCCTGATTTACAAAATTACAAAAACAGCCCTGCTTTCTGAAATTTTTGCAACATACTTTGTTGGGAAAACAAAATTTTCAAAATGACCCTGAGATTTTGTGAATTTTGAAATATCTTGAAGTTGGAAACTATTTTCAAAATTGACTCTGAGATATTACCAAAATACGCCATTAGGAAAAATGACGAAATTACCCCTGGGTAGGGTATGAAACTTGATTGCTCGAAAGAACTTCTCTCGGAAACTTCTTTGCATAAAATTTGCTGTGGTTAAACAGTGGAACCCAATTTCTAATGCATAAAATTTCTAATCAGATTAAATCAAGGCGCTAGATATGAGTTCTAGGGGGCGTGGTCGTATTTCTCGTGGACGCGGTAGAGGCAGGATGGCAGCATCGGAACCGGTTGGGTCAGAGGGCAATGTGCCGCCGTCACCAGCTGTTGGGGCTGAGCAGCCGAATCAGACCGGAGGAGGTAGCGCAGTATCGCAAGCTATGCTGCAGGTGCTCGAGCAAGTGGCAGGAACCGGTGTGGTCAGTGGTATCGCTATCTTCGTGGAAGAAGCCCCGATAGCTGAGGAGGTCAAAAGAGCTGAGGGGCGGAATAGAGATAGAATAAGGAACCGAGATGAAAGGAGCTCGGGGCCGTCGGAATTGTTTGGGAGGTCTCAGAAAAGACCGAGGGTCGAGGCATCTGCTCGTGTTTCTAAGTCAGTTGTTGGGAACCCAGATCGTCCGTGTGCTCAGTGCAGAAGGTATCACGTGGGCGAGTGCTGGAATCGTGTTCGGGCATGTTTCAGATGCCAGTCCAAGTCGCATCTGGTTAAGCATTGTCCCCTGGATCCAAAAAGAACTCAGACAGTGGGTCAAGGTGTTGTGCAGCCGGGCAGAGGTGGTCAGCGAGCGACGAGAGGTCGTGGTCCGAACCATGGAGGAAATGGTTTCGGTCGAGGCCGTGACGCTTTGATTCGTCGGAAGGAGGATAGTGATGTGCCGGATGGGTCAGCGGGTAAGCTTTTCTTGGCTGAATTATTCCTTGCTGTTTTGTTCGCTTTGGTGGCTGTTTGTTTAAGTGTTAGTAGAGTATCTAAGAACTTGTGGTAGAGACTTAGAAAGTACGTCTAGAGAGTGGGTTAGCTCTTGGAGATCAGAGTGCGCAGCGATAGTGTAAGTTTGGAGAGTTAGGACGTGGACCGTTAGTCTAGCCAAGTAATTTCGAGGACGAAATTATTTTAAGGAGGGTAGAATTTAACACCCTGGTTTAGGGGCTATGCATGTTGGGTATAATCCAAGTGTTACTAGGTTTTTGGGAATGCTTGGATGAGTTTTGGAGGTTTTAAGAATGTTTGGATGAAAAGAAGGCTTTGAGAAAAATTTTGGATTTTTAGTGTGATAAGGGAATCGGGCCAAGGGAGGCCTTAAGAATTATTTTTGGTAATTTATGGCACAAGTAAGGCTTTGGCAAAGTGGCTGTACGCGCGGCTTAAGGGGCTGGAAGTAGCGCCATTGAGGGTCTTGGGTTCGAATCAAAGAGGCAGCAGGTTGGTTTTAATTTTTGGATCTTGGCGTTACAAGGTGAGAGGCTTTAAAAAGGAGTGGGGGCGTGTTTTGACGCAAGCAGCAGCTTGTCCAAGTGGTTCCTGTGCGGCACTTAGGGGCTGGAGGTGCGCGTGGGCGCTGGTTCGAGCGACGGAAGCAGCTTTTGCGTGTTTTATTTTTCTTATACGGCTAGGGGCTTGTGTAGGAAGCCTTTAAAGATTTTATGGTGTGGCTTTATGGCATAAAAATCAAAGTGGCCGAGTGGCCTGGGCGGTGGGGGTAAGGCGTGCAGCAGTTTGGTCCCAGGTTTGAACCTGGAGAGTGGTGTTGGAGTTTTATTTTTATTCTTTTTGATTTTGCAGCAAATTGAAGGCAGTGGACGGCACATGTAGTTTAGATTAGAAGAAAAGGATAAGCTTAAGTAATTGTTTGAATTAGAATTCGGCTGGTGGGTGGCTGTTATTATTTTTTTTTTATTTTAGATAATATTGAATTATTTTATTTTAGTTAGTTTGAATGGGTTTTGAAGGGTTGATGATGAGGAAATATAGGGATTTGTTAATTCAAATTATTTTGAAATAAGTGGCCAGGAGCTTTTGTAGGTGGCAGCCGAATTTGGGGTCTTCAATGGGGGGCATGTACCGAATTGGCTATTTAAGTGGCAGCCTTTTACATGAATTTCTTTTGGTTTTTTTCCCCATTTGTTCCCTTTGCCGAAAGTGGTTCTCCATTCTTTGTGGGTGCCGAATTCCTTTGAGTTTCCCCTAGCCTTGTGCCGTATGTGAGTCAAAGAAAACCCTTTTCTTTCATTTCTTTGTAGCCTAAACCGAAAACCCCTAGTACCCTTCACTTTGCCAAAAGTTACATTTGTTCTTATGGGGTTGTTGGCCGAATATTGACCCTCTTCCTTCCATCTCTCCTTATTTTCTTTTCTTTATTGTTAAGCCGAAAATTGTTCTCTTTCATTTCTAATCTCCCCTTGAACCATATTTTATTTTACTTACCTTTAATCTCTACTCTTGGGTTGCCGAAATTAGCTTCTCCTTTTGGTGTTCATCTTGGCCGATTGTTAAGTGTGGTGTGGTCTGCTGTTGGATCTTGGTATCTAGCCTTGGAGAAGGTGGTTAGATAAGGCCGAATGCTTTATGGATATCCGGGATTTCGAAGCAGGCAAGCGTAGCCTCGGTTCTTTGGTTGATCGTTG
The DNA here is from genome assembly GCA_005393395.2 of Gossypium australe. Classification (NCBI taxonomy): domain Eukaryota; kingdom Viridiplantae; phylum Streptophyta; class Magnoliopsida; order Malvales; family Malvaceae; genus Gossypium; species Gossypium australe. The sequence continues at coordinate 97,199,716 of CM016626.1, read as the reverse complement.
GTAAGTAGTGGTAAGTGTTTGCCTTAACAGTCTTTCGGTTGGTAATTGTGTTAGACCGTAGGCTTTTATGATGGGTTGGTTGCCGTTTTGTGAGCAGGTGAAGCAAGAGCACTTGGTGGTGTTGGTTAGAGGTCTAAAGCGAGTAGGTGCAGGGTGATCGAGGGATCTTAGGTCGATTCTTTGATTAAGGCTTTCAGGTGTGTTCATACACACACACTTTTCTATTAATAAATGTGCTCATTTTATCGTGTGTACTTACACACACTCTTCTAGTAATTTATGTGCTTATTAAATTGTGTGTATATTTATACACTTATCTGTTATGGTATTTATATATATGATGTGTGTGGTTGGTTCCATGGAAAGGTGGATTGAATACCATTATGGTATAGGGCACGGGGTCAGGTAAGTCCCTGTTATGATGCTTTTGGTAAGCATAATGTATCTGTTACGTGTGCTATGATATTGGATGGCTGATAAATAATATGTATGTTACTAATCAAGCATGTGGGTATAAGTCCGTTAAAATGCATATCATTATCTATGTGGGTTGTACGAGTGGAGGGGGCAGTGATATTTTGTGCTGACGAGCACTAGTGTTTTGGTAACACACTGTGACTACGGTCACCAGAGGTTTGGTACCTCCAGAGGTTTGGCACCTCATAGCGACTTATCCCTGTGGTTAACACCACCGTGGGTTGGCCCCACTTTTGAGACACGGGATCGTCTGCCAGTGATTTGGTATCACACGATGGGTTGGCCCCATCAATTGATTTGTGACTTCGGTCACCAGTGTTTTGGTAACACACTTCGTGTCTTCGGACACCAGAGGTTTGGCACCTCCAGTGATTTGGCATCACATCTGTGACTATACGTCACCAGTGGTTTGGCACCACCAGTGGTTTGGTACCACACGGGGTAGAGAAAGGTGTTATGGATGGTTAGGTTGGGTGCATATTAATGAGATGCATGATGATCATGTTTATGTTTGTATATGATATTTTGCTAATCCGGGAAAAAGGGTGGCACACTGAGTCTTGGTGACTCACCTTTTTCCTTAACCATTTCAGGTAGTGCATAAAGCTGGACCGGGATCGGAGAGGACAAGGTGGCCCATGTCGAAGATGATGTTCAATTATTTCATGCTTGATTTTGATATAAGTACTTTATTTGAATTGTTGGGTTGTAATAAAGGCCATTTTATTATTTTGGTATTATTTTAACTATGGTTTAATTTAATTTAAATTGCTATGAGGAAATGATAAATGGTTTCATCCATTGATTCAACTAAATTTTTAATCCTCTGAGTTTTCAAAATAAAACATGAGTTTTGAAACAATCATGCCCAAGATTTTCACAAGATTACGAAAGCAACCACAAGTTTTCACCTAACCTTTTTCTCTAAACCTAAACTTTTCAAATACATTTTTCCCTAACATAACCAGATTCGGTCTTAATGAATGGGCAGGGTTTGGGGATGTTACATTAATTCATTAGGAGTCGTCACACTATCATTATATAAATAATCATATGTATGGCATGTATAGCTAAACTCATACTTACGCTACGTTAGTTCGATAATTGACTAAATCGTAGCTCTGATACCATAAAATGTAACACCCTTTACCCGTGTCCGATGCCGAGACAGGATACGAGACATTACTATACTTAACCTTACTTGAACCTGAAGTATTGGGCTATAAATTTCCTTCCAACTTAAAACTTCTCCTTCTTAATCATAACTTACATATCATGGGCCTACGAGGCCTTAAACATACATCCGGAAGGTGTTGGAGTTCGACCGAAAACTTTTACATTGTTTGAAAATTTTTGCCTAAACAAGGGTCACACGCCTGTGTGACTTGGGACACGCCCGTGTGGGCAGGCCATGTGGTTGCACATGCTCATGTCCCTAGCCCATGTAGAACTTATTTTTATTTCGAACCTACAGGGGTTTTCACACGGATGGACACATGCCCGTGTCAATGGTCTGTGTCCTTCACACGGCCTAGATGCGCCTGTGTCCTCACCCGTGTGTGAAAACTAGGAGTGTTCTATTTATGACGTCATCAACCCCTTAAGGAGCACACGGCCTAAGCGCATACCCGTGTGCTGGCCCGTGTGACGAATTGAATTCTCGTAATTAAATGCAGGGGACACACGACCTATCAACACACCCATAGAGGTTGACCGAGTGTTACACACGGCCTAGACACACGCCCGTGTGTCTACCCGTGTGGACACTTAAAGGCTATTTTCCAAGCCAATAGTCACCTTGAAACATCAACACACTTATACCAACTCAAGTAATTCATAACATGGCCATTATACACTATGAATAACCCTTGAAACATTGATTGTAGAGTTCATGAAACTCATCATCAATAAGATATGAAACTTAACAAATATTAACCAATTCCTTTGGCTATATACAAAAAAAAAGATAGTAACCTTAGTAGCGAACACTTTGGCTCCCCATATGATATAACTCATAATGACATAATCCCTATACATGCCATACTTAAATTAAAATAACTTGGCTATACCAAAATAATGATTGATAGTGTGACCCGAGCTCTGACTTCTATGATTAACGAACTAGCTTGGCGAAACTACAAGGAAAAAAAAAAAGAGAGAAGTAAGCATATATCTTAGTAAGTCTGTATGAAATTCATATAGCAACATATTTGCTCTTAATAAACTCATCCATCATTAAATAAGAACAACATAAATCTCAAGTGCTTGAGCTTACTTACTCATGCTTACCCTTTCTCATCACATATTACATGATAATTTCATACTTGTATTTTAATCATGGTACCTGTATCGCTTAATCACATAGATTAACACTTTCGCTAATGTAAACATAAACTCAAGTCTACATCTTTTTTAATTTGAATAAAGCTCCTTATCAACCTTGAATAACTTATCTTATTACTATCTTTACTTGCTTAGCTTTCTTGTTAGCTCTTTCATACTTGTCTATTTTGCCCGTGAATTACTCGGAATATCAGAGGATACTCAATCTCACTAAACATATGTCTCGATGCCAATGCCATATCCCAGATATGGTCTTACGTGGGATCGCCTCATGATACCAACGCCATATCCCAGATATGGTCTTTCACAAGATTTCTTAACTCGATGTCGATGCCATGTCCCAGATGTGGTCTTACACGAGATCTTCCTTCGGTGCCAAAGCCATGTCCCTAACATGGTCTTACATAGGACCTTCCTTTTATGGTTTCGATGCCATGTCCCATACATGGTCTTACACGAGACCTTTCTTGTTCGATGCTGATGCCATGTCCCAGACATGGTCTTACATAGGATCTACGTTCGGTGCCGACACCATATCCCAGACATGGTCTTATACGAGACCTACATTCCTTGGGTGCCGATGCCATGTCCTTGACATGGTCTTACAGGGCATTTCCTTATCTCATGTTGTGACATAGGTATCCTCGTTATTCCGAATCTTCAACCGGGACTCTTACTTATATGTTTTCATTGATTTTCCTTATTAGACATTGATAATCAACTTCATGGAAGTAATGTACATTATACATCATAATAAGAAATTTTAAACATAAAAAACAAATGTAGCCTTAAATTCATACAAACTTACCTCAGTACTTCACAACATGTGTAGATGTGCAATTTAGTCCCTAACTTTGTTCTTTCCTCAGTTTCGGCCCGGGCTTCGTGTTTCTTGATCTACATTAACAATTTAACTTGTTTAATACTTACATTGACTAAATTGACTCATATTTCATTCTTTGGCAAAAATTACATTTTTCCCGTAAACTTTATCATATTTGCACTTTTGCCCCTGGGCTCGTAAGGTGATTTTCATTCAACTTTCTTGTAATTCAAGCCTAGCCGAATCATATTCTCGACTATAGAAACCTTTAATTTCTACTATTTCACTCATGTATGACCATTTTCATAACTTTTACAATTTGGTCATTACATGGATTTTTCATGAAAATCACTTAGAAAAAGATGTTTATCCTACATCAAACTTTCATAATCTTCCATAAAACATAAAAATACATGCATGTCATACATGGGGTAATTTTTGAACATAAACCCTAGCTCAAAATATAGCTAGAAATAGTTAAATCGAGCTACGAGGATTTCAAAAATACGAAGAGCATTAAAAATGGGGCTATGATGCACTTACTATCAAGCTTGAAGATTGAAAGAAACCCTAGCTATGGAGTCCTAGTGATTTTCGGCCAAGGGGAAGGAAGATGGACACCATTTTTGACTTATTTTCCCTTTTAATTCATTTATTAACTAAATGACAAAAATGCCCTTAATGATCCTTTCTTGAGATTTTTCCTTCCCATGTCCATTTTTGTCCATCTTAACACATAAAGGCCTAATTGGTAAATAAATACCTCTAGTAATTTTTTAAAATTCCGTTTCATACTTAAGTCTTCTAGAATCTCATATTTTCTAGTATTTGCAATTTAGTCCTAATGGACAATTTATTCACTAATTAATAAAATTTCTTCATGAACTTTTCACACAATCATGCAAGCATCTCATAAGCCTTATAAAAATATTTAAAGCATATATTTCTACTTCGGATCTGTGGTCTCGCACCACTATTTTGACTAGGCCCTAAATCGGGCTGTTACAAGTCTACTCACATTGCAATCTTTTAGCTTGTAACTCATTATCAAACTTCTGAGCTTCACAAATTTGCTGAAGAAAAACCGATTTAGCTTTCAACTCTTCTAGAATCGAACCATCATCAGATAAGGTTAACTAAGTATTCATCACTCTCAAAGCAAATGAAGATTTTCTATTCAGAGTATCCATAACTACGTTCACTTTACCTAGATGATAATCAATCACTAACTCATAATCTTTCAGCAACTCGAGCCACCTTCGTTCACGCAAATTCAGATCTTTTTGGGTCATATATTTCAAGCTATTGTGATCGGTAAAGATGTGACACTTTTCACCGTACAAATGATGTTGCCAAATTTTTAATGCGAAAACAATAGCGGCCAACACTAAACCATGCGTCGGGTAATTCTTTTCACGCGACTTGAACTGTCTGGAGGCATAAGTTATCACTTTTCCTTCGTGCATTAAAACGCCACCCAAACCGTTCAAGGATGCATCGCTGAAAATCACAAATTCTTTATCTGACTCAGGTTGAACCAACTCTGGTGCCTCAGTTAACAATGCTTTCAACTGTTTGAAACTCTTTTGACATTTCTCGAACCACTCAAATTTCACATCTTTTTGTAGCAATCTGGTCATCGGTGTAGCAATCATCAAGAATCCTTTAACAAAACGTCGATAATAACCAGCTAACCCCAGAAAGCTTCTAACTTCGGATACATTTCTTGGTGGTTTCCCGTCAACAACTGTAGAAATCTTACTCAGGTAAACTTTTATACCTTCTGCGAAAATTATATGTCCCAAAAATCTAACCTCTAGGAGCCAAAACTCACATTTGCTGAATTTAGTAAATAGCTGCTTATCTATCAAGGTTTGTAGCACAATCCTCAAATGCTCAACATGCTGAGACTCGTCTCCTGAATAGATCAAAATGTTGTCAATAAATACAACCACAAATCTTGTAACACCCCAAACCCGGTCAATACGTTACGACCAAATCTGGATTGTTACAGGAAAAGTAGATTCGAAAGTTTTGGTAAAACATCGTGATTTGAGAAATTATTTAGTTTGGTGAATCCATGTTAAGGGCTGTTTTACAAAAGATCAGTTTGGTTATACATACTTTACCATTTCCTCATTAAGTTACTTAGGAGCTAAAAACGGGTTGATTTTATCAAAACTGAACTTTGAAAATTTTTGAAAGGTGATACTTGAAGTTGATATTGTGGTGCATGATCTTTGGAAACAATATTTGTAGTGCTGAGAAAAATCCCCAAGTTTTAATTATTTGTAGTGGAACATAACATCAAATGTACATACATGCATATAATCAGAAGTATCATCATCGAGAACTTACCAGGTGTCTCCAACCTTACCCACAAAGGTATTTCGACTATCATCGCAGTCAATTCGGCTTTCAGCCTTCACACTTAATAACGTAAATAGTAAAGAAATGTGTGGGTAATACACACCTGATAACACGTAACACTAAGCTTTCTACGTCGATGTTTTCACTAGCAGGGACGACGGCTATTTGCCTATCCCAAGTAGACGTCGGCTCTCTACCACAGCCCAGTGGAAAATCCCGAACTGTCGACACAGCATGCTTCTTAAACTTAGGAGCCGAAACTATGGGTACACTCCCCTCCTGGGCTTGACCGTTTCTTGTATCCATGAAATAGACTTGATCAGAGATCAAAGAGAACCTTTGATTGACTAATCAAGAGATTCGGTTAAAATAGAATATAACAGAAAGAGTCCAAATACGCAAGACTAAAGTACTCTTTACCTTAAGAATCTGAATGAAGAGATGAGATTCAGAAATTGGCTGATCCTCCGACTTTGGACTCAAATTGTTTGGCTAAAGATGTTTCCCGGAATAAGCGTCCCACACGAGAGAAGAAGATAAAGGAAGAGGGGTTAACCAAAATATACATACCAAACCAATTAGCCATTCGGCTTTGGCTACCAAAAATCAAAAGAAGGGAAAAGAGACGAGCAACAGAATCTCTCCTTACCTTAACAACAGAGCCAATTGAAAAGAGTTCCTGGGCAAACTAGGTCGTTCAAAACCACTATCTGTTAACTCTTGCAACTGAGATTTCAACTCTTTCAACTGTGTCAGAGCCATTCTATATGGAGCTATCGATATCAGAGATGTTTCTGGTACTAATTCAATAGCAAACTTAACCTCTCTAATCGGTGGCAACCCTGGTAATTCTTCTAGAAACACATCCGAATACTCACAGACAACTAGCACTAATTCAATCTTAGATTCAGACATTTTTGTATCCAAAACTTAAGCTAAGTAAGCATCACAACATTTTCTCACATATATCTGAGCTGACATCGAGGAAATCACAGTAGGCAGCCCACTCGACTCATCTGATTCAATTTGAAGAATCTCATTGTTCTGACATTTTGATTCAATAGTCTTTCGTCTACAATTCACAATAGCATCATGCAACGTCAACCAATCCATACTCAGAATTACATCAAACTCATCAAAAGGTAATAGCATCAAATCAATCGGAAAAAAGTAACCCTGAATCATTAAAGGACAATTCTTGCAAACTTTGTCAACTAGAACATACTTGCCTAAGGGGTTCGATACTTTAATCACAAACTCAGTAGACTCAACAGACAAACTCTTATTAGCCACCAAATTCATACAAATATACGAATGAGTTGATCTAAGATCAATCAATACAATCACAATAGTTTCATAAAGAGAAAATGTACCGGTGATAACATCGGGTGACGACGCATCTTTGCGACTGAGAATAGCATAAACTCTAGCAGGTGCTCTGGCCTCGGATCTCATAGCGGAGACCTTATTCGTTCCTCTACTACTAGACACATTCCCCGCATTTCTAAGTGGCCTCCCTCTAGTAACTGTGTCGCTCGGTCTTGCATTCTGGAATTTATCTTTCTGATCTAATTCAGGACAATACCGAATGAAATGATATCTGAAACAAGCCCAGACATTCATCCTACATTCACGAGGATGTCGTCTTCCACATTGTTAACATTCAGGTTTATTGTTTCCCACACTGCCAACACTCGATACTAATGTAGCTTGAGCTTTAGAACTTGAGTATTGTTTTCCATGATCTTTGTTTGAATATCCCACTGAAGCATTTGAGCGACTATACAAATCTCGTGATTTCTTTGATAAAGATTGATATGGTTTATTCATTGATCTTTTTCCTCGAATCTCTAGCTTCGAAATCTGCTTTTCTCTTTTCTTTTCCAAGTTCTTCAGCTTTACAAGCTTTGTCAACCAACACAACGATTTTTTTTAATTCACGAATCCTGACTAATAGTTTGATGTCTTCATTTAACCCATCTTCAAGCCTTTTACACATTATGGCCTCAGTTGAAACACATTCCTAAGCATATTTACTGAGTCTCACAAACTCTCGCTCATACTCAGTCACAAACTCTCGCTTTTGATCAATGAACCGTTGACTTATGCATTTCTTTCTAAACTCAGCTTGAAAGAAATCCCAGGAAACTCTTTCTCTTGGCACCACTGACACTAGGGTATTCCACCACTAAGATGCTGGGTCCATCAGAAGTGATATGGCACATTTTGAACACTGTAACAGCTCGATTTTGGGCCTAGTCGGAACAGTGGTTTTGGGACCACAAATTCGACGAGGAAAAATTTATTTTTATTACATTTTTATGGTCTATGATTTCACGAAATGATTTCGTGAAAATTTCGTTCGAAATTTTTGACGTTTGGGCACTCAATTTAGTCAAAAGGACTAAATTGTAAAAAGTGCAAAAGTTGAGTTCTACATGTTAGAGGTGTCCAATTGTTATGAAATTTTAAATTTGAGATACTTAAATGATAATTAGACTGTTGGTTAATTTGTTGGACAAAAATGGATATGAAAAAGGTGAAATAGAATATTTTTAAGTTAGGGGCATTTTGGTCATTTAGTATTTAAAATGAATTAAAAACAAAACTAAAAGTCAGTTTTTGTCCATCTTCAACCCCATGGCTGAATTTCACAAGGGGAAACCATGGCTAAGATTTTTCAAGATTCCAAGCTCGATTGTAAGTCTATTCTAGCCTCGTTTTTAATGATTTTTTACATTTTTCGAAATCCTCGTAACACGATCTCTCTATTTCTACCATTTATTTGAGCTAGGTTTGATGTTTGAAAATTTACCCATATGAGAAATGCTTGTGTTTTGATGTTTAATGGTAGAACATGAATGCTCGGTGTGTAAGAAGCGACATTTACTAAGTGATTTTCGGTGAAATTGTCAAAAAAGACTAGTTTGTAAAAAGTTGTGAAATGTGTGTGGATAAATGGAAATTGTGGATTGCTATAGTTATGAAAATGGTTTTCTAGGCTTAAAATATAAGGAAATTGAATAAAAATCATTTTACGAGCCTAGAGGCAAAAGTGTAAATATGTGAAACTTTAGAGGCAAAAATGTAATTTTCCATAATATGATTTTTGGATCACATAGAATAATGTGACTAATAAATAGACTAAATGTGATATTATAGATCAAAAAAAATGAGGTTCGAACCTAGAACGGGGGAAAAATGAGAAATTGATAATTAGGTCATTCTTTGCCATTTTTGGTGTTGAGGTAAGTTTGTATGTAAATAATGCATCGTTTTTACTAATGTTTTCATGTTTTGATATATTTTATGATATGTGGCTTAATATTGAATGAAATTGACAAAGTATCAAAATGTGAGAAATTTCTCGGTTGAACCTTAGGAATAAAAATGGATAGAAGTGACATACTCACTAGAAACCTATGTGAAATAAGTGATCCGGGTGCTGGTCCGTACGTTCTACGGATGCTGGTCTGTACGTTCTACCGGTGGTTGAGTTATCCGGCATGTGTTACGGATACACGATGGCTTGTGTATGCAGCACTGTATAGTTTCATCATGACCGACAGCTTGTGTGAGCAGACCCGAGATTGTGACTATGTGAAACAAGTGCTAGTCTTATAAGTTCTACCAGTGGTTGGGTAATCTGGCATGTGTTGCGGATACCTGACAGCATGTGTGAGCAGCACTGAGTAGTTACGTATGACCGATAGCTTGTGTGGGCAGACCCGTGAATGTGATTAGTTCGAGAGTAAGCCTATGTGAAAAGTGTGATATGAAGTATCTTTAGCTACAAGTGTGGCACTTATGTGCAAATTTCCATGTATCCGTTATTATTTCGATGCGTTCAACGGGAAATTGACTAAGTGAAAATACATGTGATCATGTAACGACTAAGTGTAATTGAATATGACTATGTGATGAATAAGTGTAGGTATAAGTGTGAAAATTTATGAACAATGTACTCGATATTTGATCGAACCTTCGATAAGATGAAATGGAGTAAGTGAAATTATGAGAAGAGTAAATTTAGCAACAAAACAGTTTTGGACAGCAGCAGTTGTGTGACTTTGAAAAATCATCAAAAAATGGTAGAAATTGAATTAGAGGTTGAATAAGATATGAAATTAAAAATAAATGAGTCTATGTTTACATAAAAGAAATGGTGTACACAAAAGAACTTCATATTCTGTGTTCAAATTTTTGTGATACATGACCAGAATGATGTCGAAATCCCCTGTTCCGACTCTGAAAAATTATTAAAAATTATATAAAAATAATTATGGTCTATAATTTATATTATTAAATTTACTAATGAGTCTAATTTCAAGAGAAAGAAATGGTAATATTATCCAAATTTTGTACGATGAGATAATTAATTTGTAGTGTAGAGGGGTCAGAACTGTCAGACAGCGAAACAGGGGAACTTTAAAGAATAAACTGTACTTATTGGCTAAACCAAAAATTCTGAAAATTTAATGGTAAGAAGATATGTGAGTCTAGTTTCAGGAAAAATTAGCAAATCTTATGTAACACCCCAAACCCGGCCCATACGTCACGACCGAATTCAGAATGCCACTGCGGAAAACGTTTAGAAAGGTTTTGACTTATAAGTTAATTCGTGGAAATTTGTTGTCATTTGTAAAACAGTGTATATTTAAAATTCTAATTAAAACTTTATTGTTACAAAATATCCGGATTATTTGGATTTAAAACTTTAACATATACTTTTAAAATATAAGTTGTTAAAAATAAAAACCATGTCCAAATAGTAATCTAATCATCAATCCATAATAAAAACAGTAACAAATACTATAAGGCCCTTATTACAATAAATGGATACTTAAAATACTGAAAACATAAATTTTATTAAATAAGGAAAACAACTTCTTCTGCATGGGCCACCTTGTATCCACTCCCACCCGGTCCGAGCATCATGCATCACCTGTAAGGTTTGATAAAAAAATTGGGTGAGTCTAACAGACTCAGTGTGTAATTAATCCACTGAATTCCACCCACATGCCAATCCACATATTAACCCACATATCAGATATCAAAGCAACTTATTCACATGATTTCACTTATTGGGCTTGGCCCATATCCATATCACATATCTTATTAAGGCAATTTAATCACATGAGTTCACTTACTGGGCTTGGCCCATTTGCACATTAATCCACACATATTCGGCTTGGCCCATTTCCACATGAATCCATATCACATACTGGGCTTGGCCAATTTCCATATTAATTCACATATCATACCGAGTTATGCAAAATACACCCAACCCAGCCTAGGGTCCATCCTCTACACACCCCTGTATCCAGCCACCACACACCAGGGGATTACTAAATCGCCCTCCAACCACTACACACCAAATTTTGGCAACAAATGCCGTCCAGGCGAACTTAATCGCAAATAATCCACAACGCGACCTTAGTCAGCGCCAATCCACGATGTAGCTCGTAGCTATCATCAAAATCACGATGAGCTCAAAGCCATCATTAACCACGATATGGCACATAGCCTATATCAACCACGATGAGGCACATAGCCACTCATCGAACCACGTACTCGAAGTACACCCTGTCCTTCTTTCATAATCATATCCCACCCATGCACATGCAACATAAATTGTACCATGATAAATAATGATGCATGAGCATGTTCATCAAGCATACCATCGCATATACACATCAATAACCACATTTTATCAAATTTGGTACTTACCTGATTATCGATATACCCCTTAAGGGTATCCATATCATGATGATCACTGCATTTATTAACACATACACATAACACATACAGATAAAACATATAACCCGAAAAACGGTAGGCTAACTACACACCTGATAACTTGAAGTACTACGCTCTCGATCCCGATGCTATCACTAAGCGACACTACGGCAATCTGCCTACTTTCTTGCTCTGATGCTGGCCCACACCCCGGTGGCCAACCCCGAACTGCAGAAACGGATCTCCTCTTAAACATAGGGATAGGGACTACCCCTTGTCCTCCTTGACTGGCATTCACGTCCATCGCAGATCACTTAATCAGAACATTCGGTTAATAGACAAATTACGAGATCTTAATAGACTAAATCACAACTTAACAACCTTACCAAAAATGGATCAAAATCCCGAAAGCTTCCTTTATTCTTGTCGATTTGGCCCTAAAACATCATAGCTAGGATCGGCTAACTTTACTATCAAATGTGGCCTATGGCCGAATACCATGAATCACTTAGTTACTTACCGAAATCCCGAATCACCACTTAACTATGATGCTATTGAAATCCCTGAATGAAACCATATCAAAATCGGTTTAAGCATAAATCCATAGAAAATAACCCTTAGCCGAATAGCACATACCACCGTTCCTTGATGAACCGAATCCCGAGAGGCTCCTTTAATGCTCCCTAACGTTGGCACAAAAGAAACACATTAATATGGCCCTAAGCATATTCGGCCATTCCTAGAAACCAAGGCCTTCCCTTGATTTCGGCATACCAAGAGAAAGAGAAGGAAACCAATTGCTAAAAGGAGTACTTACCACCAACGCTTGCTTGAAGAGATCAAGAGAGAGAGTAGTCGACCAGAGGGAAAAGTGTCTGACTTCCGGCTTTTGAGACTTGCGACAGAAGAAGAAGAATAAGGGCACTTGAGATTTGGCTATGGCTTCATAAAATACAAATAGGAGAATTATCACTTACAAGGTTCGGCTAAGCCTCCAAATGAGGTTGGAATATTCGGCTATCACAAGTATATTTCGGCCTTTGAGAAACTTATGAGAAGAAGAGATGAATACTAAAAAGGTTCGGCTAACCAAAAGAAAAGAAGAGAGCTTGAGAAAGAGGAACAGGTTCGGCCAAGAAGCAAAATAGAGAGAAGAGGAATGAAACACAAATGACCTTAATGCTCTTGAAGTTTCGGTCAACAAACAAAAAGGGAAAAGAAAGCCGAACTAGATGGCTTTTGCACAAGAGGAAAACGGCACAAATGGGAAAAGAGAAAACTAAATTCGGCACCCCCTCCTTATAAGCTTCAAAACCGAAAGTAATCACCAAGAGAGTCCCTTGGCCGGCCACCTTATCTTCACTTATCATATCCCTCACTTTTCTCTCTTATTTTATCTCCTATCTTATCATTTAAGATAAATAAAATAAAACTACATTTATCCTACTCTTTAGACGAATTTTAAAAAGAAAAACAAGTTTATCTTCATCTTTTTGAAAGTCCAATGCCGTCCAACACTCCCCCTTTCTCTGGACGCCATAATGCAAAATAAAAGCCCCACCTTATGCTGCTATCAAGACTTGAACTTGAGCCATTGCCCTTGCTTGAGGCGTCATTCACCAAGGCCCTAAGTGGCGCCTTCAAGCCACTTTACCAAACCCCATCTTTTTGTGACAAAGACTCCCACACAATTTCCTTAAGGCCTCCTTTGCCACGCTTCCCCTTTTTAGACTCAATTTTTAATATTTTTCCAAGGCTTTCTACTACATCCTAGGGTTCTCAAAACCCCTAAAACACACTAAGCCCACTATCACTTGAATTATGCACCAAATGCATAACCCCTAAATCTAGGATATTACAGTTCTACCTTCCTTAAAATAATTTCGTCCTCGAAATTACTTACTAATGACCCATCGCACATCCTACTCACCACACTATGCTACTGCTGCGTACTCTGATCTTAATCAAACTAACACATTTCCTTAGATACCATCTCAAGGTTCGGATTCAAGGTTCCATACACATCACTAGCAACACAAGAACGAACTAGCTCTTATAAAAATCAAGACAATAAAGAGATTCCAGAAATAGGGAACATACCCGATCCTATCTGGCCCAACTTCCCTCTCGCTACGACTGACTGCCTAAACCAACCTTGGTTGCCTCGCATCTGAACCTTCAGCACCTCTACCTGGTGTTCCATGACCTCAGCCGGAACCATTCCTTCCATGGTTCGGACCATAATTCCTTGTCACCTGCTGACCACCTCTGCCAGGCTGCACAAAACCTTGACCTCGAGCCCTATCCATCACTTGAGGACACTGCCTAACCAAATGAGCCTTAGACCCATACCGGAAACACTCCTTACTATTTCCCCAACACTCTCCTGCATGAGTTCTTCCACACTGAGCACATGGATGACTCCGATTTTCAGCAACTGGTACAGGTGCACGTATAGAATTCTCAGTCCTTGGTCTCTTCTGAAAATCTCCAGATGACTCTGATGGTCCAAACTCCTCTTATTCCGGTTCCTATCCTTTTCTCGGTTCTGTCTCACAGTCCTCTTAACTTCCTCAGCTATCTGAGCTTTCTCCACTAGAATAGCAAAGTCTTTCTCTCTTTGCGGAGCAATCAACACTCGCAGCTCATCTCGCAATCCATCTTCGAATCAGACACACCTCTCGTAATCAGTGGCCACGATTCCCTTAGCATACTGACTTAACCGCAGAAATTCCGCTTCATACTCTGCTACCGACATACTTCCTTATACCAAATTTAGAAACGCTTTCCTCTGCGAGTCCAAGTAACTAGCTCCAACGTACTTCCCTTCAAACTTAACCTTGAAATACCCCCAATCCAAACGATCTGCAAGGGTACCTTGTCTGACAGTGAGCCACCATCGATAAGCCTCATCTCGGAGTAGTGAAACAGCACCCTTTAGCTTTTCCTCTGCCGTACAATCCAAATCATCCATGATCCTTTCGACTGCCTCTAACCAATACTCTGCCACGTTCGGAGCCACTCCAGACACTCCTCTGAAAATCTCAGCTCCATTTGCTCTAAGTCTTTTGGGCACTGACTTCCGAGCTCCACTGCCCACATTAGCTCTCGCGACTCGCTCTAGCACTCGCAGCATAGCTAACGATACTGCATCATCTCCTCCAGTCTGATCTTGTTCCTCCGCGCCCACTGCTGGCGGCGGCACATCATTTTTTGACCCATAGCCAGACCCAACCGGTTCCGATACTGTCATTCTACCTCGACCACGTCCACTAGAAGTCATATCTAACATCTCGATTTAATCTGATTAAAAAGTTTTATGCATTAACACTTTTGTTTCACTGTTTATCCGCGAACAATTTTATGAGAAGAAGTTTAGTAGTGGTTCTTTCGATCAATCAAAGTTTCATCCCATGTTCACTATTCTAATTCAGAGAATCACATTCATTCATTCACAACATTCAACACACTACTATGGGCATCTTTGTCCATTTCCAACCCAGGGGTAATTTCGTCATTTTTCCTACAGGGGTATTTTGGTAATAAATCGGGGTCAATTTGAAAATCACAAAAGTCATTTCGAAATTTTGAAATTTTCCAAACTCCTGGATATTTTTGAAAGAAAGATTTTCCAAATCAAGGTATTGCAGAAATTTTGGAAATCGGGGTTATTTCGGTAATTTTGGAAGTCAGGGGCATTTTAGTAAATTTTCCCAAATCAAGGTATCTTGGTATTTTGTAAAATAGGGTTTCTGATATTTTGTAAAGTAAGAATATTTTAACAAAGTTGAGGGTAGTATAGTAATTTTACAACCAGGAGTATTTTAGTAATTTTACCCGCCAGGGGGTATTTGGGTAATTTTGTAAACCGGGAATATTTCAGAAAATTTTACAAAATGGGTTTCTAGCAATCAAAAAGAGTAATTTGAGGATTTTAAAACTAAAGTTTTTATAAAGCAGTATGGCTAGTCCCTTTCGGGTTTTAATTTATTGGGTTTAGCCCGTGAATAAGTCCTCTTGGTTAGGGTGAACCGTTGCTACGCACCAGGTGGGATTCGAGTAAAGAGGAGGTGAGTCGCTAGGACTGCTTAAGTACCAAGCTCTTACCGAATCCACTCCTAGACATGCGCACAATGGTTGCCACACCTTAACTCGGTGACTTACTTCACAGGTTTGTTGGTTGTCCTTAAGTCTTATGTAATTCTGTGTTGGAGTAAGCTAGTCCTAGGGTTCAATAGATCCTAGTTCACTAATCTACGTTCCCAATGCCCATAGAATTTCACATATACAAATCACTTCATTAGTCAGAGGTACTTACCTGGTGGACTTCGGGTCAGAGATACAGGTGCCATGCCAGAATAACCTGAAAAATTTCATGAAAATCCATATTTTTGAAAAGCCTATCTTAAAGAAATGTTTTTGGGCCCAAATCCCTCAAAGCCGAGTTTTGAATCGGGCTCTGATACCAAACTGTAACACCCCAAACCCGGCCCATACGTCACGACCGAATTCAGAATGCCACTACGGAAAACGTTTAGAAAGGTTTTGACTTATAAGTTCATTCGTGGAAATTTGTTGTCATTTGTAAAACAGTGTATATTTAAAATTCTAATTAAAACTTTATTGTTACAAAATATCCGGATTATTCGGATTTAAAACTTTAACATATACTTTTAAAATATAAGTTGTTAAAAATAAAAACCATGTCCAAATAGTAATCTAATCATCAATCCATAATAAAAATAGTAACAAATACTATAAGGCCCTTATTACAATAAATGGATACTTAAAATATTGAAAACATAAATTTTATTAAATAAGGAAAACGACTTCTTCTGCATGGGCCACCTTGTATCCACTCCCACCCGGTCCGAGCATCATGCATCACTTGTAAGGTTTGATAAAAAAATTGGGTGAGTCTAACAGACTCAGTGTGTAATTAATCCACTGAATTCCACCCACATGCCAATCCACATATTAACCCACATATCAGATATCAAAGCAACTTATTCACATGATTTCACTTATTGGGCTTGGCCCATATCCATATCACATATCTTATTAAGGCAATTTAACCACATGAGTTCACTTACTGGGCTTGGCCCATTTCCACATTAATCCACACATATTGGGCTTGGCCCATTTCCACATGAATCCATATCACATACTGGGCTTGGCCCATTTCCACATCAATTTACATATCATACCGAGTTATGCAAAATGCACCCAACCCAGCCTAGGGTCCATCCTCTACACACCCCCGTATCCAGCCACCACACACCAAGGGATTACTAAATCGCCCTCCAACCGCTACACACCAAATTTTGGCAACAAATGCCGTCCACGCGAACTTAATCGCTAATAATCCACAACGCGACCTCAGTCAGCGCCAATCCACGATGTAGCTCGTAGCTATCATCAAAATCATGATGAGCTCAAAGCCATCATTAACCACGATATGGCACATAGCCTATATCAACCACGATGAGGCACATAGCCACTCATCAAACCACGTACTAGAAGTACACCCTGTCCTTCTTTCATAATCATATCCCACCCATGCACATGCAACATAAATTGTACCATGATAAATAATGATGCATGAGCATGTTCATCAAGCATACCATCACATATACACATCAATAACCACATTTCATCAAATTTGGTACTTACCTGATTATCGATATACCCCTTAAGGGTATCCATATCATGATGATCACTGCATTTATTAACACATACACATAACACATACAGATAAAACATATAACCTGGAAAACGGTAGGCTAACTACACACCTGATAACTTGAAGTACTACGCTCTCGATCCCGATGCTATCACTAAGCGACACTACGGCTATCTGCCTACTTTCTTGCTCTGACGCTGGCCCATACCCCGGTGGCCAATCCCGAACTGCAGAAACGGATCTCCTCTTAAACTTCGGGATAGGGACTACCCCTTGTCCTCCTTGACTGGCATTCACGTCCATCGCAGATCACTTAATCAGAACATTCGGTTAATCGACAAATTACGAGATCTTAATCGACTAAATCACAACTTAACAACTTTACCAAAAATGGATCAAAATCCCGAAAGCTTCCTTTATTCTTGTCGATTTGGCCCTAAAATATCATAGTTAGAATTGGGTAACTTTACTATCAAATGTGGCCTATGGCCGAATACCATGAATCACTTACCTTACTTACCAAAATCCCGAATCACCACTTAACTATGAAGCTGTCGAAATCCCTGAATGAAGCCATATCAAAATCAGCTTAAGCATAAATCCATAGAAAATAACCCTTGGCCGAATAGCACATACCACCGTTCCTTGATGAACCGAATCCCGAGAGGCTCCTTTAATGCTTCCTAACGTTGGCACAAAAGAAACACATTAATATGGCCCTAAGCATATTCGGCCATTCCTAGAAATCAAGGCCTTCCCTTGATTTTGGCATACCAAGAGAAAGAGAAGGAAACCAATTGCTAATAGGAGTACTTACCACCAACGCTTGCTTGAAGAGATTAAGAGAGAGAGTAGTCGACCAGAGGGAAAAGTGCCTGACTTCCGGCTTTTGAGACTTGCGACAGAAGAAGAAGGATAAGGGCACTTGAGATTCGGCTATGGCTTTTAATAAAAATAAAATACAAATAGGAGAATGATCACTTACAAGGTTTGGCTAAGCCTCCAAATGAGGTTGGAATATTCGGCTATCACAAGTATATTTCGGCCTTTGAGAAACTTATAAGAAGAAGAGATGAATACTAAAAAGGTTCGGCTAACCAAAAGAAAAGAAGAGAGCTTGAGAAAGAGGAATAGGTTCGGCCAAGAAGCAAAATAGAGAGAAGAGGAATGAAACACAAATGGCCTTAATGCTCTTGAAGTTTCGGTCAACAAACAAAAAGGGAAAAGAAAGCCGAACTAGATGGCTTTTGCACAAGAGGAAAACGGCACAAATGGGGAAAGGGAAAACTAAATTCGGCACCCCTTCCTTATAAGCTTCAAAATCGAAAGTAATCACCAAGAGAGTCCCTTGGCCGGCCACCTTATCTTCACTTATCATATCCCTCACTTTTCTCTCCTATTTTATCTCCTATCTTATCATTTAAGATAAATAAAATAAAACTACATTTATCCTACTCTTTAGCCGAATTTTAAAAAGAAAAACAAGCTTATCTTCATCTTTTTGAAAGTCCAATGCCGTCCAACACTCCCCCTTTCTCTTGACGCCATACTGCAAAATAAAAGCCCCACATTATGCTGCTATCAAGACTTGAACCTGAGCCCTTCCCCTTGCTTGAGGCGTCATTCATCAAGGCCCTAAGTGGCGCCTTCAAGCCACTTTACCAAACCCATCTTTTTGTGACAAAGACTCCCACACAATTTCCTTAAGGCCTCCTTTGCCACGCTTCCCCTTTTTAGACTCAATTTTTAATATTTTTCCAAGGCTTTCTACTATATCCTAGGGTTCTCAAAACCCCTAAAACACACTCAACCATACACTAAGCCCACTATCACTTGAATTATGCACCAAATGCATAGCCCCTAAATCTAGGATATTACATCTTAGTTTGGAGTTCTGTAGCTCGAGATATAAATAATTTAGTGAATGTGACTTGAGTAGACACCTTGAGATGAACATGAATAAATAGTGAAACTATGTGCAATTATGATTGTATTATCTCCAGAATATATTGTGAAGATTTATAAAAGCCTGTTAATAAATCACTTATTATTTACATACCTACTTACTAAGCTATAATCTTACCCCCATTCCTTTCTTTTTTCCTATAGTGTCATAGATGCTGGCTCGAGTTGGAGGTCGTCGAAGATTCTATCACACTAAGAAGCTATGGGTTGGTATCGATGATTTTAATTCTAGATTTTTAAGCCTATGGAATGTATAGGGACTTGGTCATTTGTGTACATGTTATTATGACTTGGCCTAGAATATTGGCCTATGCTAATTGAAGGTCATTGTTGTATAAGGCCATTTGATATTTGTTATGTTATAAGTCTATGATGAAGCATTACATGGATGTGCATGCTTGTTTGGGTTGGATGAGTGAATGTGTGATAATTATATGTGGCAAATACTAAATGTGAATGGTTGAGTAAGTTATATGCTATGGTTAGTTCAGTGTATGTGTGGTTGTGCATGATGAATGTGATTTGTAAATGGTATGTGGATGTTTGAATGCTTAATAATACCATGTTGTGTGATGATAAAGTTGTATAAGTGTATAAGCGTTTTGGGGTGGCAAAGGGCTTGGTAAATAGCTTTACTTGTGGCCACATGGCCATGTGCCCAGGGTGTGTGAAGTCTGCACTTAATTTTCAGAAATTCGAAATGCCACACGGCCTAACACACGGGTGTGTATCTCGGCTGTGTGAAGGACATGGCCTTGGACACGGGCGTGTGCCCCTGTTTTTTAAGAAATTTTCTAATGTTTTCCAAAGTTCTCGGTTTAGTCTCGGACCACTTCCAAAGTATGTATTGGGCCCTGTAGGCCCTATTTAGGGACTCAAAGATAAAAATTTGAAAACTTTTAATTTGGATGAAATTTTATAACTCGGTTTAATACGTTTACAAGTGTATGTGTTCTGGTAATGCCTCATACCCTATTCCGGCGTTGAGTACAGGTAAAGGGTGTTACAAACATTCAGCCGGTGTGCAAGAAAGTTCATCAAATACTTTGATAGTATTTTCAAGCCAAACTCAGCTGTCTCAGGATCGTCGTCAATCGTAGTTCTAAACTCTTTGGCCCCGTATTTTTGAATCTTATCAACTGGTGGCTTATTCAGTCGTAAAAGTTCTACCCCTTGAGGAGTTATAGGAACCGGTTGAGGATTAGGTGGGGGTGGAGGTTGTTGAGCAGCTGGATTTATTCAAACAAACTCTGTGAACCACTTGTTTCTCATCTGGAAGAAGGCTTCTTTAGCCTCTCCTCCCTAGCTATCTGATATGGGTCTAGACTCTGATTGCACTACTCCGTGAACGGAGGCAGGCATATTACTTTCTACATCATCAACTACAGCTCGATTGGGATCCATTTACTATATAAAAACACGATCTAAATTGTTAGGAGATATCACACTATCACAGGTTATATATGGCATGTATAGCTAGACTCTCACATACGCTACGTTAGTCCTAGAATCGACTAAACCATAGCTCTGATACCAATAAATGTAACACCCCTCACTCGAATTCAATGCCGAAATAGGGTTATGGAGCGTTACTGGACATATCATACAATTACACATACATTTCAGGTGCATTTTTCAAATTTCATATAATCAGCAATCAACAACATTCATATAGTCCCTAAAACGAGCCTACGAGGCCCAAAACATGCATTCAGGGTGGTTCAAGACTAAATCGGTAACTTTAGAAACTTCTTGAACACTTGGAAAATTTCTCCAAAAACAGGGGACACACGCCTATGTGGCCCAGCCGTGTGTGTCACGCTGCCAAAGACATGCCCGTGTCACAGGCCATGTGGACATTCAAAATAGGAGCACATGGCCATGTCCCAGCCCGTGTCAGACCCCGTGTAACTCTCAGACTTAGATCGCACGACCAACACACACACCCTTGTGACCTAAAGACGGCTACACACGCCCGTGTGCCAGGCCGTGTGCTAGGCCGTGCCAAACCTATAGGGTATACTGACTTATGCTACACGGCCAGGTCATACGCCCGTGTGTGAGGCCGTGTGGGGCATACTGACTTGGTTTAATTTCATCACCAAGGGGCACACGACCGTGTAACCTGACCCTGTATCACACACGGTTGAGACACACGCCCGTGTCTCTGCCCGTGTGGACAAAAATAGGCTATTTACCAAGCCATTTTGCCACCCAAATTTGTATACACCTACACCAAACCAAATGGCACCAAAACATAACATATATAGGCATTCAAACCAACTAAATCAAGCCTATATCATGCCAACTCAACTCCATTATCCATATTATACACAAGTCACAAAATAGACCATTACATTATACCAAATTCACATATACAATTCAACTAATTAAACATTTTCAAACATGCATCATTACGCTCAAATTCACAATCATATATCTCCTCTAGTATCAACCATTTGATATCCACAATATCTACCATCAATAAGTATCACAAAGCCAACCTCAATCACATAACATAGGCCTTATGCACACATATATATATACATAACCATACTAATCAAATTAATCCAACTTTCATGGCTATATATACAAACAAAACCATAGACATTTACAAGTCAATTCAAATGGCTAAATCCATCATCAAATTATATACCAACATGACCAAAGTTTCTATACAAGCCATATATTCTAAAAACAAAAAGAACGGAGGGTTCAGCTCTAGCAGAAAAAAGATGAAGAAAAAGTGAAGCCTTCAAATGACTTCAAATGCCCAAGATGCTAATGACGAAAAGAAATGAGAAAAGAACCCTCACTCACTAACCACAATTTCGGCTCCTCTCAAGCCCAAAACCGAAAATGCACACTAGAAAATTGAAAACCTATGTTACCACACTAAAATTCGGCACCCCCTAATCCAAAACACAAACCACTTCCCCTCCACTAAGACTTTGAAATCCGGCCAACACCTCCAATAGCCATAACTCCCCTTTTCTTCTCCTACTTTTTCTCCCGTCCACTCATTTGAATTAGAAGACCAATTCAAATCTCTCCCAACACCTCCTAGCCACTTATTTCAAATTCCAAGTCTCCATCTACCAACCAACCTGAAGAGTCCAAATGAAAGCCACCTCCTCAGCCTCCTAACGCAAAAAGAGACTCCCAAAAGCTGCCAATGTGCCTTGAACCCTGGACCTTCTTCCCTCCTGTGGCGTCATTCCCTTGCATGCTGTGTGGCGTTCCCTTGCCACTCTTCCACTGCACTTCCTTGTGTCACCAACGCGAACTAAAATCCCTTAAGTCTTACCCTATTTTGCTATCCCCTCAAAGGTACCCAAAACTAAAATTTCACCTAGGCTTTGGCTTAACCCCGAGCCTTCCTGAGGCCCCCAAACACAAACAAACAACAAGCATAACACATCGATACACAGAAAATATAAAATATGCAAAGCCCCTAAATCCCGGATGTTACAGCTCTACCCCCTTAAAATAATTTCGGCCTCGAAATTTACTTGATCAAAAGAGTTGAGGGTATTGCTGACGCATCACATCCTCTGGTTCCCACGTTGCTTCCTCTGACCCATGATTCCGCCACAGAACCTTCACCAAAGGAACCGATTTCCTACGCAACACTTTGACGTCCCGATCCAAGATCTGCACTGGTTCCTCCTCAAAAGATAAGTCCGGGCTTACCTCAATTTCCTCCACTGGTACAACATGATAGCGTCTAAGCATGGAACATGAAATACGTCATGGATCTGACTCAACTCTGAAGGTAACTCGAGCTGATAGGCCACTGGTCCCACTCGCTTCAACACCCGATAAGGTCCGATAAACCTGGGGCTCAACTTACCCTTCCGACCAAATCTTAACACTTTCTTCCATGGCGACACCTTTAAGAAAACCTTGTCACCTACCGCAAATTCTATGTCTCTCCGCTTTAGATCAGCATAGGACTTCTGCCTATCTGAAGCTTTCTTCAATCGAGCTCGAATCACCTTAACCTTGTCCTCCGTTTCAGCAACCAACTCTGGACCCAACAACCGACGCTCACTCAACTCTGTCCGACACGTAGGTGTACGACACTTCCGACCATACAGTGCTCCATACGGTGTCATCTAAATACTCAACTGATAGCTGTTATTATACGCAAATTCCGCCAACGGTAGAAATTCCTCCCAACTACCCCTGAAGTCTAAGACACAGCCCCTCAACATGTCATCCAAAATCTGAATCACTCTCTCCGACTGTCCATCAGACTGTGGATGAAATGCTGTGCTGAAGTCTAACCTTGTCCCCAGTGCTTGATGCAATGCCTTCCAGAAACTTGAAGTGAATCTAGGATCCCTATCTGAGATGATAGACACTGGTACCCCATGCAACCTTACAACCTCCGCCACATACAGCTTAGCCAACCTTTGCAGAGAATAATCAACCCGGACCGGTATGAAATGAGCAGACTTTGTCAAACGGTCAACTATCACCCACACTGAATCCTTCCTAGTAGGCGTAAGAGGTAGCCCACTAACAAAGTCCATCGTGACCCTTTCCCACTTCCACTGCGAAATCTTCACCGGTTGCAACAATCCCGAAGGCAGTTGATGTTCTGCCTTTACCTGCTGACACGTCAAACACTTACCCACAAATTCGGTTACTTCCCGCTTTAAACCCGACCACCAAAACTGTTCTCACAAATCTCAGTACATCTTACTACCCCCAGGATGCATAGCGTATGGACTGCTATGTGCTTCCTGAAGAATCTTCTGCCTCAAATCCACATCTTTTGGCATGCAAACCTTCCCACGGAAACATAAAACTCCGTCACTGTTCAAGCTGTAACCCTCAATGCCACCATCTTGTACTTGTAGAAGTCGAGCACTCCAGACATCATCCATCAACTGTTTCTCTTTAACCTAATTCACCCATGTCGGCTTCACTTGCAGTTCCGCTAATAAACTTCCGTCATCATACAAACTAAGGTGGGCAAACATTGCTCTTAATTCTGATATTACCTTATGGCTCAACGCGTCTGCCACCACGTTAGCCTTACTCGGATGGTACTCAATCGAGCAATCATAATCCTTTAACAGCTCGATCCACCTTCTCTGTCTTAGATTCAACTCCTTCTGGGTAAGGAGGTATTTCAGACTTTTGTGATCCGTGTAGACAATAGACTTCTCCCCATACAACTAATGTCTCCAATTTTTCAGGGTGAAAACCACTGCAGCTAACTCCAGGTCATGCGTCGGATAATTCACTTCGTGAGGCCTCAGCTGTCAAGAAGCATACGCTACTACCTTCCCCTCTTGCATCAGCACACATCCTAACCCTGTATGCGACGCATCACAATAGACAGTAAACTCTTTCCCTACTTCAGGCTGAATTAACACTGGAGCCTCTGTCAAAATCCTCTTTAGCTTCTCAAAACTTTCTTGCTGTTTGTCAGACCACACAAACGGAACCCCTTTTCCTAACAACTTGGTTAACGGTGTCACAATCAGAGAGAACCCCTCCACAAATCTTCTATAATACCCAGCTAAACCAAGAAAACTCCGAATCTCTGCCACAAACTTAGGTGGTTTCCAGCTCAATACAGCTTCAATCTTCCGAGGGTCCACCTTGATCCCCTCAGCTGACACCACATGTCCCAAAAAGGTAACTTCCCTTAGCCAAAACCCGCACTTACTAAACTTTGCGAACAACTGCTTCTCCCTTAGAATTTGCAAAACCACTCGAAAATGTGAATCATGCTCCTCCTCGGACTTCGA
Source organism: Gossypium australe (assembly GCA_005393395.2). Lineage (NCBI taxonomy): Eukaryota > Viridiplantae > Streptophyta > Magnoliopsida > Malvales > Malvaceae > Gossypium > Gossypium australe. Next base: position 97,174,548 of record CM016626.1, on the reverse strand, counting down.
GTACACCAGAATATTGTCTAAAACACTACAACGAACCGATCCAGATATGGTTGAAAAACCCGTTTCATCATATCCATAAACGCTGCTGGCGCGTTGGTCAATCCAAACGGCATCACCAAAAATTCGTAGTGACCATAGTGAGTACGAAATGTCGTCTTATGAATATCCGCCTCCTTGACCTTAAGCTGGTGATACCCCAACCTCAAATATATCTTGGAGAAGACCGAAGCCCCTTTGAGCTGGTGAAACAAGTCATCTATCCTCGGCAGTGGGTACTTGTTCTTGATCGTCAACTTATTCAGCTGACGATAATCAATACACATTCACATTGATCCGTCCTTCTTCTTAACAAAAAGCACGGGTGCTCCCCAAGGCGATACACTTGGTCGGATAAAACCCCGGTCCAACAACTCCTGAATCTGCACTTTCACCTCCACTAACTCCTTCGTCGCCATTCTATACGGGGCAATAGACACTGGCGCTGTCCCCGGTAGAAGGTCAATACCAAACTCCACCTCACGATCTAGAGGCAATCCCGGAAGCTCTTCTGGAAACACATTGGTAAATTCTTTCACCGTTCGAACATCCCCCACAACTGATTCCTTGGCCTCCAAAGCACAAACATGAACCATGAATGCCTTACATCCCTTCCTCACCATTCTGTCAGCCTTCAAGACAGATACCACATTGGATAGGTAATCCCTTCTCTCGCCTATCACCACCACCTCTAAACCCTCTACGGTTCTCAACACCATACGCTTGGCTGCACAATCCAGATTTGCTTGATACTTCACTAACCAGTCCATTCCCAAGATCAAATCGAACTCCCCAAACGGCAGTTCCATCAGATCAGCCCGAAAAAATACCCCTTGAACTTCCAGGGGTACATCCTTATATAGTTTGTTCACTACTATAGTTTGTCCCAGAGGGCTAACTACAGTCATCTCCGTAGCAGAAGTTTCATAGTCTAAGTTTAAGGTCCCCTCTATAACACTAGCAACATAAGAGTGCGTCGAACCAATATCAACCAAATCAGTATAAGGTGAACCATAAATTAGAAATGTACCGGTTATGACGCCCGGTGCATCGCCCTCCTCTCGACGCCTAGCCGCATAAACCAACCCACGCTATCTTGCGTCAGTGTTACTAGCACCCCTACTAGGTGCTCCACAGCCCCGACTGAAACCATTACCTCCTCTGGCTGGGTGACAACCCCTCGGCAATGGCTGACCACCCCTCCTGACCTGATCATAATCTTGCCCTGCTGGCTGTACCTGATCCACCCATGGACAATCCTTAATCATATGCTCCATAGATCCACACCTGAAACATCCTCTAGTTCTCCTCCTGCACTCCCCAAAATGCACCTTCCCACACAAAGCACATGGTCGATACTGACCCCCTGCAGTAAATGTCAGAGCACGAGCCGACCCATTAGACCTAAGCCTTTTCTGAAAACCCCCAGATGAACTTGACGACCCAAAACTCCTCTAATTCCTACCCCGTTCCTTATCCCTATCCTGTCTTTCGATTTGCTTCACCTCCTCAGCTATCTTAACTTTCTCAACCACAACAGCAAAGTCTCTCTCCCGCTGCGGTGCTATCAATACCCTTAACTCATTCCACAGTCCATCCTCGAACCGTACACAACATTCATAGTCAGTTGCTACCATTCCTCGAGCGTAACGACTCAAGCGTAGAAACTCCGCCTCATATTCGGCCACAGTTTTGCTTCCTTGAACCAAATTCAAAAATGCCTTCCTCTTGGCATCCACATAGCTGGCCCCAACGTACTTCCCTTGAAATGACACCTTAAAGAAATCCCAGTCGATCCGTTCTGCTGGAGTACCCTCCTTCACCATAAGCCACCACTGATAAGCCTCGTCTCGAAGAAGAGACACCACCCATTTCAACTTCTCCTCTACCGTGAAGTCGAGATCGTCCATTATGCGCTCACTTGCCTCTAACCAATACTCAGCTGTATTAGGGGCTATGCCAGAAACACCCCTGAACATTTCCGCTCCATTGGCTCGAAGTCGTTCAGACACAGATTTCTGAGCCCCAGCACCCAAACCTGCTCCAGCAACTCTCTCCAAAACCCGTAGCATTGCCTGAGACACCGCATCGTCTCCACCCGTTTGATCCTAATACTCTGCTTCCGCGGCTAGCGGTAGCGGTATTTCGTTCCCTGACCCATGACCAGACCCTATTGGTTCTGACACTGCCATCCTGCCTCTACCGCGTCCACGCGCATTACGTCCACGTCCTCTACTACTCATCTCTAACGTATCGTCTTAATCTGATTTAGAAATTTTATGCATTAGCACTTCTTTCCACTGTTTATTAAAAAGAAATTTTTTAAAGTGTAATTATGAGTAGTTTCCACAATTCACACACAACCTAAAAGTTTCCATTTCTAAAGTATAGTTCCTTAGTTCTAAAATCCATGGCAATATATCCACATGGCACATCCAATTCAAACTTAATCAGAAACTTACCTGGCGGACTTGGGCTGGAGACGTAGGAGCCATGCTAAAAGTCATGTATTTCATTTTACTATGTTTTAAAACCATTTTTGGAAAACCTTTTGAACCCAAAACCTAAAGACGAGCTTCTGAACCTGGCTCTAATACCAAATTGTAACACCCCAAACCCAGCCCAAACACCACAACCGGATCTGGCACGTTACTAGAAAGAATTTGTAAATCACTGCGCGTCATTAAAGGGAAACCTTTGTTGGGGATCTCAAATTCATTTAGAAACTTGGTAAAATTTTCTTTTCCTATGTTAACCGGGTTTAGTTATCCAAACTTCCAAAATCAGGTGACTTTAAAAATCCACGTTATTTGTTTAAGCTATGAAAGTTTTGCCAAAATAGTTTACTTAATAATTTAATTGCAAGAAAACTTTGTTGCCTTTGTGTTTTTTTTTTATAAAACATATAGTTATTTCGTTTGACTGTATAACTCGAGTGTCTAAAACTTAAAATCCCGAAATTTAAAACCGAATAGCAGCAGCCTTATTACAAAATGAAAACACCAATTATTAAAAATAAGTAAAGTTCTTTACTGAAACTAAAATAAATCCATGCATGGCCGCCCTGTGCTCCTCTCCAGCCCGGTCCATTGCATTATGAGCTACCTGAAAAATGTTAACAACGGGGTGAGTTGTGGGACTCAGTGTGCAACACTCATGCACCATCAAACCGGGCCTTAGCCCTATAGAACAGAATAACATAATATTGCATATACAGAAAGTGATGCAGAACCCATCCCCAATCCTAAATTTCCATCCGCTACACACCATCCGTACCTGCCAATCACACCGATGGGGATTTCTACAACCAACCCTCACCGCTACACACCATTGATGGCAGTCATGCTGCTCATCATCAAGATCGTGACATAGTCACTACAACAGATCATGGAGAGCCACTGCAACAGATCGTGGCAGAGCCACTACAACAGATCGTGGCTGAGCCACTACAACACTTCCCCTTCCATCACATATTCCCAAACCCCATACAAACATAAAATACAGATGAATGGATCCAACAAATTTCAACAAGCCCGTACAGAATACCCATATCATAGATCGAATTATTTCACCATAACCACTTACTTTATCATAACAGAAATCACTAACCTGATGTTTCGCATACACCCTCCACTGGTGTCTCATTAGCCATACCGAACTTTCGGCATTTAACAGTATATTATAACAGATTAACATAGCAACAAAGATGGTGGGAGTAGTTACACACCTGATTACATGCAAAACTAAGCTATCTACGACGCTGCTATCACTAGCTGAAATCACGGCTATCTACCTACTACTCTACTCGAAAGCTGGCCCACAACCCGGTGGCCAATCACGAACTGCAGACACTGCTTTCCTTTTCAACTTAGGGATCGAACCCGAAGGTTTACTTCCCTCCCCAATCTGCGTATTTCTTGCATCCATCAAAAGCCTCGTTCAAAAACCCACTACGAGAGATATGATTTGAGTATCCGCCACCAAGGTTAAAACGACAGATAAACACTAAATCGATTAATAGAACCACTAGAAGAAATCTCCTTACCTAACTTGACAAAAGACGAAGCTTTTGGCTTGATTCACTGGTCAAGCGAATTCTGAAGATTCGCAAACCGAACTTGACACCACTTCCACCTATAATCGGCCAATCATCCAAGCATCAGGCCAAATAGCCATTTGACTTTGGCTTCTCTAAAACCGACAGAGATAACAAAATAGGAGAAAACACTACCTACCTTAACCTCTCTGAGAATTCGGCACACACTGACAAGGCAAAGAGAATTCGAAAAACTCTGAGATGATGATTCGGCCAAACCACAGAATAAAGGAGAAATGGATACAAACCGAAAATAAAACAAAAGAACCTTATTGGAGGCTTAAGAGTTTCGGCTTTTGAGAAAGTATCGATGAAGAAAAGAGAAGATGAGAAAGAAATAGAAGGAGATGAGAAGGTGATACGAATGGTGGAAAAAAATAAGAGTTTCGGTAAGGGCTTAGGTAGATTCGGCTTTTAAAAGGGGTGAAGAAAAGATAAAACAAACAGGTATTTCGGCTTTAAGGAGAATGGAGAAGAGATGAGCAAATGGGTAGGGAAGATTCGGCTAACACCAAAAGGAAAAAGAAGAAGAAACCAAAGGGTTTTGGCTTTGCAGAAGAAATTGAGAGAAGAGAAAACAAAAACAAAGGAGGGTTCGGATCTAGCAGAAAAAAGATGAAGAAAAAGTGAAGACTTCAAATGACTTCAAATGCCCAAGATACTAATGCTAAAAAGAAATGAGAAAAGAACCCTCACTCACTAACCATAATTTCGGCATCTCTCAAGCCCAAAACCGAAAATGCACACTAGAAAATTGAAAACCTATGTTGCCACACTAAAATTCGGCACCCCCTAATCCATAACACAAACTGGCTTCCTCTCAACTAAGACTTTAAAATTCGGCCAACACCTCCAATAGCCATCAACTCCCCTTTTCTTCTCCTACTTTTTCTCCCGTCCACTCATTTGAATTAGAAGACCAATTCAAATCTCTCCCAACACCTCCTAGCCACTTATTTCAAATTCCAAGTCTCCATCTACCAACCACCCTGAAGAGTCCAAATGAAATCCACCTCCTCAGCCTCCTGACGCAAAAAGAGACTCCCAAAAGCTGCCAATGTGCCTTGAACCCTGGACCTTCTTCCCTCCTGTGGCGTCATTCCCTTGCATGCTGTGTGGCGCTCCTTTGCTACTCTTTCACTGCACTTCCTTATGTCACCAACGGGAACTAAAATCCCTTAAGTCCTACTCTATTCTGCTATCCTCTCATAGGTACCCAAAACTAAAATTTCACCCAGGCTTCGGCTTAACCCCGAGCCTTCTCGAGGCCCCAAAACACAAACAAACAACAAGCATAACACATCGATACACAGAAAATATAAAAGATGCAAAGCCCCTAAATCTCGGATGTTACACAAGGAATTGACTGTGGAAGATGTCAGAAAAATGAAGGAGTTTTTCGATGTTTTTCCATAGGAGCTTCCAAGGTTACCTCCAGATCGCGAGGTGGAATTCGGTATTGATCTTTTTTCGGGAACAATGCCAGTGTCTATTGCCCCATATAGAATGGCACCGAAGGAGTTAGTGGAACTGGAACTGCAGATTCAAGAACTGTTGGACCGTGGTTTTATCCGACCCAGTGTATCACCGTGGGGAGCGCCGGTGTTGTTCATGAAAAAGAAGAACGGGTCGATGCGTATGTGTATTGACTACCGCCAATTGAATAAATTGACGATTAAGAACAAATACCCGCTGCCAAGGATTGACGATTTGTTCGATCAACTTAAGGAGGCTTCAGTCTTCTCGAAGATAGATTTGAGGTCAGGATATCATCAGCTTAAGGTCAAGGAAGCAGATATTCATAAGACGGCGTTTCAAACTCGCTATGGTCACTATGAGTTTTTACTGATGCTATTTAGGTTGACGAATGCACCAGCTGCATTTATGGATATGATGAACCGGGTATTCCAACCCTATTTGGACCAATTTTTGGTAGTGTTCATAGACGATATCCTGGTATATTGTAAGATGGAAGGGAGCATGATTCACATCTTCGGGTGCTCCTGCAGATTTTGAGGGAGAAGCAGCTATACGCCAAATTCAGTAAGTGTGAATTTTGGTTGAAAGAAGTTACCTTTTTGGGTCATGTTGTATCTGTAGAGGGGATTAGGGTTGATCCCCGAAAAGTTGAAGCTGTGTTGGACTGGAAACCGCCTAAGACCGTGGTGGAGATTCGAAGTTTCTTAGAATTGGCTGGGTACTATAGAAGGTTTGTTGAGGGGTTCTCCTTGATTGCGGCACCCTTAACTAAGTTGTTGCGAAAAGGGGTATCATTTGTTTGGACTGCTAAGCAGCAGGAAAGCTTTGAGAAACTGAAAAGGATCTTAACGGAAGCTCCAGTTTTGATTCAGCCTGAGGCTGGGAAAGAGTTCGTTGTTTATTATGATGCTTCACACACAGGGCTAGGGTGTGTGCTGATGCAAGAAGGGAAGGTAGTTGCGTATGCGTCTCGGCAGTTAAGACTGCATGAGACGAACTATCCCATGCATGATCTGGAGTTGGCTGGGGTAGTGTTCGCTCTGAAGATATGGAGACATTACCTGTACGAGGAGAAGTCCATTATCTACACGGACCACAAGAGTTTAAAATATCTCCTTACGCAGAAGGAGTTGAATTTAAGACAGCAAAGGTGGATTGAACTATTGAAAGACTACGACTGCTCGATTGAATACCATCCGGGTAAAGCTAATGTAGTGGCAGATGCATTAAGTCGGAAGGTAATATCGGATTTGAGGGTGATGTTTGCCCATCTTAGCTTGTATGATGACGGGAGTTTGCTAGCTGAACTTCAGGTGAAGCCGACTTGGATAACTCAGATTAGAGAGAAGCAGATTGTGGACAACGTGTTAGGTGCTCGCCTTCTGCAAGTACAGAATGGTGGGGTAGGGGATTATAGTTTGAATAGTGATGGGGTTTTGTGTTTCCGTGAGAGGGTTTGCATGCCGAAGGATGTTAAGTTGAGACAGATGATTCTTCAGGAGGCGCATAGTAGCCTTTAAGCTATGCATCCTGGTAGGAGTAAAATGTATCGAGATTTACGTGAACAGTTTTGGTGGCCTGGACTGAAGCGGGAAATTATTGAGTTTGTGGATAAGTGCTTGATGTGTCAGCAAGTGAAAGCAGAACATCAATTGCCTTCGGGGTTATTGCAACCGTTGAAGATTCCACAATGGAAGCGAGAGAGGATCACGATGGACCTTGTTAGTGGGCTACCTCTTACGCCTACTAAGAAAGATTCGGTATGGGTGATTATTGATCAGTTGATGAAGTCTGTCCATTTCATACCTGTTCGTGTCGGCTATTCTCTGCAGAAGCTGGCTAAGCTGTATGTGGCAGAGGCTGTGAGGTTGCATAGGGTACCAGTGTCGATCATATCGGATAGAGACCCTAGGTTTACGTCGCGTTTTTGGAAGGCGTTGCATCAAGCATTGGGTACAAGACTAGACTTCAGCATAGCATTTCATCCACGGTCTGATGGACAGTCTGAGAGGGTAATTCAGATTTTGGAAGATATGTTGAGAGGCTGTGTTATTGACTTCAGGGGTAGTTGGGAAGAGTTTCTATCGTTGGCAGAATTCGCATACAACAACAGCTACAGTATAGTATTTTGATTGCGCCCTATGAAGCGTTGTATGGACGGAGGTGTCATACTTTGACTTGCTGGACAGAGTTGGGTGAGCGTCGGGTGTTGGGTCCGGAATTGGTTTTGGAGACAGAGGAGAAAGTTAAGTTGATTCGAACTCGATTGAAGGAGGCTTTCGACCGGCAGAAATCCTATGCTGATCTGAAGCGTAAGGATATAGAGTTTACAGTGGGTGAGCAGGTGTTCTTGAAAGTTTTGCCTTGGAAGAAAGTTTTAAGGTTTGGGCGAAAAGGCAAGCTAAGTCCCAGGTTCATCTGGCCTTACCGGGTATTGAAACGTGTAGGACCAGTGGCGTATCAGCTTGTGTTGCCTTCAGAATTGAAACAGATACATGATTTGTTCCATGTCTTGATGTTCAGGCGCTATCGTTCGGATCCGTCTCACATTGTGCCAGTGGAGGAGATTGAGGTAAGACCAGACCTGTCTTTTGAGGAGGAACCTGTGCAGATCCGAGATCGAGATGTTAAACTGTTAAGGAGAAAGACAGACCCATTAGTTAAAGTTTTGTGGTGGAGTCACGGTTCAGAAGAGGCCACATGGGAGCCAGAGGATGGTATGCGGTAGCAATATCCTCACCTCTTTTAACTAGGTAATTTTGAGGCTGAAATTTCTTTTAAAGGGGGTAGAACTATAACATCTGGGAATTAAGGGCTTTGTACCTATTATGTTTCTGTGTGTTTGGTATGCTCTGTCTGTTAATTTGTTATGTTTGGGGGCCCCGGGGAAGCTCGGGGTTAAGCCGAAGCCTTGGTGAAAATTTCATTTTTTTGAGCATCTTTAGGGGAGAACTAGCTGGGACAGGCTTTAAGGATTATTGCTTGTGTTTGTTGACACAAGGAAAGGAGTGGTAAAGTAGCAAGGAGATGCCACTTAGGATACAGGTAAGTGACGCCTCATGGGAGCAGTGAGGGAGCAGGTTCGAGTCCCATAGCTGGCTTTTTGGAGAATTTCTTTTTGGCGTCAGAATGGAAGGTAGATGGGGTTAGGCATAAAGGTTTAGGTGGATAGAATGCTAGCACAAGTTGAGCAAGAGTAAAGGTGGTGTGGCATCATTTGCAAGAACTAAGGGGGAGGAGTTCGAATCTCACCTGCAGCACAATCTGCTTAATTTTTGTGCTGATCAGGTAAGGGTGGAAGAGTTCAGCTGGTACTCTATTAGAGGAATTAAAGACTCATTCAAACGCATTTGAATGAGTGGAGGAGAGGGGATTAAGGAGAGAATCAAGGAGGAAACATGGGGATTGAGGTGAGAGGGGAGTTGGCCGAATTTTGGGTAGTGTTAGGGGGAAAATTCAGTCACATGAGGTCTTTGGGGGGAGGAGAACATTTGGTGTTTGTAGGGGAATAGGTACCGAAATTCTTAAAGGTGTTTGCAAATTTTTAGTGTATAGAGTATTCTCTTTTATTTTTGGCATTGTGTGCTTTCTGTTTCTTTCAACTTTTCTCTCTGTTTACCGAAAACTCTTAATCCTTTTTGTTCATCTCTTCTTTTGCATTTGCTGAAACTTTCTGGTACTTCGATTCCCTTCTTTTCTTTTCTCCACTCCTTCCATTTACTTCTTTTCTTAAGTTCCATTTTCTTGCCGAAACTTCCTAGTTACCATTTCCCTTTTTCGTTTCATCTCATTCTAGAGACAGGTGTTGTCGAATCCTCATTTACCCTCTAGCCTTCTCTTTTCTTTATTGCGAAGTCATCCCTCATCTCTGTGGTCGCTAGTTTGGATGAGGGCCAAACCATTTCTTCTCTCTACGTTAGTAGTCATTATTTGAGAGGCCGAATCTAGTGAATGCTAATACACCCTTCTGACCCATCCAATCGGCATTTCCTAGTTCTGGTAAGGATTCTTTTCCTGCTATTACTTTTAATTCTTTTCCTACTCTTGTTGTTTGTTAAACCAAAGAGGGTTCTCTTTCATAACTGATTATTTTGTTCTTGATGCGTAACACGTTTTTCCATCTCTTGTCCAAACCGAATATCAAGAGGAGAAGTCCTAAGGCTTTTTTGGTTGCCGAAACTCCTTGCTAAGCGGTCTCGTTTGCTCACGTTAGTAGCAAAGGTAGGGGATTTCTCTTTAGTCTTCCGATTGCTCTCTTATGGTTGTTCTCTACTTTAGTTAGATACCATTGTTAGATAACCCTTGTTTCCAATATAGTACGGTATTGACCAAAGACTCTTTCATGGATGCGAGTGCCAGTAAATCGAAGGTGGAAAGTGTACTTGTAGTCCCGGTTCCTAACTTTAAAAGGCGTGCGGTGTCGACAGTTCGAGATTTCCCGCCAGGGTGTGGTAGAGAGCCGACATCGGCTTAGGATAGACAGATCGCTGTCTTACCTGCAAGTGAGGGTGTCAACAACGTTGAGAGTATAGTTCTTTGCGTGTTCAGGTGTATAATTTCTCACACCTTTTTCTGTTGTTTTAAATGTGCATATGCTCTATTGAATGCCGAAACTTCGGCATTGGCTATTGTTTTAACCATGGAAGGTAAAATCAAGACATCAGGTTAGTGACTTCTGACTTTGCTATATATATGATTCTACTGACATGATTGTACGTACACTCTGAGCATCTGATATATGTTAATATCTGTTGCATTCATACACCATGATTCCATGTTCGCATAGGGGATGGGCATATGCTATGAATGGAAGGGGAAGTGTATTTAGTAACTATGTCACATTAATCTGGTGGCCTTTGCCACAAACTGATCTGGTAGATCTGCCACACTCTGTTCTGGTGGCTCTGCCACACTCTGTTCTGGTGGCCATGCCACACAGTCTGGTGACTCTGTCACGATTTGACGATGTGCAGATACCTGCAGCGTGACTGCAATCGATGGTGTGTAGCTGTGAGGGTCGATTGTAGAAATCCCCACTGGTGTGTTTGGCAGGTATGGGTGGTGTGTAGCGGATGGATAACTAGGTTGTGTTGGGATTTGCATTGTAATATCCTTAATCGGGATCTCTGTATTTTGTATGTGTTGCATGTGATGATATGTTTACGGTGTTCGTTTGGTATGTTTTGGGGTCTAGGCATGACCTCGAGTTAGTCCCGGGTCATGGCCAAAAATTTGGTTTTAGCACTTAAGAAGAGGGAGCAAGGAGAATATGGGGTTAAAAGTATTTACTGGAGGATTTAGACACAAGAAAATGCTTTGGTGAAGTGGCAAGGGAGGCGCCACTAAGGTGCAGGGAAGGTGACGCCAAAGGGAGCTAAGAGGGCCTTGGTTCGAGCTGTAGAAATCTCCCCTTGGACAATTATTTTTGACGCCAGGAGCAAGGAGGAGATGGACTCAGGGAGGACTCTATTGGATGGTTATAGATTAAGTTGACAGATTTAAAGTATGTGGAGAGGAGGAAATTTAGGAGGTTGACTCGTTCAAATAACTTTGAATGAGTGGAAGAGAGAATTTTGTGGAGAAAAAAGGAAGGGATTGAGTTGGGAAAGGTGGATAGCCAAAATTGAAAAGGGGTAGGTAGGTGTGCAATCGGTTTTGGGGAATGGTAAGAAGGGGTGCCGAATTTGGGTTGCTTGGGATGTGAATTTCGGCAACTTGGGCATTTGACCGAACCAAGTATTGCCATTTCTTTGAAAAGAGCCGAAACTCATTTAGCCTCTCTTTCTTTTCATTTTCGGCTCTTCCATTGCTAGTCGAAACTCCCTTTATGCCGAATTCATCTTTGCTATACTTCTCATATCCTTATTTTGTTCAAGCCGAAAGTCGACAACACATTTTCTTCTCCATCTCTTGCGATTTGATCTTTCTCTCCTCTAAAATCCTTAGCCGAATCCCCTTTTCCTATTTTTCTTTTTCTTCTCCACTTTTAACATCTTCAAAAGCCGAAACCTAGTAAGTTCTCTTCTTCTTCTCTTCTTTCATGTACTTTGGCCGAATACTCTGCTAAGAAGTCCTTCTTTTCTTGCGCTTTCTCCATCATTTCAAGTGCCGAAATCGAATCTCTTGGTAAGCAAGTTCTTCTTCTTTTCTTGAATGATTTGGTAATGCCGAAATCCTGTTTTCTTTGATATTTCTTCAATCATTAATACTCGGGATCTTAATCCCATTCTTGTTTCTTGTTAATAGCCGAAACCCCTAACACCAACAGGGGGTGCCGATCTGTGGTGTTTAGAGGCCGAATCAATCATTAAGGTAAGGGTTCTAGTGGTTTGAATCTATTCTGTGTTCTTTTAAAAGCCGAAGGCTAATCATTTATGTGCATCAGTGTGTGGCCGATTGCAAGGGGGTTCATTGTGTAATTTCGAGATTTGGTCGGAAACCAAATCAGCTTTAAGGTGAGTGCTTTATTTGGGCGACACATCCTTCGGGATTTCTAATAGAGCCGAATGGGCTTTTGGGTTACAAATTAATGTTGGTCGTTTGTAGGAGGGAGCAACGTTCGAGATCTCGTTAGTCTGCGTATTTTTGGGATTCACTTAGATTTACGAATAGTCAGGTGTGTAAACGCTTACACACTTTATTAGTATAATATGCTTATTATGTTACTGTTATAGCCATTGAACTCAGTGATTATGCCTTGTGGGCATGAGCTTGGATTCCGGGTAAGTCCCTTGTTATGTGATTTTTGATATACATCATCATGTTATTGTTCTTTGTTATGCTATGCGTTATTGCATGATACATGATATTATGACACGTATGTTATGGGCATGATGATGGGATTGATGAGAGGAGGGGGATAATTTATTTGGACTGTCACCAGTGGTTTTGACCACAAGATGGGTTGGCCCCATCATTTGATTTGTGACTACGGTCACCAGTGGTTTTGACCACACTATTATTATTGTGACTAAGTCCCAGTGGTTTTGACCACCAGTGGTTTTGACCACACATGGATATTGTGACTCGTCCCAGTGGTTTGGTACCACAGTGGGTTGGCCCCACATGAGATATTACGGGATTGTCATCAGAGGTTTTGACCACAAGATGGGTTGGCCCCATCGTTTGATTTGTGACTATGGTCACTAGTGGTTTTGACCACACCGATATATTTGTGACTTCGGTCACCTGTGGTTTTGACCATCAGTGGTTTTGACCACACGGGGTTGAAAAAGGAGATCGGATGGTTAGGTTATGGGTTACATGGTTTGCATGTTTTACTGATGATCTGTGTAAGTGCTTGAACTATCAGGTTGGGGATTTATACACTGAGTCTCGGTGACTCACACCTTCCCTCATATTCTGCAGATGAGGCATAGATCGCGGATATGGAGCCGGGGAGGACTCGAGGTGGCCATGCATCTTAGTTTGGTTTTGGTCTTTAAACTGCTATTTTGATTTTATAAATTTTCTCTTAATTTGGTTTTGGGTTTGTAATAAGGCCGCTAAGTTTTATTATTTTGGGTTTTATAATTTGCTTTTATTTTGATTATATCATACACATGTTGGACATAGTGACTTGTTAAATTAACCGGTAAAAAGCAATGTTTTCAAAATATATCTCTTCGGGTTTTTCAAATGTTACCATCGGGTAACGCAACTTATACGATGATAACAAAGGTAACTTGAATGTTTTTAAACTTTAGTTTTCGTACATCTTCAAAAGCAAACGGTTTTTAACTCGATTATATGCATCGCGCTCGGTTTTTAACAAGTATCGTATGTTTTCTAAAAACTTGTAACAACAAGTAGATTTTCAAGCATGGGTTCTAAAGAAACCATCACACGATTTCAATGTCACCTTGAACAGGGATTTCTAGACTTTTAAACTATAAGAGGGTTTTTTAAGAAAATTATTCGACAAACTTGTGTTTTAAAAATGATTTTACTCCGTAACATGCCAGATTCAGTCATGTTGTGTTGACCGGGTTTGGGGTGTTACAATTGTGGTATCAGAGCCAAGTTCAACAGCTCGGCTGTAGGCCTGAGGCCCAAAAATGTTTTAAAAAGGATTATGAAAGGCTTTTTATGGGAAAAGTATAGGGATGAAAGCAGGGCACCGAGTGTCCAGCACCAATCCGCCCAAGTAAGTACCCTAAACTGTATGATTATATGATTGATATGATTGTGGCATGATTGAATAGTAGTAGGAACTACTCTAAAGACTGGAATTATAGGATGGATGTACCCACGAAACAACCCCTTATTAAACTTTTCATAAGACTGTGCTTTAACAGACAGTGGAATAAAAGTCTAATGCATAAAACTTTTAATCAGCTCGAATATATCGGTAGACATGAGTGCACGTGGGCGTGGGCGTAACACTCGTGGACGAGGTAGGGGTAGGATGACGGTCTCGGAACCGGCAGGGTCTGGTCATGGATCGAAAAACGAGGTACCACCGCCGCCAGCTGTGGGCGAGGAACATCAGGATCAGACGGGGGTAATGACGCAGTGTCACAGGCGGTGCTGCGGGTGTTAGAAAGGGTTGCGAGTGCAGGCGTTGGAACAGGAGCTCAGAAATATGTAACCGAGCGACTCAAGGCTAATGGTGCAGAGGTATTTAGAGGTGAATCCGGCGTGGCACCTAGTACGGCAGAATATTGGTTGGAGGCAACGGAACGCATTATGGGTGACCTGGATTTTTTACCTGAGGAAAAGTTGAAGGGCATAGTATCTCTGCTACGAGATGAGTCATATCAGTGGTGGCTCACGGTTAGGGACGGAGCAATGGCGGGTGACCTCACTTGGGAATTCTTTAGGACAGCCTATCAGAGGAAATACATAGGGGCTAGCTATGTTGATGCGCAGCGCAGGGCGTTCTTGAACCTAGTCCAAGGTAATAGGACTGTAGCAGAATATGAGGCGGAATTCCTCCGGTTGAGTCGGTATGCTCAGGGTATTGTGGGTACAGAGCATGAGAGATGTGTCAGATTTGAGGATGGGCTGAGAGACGAGTTGCGGATGATAATTGCCCCACAACAGGAACGAGAGTTTGCCATTCTAGTGGAGAAAGCTAAGGTTGCTGAAGGGGTAAAACAGTCTGTAAGGCGGAATCAGGATAGGGGTTGGAATAAAAGGAGTTCTGGATCATCCGGGTTTTTTGCAGAAAAGGGTTAGATATAGTGGGCTGAATCAAGCTGCTAGGCCTGCTGCTGCTAATACTCAGTGGCCGCCACGGTGTGCTCGTTGTGGAAAGTCTCACATGGGAGAATGTTGGACTGGGAACAGGGGATGCTTTGAGTGTGGCTCGATGGGGCATCAAGTTAGAGATTGTCCATAGAGATCAGCTAGGTTGCATTCTGAGGATCAGAATCGTGCACAGTTTAGGAGGGATAATCAGCAGCCACAGAGGGGCCGTGGTTCAGGCAGGGGAGGTAATGGCTCTGGTAGAGGCCGTGGAGCACCGGGTAGAGGTGCAGGTGGTACAGAGGCGAGACAGCCTGGGTTGGTCTATGCTGCGAGGCGTTGAGAGGAGGGCGATGTACCGGACGTCATAACCGGTATGTTCTTAATTTTTGGAGTACCTTATAATGCTTTAATTGATGTTGGTTTGACGTACTCGTATGTTGCTAGTAGCATAGTGGAAACCATGAACTTAGACTCTGAGATTACTCCTAGGAAGATGACAGTGATAAGCCCTCTAGGTCACTCTGTAGAAGTAAGTAAACTATATAAGGATGTACCCCTAGAACTTCAAGGGGTCGTGTTTCTGGCTGACTTGATGGAACTGTCGTTTGGGAAGTTCGATCTGATTCTCGGGATGGATTGGCTAGTAAAGTATCAAGCTAGTTTGGATTGCGCAGCTAAGCGCATGGTGTTGAAGACCATGGAAGGTGAAGAGGTGGTGATGATAGGTAATAGGAGAGATTACTTATCTAATGTTGTCTCTGCGCTGAATACTGAGAAAATGGTTAAGAAGGGTTGTGAAGCATTTTTGGTGCATGTCTGTGCTTTGGAAGCTGAGGATGCAGCTGTGGAGAATGTTCGAACCGTAAGGGAATTTGCTGATGTATTCCCAGAGGAACTACCGGGTCTAACTCCCAACCGGGAAGTTGAGTTCGGTATAGACTTGTTACCCGGAACCGCGCCAGTATCTATTACTCCATATAGGATGGCGCCGAAAGAATTGGTGGAGTTAAAGGCTCAGATTCAGGAATTGTTGGATAGAGGTTTCATCCAACCAAGTGTATCGCCTTGGGGAGCTCCAGTGCTTTTTGTTAAGAAGAAAGATGGTACAATGCGAATGTGTATAGACTACCGCCAGCTGAACAAGTTGACTATAAAGAACAACTATCCGTTGCCCAGGATAGACGATTTGTTCGATCAACTGAAGGGTGCATCGGTTTTCTCTAAGATCGATCTTAGGTCGGTGTACCATCAACTCAAAGTAAAGGAGGCTGATATTCATAAAACGGCATTTCGTACTCGGTATGGGCATTACGAGTTTTTTGTGATACCGTTCGGGTTGACTAATGCGCCGGCAGCATTCATGGACATGATGAACCGGGTGTTCTAGCCGTATCTGGATCGATTTGTCGTGGTGTTTATAGACGACATTTTGGTGTACTCGAGGTCTGAGGAGGAACATGACGCGCATCTTCGGATGGTTCTGCAGGTTTTGAGGGAGAAGCAGTTATTCGCCAAGTTTAGTAAGTGTGAGTTCTGGCTTAAGGAGGTAACTTTCTTGGGTCATGTGGTATCAGCTGAAGGGATTAGGGTGGATACTCGTAAGGTTGAGGCAGTATTGGATTGGAAACCACCCAAGTCGGTTGCAGAGACTCGAAGTTTTCTAGGTTTGGCAGGGTACTACAGAAGGTTTGTAGAAGGGTTTTCTTTGATTGCGACGCCGTTGACTAAGCTGTTGAGAAAAGGGGTTCCGTTTGTATGGACTGAGAAACAGCAAGAGAGTTTTGACAAGTTGAAGGGAATTCTGACTGAAGCTCCGGTTTTAATTCAGCGTGAGGCAGGGAAGGAATTCACAGTTTATTGTGATGCATCGCATACCGGCTTAGGGTGTGTGCTGATGCAAGAGGGAAAGGTGGTTGCGTATGCATCTCGACAGTTGAGGCCTCATGAAGGTAACTACCCGACGCATGACTTGGAGTTGGCTGTAGTGGTTTTTGCCTTGAAGATTTGGAGGCATTACTTGTATGGGGAAAAGTCGATAGTCTATACGGATCATAAGAGTCTGAAGTACCTCTTGACTCAGAAGGATTTAGATTTGAGGCAGTGAAGGTGGATCGAATTGTTGAAAGATTACAACTGTTCGATTGAGTACCATCCGGGTAAGGCTAACGTAATAGCGAATGCGTTGAGCCGTAAGGTGGTAGCTGACTTGCGAGCGATGTTTGCTCACCTTCGCCTTTATGATGATGGGAGTCTTTTGGCAGAATTGCAAGTAAGGCCGTCTTGGATTAATCAGGTTAAGGAGAAACAGCTGACAGATAAGGTTTTGTGTGGTTGGAGGCTATAGGTGCAGAACGGTGAATCTGAGGGTTACAACTTGGATAGTGATGGAGTATTGTGTTGTCAAGGGAAGGTATGTATGCCTAAGGACGTCGAGTTGAGACAGCGGATTCTTCAGGAAGCTCATAGCAGCCCATACACTATGCATCCTGGAGGCAGTAAGATGTATCGTGATTTAAGGGAACAGTTCTGGTGGCCGGGTCTTAAGCGTGAAGTAACTGAGTTTGTGAGCAGATGTTTGACATGCCAGCAAGTCAAGGCTGAGAATCAGTTACCGTCAGGACTGTTGCAGCCGGTAAAGATCCCACAGTGGAAGTGGGAAAGGATTACGATGGATTTCGTCAGTGGGCTTCCCCTTACGCCTAGTAAGAAGGACTCAGTATGGGTAATAGTGGATCGTTTGACTAAGTCAGCTCATTTCGTACCGGTGAGGGTTGATTATTCACTCTAGAAGTTAGCCAAGTTGTATGTGGCAGAGATAGTAAGGTTGCATGGAGTGCCTGTGTCAATCATCTCGGATAGGGATCCGAGGTTCACGTCGAGGTTCTGGAAAGCTTTGCATCAGGCTTTAGGTACGAGGTTGGATTTTAGCACAGCTTTTCATGCACAGTCTGATGGACAGTCAGAAAGGGTAATCCAAATTCTGGAAGATATGTTAAGGGGCTGCGTTATGGATTTCAGTGGTAGTTGGGAGGAGTATCTACCTTTGGCAGAGTTCGCTTATAACAATAGTTATCAAGCGAGTATTCAGATGGCACCATATGAGGCACTATATGGACAGAAATGTCGTACTCCTACATGTTGGGCAGAACTGGGTGAACGACGTATGTTGGGTCTGGAGTTGGTGACTGAAACAGAGGATAAGGTTAAGGTAATTCGGGCTCGTCTTAAGGAAACGTCGGACAGGCAGAAGTCTTACGCCGATCTTAAGCACAGGGATATTGAGTATGCAGTGGGTGATAAGGTCTTTCTGAGGGTATCGCCCTGGAAGAAGGTATTGAGGTTTGGTCGTAAGGGCAAGCTAAGCCCTAGGTTTATCGGGCCGTATACGGTGTTGAAGCGAGTAGGACCGGTAGCTTATCAGCTTGAGTTGCCAGCAGAGTTAAGTCAGATTCACGACGTCTTTCATGTTTCAATGCTTAGGCGCTATCGATCAGATCCGTCACATGTTGTACCAGTTGAAGAGATAGAGGTGAGTCCTGATTTGTCTTTCGAGGAGGAACCAGTACAGATTTTGGATCGGGATGTCAAGGTTCTGCGACGGAAGTCAGTTCCCTTGGTGAAAGTATTATGGCGGAACCATGGTACGGAGGAGGCCACGTGGGAGCCAGAGGATGTGATGCTGCAGCAATACCCTCAACTCTTCTGACCAGGTAATTTCGAGGCCGAAATTATTTTTAAGGGGGGTAGAACTGTAATATCCTTAATCGGGGTCTCTGCATTTTGTATGTGTTGCATGTGATGATATGTCTACGGTGTTCGTTTGGTATGTTTTGGGGTCTAGGCATGACCTCGGGTTAGTCCTGGGTCATGGCCAAAAATTTGGTTTTAGCACTTAAGAAGAGGGAGCAAGGAGAATTAGGGGTTAAAAGTATTTACTGGAGGATTTAGACACAAGAAAATGCTTTGGTGAAGTGGTAAGGGAGGCGCCACTAAGGTGCAGGGAAGGTGACGCCAAAGGAAGCTAAGAGGGCCTTGGTTCGAGCTGCAGAAATCTCCCCTTGGACAATTATTTTTGACGCCAGGAGCAAGGAGGAGATGGACTCAGGGAGGACTCTGTTGGATGGTTATGGATTAAGTTGACAGATTTAAAGTATGTGGAGAGGAGGAAATTTAGGAGGTTGACTCGTTCAACTGACTTTGAATGAGTGGAAGGGAGAATTTTGTGGAGAAAAAGGAGGGGATTGAGTTGGGAAAGGTGGATATCCGAAATTGAAGTGGGGTAGGTAGGTGTGCAATTGGTTTTGGGGAATGGTAAGGAGGGGTGCCGAATTTGGGTTGCTTGGGGTGTGAATTTCGGCAACTTGGGCATTTGACCGAACCAAGTATTGCCATTTCGTTGAAAAGAGCCGAAACTCATTTAGCCTCTCTTTCTTTTCATTTTTAGTTCTTCCATTTCTAGTCGAAACTCCCTTTATGCCGAATTCATCTTTGCTATACTTCTCATCTCCTTATTTTGTTCAAGCCGAAAGTTGACCACACATTTTCTTCTCCATCTCTTGCGATTTCATCTTTCTCTCCTCTCAAATCCTTAGCTGAATCCCCCTTTCCTATTTTTCTTTTTCTTCTCCACTTTTACCATCTTCAAAAGCCGAAACCTGGTAAGTTCTCTTCTTCTTCTCTTCTTTCATGTACTTTGGCCGAATACTCTGCTAAGAAGTCCTTCTTTTCTTGCGCTTTCTCCATCATTTCAAGTGTCGAAATCAAATCTCTTGGTAAGCAATTTCTTCTTCTTTTCTTGAATGATTTGGGTAATGCCGAAATCCTGTTTTCTTTGCTATTTCTTCAATCATTGATACTCGGGATCTTAATCCCATTCTTGTTTCTTGTTAATAGCCGAAACCCCTAACACCAATAGGGGGTGCCGATCTGTGGTGTTTAGAGGCCGAATCAATCATTAAGGTAAGGGTTCTAGTGGTTTGAATCTATTCCGTATTCTTTTAAAAGCCGAAGGCTAATCATTTATGTGCATCAGTGTGTGGCCGATTGCAAGGGGGTTCATTGTGTAATTTCGGGATTTGGTCGGAAACCAAATCGGCTTTAAGGTGAGTGCTTTATTTGGGCGACACATCCTTCGGGATTTTTAATAGAGCCGAATGGGCTTTTGGGTTACGAATTAATGTTGGCCGATTGTAGGAGGGAGGAATGTTCGAGATCTTGTTAGTCTGCGTAGTTTTGGGATTCGCTTAGATTTACGAATAGTCAGGTGTGTAAATGCTTACACACTTTATTAGTATAATATGCTTATTATGTTACTGTTATAGCCATTGAACTCAGTGATTATGCCTTGTGGGCATGAGCTTGGATTCCGGGTAAGTCCCTTGTTATGTGATTTTTGATATACATCATCAAGTTCTTGTTATTTGCTATGCTATGCGTTATTGCATGATACATGATGTTATGACACATTTGTTATGGACATGATGATGGGATTGATGAGAAGAGGGGGATAATTTATTTGGACTGTCACCAGTGGTTTTGACCATAAGATGGGTTGGCCCCATCATTTGATTTGTGACTACGGTCACCAGTGGTTTTGACCACACTATTATTATTGTGACTAAGTCCCAGTGGTTTTGACCACACTTATGATATTTGTGACTATGGTCACCAGTGGTTTTGACCACACATGGATATTGTGACTCATCCCAGTGGTTTGGTACCACAGTGGGTTGGCCCCACATGTGATATTACGGGATTGTCATCAGTGGTTTTGACCACAAGATGGGTTGGCCCCATCATTTGATTTGTGACTACGGTCACCAGTGGTTTTGACCACACCGATATATTTGTGACTTCGGTCACCAGTGGTTTTGACCACCAGTGGTTTTGACCACACGGGGTAGAAAAAGGAGATCGGATGGTTAGGTTATGGGTTACATGATTTGCATGTTTTACTGATGATCTGTGTAAGTGCTTGAACTATCGGGTTGGGGATTTATACACTGAGTCTCGGTGACTCACACCTTCCCTCATATTCTGCAGATGAGGCATAGATCGCGAATATGGAGCCGGGGAGGACTCGAGGTGGCCATGCATCTTAGTTTGGTTTTGGTCTTTAAACTGCTATTTCAATTTTATAAATTTTCTCTTAATTTGGTTTTGGGTTTGTAATAAGGCCGCTAAGTTTTATTATTTTGGGTTTTATAATTTGCTTTTATTTTGATTATATCATACACATGTTGGACATAGTGACTTGTTAAATTAACCGGTAAAAAGCAATGTTTTCAAAACTATATCTCTTCGGGTTTTTCAAATGTTACCATCGGGTAACACAACTTATAAGATGATAACAAAGGTAACTTGAATGTTTTTAAACTTTAGTTTTTGTACATCTTCAAAAGCAAACGGTTTTTAACTCGATTATATGCATCGCACTCGGTTTTTAACAAGTATCGTATGTTTTCTAAAAACTTGTAACAACAAGTAGATTTTCAAGCATGGGTTCTAAAGAAACCATCACACGATTTCAATGTCACCTTGAACAGGGATTTCTAGACTTTTAAACTATAAAAGGGTTTTCTAAGAAAATTATTCGACAAACTTGTGTTTTAAAAATGATTTTACTCTGTAACATGCCAGATTCGGTCGTGGTGTGTTGACCGGGTTTGGGGTGTTACATGGATCATAATGCATTGATTTCTGATTATCTGCTATTCTCTGCTAAATGGGCCAAGGCCCAGTTTGATTCTGTATGGGCTTCGTCCAAAATGATTTGTAAGGGTCAGGTCCCAATTATGGTTAATGAAGAGAAATTGGACACTGTGTCATTTGACTCACCCTTTCTTCTTAACATCTTTGCAGGTGATACATAGTGCAGTGGATTTGGGCCGGAGGGTACTATGAGGTGGCCATGCACGATTTTATTAACTAGAACATTTTTTTCTTAAATTTTTGGGATTTTGCTATGTAATAAGGCCACTAATATTTTGGTTTAAATTCGGTTTAAACCTTAGGCGTTTTGATTACACAATAATCATCAAGACGTTTGAAATGCAAAAGAAAGTTTTCTCATAATTTAATAACGATTTTATAACAGACTTTTACGACGAACATCTAGTTTAATCTAATGTAACAAGCATGTGTTTTCAACGACACCTAATCACAAAGAATGGGTTAATTAAAAGAAATCTTTTTTATTTAAATGGTTATTGAGTTTTCAAACGAACTACTAAACTTGGAGTTTTTTAAAAAAAAAAAAGACTTGAAAATTTTCCAAGGTTTACGAAGTTGTTTCAATTTTTCCCAATTGACATACCAGATCCGGTCATGGTGCTTGAGCCGGGTTTGGGGTGTTACATCAGATCTTTATTGTAGAGTTAGTTAGCAAAGAAATCTCAGTTCTTACCTAAATCTCGCCACAAAGGGGATTAACTAGATTTTTTCCACGAAAGAAACACCGAATATGCCACATATGCATTATAGAATACCCCACACAAGCCTTACAAAATATGCCACTAAGGCTTTGCACATCATGCCACACACGCATCACAGAGAGTTACATGTTTACTGTCCCGATGGATTTTTTCAAAAGGTCTCATTAGTTTCTCCCTCACGGTCTTATACACATCTTCATGTTATGATTTGTCAGTCCGATTTACATCTCACCTAAAGCAAAACATGAACATTTTCATTGTCATATTATGCCATGGGTCTCAGCCACATGGTCTTATACATACTCATGTCGTGTTTTACCAATCTGATCTACATCTCACCAGAGGTTACACCATGAGTATTCTTATTTTTATCGTGGTCTGCTTGTCTAGTTAGCAAGGTACCTGCCCTACTGGAGGCATCACAATAAGATGATTTACTCTTTTTACACTGAATACACTTACCCAGATTTGTTCACTCACCTGTCTAGTTCATACTTTTCCATACTTGATTCCATATGCTTGAATACCACACATCTTTTCATCCATGCAATAACTTATATGTTTCATTATAAAACATGCAATAACTTTATGACACTTCACAAATGCTTACACTCACCAGAAATTTAACTTTACATCAACATACGACTTTCCATTGTAAATCAACATGTATGAGTCAAATTAAATACTCACCTGAAACTCACCTTGTAACAACTTGTTTTCCAGTGGTGTTGGAAACAATGGTTTTGGTACCAAAAATCTGACGAGTGAGTTCATAAATATTATTATTTAATATTATGAGTTAATTATAATAATATATTAATTTTGGTTTAATAATTTGTGTAAAGTGACTGGGTTGTTAAGTTCAAGTGGTTTGTTCCTAAAGTTATGGTTTTGAAAATGAGGTGTCGAGACCTCATTTCTATAAATAAAATCCGTAAATATTTTTATTAAATATTTTCGAAGTTACTATTTATGTTTATTGAAATTTGGTCCAAAAATTTTAACATTTAGATAGTTAAATTGATAGAAATGAATAAATCGTAAAAGTTGCAAAAGTTAATCGCTATTAGTTTATTTGTGCTAAATAGTTATGAAAGCATAATTGAATGGATTTATATGGTAATTTACCCATTTTTTGAATGGTAGAAGGTTTCTACTTGATTTTTATAATAATAAATTTATTAAAAGTTAAGTTAGAATATATTAAACATAAAACTTAAGTGGATGACATTTGGTTTTTCAGCTTTTCTTCTACACTTAACCGAACCACCATTGTTGGTAGCTTGAGGAATTCGATCATTCTTTCTTACCTTGAATGGTGAGTAATTCAAACCCATTTTTCATGATTTTTATGTTTTTGAGATCGTTGTAGCTTAATGTAGCTAACCTAGAGACTAATTTGTAAAATTATTAAATGATTTTATTTATGCCATTGATGAATTTATGATGTTTGTGAAGTTTGATGGTAGATTCATAAGCTTGATAGTTAAATATGATTATTTTGTAGAGTGGTTTTGGTTAATTTTAAAGTTTAAGGACTAACTTGTTTAAATAATAAAGTTATGTGAAGTTCTTGTAAAAAGATTATAAATATGCGTTGTATAGGGATTATAGGAACTTTGACTAGCATGAATTAGTATTAAATGGGATTAATTTGAATGTTTTAGGTTTAGAGACTAAATTCATAAAGGGGAAAATGTTGGAGTAATTTTGTAAATTTATAATGAAAGGGCTTATAAGCTTAAGTTTAATTATTTCAGTTGTTTGAATTGATTAATTGACTGAACACTATTATTCAGATCAGGAAATGAATCAATCGAACTCAAATCCCAGAAAAGCTAAGTTCACGGATTAATCGTCACAGTTGTATTTGTAACTGTTTTTGTCTAGGTAAGTTCGTATGTTCAATTAAATTATTAATTGCTACTTTTGGAGGTATGTTAATTATTATTCATGTTAGGCATAGTTAAATTTGTTGATAAATGGAAATTAGTGACTTGGATTAAATTATGGAATTAGTTAAACTGATGAGTATGTTTGAAAAATGAGAAATACATGAATGTATTCTTGGAGTGGTATAATGTGAATAAAGTTATAAGTTTTGAACATGATACGTGGCCCATATGAACCTCGTGAGTGCTTAGGATACAAATGACATGTCATTAGGGTTATACAGTTCGGCTGGTTGTCTTGGATGTCCTACCGATGACTGAGGTCCTGTATTTGTTACGGATTCTCTACAGCTCGTGTGAGTAGCATCGTGTAGTTTAACATCCCGACCCATAGCTTGTGTGAGTAGGCTAATTTCATAGCTCGTGAGCAAATACAGTTACAGTTACAGACACACTTTATGTGAGCGTTGTTTCTAGGCATCCAACATTATTTCATTTGGTTCATCGGGTGTTAAATGTATAAAATGAAACGGAATATATGAAACTGTTATATGGAATTAGAAATTGAACGGAGAAATTTATATGAATTATTGAAACAAAATGTGATATACATAATGGTTATGTGTTAAATGTGTAAATGGAATGGTTATACAAATTTTTTATATGTGAATAGATATATGAAATGATTATATGAAGTGTTTAGACGAAATATTTATAGGAATATAGATATGTGAAAAGGGACATTTGAAATGCATATTTGAAATAAAGATGTTAAATATGAAATGAATATGTGATGGTTGGTTTATGTACCAAATGTGTTTTTAGGTATATGTTTGATAACATGATAAAGTTACATGTTTTATATATGAACTCACTAACCCTGCAACAACTCGTTTTCCAGTGGTGTCAAAAACGGTGGTCTCGGAGCCACAAATCTGACGAGTGAGTTCGTAAATATTATTATTTAATATTTATAAGTCAAGTATAGAATTACGTTTAAATTTGATTTAATGATTTTTGTTAAGTGAGCGAATAATTAGGTTCAAGTGGTTTTAGAAAATGAGGTATCGAGACCTCATTTCTATAAATCGAGCTCGCAAGTATTTTATTAAATATTTACAAAGTGTTATTAAGGTCGTATTAAAATTTGGTTAAGAAGTTTGAAGGTTTAAATAGTTAATTAATTACAAAGGTTGCAAAAGTAAATTTCTATTAATTAAATGGGTTAATTGGATATGGAAAGGTAAACTAAAGGATCTAGATGGTAATTATACCATATATATTAATGCTGGACAAATATGGACATATAATTACTTTATAAATTATAAATTAAGGGTAAATAGGTAATTAAATAAATAAAAGTTTAATTTAATAAGCCAAAATAGTATCATCTTCTCCAATTTGCTAATTTTACAAACCAAAAACCTTGTTGAGAAGATGAAGCTTTCAGCCATGGGGTTTTTACATGCACGGTATGTTGTTGAGTCACGCTTTTAGTAATTTTTATATTTTTGAGCTTGTATAAACTTAATTTAGCTAGCCCTGGGGTCAATTTGTAAAACTATTAAAATTTTAAATTTCCATGAATGGTTTAAGCATGTTTGTGAATTTAATTGATAGATTATTAAGCTTGGATGTTAAATATAAGTATTTTGTTAAGTAATTTTTGATGATTTTAACGTTTAGGGAGTTATTTATGAAAATGGTAAAATTCAAGGAAAATATTGTGAATTGATGATAAATATGGACTGTTATGAAACTAGATAAAAATTGGCTAATATGAATTGTAGCTAAAAATGATAAATTTGCAAGTTTCGGGATTAGGGA
This sequence comes from Gossypium australe, assembly GCA_005393395.2. Lineage (NCBI taxonomy): Eukaryota > Viridiplantae > Streptophyta > Magnoliopsida > Malvales > Malvaceae > Gossypium > Gossypium australe. The sequence goes on along the minus strand of CM016626.1, from coordinate 97,148,593 downwards.
CTAAATTGTATAAAAGTTAAAATTTTGAGGGAAAATTTGTAAATTGTTAATGGAAGAGTTTAATTGCATAAAACTACTTGTTCAAATGCTGGAAATGTATTAATTGGGTTTAGATCAAGAAGCGACGTAATCGAATTTAAATCGAGGAAAAACTAAAGTTTCAGACTAGTTATCGACTATGTTTTAATAACTATTTCAGTCGAGGTAAGTTTGTATAAGGATAGTTATCATTATTTTCTATTTTGGATGAATGTAAGTAGATATTTATGCTATGTTTGAGTTAATTAATAAAGGTGTGATAAATTATTATTACGGATCAATTAGAGAAGTTAATCAAATTAATCAAATTAAATTGTAACAGTCCGATTTATACCCTAGTCGGAACAGTGGTTTCGGGACCATGAATCCGATTCCAAATAATATTTTAATATTATTTTCTGTGCCATTGATGAGTGTTCAAGCATGTGCTAAATTCCGTAAGTTAATTTGTCCGTCTGTGTGTTTAATTTGACAAAAGGATTGATTTGCATTAAATGTGAAATTTGTATGCTATTTGTTAAAGTACCTAAGTGTTGTGGCTTTGTAAAGCTGAAGGCCTTAAATGGAAATTAAGCCATTATCATGTTAGTGGATGGCTAATGTCATGAATGACCTTGATATTATGTGTTATGCATATTATTATTAAAGGTCATTTTTGTACATCAATTATTAAGTTTATTTTAGTAAAATAAGACATGAAAATGGATTGCTGTTCATCCATTCTTCCACCGAAAAACACAAACAAAAATAGAAAAGAAAGGCTTTGTTATATTCAGTGATTTGAAGCTAAATTCAAGGTATGTTTTCGGTTAGTTTTCGATAATTTTTACGTTTTTGCAATCGTTGCTTTGAGAGCTAGAAAACCCATGTCTCAATTTGATGAATTGATAATGTTTGTGTGAGATGCTATTGTTGATATGTTGAGTTTTGTGATGTTTTATGGTGTTAAATGAAAGATTGAGCTAGATGAACAGGTTTTGTTCTTGAGGTTTTGATGAATTTAGCTAAATAGGGCTAAATTGAGAAAATGGTAACTTAAGGGACTAAATAGCAAATTTGATGGAAAATATGAACTTGTATGAGATGTTTATGCATTCGGCTAGGCATGTGTATGTGTGGATTTTGTGAAATTGATGTTTTGAGTAAAATGGACTAAATTGATAAATTATGCAAATATGAGGGTTAAATTGCAAATTGCACTAAATGTGTATATTTGGATTGAATTGAATGAACTAGTGAATAAAAGGGTTAATTCTGTATATGTTTAGATCAAGAATCGAAGAAAATAGACATAGATCACGGGAAAGCGAAAGTAATCGAGTAGCCGTTTTCATTCCGATATACCGAATCCGAGGTAAGTCACTATGTAAATAAATGTATAAGTATGCAATTGAAATTGTTCATATGATTAATGATGATATTGAATGCTTATGAGAGTTTATGCATTTGAATTTCGAGATAAGTTCGATATAGTGATTAATTCTGAGATGTCCCGTACGAACCTAGGAATAGATAGGATTGAATAAGTCACTACATAGACATCTCTTCTATTGATATCATGTAAGACCACGTCTGGGACGTTGGCATTGATTTAAGATTCGTGTAAGACCTTGTCTGGGACAGTAGCATCGATATCTGAATATGTGTAAGACCACGTCTGGGACGTTGGCATCGATATGAGTTTTACGTGTAAGACCATTTCTGGGACATCGACATCGTATTGATTCGTGTAAGACCCTGTCTGGGACAATGGCATCGATATACAAGTGCATGTAAGACCTCGTCTGGAACTTTGGCATTGTACGATTATTCCGATTCGTCTAAGTATCCTACTAGATTCCTATTGGCTCAACGGGCAAGTTTGTGATACAAATTACAAATCCGAGCTATGAACAATTATGTGGTTATAAATCCGATTCAAGTACGTTGATTATACACTAATTGTGTATAAAAGGTAAGCATCTAAGTGATCTTACCATAATGATATGTATATGGAATTTATGATATGATAAGAATTGTTTTGGCTAGATGAGCTATGTGTTTATATGATTCTTGAATGGTGAAAATGTGGTTAAAAGTGTATGAACCAAAGCACATAAGTGATAGTTTGTTAAGTGATTGATATGTGTTAATGTATTTATTTTCATATATGCCTTCCATACCAAGTTTATTTGTATATGACTTACTAAGCTTTTAAAAGCTTACTCTGTGTGCATTTTCTCTGTTTTGTAGGTCGTTAAAGCTACTGAAGGCTCGAGACCGTCACGGATCATCATCAGACTACTAAACTTATTATGGTACACTTTGAAAATGTATAAAGCTTGATATGGCGTGTATAGGTTAGTATTTTGGTATAAGTTGTTATGTGATCTTAGCCATGTGATTTGGCTATTTACAATGGAGACTTTGCTTAAATGAATGTGATATATGGTGCATATCTTGTTATGGTTGAAGTATTTGAAATGGCCAAGTTTGGAGTGAGCAAATGAAAGAATTATGCTTGTGATGATATGAGTTTTAGTCTTTGAAGTTGTCATGAATGGAATTGGTATTGAATGCATGGTTTGTATGACTATTTTGGTATGTTTGGAATTGGTATATGTGCATGAGATGTCTTGGTAAATATGGCTTGTAGGTTTTACCCTTATGGGTGGCATTTTGGCCTTGCAAATGGCCTATAATGTCACACGGTCGTGGCACACGGGCGTGCCTAAAGACCTAGAGTGTATAGCAGGATGTAGCTTGGTAGCACACGGCCTCGACACGGGGGTGTCAACTAGCCGTGGTGTACAAGTCAGTAGCTAGGTAAGAGTACACGGCCATGGTACACGGGCGTGCTTGGTGGCCTTGGCAGGGAAGTCAGTATATGGTCTAGTAGCACACGGCCATGGCACACAGGTGTGCCTAGTGACCGTGTTGGTATAGTCAGTATATAGACACGGATGGACACACAGGGGTGTCTAGAAGCCATGGAGGGCACACGGTCTCCTCCCACGGGCGTGTCTCCCCTGTATTTAGAAAAGTTTAAATTTTCCATGAGATTTTGTTTGTGTTTCGGTTTAGTCTCGACCCAATTTGTAAGCATGCTTAAGGTCTCGTTGACCATTTTAAAGGACCTCATTCTTGAGAATGATGAATGAATGTGTGAGATTTCTATTGATGCTTTCCCATATGTCTGGTAACGCTCCTAACCTAATCCGGCGACGGACAGGGGATAGGGGTGTTACATTTGGTTGGTATCAGAGCTACGGTTTAGCCGATTCTCGGACTAATGTAGCGTGTCAGAGTCTAGCTATACATGCCATATATCTAAATTGTGATAGTGTGATGAATCTTGACGTAAATATGTGATTTTCGTATAGTAATGGATCCCAAAAGAGCCGTAGCTGACGATGTAGAAAGTAATGCACCTGCTCCCGCGCAAGGGACAGTGCCTTCTGATTCGAGACCGGCTACGAGCGGTCAAGAGGGAGAAGCTAACAAGCTTTCTTCCAGATGATGAGTGAGTGGTTCACTCAGTTTGTAAAGAATAACCCGACTGTTTCGCAACCTCCGCCCCCGGTTAATCCCCCTCAGACATTCGATATACCTCCAACTACAAATCTGAATCTGTTGAATAAGCCTCCTGTTGACAAGATCCGTAAGTATGGGGCCGAAGAATTCCGGGCTACTAAAGATGGTGATGCTGAAAAGGCTGAGTTCTGGATTGAAAACACTATCCAGGTATTTGATGAAATGTCTTTAACTCAGGAAGAATGCATTAAATGTGTTGTATCGTTACTTCGTGATGCAGCTTATCAATGGTGGAAAACTCTGATTTCTATTGTTCCGAGAGAACGACTTTCATGGGATTTCTTTCTGATCGAGTTCCGAAAGAAATATATTAGTGAAATATTCGTTGATCAGAAACGGAAGGAATTTCTGGAACTTAAACAGGGCCGAATGACTATTTCTGAGTATGAACGAGAATTCGTGAGACTAAGTCAGTATGCCGGGGAATGTGTATCTTCTGAAGCTATAATGTGCAAAAGATTCGAAGATGGTCTTAATGAGGACATTCGTTTGTTAGTCGGGATTTTAGAAATAAAAGAGTTCGTTGTACTCATTGATCGAGCTTGTAAAGCTGAAACACTCGGGAAGGATAAAAGAAAAGCTGAGTCTGAAGCTCGAGATGTAAGGAAGAGATTTCAGAGTAAATCATTTCAGTCTACTCCGAAAAGATTCAGAGATAATCAAAGTCATTCCAGAGATAATGTGGGACATTTGAATAGAAATCGAGCTAGATCGCAAATGAGTTCCAAAACTCCAGTAACTTCAGTGGCCAGTGTTGGTAATGTTCGATCTGAGAAACCTGAATGTAAACATTGTGGAAAAAGGCATCTTGGAAGCTGTAGATTAAATGACAGAGCTTGCTCCAGATATGGGTCACTTGATCATTTTATTCATGATTGCCCTGAGACTGTTGAGCCAGAAGCTATTCAGAATTTAAGATCTGATAATGTCCCTTTGAGAGGTAGACCATCGAAGAATGTAAGGAATGTTAGTGGTAGTCAGAGAACTACGAGAGACAATGATGTCAGATCTGAAGCCAGAGCGCCAACCAGAGTGTATGCTATCCGAGCTCGAGAGGAAGCCTCATCACCTGATGTGATAACTGGTACTTTTACTCTTTATGATACTTCTGTGATTGCTTTGATAGACCATGGTTCTACACATTCATATATATGCATGAATTTAGTATTCAGCAAGACTTTGCCTGTAGAGTCTACTGAGTTTGCTAGAAAAGTATCGAACCCCTTAGGTAAAAGTCTCCTGGTTGACAAAGTATGCAAGAACTGTTCGTTAATGTTTCAAGATATATGTTTCCCTACTGATCTGATGCTTTTGCCATTTGATGAATTTGATATCATACTGGGTATGGATTGGTTGTTTATGCATGATGCTGTTGTGAATTGCAAAAGAAAGACTATAGATTTGAGATGTCCAAATGATGAGATTGTACGGATTGAGTCTGATGATTTGAATGGATTGCCTGCTATGATATCTGTTTTGAAAGCTCAGAGTTATGCGAAAAAGGGTTATGAGGCATATTTTGCTTATGTGATTGATTCAAAAGCATCTGAGAAGAAAGTTGAATCAGTGCCTATTGTTTGTGAGTTTATTGATGTGTTTCCTGAAGAGTTACCGGGTTTACCTCCGATTCGTGAAGTTGAATTTGGTATTAAATTGTTGCCTGGTACTACACCTATTTCGATAGCTCTGTATAGAATGGCGCCAACAGAGTTGAAAGAATTAAAGTCACAGTTACAAGAATTGACTAATAGAGGATTTGCTAGACCGAGTTTCTCCCCTTGGGGTGCTCCTGTTCTGTTTGTGAATAAGAAAGATGGCACGTTGAGGATGTGTATCGATTATCGTTAGTTGAATAAGATGACAATAAAGAATAAATATTCGTTGCCTCGAATAGACGATTTATTTGATCAGTTAAAAGGAGCTACTGTGTTTTCCAAGATTGATCAAAGATCGGGATACTATCAGTTGAGAGTTAAAGATTTAGACATTTTGAAAATTGCTTTCAGAATGAGGTATGGGCATTACGAATTTTTAGTTATACCATTTGGATTAACCAATGCTCCTGCTGTTTTTACGGATCTGATGAACAGAATTTTCAGACTGTACCTAGATCGATTTGTTATGGTATTCATAGATGACATCCTGATTTATTCACGTGATGAAAAGGAGCATGCTGAGCATTTGAGAATCGTGTTGCAAACTCTGAGAGAAAAGCAGTTGTATGCAAAATTCAGCAAATGTGAATTTTGGTTGCACGAGGTTAGCTTTCTGGGACATATTGTGTCAGCTTCTGGAATCCGAGTAGATCCAAGCAAGATTTCTGCCATTTTGAATTGGAAACCTTCGAAGAACGTATCTGAAGTTCGCAGTTTTCTGGGTTTAGTTGGTTATTACCGTAGATTTGTAAAAGGTTTTTCGACTATAGCTACTCCGTTGACTAGATTACTTCAGAAAGATGTCAGATTTGAATGGTCGGATAAATGTCAGAAAAGTTTTGATCAGTTGAAAACTCTGTTAACAGAAGCTCCAGTGTTAGTACAGCCAGAATCGAGTAAAGAAATTGTTTCATATAGTGATGCTTCGTTAAATAGCCTGGGATGTGTTTTGATGCAAGAAGGCAAAGTTGTGGCTTATGCCTCGAGACAGTTGAAGCCTCATGAAAAGAACTATCCGACACACAACCTTGAGCTTGATGCGATTGTGTTTGCACTTAATATTTGGCGCCATTACCTGTATGGTGAAAAATGTCACGTATTTTCAGATCATAAAAGTTTGAAATATCTGATGACTCAGAAAGATTTGAATTTGCGACAGAGAAGATGGCTTGAGTTGTTAAAAGATTACGAGCTTGTGATAAATTATCATCTGGGTAAAGCAAATGTTGTTGCAGATGCTCTGAGTAGAAAATCGTTGTTTGCATTACGTGCTTTGAGTACTCAGTTGGATCTGTCTGATGATTGTTCCGTGATAGCTAAATTAAAAGCAAACCCGTTTTTTTACAACAGATATGTGATGCTCAGAAAATTGATAATGAATTGCTAGCGAAACGAGCTCAGTGTGAAATAAATTCTGAATTTGAATTTCAAATTGTTGATGGTAGTTTGAGATTCCGGGATCGTATCTGTGTTCCGAGAAATCCAGAGTTGATTCGGCTGATTTTGAGTGAAGCTTATAGCAGTCATTTATCTGTTCATCCAGGAAGTACTAAAATGTATCATGATTTGAAACGACAGTACTGGTGGTCTGGTATGAAGCGGGACATTTTTGACTTTGTTTCAAAATGTTTAGTCTGTCAGCAAGTGAAAGCCGAACATCAAGTTTTGTCTAGGTTGTTACAACCGATTTTGATTCCTGAATGGAAATGGGATAGAGTGACCATGGACTTTGTTTCTGGTTTACCTCAGACTCCGAGAAAGAAAGATGCGATATGGGTTGTGGTTGATAGATTAACGAAATCTGCCCATTTTATTCTGGTAAGATCTGATTTCTTACTGGAGAGATTAGCTGAGCTTTATATTTCTGAGATTATGAGATTGCATGGGGTGCCACTATCTATTGTGTCAGATAGAGATCCGAGATTTACATCTAGATTTTGGAAGAAACTGCAAGAAGCTTTGGGCACGAGATTACACTTCAGTACAGCTTTTCACCCGCAAACAGATGGTCAGTCTGAAAGGATTATTCAGATTCTTGAAGACATGTTAGGATGTTGTATACTTGAGTTTAATGGTTCATGGGAATAGTATTTGCCATTGATAGAATTTGCATATAATAATAGTTTTTCGACGAGTATCAAAATGGCACCATATGAAGCTTTGTACGGACGTAAATGTCGTACACCTCTGTATTGGACCGAACTCAGTGAAAATAAACTTCACGGGGTTGATTTGATAAAAGATTCAGAACAGAAAGTGAAATTGATCCGGGATTGTTTGAAAGTAGCATTTGATCGTCAGAAGTCTTATACAGATTTGAAACGAAAAGATATCGAATTTGAAATCGGTGACAAAGTATTTCTGAAAGTGTCTCCGTGGAAGAAAGTGCTTCAATTTAGACGTAAAGGAAAATTAAGTCCGAGGTTCATCAGGCCGTATGAGATCATTGAACGTGTTGGGCCTATTGCGTATAAATTAAAATTGCCGTCTGAGTTAGAAAAGAAACACAATGTATTCCATGTATCGATGCTCCGTAGATATCTATCCGATCTGTCACATGTGGTTGCTCTATCTGAAATTGAAATTCGATCTGATATGACATATGAAGAGGAACCGATCCGTATCTTAGCTCATGAAGTTAAAGAATTGAGAAACAAGAAAATTCCGTTAGTAAAAGTACTGTGGAATCGACATGGAATAGAAGAGGCTACCTGGGAGCCCGAAGATTCAATGAGACAGCAATATCCTACTCTATTTAACGATAAGATTTTTGGGGACGAAAATCCCTAAGGGGGAGAATTGTAACAGTCCGGTTTATACCCTAGTCGAAACAATAGTTTCGGGACCACGAATCCGAGTCCGAATAATATTTTAATATTATTTTTTGTGCCATTGATGAGTGTTCAAACATGTGCTAAATTCCGTAAGTTAAATTGTCCGTCTGTGTGTTTAATTTGACAAAAGGATTGATTTGCATTAAATGTGAAATTTGTATGCTATTTGTTAAAGTACCTAAGTGTTGTGGCTTTGTAAAGCTGAAGGCCTTAAATGGCAATTAAGCCATTATCATGTTAGTGGATGGATAATGTCATGAATGACCTTGATATTATGTGTTATGTATATTATTATTAAAGGTCATTTTTGTACATCAATTATTAAGTTTATTTTAGTAAAATAAGGCATGAAAATGGATTGTTGTTCATCCATTCTTCCACCGAAAAACACAAACAAAAATAGAAAAGAAAGGCTTTGTTATATTCGACCATTTGAAGTTAAATTCAAGGTATGTTTTCGGTTAGTTTTCGATAATTTTTACATTTTTGCGATCGTTGCTTTGAGAGCTACAAAACCCATGTCTCAATTTGATGAATTGATAATGTTTGTGTGAGATGCCATTGTTGATATGTTGAGTTTTGTGATGTTTTATGGTGTTAAATGGAAGAGTTGAGCTAGATGAACAGGTTTTGTTCTTGAGGTTTTGATGAATTTAGCTAAATAGGGCTAAATTGAGAAAATGGTAACTTGAGGGACTAAATAGCAAATTTGATGGAAAATGTGAACTAGTATGAGATGTTTATGAATTCTACTAGGCATGTGTATGTGTGGATTTTGTGAAATTGATGTTTTGAGAAAAATGGACTAAATTGATAAATTGTGCAAATATGAGGGTTAAATTGCAAATTACCCTAAATGTGTATATTTGGATTGATTTGAATGAATTAGTGAATAAAAAGGTTAATTTTGAATATGTTTAAATCAAGAACCGAAGAAAACGGACTTAGATCGCGGGAAAGCGAAAGTAATCGAGTAGCCGTTTTCATTCCGATATACCGAATCCGAGGTAAGTCCCTATGCAAATAAATGTATAAGTATGCAATTGAAATTGTTCGTATGATTAATGATGATATTGAATGCTTATGAGAGTTTATGCATTTGAATTTCGAGATAAGTTTGATATAGTGATTAAGTCCGAAAAGTCCCGTAAGAAACCTAGGAATATATAGGAATGAATAAGTCACTACATAGACATCTGTTCTGTTGATATCATGTAAGACCACGTCTGGGACATTGGCATTGATATTCGTGTAAGACCCTATCTGGGACAGTGGCATCGATATCTGAATATGTGTAAGACCGCGTCTGAGACATTGGCATCGATATGAGTTTTACGTGTAAGACCATGTCTGGGACATCGGCATCGTATTGATTCGTGTAAGACCCTGTCTGGGACAATGGCATCGATATCCAAGTGCATGTAAGACCTCGTCTGGAACGTTGGCATTGTACGATTATTCCAATCCGTCTAAGTATCCTATTAGATTCCTATTGGTTCAACGGGCAAGTTTGTGATACGAATTATAGATCCGAGCTATGAACAATTATGTGGTTATAAATCCAATTCAGGTACGTTGATTATACACTAATTGTGTATAAAAGGTAAGCATCTAAGTGATCTTACTATAATGATATGTATATGGAATTTATGATATGATAAGAATTGTTTTGGCTAGATGAGCTATGTGTTTATATGATTCTTGAATGGTGAAAATGGCTAATGTGGTTAAAAGTGTATGAATCAAAGCACATAAGTGATAGTTTGTTAAGTGATTGATATGATTAATGTATTTATTTTCATATATGCCTTCCATACCAAGTTTATTTGTATATGACTTACTAAGCTTTTGAAAGCTTACTCTGTGTGCATTTTCTCTGTTTTATAGGTCGTTAAAGCTACTGAAGGCTCGGGACTGTCACGGATTGTCATCACACTGCTAAACTTATTTTGGTACACTTTAAAAATGTATAAAGCTAGATATGGCATGTATAGGCTAGTATTTTGGTGTAAGTTGTTATGTGATCTTAGCCATGTGATTTGGCTATTTATGAATGGAGACTTTGCTTAAATGAATGTGATATATGATGCATATCTTGGTATGGTTGAAGTATTTGAAATGGCCAAGTTTGGAGTGAGCAAATGAATGAATTATGCTTATGATGATATGAGTTTTAGTCTTTGAAGTTCTCATGGTTGGAATTGGTATTGAATGCATGCTTTGAATGAATATTTTGGTATGTTTGGAATTGGTATATGTGCATGAGATGTCTTGGTAAATATGGCTTGTAGGTTTGACCCTTATGGGTGGCATTTTGGCCATGCAAATGGCCTATAATGTCACACGGTCGTGGCACACGGGCGTGCCTAAAGACCGTGAGTGCATAGCTGTAACATCCCGAAATTGGGCCTAGTAGGATTGGGCTTGGGCTTAGGAGTGTTTAAAATCTTCAAGAAAATGAGAATGATGTTATTGCAAATTGGACTTATTAGTTAAGTAGATTTGGAAGGTTACGAGGTTTTTATGAAGTCTCGGGTTTAATTGGGCTTTAGGAAAAATTTGGTATTTTAGCACTTTAAGAAGAGATGGTAAGTAGCTTCAAGACATATAGAAATTTATGAGTAGATAGCTTGCATAAAAGAGCAATTGGTAAAGAGGATAAGATGCTACATGATGGACTTGAAGGGAAGAGGTTCAAATCTCTTGGTGTGCAAATTTGATTATTTTTGCATGCTTTCCTTAAGTGTCGATCAAAGAGTTATTTATGGATAAGATGGACATTTTTTTATGGCAAGAAGACTTAAGATTATGGTAAGCATGAAATAAGGGATTGAATTGCTTGATTTTGGGGATAGAATTTCTTTAACTTAGGGAAAGTAGAGGATTACAAGGTACAATATAAGGTGAATGTTTTGGAAAGTTTTGTCTGGCAAAAACTTTGACCTTGGTGTCCATGAATTTGGACGGTATTAGGGGCTAGGGGGGATGGCCGAATTTTTGGTTAGCTTTTGGTATGGTATGGTGCTAGTTTTTGGTAGAATTAAGTGTTAGATGAGCACATCTTTCGTTTGGTTATTTTGTGTTTCTCTCTAATTTTTTTCTCCTCTTAGCCGAATGTATTTTGGAAAAAAGGTAACCATTTTCTTTTCTTTTGGCCATTTGAGTTTTGACCATTTTGGTTTTTAGTTGTTCTTTCTCCCCTCAAGTCCATTCTTTCTTTCCCTTCTTTTTGTGACCGAAACTACAAAATCATCAAAGACCATTTCTTCTCTTTTTCCCTTATTGCCGAACGCACTTTGACTCAAAGTTCTTCCTTGATTCATCTCCTATCCTTGAGAACCTAAAATCCAAACTCCTCATTTCTATTCTTTTTCCTCTTTGCTTTCCACAAGAGACTTTCAACATTATTCTCTCCTTAATTCTTCACCATGGCCGAATGTTGATGACAATCTCCTTAGCCGAATCTTTCTCTTCACATATATTCACTTCTCAACCATTTTTCTTATTCACACCTTGATCAATCGGTAGGAACACCCTTTTCAATTCTTTTATTTTTCTTTTATTGCCGAAATTTCCATTTCCTTTTTGCTATTGTCTTGGCCGAATATCTACAAGGGTAGGTCTTCTTTTGGTTTTCTTCAATCGGTTTTGGAAAGGGGTAAGTGTTCATGGACGTATTTCTTTTGGTTCTTTTCTCTTTTCTCTGTTGATTCTCATGAGGGCAAAAGCCAAAATTTGGGCATTTGTTAGCAAGGTTCTAACCATTCATAGGAACCGAATTCTTTTAGGCTCTTCGGGACTTTGGAAGCAATCGATTTAACCCTATTCTCTAGCAATCGAAGATGGTAAGTCAAGTGGTAAGGATTCATGTTTGTTCATCATTCTTTAAGTGGTTGAAAAGCCAAAGGCTTTTGAGACTAAGTTTGTTGGTGTGGCCGAATGGCCTTGTTAATAGTTTTGTGGTTTGGCCGAATGTAGGACAAGGAGATCTAGTGCGGTAGATCGAGTCTGCGGGATTTAGAGTTTTCGCTAGTAACAGGTGTGTAACTTACACACTTTATAACTTGGTAATATATTAATAACTTGATCATGTTTTAAAGCCGAAAACTGTGAAAATCTCGATATGATACCATAAGGGTATGAGCAAGGATTCGGGTAAGTCCGTTTCGATATGTTTTGCTATATGATGCTTATTACCATGATATGTGATATATTTTTATATGATTCATAATAAATCATGATGGCATGATTTGCATAATAATTGCACTATTGTGGGTGATATGAGAGGAGGGGGAAGGATTTGATATCCGTGTCTTTGGGACACCAGAGGTTTGGCACCTCCAGTGGTTTGGTACCACAAATTATTTCGTGTCTTTGGGACACCAGAGGTTTGGCACCTCATAGCGACTCGTCCCAGTGGCTTAGCACCACAGTGGGTTGGCCCCACAGTTGATATATCGGGATCGTCGCCAGTGATTTGGTATCACACGTGGGTTGGCCCCACACCTGGATCGTTGATATTTTGTGTCTTTGGGACACCAGAGGTTTGGCACCTCATAGCGACTCGTCCCAGTGGCTTAGTACCACAGTGGGTTGGCCCCACATTTGATATTACGGGATCGTCGCCAGTGATTTGGTATCACACGTGGGTTGGCCCCACAAATGGATTATTCGTGACTTTGGGTCACCAGTGGTTTGGCACCACATTATTGGATATCGTGACTTTGGGTCACCAGCGGTTTGGCACCACCAGTGGTTTGGTACCACACGGGGTAGAAAAGGAGTTACAGATGGCTAGGTTTGGGTGCATTACATATATTGCTAGGTTATAATTTGTGTAAGTATGTGGCATTAACCGGGAGGGGGATTATGCACTGAGTATTGGTGACTCACCTTCTCCCTTATCTTTTCAGGTGATTCATAGATCGTGGATGAGGAGCCGTGATACGGGCTGGCTCGGGATGAGTCGAAACGTATACGGGTTGCCCAATCATCTACGATGAGGAATCAAGCCTTCGGAAAATAATCGGAATATATAAATGAGTTTGCGGAAGCTTAAATAAATAAAAATAGGATTTGGTTCGGTTTTTTTATAAAATAAAATATAACATAGATAAAAGGATAATTGGATGGAGATGGATAAACGAACTTAAACGAGAAGCGATTCAACACTAAAAAGTGTCACCCCGGGTTCTATAATGTTTAAGGTGGATGAATGGAATCGAAGGTGGAAATGGAAATACGAACTTAACTTTAAGAAAGATTCAACACTATATAACAGTGTCACCCTGTTTCTTATATCGTTAAGGTGGATAGATGGAGATAGGTTGATGAACGCCACACCAAAGGAAATTTGGTGATAAGTTCAACAAGTCGAAGACGCCACAAGCAAGCTTGATAAGTCTAACGAAACTTGTACGAAACCGAAGAGGAGATAAACTCACTCAAATGAACAAAGTTCATAAAATTTCATTAATCAAAATTCTGTGTCTCCCACTCCAACTGACAAGCTATTTATAAGCCTAAGGTAGCTTGTTGTGACTGAAACATAATCATAAGAATTAAAAATCAAATCCTAGCACAAATGCTTCTTAATTGCCGTGGAAGCTTAGTGGTCCAACTATGGAAAAATAATTCCCAAGTGGTTACAATATGGCATATTTAATTTCCCTCACATTTGTTGCAGTTCAAGCTTTGGGAGAGGAACATTCGGCCAAGACTTGGGGCAGCTAAGTGGACATATTGTCACCATAAGCTTTGCCCTCCAAACATGGATTTGTGGTTGGAAACATATAGGCATGAGTGTAGTGGATTTCTTTGATTATTCTCACGCATAGCATGAGATTCCTTTGCATTATGCCCCATGCTTTGTCATCCAATAATGCCGTCCAACTTAATCTATGTAATGCTTTAATTATTTTAATGCACCAAACCTCCATCTCATACTTCCAATGCCATCCACTATGGTTTCTATGCTCAATCCATGTTGAATATTTTAATGCTCCATTTCATACCATTTCATGCTCCAATTTCCATTTGTTTATTCCTCCACCAAGTTCAATTAATCCCCCAAATTATGCCGTCCAATTTTTCTCAACAAAGCTTGTCTTCCACATTTCAATTAAACTTAATCATCCATCCATTTGTGTGTGTGCCGTCCACCATGTTCACAAGAAGACAAGATTTGTCTTATTATCCCACCTTGTGCCTTTGCATTCTCTTGCCACCCAAAATGCACTTGCCCATCATGGATTATTTATTTCCCATGCTTGCATTTTAAATCACAATGTGTGCCGTCCTTCTCCAAGTGTTTTGGCCACCATTTCATGCTTTTGTTTATTTAATGCAAAGCTTACATTTATTCCCTCAATATTCGGTCAAGATTTGTTTGCAGTTGCTGTCCATTTCCAATTGCAACATTGCGTATTTGCCTATAAAATCACATAACCAAACATTAATTTTGAATAAAATTTAACTTGAACCAAAAATTAAAATACTTTATTTTAAACACCAGACATATTAACTAAACAATTTAATTAATATGAAATAACATGTAGCAAAAATAATAAATGATTGAATTAATTAATTAACTTAAACTAAATTAATTAAATTTCGTTCTAGCAATTTAATTAACTTAAACTAAGTTAACTAATTTTTTTTTATTCCAACAATTAAATAATTAGAATGAGCTAAGAGGTGAGCTAGTAACGAGCTCCACAAATTAAAATTCGTGGTGCCCCGGGCGTGCCCGTATCATCCCCTCCCTTTTCAAGACGATTCGTCCTCGAATCGACCCGTTGGTTGTTCGAACAAAGCTCATTGTTCGTCTTTCCTCGATCGAACGGGACGGATGATAAACGCGATACCTGAAAAAGATAGCCAAGAATTAGTAAGATTGGCTTCAAACAATCTTGCAACCCAACTATGGACACCATCAAACAAGTGAATCGCATGTGATCGGGCAGCACCAAATTATCGTACAAAAGAAGTAATGCCTTGTCAAACATTTGCAAAAAATTTGAAAAGATCTCAAGGCGTGCATATGATCTACTTGGAATCCAAAAATCATGCTTATCGTGCGAATAGTAAATTAAATGATACACATAAACATCACAAGCAGATAGATGACAAAATTCAAATGGAACACATAATTGAACAACCAAACCTTGCATTGTTTGATATGTGGGCTCTAGAATCCTTTTGTCGACCATTAAAATAAATAGATCATCAATAGGTAAAATAGGACAATTAACCATAACATGATCCAGATGTTTGGCAAAAACAAAGTTAGCAACATAAAGCTTTTCGTAATCCGAAGAGAGCAACAACGCATCAACAGTTTCAGAAGACTTACCCTTATACCCAGAAAGATAAAGATCAGTCTTACCTTGATCGAGTAATACGAACCTTCTCTCCACGGTCAAATAGTGTAATCGAAGCTTCGCGTTCAACTCAACCATTTTCAATTGGAAAGTGAATTTCAAATACAGCCATAAAAATTGTTTAAGGAACGAATAAAAATTAAAAACAAAGTTGACAAAATTCGTTACATTATTCAAAAACCAAGTATCAAAAATATAGAAATCTTTACAACTTACCGGATAATACTTGAGTTTTCCACAAAACAAATCGAAACATATGCCCGATTTATGAGACTTAGGTTCCGAAAAATCTATCACGTTAGACCAATAAGAATTATGTACGTTCAAGATAAAGCGATCAAAACTCTTAACATATTTCAAAATGTATTTACAAAAACTCAACGATTTCATATTAGACAATGAATTAATCTCGTAATATTTACAATCAAACAAATTGGGGTTAGAAGAAAAATCATCTTTATACAAAAAATTTGATGCTTCAAAACGCTTACCTTCCTTACCTTTTTTAATCAAATGGAAACGTCGTTCTTCCGGGAGGTATTGGAGTGGGTATTCGTCATTTGGCTTCTCGGAATCCTGAAAAGAAGAAATAGAACAAGTACAAACTTCAAGCGGGCTAGTTGATTCGACACTCTCTTTTTCTCGTTCGTTTTGTTCTTTTTCTTTTTCTTTTTCTTTTTCAATTTCTTTTTCTTGTTTCTCATTTTTATTTTCTTTTTCCCTCGAACTCTTTTTCCAAGTTCTCTCTCTTTATTTTCTCAAGTTTATTCCATATTCGCTCGTTTTCTCTCATGATCTTCTATTGCCTTTCTTTTCTTTTTAGTTCTTTTTCTCTCTTCCTTTCATTACAATAAGAAGCGGATACAAAAGAATCAACATAAGTAAAATTTTATTCAAGAGAAGGGTTAGCGTTCTCATAAATATCTCGATGAGTTCTTTGGGAACGTTTCTCCAATAGAGACTTAGACGAGGAATAACTTGTTCGTTCTCATTCGTCGCCTCGAAAGGATTCGAACTCGTATCTTTCTTCTCTCCGTCTAGAAAACCTTGAGGAATATGAATCTTGATAAGAGTCTCTTCGTGAATAGTTTCGGGATGTACATTGCTGTGAAGTTGACTCCGTTTTCCGACTTGAAGAAAGTCGATCTCGTTGGTCTCGTTCCTCGATCCGATCCAAGTGCTTTTCCAACTTGTTTATGGCTCTTCGCACTCCGTTCAACAAGTATTGGTAATTATTGGATGAGAACTCTTCTTGAGACATATTTATTGCTGAAAAAGAAATTGTGGCTTGAGGGTCGGCTTCAAAAATTGGTACAAAGGAAAAACGATGTTATGGGGTGGAGGTCGGCTAAAAAAAAATTTCGGTATAGTGGTGTTGGGGTGAAGAAGGGTGGCTTGAAGATCGAGAAAGAAATAATGAAACAAAACTTGCAAACTTCAAAAAAAAATTTCCACACACTTTTTTTTTTTACTTTTTTTTTATTCGTATATTTTTTTATACGAATTTTTTTTTCTTATTTGAAATTTTTTTCTTTTTTTTTTGTATCTCTTTTTTTTTTTACTTCAAATGAAATACAAGAAACAAAAATTATAACTTGAATTTTTTTTTTTTGAATTTTTTTTTTAAACTTACGGACTAACTTTCGGCTATCGTCGTCGTCGTGCCCCTCGTTTTGTATCTCTGATACCAGATGATACGGGACGGCTCGGGATGAGTCGAAACGTATACGGGTTGCCCAATCATCTACGAGGAGGAATCAAGCCTTCGGAAGATAATCGGAAAATATAAATGAGTTTACGGAAGCTTAAATAAATAAAAATAGGATTTGGTTCGGTTTTTTTATAAAATAAAATAAAACATAGATAAAAGGATAATTGGATGGAGATGGATAAACGAACTTAAACGAGAAGCGATTCAACACTAAAAAGTGTCACCCCGGGTTCTATAATGTTTAAGGTGGATGAATGGAATCGAAGGTGGAAATGGAAATACGAACCTAACTTTAAGAAAGATTCAACACTATATAACAGTGTCACCCTGTTTCTTATATCGTTAAGGTGGATAGATGGAGATAGGTTGATGAACGCCACACCAAAGGAAATTTGGTGATAAGTTCAACAAGTCGAAGACGCCACAAGCAAGCTTGATAAGTCTAACGAAACTTGTACGAAACCGAAGAGGAGATAAACTCACTCAAATGAACAAAGTTCATAAAATTTCATTAATCAAAATTCTGTGTCTCCCTCTCCAACTGACAAGCTATTTATAAGCCTAAGGTAGCTTGTTGTGACTGAAACATAATCATAAGAATTAAAAATCAAATCCTAGCACAAATGCTTCTTAATTACCGTGGAAGCTTAGTGGTCCAACTATGGAAAAATAATTCCCAAGTGGTTACAATATGGCATATTTAATTTCCCGCACATTTGTTTCCGTTCAAGCTTTGGGAGAGGAACATTCGGCCAAGCCTTGGGGCAGCTAAGTGGACATATTGTCACCATAAGCTTTGCCGTCCAAACATGGATTTGGGGTTGGAAACATATGGGCATGAGTGTAGTGGATTTCTTTGATTATTCTCACGCATAACATGAGATTCCTTTGCATTATGCCCCATGCTTTGTCATCCAATAATGCCGTCCAACTTAATCTATGTAATGCTTTAATTATTTTAATGCACCAAACCTCCATCTCATACTTCCAATGCCGTCCACTATGGTTTCTATGCTCAATCCATGTTGAATATTTTAATGCTCCATTTCATACCATTTCATGCTCCAATTTCCATTTGTTTATTCCTCCACCAAGTTCAATTAATCCCCCAAATTATGCCGTCCAATTTTTCTCAACAAAGCTTGTCTTCCACATTTCAATTAAACTTAATCATCCATCCATTTGTGTGTGTGCCATCCACCATGTTCACAAGAAGACAAGATTTGTCTTATTATCCCACCTTGTGCCTTTGCATTCTCTTGCCACCCAAAATGCACTTGCCCATCATGGATTATTTATTTCCCATGCTTGCATTTTAAATCACAAATGTGTGTCGTCCTTCTCCAAGTGTTTTGGCCACCATTTCATGCTTTTGTTTATTTAATGCAAAGCTTACATTTATTCCCTCAATATTCGGTCAAGATTTGTTTGCAGTTGCTGTCCATTTCCAATTGCAACATTGCGTATTTGCCTATAAAATCACATAACCAAACATTAATTTTGAATAAAATTTAACTTGAACCAAAAATTAAAATACTTTATTTTAAACACCAGACATATTAACTAAACAATTTAATTAATATGAAATAACATGTAGCAAAAATAATAAATGACTGAATTAATTAATTAACTTAAACTAAATTAATTAAATTTCGTTCTAGCAATTTAATTAACTTAAACTAAGTTAACTAATTTTTTTTATTCCAACAATTAAATAATTAGAATGAGCTAAGAGGTGAGCTAATAACGAGCTCCACAAATTAAAATTGCCCCGGCCGTGCCCGTATCAAGCCGGATGGACTCGAGGTGGCCATGCATTAAATAAATTCGGTTTTACACGGACTTTAGTTTGGGTACTTTATTTTATTTAAATTCGGTTTTCATTTTTATTTGGATTTGTAATAAGGCCTTTTAAATTATGTTTTGAATTATTATATACTTTGGATTTGATATTCTGAATATGGTTAATTGAATTACTGGTTAATTTAATAATTTGAGCGTAAGCTTTTCTAAACTACAAGACGCAAAGGTTTTCAAAACTTTACCATCGGGTATTAGAAACTACTTGATAATAAATGACAACTTAATTGTTTTCTACAACTCAAACGGTTTCCAAACTTAAGTTTTCCATATTCAAATAGAAACGACTTTCAAATTAATCAATGGGTTTCTTTTAAAATTTCAAAAAGGTTTTCTAATCTATGGATCGGCAACTAAGTTTTAAAGATTTATTTTCGGGATTTCAAAGTAAACTATCAGTTTTTAACTTATTATACACCCCATTTCTACAAATCATAGAATAACAAAAAGTTTTCACTAAAATTTAATCGGTAACTCAATTTTCTTCAAAACGTTTTCCTCTGTGACATGTCAGATTCGGTCGTGGTGTATAGACCGGGTTTGGGGTGTTACAATAGCAGAATGTAGCTCGGTGGCACATGGCCTCGACACGGAGGTGTCAACTAGCCGTGGTGTACAAGTCAGTAGCTAGCTAAGAGTACACGGCCATGGTACACGGGCGTGCTTGGTGGCCGTCGTGGGGAAGTCAGCATATGGTCTAGTAGCACACGGCCATGGCACACGGGTGTGCCTAGTGACCGTGTTGGTATAGTCAGTATATAGACACGGATGGACACACGGGGGTGTCTAGAAGCCATAGAGGGCACACAGTCTCCTCCCACGGGCATGTCTCCCCTGTATTTAGAAAAGTTTAAATTTTCCATGAGATTTTTTTTTTGTGTTTCGGTTTAGTCCCGACTCAATTTATAAGCATGCTTAAGGTCTCATTGACCATTTTAAGGGACCTCATTCTTGAGAATGATGAATGAATGTGTGAGATTTCTGTTGATGCTTTCTGATATGTCTGGTAAAGCTCCTAACCCTAATCCGGCGACGGACACGAGATAGGGGTGTTACATAAAGGATATGTGAACGATTATTAATGTGATTGGTGAAATTGTATTTGGTGATTAGGAATTATAGATTGCCTCTTTAAATGTTACTTTGATTAAGGTAAGTTCATAGTGTTTTGATATGTAAATGTAGATATCTTGTTACTATATTATTGTTTGTTAGTTAGTTGAATATATGTTTAAGAAATTTCGTTTATTATTATTGGAAATCGATTATTACAAATGAGTACATATGAGAATGAATCATTGATGAAAGCATTTTTGTGATTTCACACTATTGATATGAATGTAATGGAGTTATTGTAAATATACAAAAATTATGAAGTGCTTCTGAATGATGAATGTGTATAAAATTTAGAAATTTATGCTTAATTCTCGATTGAACGTAGTAAATGCTTAGGATACGATTGGCATGCCAATAGGGTTAGTATGCGCCCTTGTACAGGATAGCACTATAGTGCCTCTGTTACACTTTGGTTGCACTTCGATGTCTCTGGTTACACTTCGATGCCTCTGATTGCACAATCATGCCTCTATATGCACTTTGGTGCCTCTGTTACGCATCCACGATGCTTTTGGTGTGGTGTAGTTACCCGAATATTCGAGTCAAGTTACTAGTTCATCGGGCTATGAAATAATAGATTTACAATTTATTTATGTGCTTATATATCATTGCGTATTTATAGTATTGGTAAGTGAAAGATATTATAATGACTTTCTTAGTTATATGTATGGATTGTTACTTTGAGTAAATGTGATATATGATATGAAAATTTCTTTGAAATGGAAATTGTTTTAATGTATTTGGATTGAAAAGGTAACATTTGAATTCTGTGGATGAATGATTTATATAGTGAAATTCTTTTCATGATATGAACAGGTAATTAAAGTTTTACCGTGTATATGACTATATGAAATGATCTATGGTTTAAAATAAAGATGTGGAATTTATAATAAGTATAGTTAAAAGAAAATGAATGTATATGGTAGTCATATGATAGATGAATGGTGAAATTGAAATGCTTAATATGTTATATGCCTTGATTGGGTTCGATTTATATGTGCATTGCTTCACCTACTAACCTTGTAAGGTATGGTGTAGAGGAAAAGGAAATTTGGTCTACGACTAAATGGAATTACTCATGGTTGATTAGTTTAATGCAATTGGTAAGTTTAAGTTCCTTTATATGAGCTTACTAAGCACTAGTTGCTTATATGGTTGTTTTTTTTTTTTGTTTTGTAGATCATTGGAAAGCTCAAGCGGTTGGAATCTTCGTCAAAGCACGACTACACTATCCATCAATCCACTTTGGTAGCTTTTGAATATATTAAAAATGGTTATATGTGGCATGTATAAGGTTGTATGTCTATTTGGTATGAGTTGGAATGTACGAAGCCTTGTTGTGCCTTAATGCTTTTGTTGATGGTTTGTATATGAAGTGTATTTATAAGATGTTAATGGTTGGGCATGACCTTATGAAATTAGGAAGGAAATGGTTGATTGAAATGTTTTTAAATGTGGGTATTTGGTATATTTGAAGTATGTTAAATGATTGAACTTATGATATTATATTGATTTACGGTAAGTGTTAGAAATATGGTGCCTTTGAATGACATATTGGTTAGAACATATAGGTTGGTTGAATTGGCATGTTTTGTATGTGTTTAAGGTGTGTTTTGGTCATACGAATGTGTATGTGAAAGGTGTGTTTTGGTATGCAAGTATAGGTTTCAAAATGACTTGTTTTAAGGGATAAATTTGGAGCACACGGCCTGGGACACAGGTTGTCACGCAATCGTGTGTCATTTATACTTTAAATGCATGTTTCACATGGTCTGAGATACGACCTACAACACGACTGTGTATCTTAAAACATTTTGTCACGCGGCTTGAGACATGGCTGTGTGGCCCTATTTTAATACACAAACAGGCGGACAGACGGGTTGGGACATGGTCGTGTGTCCCTACTTTGAATGTCCACAAGGTCTAAGCCATGTCACACAGCCTGGCCACATGGCCATGTGACCCCTGCTTTCTCAATTTCTTTCATGTTTTTCCTAAACTTTTTTAATTTATTCAAAATGATCCCTGATCGTTATTAAATTATTTTTAGGGCCACGAAAGCTTGATTTAAGGCCCAAATGTATATGTTTGCTATAATAGGAACGAGTTTTTGAAAATTTATACTTAAGTTGAATTATTGTTCTGTTTTGAAGTTGAAGGTTCTATTTTGTACAGTAACGCTCAGTAACCCTAATATGATAACAGAGATGGGTTAGGGGTGTTACAAACCTTGTGACACTTGTGATGTGTATAGGTAATTAATGAACTCAAGACTAGGATATTGAATTATCTTGTAAAATGTTTAAATTACATCTTTTATGGTAAGTTAAAGTTAAAGTTTATTACGAACTTATTAATCTTTACATAAGCTTACCTCATTTTGTTTTTTCTTCTTTGTAGATTGCCGGATTCGAGCTATCGATTGGATTGCTTTTGGAGATCACACTATCCGTTCAATGTTTCGGTCTAATTATGATTATTTTGATTTAGGTTATAAGTGGCATGTGCTAGGAGTTTTAAAGTTTACTTGTTCATAATTTTGTTGTTTTATGTTTTGGTTATGAAATGTTGTGAAAGTGTATCTTATTTGGTACTTTTGGCATAGCTTAATTCATGTATGCATAAATGAGTTGAACCATGCCTTGTGAGATTGGTTTGAAATGTTATAAGATGCTATTGGTTTGAAGCATTCCTTGTATTGATTAATGTGAAATGGTTTAAACTTTGAATTTTTGTGTCAATAAGGGCACATTGGTTAGGCACATAGGTTGACTGATACATGATATATATTGAGATTTTTTGGTATGTTTTAGTGTGCTTTGAATAGGTGGATATGAAAGGAAATGGTATGTCTTGAAACTTAAGAAATGGTATGTAATAGCCCATTTTTAGTGAAACCAGAATAATGGTTTTGGGACCACAAATCTGACATGAAAATATTTATTTTATTATTTTTTAATGTTTATAGCATGATAGTAGTATCATATAAAAATCTCGTTGAGAAATTTTACCGTTTGCATGTTTAATTCGATCAAAAGGACTAAATTGCAAAAGGTGCAAAAATTGAGTTCTAGAAGTTAAAGGGATTTATTGCTATGAAATTAAATAGTTGAGGGTTTATATAGTAATTATTCCCTTGTTAAATTGAGTGGACTATTATGTCCATTATTTATGTTTCTTTTAAAGGATAAGTAAAAGCTTAAATTGGTAATTTAGAAATTAAAGTAAATTAAAATAAAACAAATGGTTGTATCATCTTTAACCTTAGACATTATCACCGAAAATTGAAGAAAAAGAAAGAACATTAAGGCTTGGAAGCATTCAGTCATATCTCCCCATTACATGTAAGCATTTTTCATCCCGTTTTTATTGATTTATACGTTTTTGTAGGCGTTGTAGCTTAATCTAGCTAGCCCGGGGACTAATTTGTAAAATTGTTAAAAGGTTAGGGTTGTGCCTCGAATGAATATAGGTTGTTTTTTATGTTTGATGGAAGAAACTGGATAGTTGTTGGTGGATAAACAACTTTTGTTAAGTGATTTATGATGAATTTGTTAATTAGGGATTAAATTGTAAAATGTGAAATATTTATGGTGTAATTTGTGAAATAATGAAATGTGTGGGTTTCTAGGAGCTTGTATGAAATTTGGCTAGGCTTGCGTAGGGATGAAATTGCATAAATTTCATTTTATGAGCTTAAGGACTAAATTGTAAAGAAATCAAAATACTTGGGGAAAAAGTGTAATTTTTTAAAAATTTGAATTTGGATTGAATTGAATAGAATAGTTATTAAATTGGTTGAATTTATTGATTTAGATCAAGATAAACCTCAATCGAATTTAAATCGAGGGAAAGCGTAAGTCGCTGATTGGCCGATCGTACTCTTACGCATTAGTTGCCGATGTAAGTTCATAGTATTAAATTGTGTAATTGAATTTCCATGTGTTATTGTAGTTTACAATTAAATAGTTTACCCCTGAATGCACATACGTGCCCCTGTTGTACTTCGGTACCCCTGAATGCACATATGTGCCCCTGTTGTACTTCGGTACCCCTGAATGCACATACGTACCCCTGTAGTACTTCGGTACCCCTGAATGCACATACGTTCTCCTCTTGTACTTCCGTACCCCTGAATGCACATACGTGCCCCTATTGTACTTCGGTACCCCTAAATGCACATACATGCCCCTATTGTACTTCGATAACCCTGATTTGCACTTACGTGCCCTTGATTAAATTTTGGTAACCTCAATCATGTAAAATTAAGTGATTTATTCAAATAATGTTAAGTTAATTAATTGGCTATGTTCTTACTAAGCATCATAAGCTTATACGTGTTTGTGTGTCGTTTTGTAGATCACTTTTGCTAACTTTGGACGGATCAAATCTTTGGCTCACACT
This sequence comes from Gossypium australe, assembly GCA_005393395.2. NCBI lineage: Eukaryota > Viridiplantae > Streptophyta > Magnoliopsida > Malvales > Malvaceae > Gossypium > Gossypium australe. The sequence continues at coordinate 97,124,019 of CM016626.1, read as the reverse complement.
ATCCATCATTGTTGGTAGCTTTTGAACTCTTTAGGGTTGTGGCTTGTATATGTGACTATGTATATATGTATATAAATGTGTCTAGTTGATTTTGGTACAATGATGAACTACTAAGTTATGTGTTTAGATACTTTGTTTTCTAGGTTTGTATATATAAATATTTTGACTTGGTATAGTATTATGAAGGCAAACACTTGTTAATGGTTTTGATGTTTAATGAATTAAGTTGTTATGTTAGCATATATATATAGTTGGTGCTTAAATGGTGGAAGATATGTTATTCTTAGATATGTTTGATTGTGATTATTTTGGTATATTAGTTGTAGTTGACATATATGGCTATTTGGGCTAATGCTTTGTTAATGGATATTGATTGGCCAAATTGGTATAATGAGTGTGACTATAATATGTGAACATGGAGGTAAATTTTTGGTATAAAGTTAGTTACAAATTAGATGTTTTATGCTTGATTTACGCAACCATTAGGTACATGTTGGATTATGTGATTGAGGTGCCCTTTGGGCATATTGGTTGTATGAATGTATGCTATGTTGATTTAGCTTGGTTAAGCATGTTTTGTGTAACACCTCTAACCCGTATCCGTCGCCGGATTAGGGTTAAAGGTGTTGCCAGACAGATCAGAAACTTTTACAGACATTTCATATTACAATTCATCAATCATAATTTAAGTGTCCCTTTTATAGGTCAACGAGACCTTAATCATGCTTTAGAATAGGATCGGGACTAAACCAAACACATACTAAAATTCCTAGAAATTGAAAACTTTTCTAAGTTATAGAGACCACATGCCGGTGTGGGCAGGCCGTGTGCCTCCCACGGCTACTAGACACACCCATGTGCCCTGGCCGTGCCAAAACAGAGCATGTATATTGACTTATCCACACGGCCACCAGACACACCCGTGTGCCATGGCCGTGTATAATAGGCAAGCTACTGACTTACTCACACGGCCACCAGACACGCCCATGTGCCATGGCCATGTAAAATTAAGCTAGCTACTGACTTATTCACACGGCCACCAGACACGCCCGTGTGCCATGGCCGTGTAGGCAAAACAGACCACTTGCAAGGCCAAAATGCCACTCACACAAGGGGTCAACCATACAAGAAAAATATCAATTCAATTCATGCACATTTGGCATCCAAAAACATGTCAAATTAACCAACAAATCTTTACATTCAATCTCATTTTCAATCATACCAATTTACCCAACTAAAACACTTATACATTCAAACATGATTCATCCATAATTACCTTTCATATAACCATTTCTTTTCCTAAACATACATACTCATAATGCATTCATAAGCTTACCATAGCCTTGGTCATTTCATTAGTAATCAAGCTAAACCAAACCATGTATCATATATCATATTCACTCAAACATATAACTAACATTTATCTAGCCACATCTCATGGCTATATATACACAATTCAAACATCATCCAAAATGACTAGCCTATACATGTCATATTTAGCTATAGACATATTTCAAAGGTACCAAAACAAGTTGAGTAGTGTGATGATGATCCTCGAAAATCCCCGAGCCTTTAGCAGCTTTGACGATCTATAAAACAGTGCAAACACACACAGAGGGTAAGCTTTCAAAAGTTTAGTAAGCCATATACAAATAAACTTACCATAAAATGCATATAACCAAATTGATACAATGGCATTATTGGTTCTCATAGCAAATTCATCACATATATTCCTTGGTTCATTTGCCTAACCATGTCTTACCACCTTATTCAACTCAAATAACATATATATATATATATATACATAGCTCATTCAAGCATATATTCACTTATCATTCCATCATTTCATTGCACACATTCATCTTAGTTAGTTCATATAAACACTTACCTTTCATACACACTTAGTGTACATAACAAGCGTACCTGAAACGGGTATACAAATCACATAGTCGTTTGTATCTCGGACTTGCCCGTTCAACCGTTCGAAACTAAATAGGATACTCAGAGTGCTCAGAATAGCCATACAATGCCAACGTTACATGTAATCAGATATCGATGCCACCGACCCAGACAGGGTCTTACACGAATCAATATGATGCCAATGTCCCAGACATGGTCTTACACGTAAATCTCATATCAATGCCAACGTCCTAGACGTGGTCTTACACGAAATCTCTAATCAATGCCAACGTCCCAGACGTGGTCTTACATGATATCACGTAACGAACACCTATGTCATAACATATACTATCCTATCTATCCCTAGGTTCAAACGGGACTTCTCAGATATTATCAACTTGTCGATTTATTCGTAACTCGTACTTCATATACATTCCATCATAATGGATCTTCATATCAAGTCACATTCCATATATAAATAAATAGTTCAATGCAAATACATTTATTTGTATATTGACTTACTCGAGTTCAGTTTAACGGAAACGGATATAGCTATTCGTTTACTTTCGATTTCCCGCGATCTAAGTCCATTTTCTTCGGTTCTTGATCTATACATATTCAAATTTAACCCTTTTATTTACCAACATATTCACTTCAATCCAAAAACACATATTTAGGGCTATTTACAACTTAGCCCTTACATTTGCACATTTTATCAATTTAGTCCATTTTTCTCAAAACATCAAATAAACAAAATCAACAGATACCCATGCTTAGCCGAATGCTCATGTATCTCATACAAGTTCAAATATTTCATGTATTACACAATTTAGTCCCTCAAAATGCTATTTTCACAATTTAGCACTAATTAGCTAAATTCACCAAAAATTCAAAAACAAAACATGTTCATTAAACACATACCTTTCATTTAACACCAGTACTCATCACAAAGCTCACCATTTCATCAATGGCACATCTCATAAACATAATCAATTCTTTAAATTACAACATGGGCTTGATAGTAGACAAAGCAACAATCTCAAAAACACAAAAATCACCAAAAACAAAAATCAAAACATACCTTTTATCAAAGCTTGAAAGTCCCGAATGTAACACCCCTTACCCGTATACTACGTCGGAACCGGGTACGAGGCATTACCAGACTTAACAATACATTCTACCAAATCCCGAGCCACAAAATTTCACTTATAATTTAAACTTTAACAAACACATGCATAAACAAACATTATAACTCCATGACCAATATGAGCCACAACTCGTGGCTTAATACAGAATAATCCTTATTACCGTTATGAAGCAATACGTTTAATCAAATTAATTAACACACACAAAATGACTTAGTCAAGCCCCTATACATGTCATAACTTAAATCATTTATAAATAAAGATACCCATAGATAGCTTGATAGTGTGAAGCGATCTCCGACGACCTTCAGCCCGAGCTTGTTTAATATGACTCTGAAACATGGGAAAGAAAAGGGGGTAAGCTTATAAAGCTTAGTAAGTTCACATGTAAAAATAATAAGCATTAGCAATGAATTTAGCTTATTACTAAGCAGTCATAACTTGCATAAATAATGCTAAGTTCTTACTTTCTCAACTTACTCATTTGTAGCCTTACCAAAGCCTCAATTAGACAAATCCTCACAACAAGTTCTCTAATTGATACAGTCATTAAATCACATGCTTATACCTTATTACTCATGTTCACATTAATCTGTCTACTTGAATCGCTATCACTAAATTATTTATTTCTTGAACTACAGAGCTCCAAATTACAAACTGCTAATTTTCCCTGAAACTATTCTCACATATCTTCGTACCATAAAATTTCGAGAATTTTTGGTCTTGCCAATTAGTATAATTTATTCATTAAAATTTATGCTGTTTCACTGTTCAACTATTCTGACCTCTCTTCACTACGAATCAATTATCTCCTCATACGAAATTCAGATAACCTTATTGTTTAGTTTATTTGAAACTAGACTCATTCAAAATTTCAGGAATATAAATTATATCACATAATTATTTTTGTACAAATTTTAATGATTTTTCCAAGACAAAATAAGGGATCACGTAGTCATTCTAAACCAGTCTCACAAAAATTTAAATATCTCAAATTATAAAGATTCTTTGTTTTCTCTGTTTCTTTTATATGAAAAAAGACTCAATAAGCTTTAAATCCATATCTTATACAACTTATAATTCAATTTCTACTATTTTTGGTGATATTTCAAAATCACATAACTACTGCTGTCCAAAACAGTTTTATTTGTAAGTTTTTGCTCTCACTCACTTTAGTTGTATTCATTACTTACCTATAACAATCTTTCCAATTTCCAATTACATATCGAGCATATTGCTCATACGTTACACATGCATATACCTACACTTTTCACTACAAGCCACACATAATTTCACTTAATCGATTTTCCCGGTGAACTCATCGGTAACCTTACCAAAGGCTCAGAATACAAAGGGCACCTTACTTAATAGCTTGCTTACATACCTGCAACATTCTCACTTAACACATTAGTACTCTTTCATAATATAGGCATATTGCCAATCATGTCATAAAGTGTCACAAGCATAACTGAAAACTCATCACTTACTTAATACTTGATAATCTCAATTACTTACAATCTCAATATTAAATTAGCCTTAAATGCATACCTGTACTCATACCTGTACTCTTTCTTCAAGTTCTCACCCTGTCATTTCTTTGACTTACACTTTGGACTAATCGAGAACCTTTTTCTTTTTGAACTTACCATTTCCATGTCTTGACATGGTCTTACGTGGTATCCTTGCCTTATGAACTCACCAATGCCATGCCTTGGCATGGTCTTACATGGGACCTTTGCCTTATAGTAACTCATCAATGCCATGTCTTGACATGGTCTTACATGATTTCCTTGCCTTATAGAACTTATCAATGCCATGCCTTGGCATGGTCTTACATGATATCCTTATCTTACCAAATGCCATGTTCCAAATATGGTCTTACATGGTATCCTTGTCTTACCAAATGCCATGTTCCAAACATGGTCTTACATGGTATCCTTGTCTTACCAAATGCCATGTTCCAAAAATGGTCTTACATAGTATCCTTGTCTTAGTGCCAATGCCACATCTTGATGTGGTCTTACATGGAGTCCTTAATTAATGTTGATGCCATGTCTTGACATGGTCTTACACGGGATCCTTGCCTTACCAATGCCATGTCTTGACATGGTCTTACATAGTATCCTTAACCGTCAATTCCTCCTTAAATGCCATGTTATGAACATGGACTTTTTCGTCTATTCTTCCTTAATTTCCATGGTATAGCCATGGACTTTGAGATATCAATGCCTTGTCAAGTCATAGCTGAAACATACTTGCTCAAATTCTCAAGGTTAGTCGCATAACTCAATAATATCATTACTAATAACAATAATTGCATAATAATAAAATGCTACTCAACTTACATACTTACATTCTAAATCTTATCATATCATCAACTTAACTTGTTCTCATCAAACTATGCTAGTCAATACTTTCTTGTTATCATACAAAGTCATAATACAAAATATGGTCTAACATATAAATTATACAAGTTCTCTTTCCAATATCGAATTATTATCGAACATTAATTATTATATCTGAAACTCAATACTATAGTATTTATGGCCAAAATATCAATTTATCATTCAAATATGCATAATTAAATGCTTATTAAACATATGAACTTACCTCGATACCAAAACGGTCATTTTACCAACTTTCCCAGTTTTCGATTTTCCTCCCGTTCTAGGTCCAAATCTCATTTTTCGGGGTCTAAGACATCACATTTCACTTATTTAATTACTGTACTACTCAAAACAATCCCTAGCTCAAACTTTGGCAAAATTACAATTTTGCCCCTAAACTTTTGCATAATTATGATTTTTCCCCTAGGCTCAAAAATTACACTTCATCCCTTATTCTTATTTTTTATAACATGCTAATCATTTTTCCCTTCTATGGCAACATCAAATTCTTACTCTAACATGCACTTATGTACATTAGGTATTTTTGCCGATTATGTCATTTTACTCGTTTTCACTTAAAATCACTTAGTAAAAGTTGTTTAACATAATTCTAAGCTTCATATTCTTCCATAAAACATCAAAATAAATACATTTCACCTATGGGTATTTTTCCAAATATGAACCCTAGGTTAAATTATTGCTAGAATAAGCTAAATCAAGTTACCGGGACTCCAAAAACGTAAAGATTGTGAACAATGGGGCTAGAATGGACTTACCATGAAGTTTGGAAAGCTTGAAAACCCTACCATGGCTTCCCACATGTTAAATTCGGCCTAAGCTTGAAGATGGACAAATTTGGCATTTAAATTTTGTTTTTAATTCATTTAATTCCCTACATTACCAAAATGCCCCTTAAAAAAATCTTTTGAAACATACCCATCCATGTCCATTTTTGTCCATCAACTTAACCAATGGCCTAATTATCATTTAAGGACCTCCAATTTAAAATTTCATAACAATTGGACACCTCTAACATGTAGAACTCAAGTTTTAAACTTTTTACAATTTAGTCCTTTTGACTAAATTGAGTGCCCAAACGTCAAAATTTTCGAATGAGATTTTCATGAAATCATTCTGTGAAATTTTAGACCATAAAAAATATAAATAAAATAAATTTCTCAATAGCGGATTTGTGGTCCCGAAACCACTATTCTGACTAAGCCCAAAATCGGCTGTTACAACTCCCCCCTTTGGGAATTTTCGTCCCCGAAAATCTCACCAGTTGATTGATTTAGGTCTAATTTCACAAGTCACTTTGAGCTTCTCATATAGTCTCCGCATCTTCAACATCTTACTTCTTAAATAAACAGATAATTATCACTGTGCTAGACATCATAACATTTTATCTTTAACTCGCTGATATATGTATCAAGATCACTTGAAAATGAAAACCAATACACAGGTCTAAGTTGAACTTCCTATCATTCACACTTTGCCAACTTCAATTTCTTCTCAAATCTAAAGAAAGATTAAACTTATAATAGAATTTACTTCAACTGTTACTCGTCGAAGCACTTAACTATACCAATGCCACAATACTCATACAGCTTAAAAATCATAGTACCATAACAAGACTAACTTCTCAATTACTTTAGTAGGTAATGTCCCGACTGAAAACAAAACATCTCGATCATCGGAGAAATTTAAACACAAATTTCTATAACAACCAATACAAAAGCATAATCTTTATACCTCTGGTAACTGTATCAAAGTACTCTCGCCATCAAGTCAAAACTTATAATCATCATAAACATTTTAATAATAAGAAGAAACCATTTTCATCAGTGGAACATTTCCTACTGATATCTCATGGCTGACACTTTGAACAATAATTTATTAAGGAAACAGAAATAATAAAATCTCAAAACATAGAGCTACACAGAAAATACTCATAAGTACTAAAAATAATCTTAACAAGAGCCACACAGTCTTCCTTTTTTTATTGAGTAATAGCTAGTAAAACTGGACGCTAACATCATACGGACCTTATAGTCAACTTTCTATCTGTGCATGATGCAGAAAACCAGAAAAGATAGAGCAATTTCGATCATAGCTCAAATAGACTACAATGCTTTCATCTACCTGTAAATTTAGCTGACATTCTTATACTATAGGAATTTCATTCGAAATCTTGCAGATATATATACCTTTGAGAGTAAATGGAAACATATAATAGTCGGAAGAGATTGCTGTAATTTCTCAACCATAAACACTGCATTCAGTCATTAATACATCTCGATCATGATTTCACTATCTAATTCTGTCATTGCTAATATGATATTATTCAATTGCAAACATAAATAAATTCAGAATAAATTCCAGCAATTACATACTTTAGGCCTCATACCTGGATGAGTTAATTAGCTGAGTCTGACCTTTCTTTAACTATAACATTTCGGAATCCGAATGATTTTCATATTAATCTGACATCTTTTCTACAATTGTGTTCATTTACTAAACCATTCTCAACTCTGATCACGTTGTTAATTAATCTACAATTCAACTCTTTAGTCTTCCACTTGTAAGCCCATTCGATCTAAATTTCATGAAATTTCTTTATAACATACCTTATTGGAAGGGGGTGAGGTTGTAACGCCTCTGACTTGCCTCTTATATACTCATGCATATAACTTAACACTCATCAATATATATATATTTTGTTTCAAGTAACTTAACATGCATACTCATTTTACACAACCTTTCTATCATCTTATACAAAGAAGTGCACTTATACTTTCATTCATAAATCTCGAGTAAAATTACTCATAACATTCACTTAATTTCACAAGTTATAATCATAGCATCATACAAATGCCAATAAAACATGAACACTTATCATAATATAAACTTTCCTTTCATCTCATCTTTCATATTTCAAGAGAAATTCCCATCCACAATTTATTCATCGTCACATAAACATCATAAACTACTATTCTTACTTTTTACGAATCTCAACTCATTATAAACACACTGTCTGCACTATCAAATTTAGCCCGGTTGAAGTGCGCATCTGTCTCATAAAACAATTTACATCAAGGTCGGGAGTCGTCACACTATCACAGTTCAATATGGCATGTATAGCTAGACTCTCACACTCACTATGGTAGTCAAAGAACCGACTAAACCATAGCTCTGATACCGCTAAATGTAACACCCCTTACCTATATACTACGCTGGAACCGGGTACGAGGCATTACCAGACTTAACAATACATTCTACCAAATCCCGAGCCACAAAATTTCACTTATAATTTAAACTTTAACAAACACATGCATACACAAGCATTATAACTCCATGACCAATATGAGCCACAACTCGTGGCTAAATACAGAATAATTCTTATTACCGTTATGAAGCAATACGTTTAATCAAATTAATTAACACATATACAAAATGACTTAGTCAAGCCCCTATACATGCCATAACTTAAATCATTTATAAATAAAGATACCCATAGATAGCTTGATAGTGTGAAGCGATCTTCAACGACCTTTAGCCCGAGCTTGTTTAATAGGACTCTGAAACATGGGAAAGAAAAGGGGGTAAGCTTATAAAGCTTAGTAAGTTCACATGTAAAAATAATAAGCATTAGCAATGAATTTAGCTTACTACTAAGCTGTCATAACTTGCATAAATAATGCTAAGTTCTTACTTTCTAAACTTACTCATTTGTAGCCTTACCAAAGCCTCAACGAGACAAATCCTCACAACAAGTTCTCTAGTTGATACAGTCATTAAATCACATGCTTATACCTTATTACTCATGTTCACATTAATTTGTCTACTTGAATCACTGTCACTAAATTATTTATTTCTTGAACTACAGAGCTCCAAATTACAAACCGCTAATTTTCCCTGAAACTAGACTCACATATCTTCATACATAAAATTTCTAGAATTTTTGGTCTTTCCAATTAGTATATTTTATTCATTAAAATTTACCCTATTTCACTGTTCGACTATTCTGACCTCTCTTCACTATGAATCAATTATCTCCTCGTACAGAATTTAGATGACTTTATTGTTTAGTTTATTTGAAACTAGACTCATTCAGAATTTCAGGAATATAAATTATATCACATAATTATTTTTGTACAATTTTTAATGATTTTTCCAAGACAAAATAAGGGATCACGTAGTTATTCTAAACCAGTCTCACAAAAATTTAAATATCTCAAATTATAAAGATTCTTTGTTTTCTCTGTTTCTTTTATATGAAAACAGACTCAATAAGATTTAAATCCATATCTTATACAACTTATAATTCAATTTCTACTATTTTTGGTGATTTTTCAAAATCACATAACTACTGCTGTCCAAAACAGTTTTATTTGTAAGTTTTTGCTCTCACTCACTTTAGTTGTATTCATTACTTACCTATAACAATCTTTCCAATTTCCAATTACATATCGAGCATATTGCTCATACGTTACACATGCATATACCAACACTTATCACTACAAGCCACACATAATTTCACTTAATCGATTTTCCCGGTGAACTCATCGGTAACCTTACCAAAGGCTCAGAATACAAAGGGCACCTTACTTAATAGCTTGCTTACATACCTGCAACATTCTCACTTAACACATTAGTACTCTTTCATAATATAGGCATATTGCCAATCATGTCATAAAGTGTCACAAGCATAACTGAAAACTCATCACTTACTTAATACTTGATAATCTCAATTACTTACAATCTCAATATTAAATAAGCCTTAAATGCATACATGTACTCTTTCTTCATGTTTTCACCTTGGCATTTCTTTGACTTACTCTTTGGACTAATCGAGAACCTTTTCCTTTTTGAACTTACCATTGCCATGTCTTGACATGGTCTTACATGGTATCCTTGCCTTATGAACTCACCAATGCCATGCCTTGGCATGGTCTTACATGGGACCTTTGCCTTATAGTAACTCATCAATGCCATGTCTTGACATGGTCTTACATGATTTCCTTGCCTTATAGAACTTATCAGTAACATCCTAAAATTTGAGTATTATTTGTGTTGGCTTGGGTATGAATTTTGTGTGTTTAGCATAGTCTTGTGAAGGCTTGATTTTATTTTGGAAGCTAGAATAATTTTTAGTATGGTTTATTTAATGAAGTGGATTAAGTGAACTTGACACTTAAGTTAATTTAAGTGTTAAATTAAGCACATGTGGAGTTAGTGGCAAGGTGGTTAGGATGCATGATGGGTAGCTTGAGGATAGAGGTTCGAGTAGCATGTTTAACATTTTGAAGACTTTATTTTTTATCTTAGCATTAATGGTCGGTCAAACTCTAATTATGATAGGTTGGACTTTCAATCTTATGGTAAGTTGAATAGCAAAATAGGAAAGCTTGTATTTTGGGATAAGATTCTTAAGGTTATGGAAGGATGGGGGGACATAAGGCTTGGCTTAAGGAAGATGTTTTGGAAACTATTCCAAGGCCATTAGTGTTTGAATGTGGACGACATGTGTGGCTAGGGGGTGGCCGAATGTTGATAGGAAGTTTGGGGGGAATAGTTGGCCAATTTTAGTTTTTGTGCATATTTTTGCATTTGTTTTTCCTCTCCAAAAACTCCCTCTTTGGCCGAATGTATCTTATGCATTTTGTGCAAATTTTGCTTTTGGTTTAGCCTTCATTTTGTTTGAACCAAAAATGTTATTTTCTTTCTCTCATCTTTCCTTTTGAAACCGAAACCTCACTTAACATTTGTGCACTTTCTTTTCGGCAAATAAGGTGTTTGGCCGAACCTCTCTCTCCCACATCGCTCTCTTTTCTTCTTTTGATATTGGTTCATAATCACATTTTCTTTTCACTTTCTCTTGGCCGAATCTTTCTCCTTCTCAAATTCCATTTCTTTTTCATTTGCTCAAAGTTAAAACATCCATTTCCATTTTTCTTGTCTTTTTACTCCACCATAGCCGAATCTTCTTCCTCTCTTTTGGGGTTATTTTGGCCGAATATTCAAGGGTAGATTCTCTTTGGTTCTCTTCAATCGATTTTTGGATAATAGGTAAGTATTCATGGTCGTATGTCCTTTAATTCTTTTCTCTTTTCTAAGTCATTTTCTTGTGGACAAAGGCTGAATCTTTGGGCATTGTTTGCAAGGTTCTAACTATTTTAGGAACCGATTATTCTTTTAGGCTCCTCGGGGTGTTGGAAGCAATCAATCTAAGCCTCGTTTCTTTGTCAATCGTTTTGGGTAAGCTTTTAGGTAAGATTGGTATTTCGAAGGATAACTCTTTGGGGATTAAGGTGTTATTGGCCAAATGGCCTTTGTTTATAATCTAAGTATTGGCCGATTGTAAGACAAGGTGATCTAGTACGGTAGATCGGATCTTCGGAAGTTAGTATTTGCATTGGTGAAAGGTGTGTACCTTACACACTTTATAACTCGGTTATGTATATGTATTTATAATATTAATTTACTAATCATATTATCAAAGTGGGAAAACGATGAGATCTTGATATGATACCATGATGGTATGAATGAGGATTCGGGTAAGTCCGTTTCTATATGTTGTTAATACATGTGGATTGAAATCATGATCTACGATTTATGATATTTTTGTTATGTGATTCATAATAAAGTATGTTGATATGTTTTGTCTATCTATTGCATCGGTATGGGCAATATGAGAGGAGGGGGAAGATTGATATTGTGTCCTTGGGAGACCAGAGGTTTGGCACCTCCAGTGATTTGGTATCACACGTGGGTTGGCCCCACAACTTGATTATTCGTGACTTTGGTCACCAGTGATTTGGTATCACATTTGTGTCTTTGGGACACCAGAGGTTTGGCACCTCATAGCGACTCGTCCCTGTGGTTTAACACCACCGTGGGTTGGCCTCACTTTTGAGATATGGGATCGTCGCCAGTGATTTGGTATCACACGTGGGTTGGCCCCACAGATGGATTATTCGTGACTTTGGTCACCAGTGATTTGGTATCACAATATTGAATATCGTGACTTTGGTCACCAGTGGTTTGGCACCACCAGTGGTTTGGTACCACACGGGGTAGAAAAAGGCGTTACGGTTGGCTAGGTTGGGTGCATTACATATATATATATATATATATATTGCTTGGTTATAATTTGTGTAAGTACGTGGCATTTACCCGAGAGAGGGATTATGCACTGAGTCTTGGTGACTCACCTTCTCCCTTACTTTTTCAGGTGATTCGTAAATTCGCGGATATGGAGCCGGATGAACTCGAGGAGGCCATGCAATAAAATTTGATTTTACATGAACTTCGAATTAGGGTACTTTAAATTTATTTTAATTTGGTTTGTTTTATTTTGGGTTTGTAATAAGGCCTCTTTAATTATGTTTTGGATTATTTATATGCTTTGGATATGTTTTAATTATGGCTTATAAATTATTTGGTTAATTTAATAATTGAGCCCAAAGTTTTCTAAAATAATAAAAACGCAATGGATTTAAAATCTTACCATCGGGTAATATAAATCGTTTGATAGTAAAATGTAAATTTAGTGTTTTCTACAATTTAAATAATTTCCAAATATTTAGTTTCCACATTCAAATGCAAATGTTTTCATAGTAATAATTCGAGTTCTTCTTAAATGATACAAATGTTTTCTAACCTATGAATTATCAACTAAGCTTTAAAGTTTTATTTATGAAATTTCAAAGTAAATTATCAGTTTAAACTTATTATACATCTGTTTTCTACAAATATAGAATTTTAAAAGATTTTTTCACTAAAATTCTAATTCTTAATTCGATTCCTTTCAAAACTTTTTCCTCAGTGACATACCAGATTCGGTCGTGGAGTATTGACTGGGTTTGGGGTGTTACAAATTGGTATCAGAGCTAAGTTCAAAAGCTCGGCTGTGGGCCCGAGGCCCAAAATGTTTTAAAGTTCGATTTTTTTTAAAAAGTTTTTGTTTAAAATTATATGGTTGAAAAGCATGGCACTGAGTCTCCGGCACCGATCCGCCCAGGTAAGTACCTCAAACTGTTGATTTTGATGATATGATGATGATGGCATGACTGTATAGTAGTAGGAACTACTCTAGAGACCCAAAACTATAGGTTGGATGTACTCGCGAAACAACTTCCTATGAAAATTATTCATAAAACTGTGTTTAAAAGATAGTGGAATAATGACTAATTCCTAAAACTTTTAAATCAGATAAGTCGAGACTTTAGATATGAGTACTCGAGTTTGGGGTCGTGTTGTGCGTGGACGCGGTAGGGGTAGGATGGCTGTGTCTGAGCCAGTGAGGTCTGGTCAAGGATCCGAGAATGAGGTACGCCCCCACCACCACCACCAGCGATTGGAGTTGAGCATCAGGATCAAACGGGGGATGACGCAGTGTCTCAGGCGATGCTGCGAGTTCTTGAGAGGGTAGCTGGAGTAGGTGGAGCGCGGGAGCTCAGAAATTTGTACCTGAGCGACTCCGAGCCAATGGAGCCGAGGTATTTCGAGGTGTCTCGGGTGTAGCTCCCAGTTTGGCTGAATATTGGTTAGAGGCGACGGAGCGAATCATGGATGATCTGGATCTGAATGCTGAGGAAAAGCTGAAAGGGATAGTGTCGCCTCTGCGGGATGAGTCATATCAGTGGTGGCTCACGGTGCGGAACAGTGCTGCGGCAGAAGAAATATATTGGAGCTAGCTACGTTGATGCACAGCGTAAGGCATTTTTGAGTTTGGTTCAGGGGAGTAAGTCCGTATCAGAATATGAGGCAGAGTTCTTAAGATTGAGCCGATATGCTGGAGGTATTGTGGCTTCAGAGCATGAGTGATGTGTTCGGTTCGAGGACGGTATGAGAGACGAGCTGAGATTGCTGATTGCTCCACATCAGGAGCGAGAGTTTGCTGCGCTAGTTGAAAAGACTAAGATTGCTGAAGGGATAAAGGAATCTGCAAGACAGAGTCACGACAGGAATAAGCATAAGAGAGGTTTTGGATCATCCGAGTCGGCCAGTAATTCTCAGAAGAGGGTTAGGCAGAGTGGGCCGAATCAGTCTGGAAGGCCTGTTACTGCTAATCAGAGACCAGCACAGTGTAATCGATGTGGGAAATTTCATTGGGGCGAATGTTGGACCGAAGGAAAAGGATGTTTTGAGTGTGGTTTGCTGGATCATCGTGTGAGGGACTATCCACGTAAGCTAGCCAGGAATCAATCTGAAGGTCAAGGTCGTGCTCAGTTCAGAATGGAGGGACCGCCACCGCAGAGAGGTCGTGGTAATGGTAGAGGAGGTAATGGCTCTGGTCGAGGCCGCGGAGCATCTGGCAGAGGTGCTGGCAATACTGAGGCTAGGCAGTCTGGTTTGGTGTATGCTGCGAGACGTCGAGAGGAGGGCGACGCACCGGACATCATAACTGGTACGTTCTTAATCTTTGGTGTTCCATATACTGCTTTGATAGATGTGGGTTCGACGCATTCTTACGTTGCTAGTAGCATAGTAGAGACCATGAGCTTAGTTTCTGAGACTGCTTCTAGGAGGATGACAGTACTTAGCCCTCTAGGTCACTCAGTAGAAGTAAATAAGCTGTATAGGGATGTACCCCTAGAACTATAGGGGGTAGTGTTTGTGGCTGATCTGATGGAACTGCCGTTTAGGGAGTTCGATCTGATTCTTGGGATGGACTGGTTGGTTAAGTACCAAGCAAGTTTGGATTGTGCTGCTAAGCGCATGGTTTTGAAGACAGTTGAGGGTAAAGAGGTGGTCATGATAGGTAATAGAAGAGATTATCTATCTAATGTGGTATCTGCGTTGAAAGCTGTGAAGATGGTCAGGAAGGGCTGTGAGGCATATGTAGTCCATGTGTGTGCTTTGGAAGCTAAGGAGTCTACCATGGGGAATGTCCGAACTGTAAAGGAATATGTTGATGTATTTCCAGAAGAACTTCCGGGACTGCCTCCGGATCGTGAAGTCAAATTCGGTATAGATCTGTTACCCGGAACGGCGCCAGTGTCTATAGCTCCGTATAGGATGGCACCAAAGGAATTGATGGAATTGAAGGCTCAGATTCAGGAGCTGTTGGATCGAGGTTTCATTCGACCAAGTGTTTCACCTTGGGGAGCGCCGGTACTTTTTGTCAAGAAGAAGGATGGTACGATGTGGATGTGTATAGACTATCGCCAGTTAAATAAGCTGACGATCAAAAACAAGTATCCTTTGCCGAGGATAGATGTCTTGTTTGATCAGCTTAAAGGGGCAGCGATTTTCTCCAAGATTGATTTAAGGTCTGGGTATCATCAGCTAAAGGTGAAAGAGGCTGATATCCATAAGACGGCATTTCGCACTCGGTATGGACACTACGAGTTTCTGGTAATGCCGTTTGGGTTGACTAACGTGTCGGCAGCATTCATGGACATGATGAATCGGGTATTTTAGCAGTTTTTGGATCAGTTTGTCGTGGTATTTATAGATGATATTTTGGTATACTCAAAGTCAGAGGAGGAGCATGATGCGCATTTGCGAGTAGTGTTGCAAATTCTGAGGGAGAAGCAGCTTTTTGCTAAATTTAGTAAGTGCGAGTTCTGGCTTAGGGAGGTGACTTTCTTGGGTCACGTAGTATCAGCTGAGGGGATTAGAGTGGATCCTCGGAAGATCGAAGCAGTGTTGGACTGGAAGCCGCCTAAGTCAGTGGCTGAGATTCAGAGTTTCTTAGGTCTGGCGGGGTATTACCGAAGATTTGTAGAGGGATTTTCTTTGATAGCAGCACCGATGACCAAGTTGTTGAGGAAAGGAGTTCCATTTGTGTGAACCGAGAAGCAGCAAGAAAGTTTCGAAAAGTTTAAGAAGATTCGGACTGAAGCTCCGGTTTTGATTCAACCCGAAGCAGGCATGGAATTCACGTTTACTGTGACGCATCACATACTGGTTTGGGATGTGTGTTGATGCAGTAAGGGAAGGTAGTGGCTTATGCATCTCGGCAGTTGAGACCACATGAGGTTAATTATCCGACGCATGATTTGGAATTAGCAGCAGTGGTTTTCGCTTTGAAGATATGGAGACACTATTTGTACGGAGAGAAGTCGATAGTCTACACGGATCACAAGAGTCTTAAGTATCTTTTGACTCAGAAGGATTTGAACTTAAGGCAGCGTAGATGGATCGACTTGTTGAAGGACTACGACTATTCGATTGAGTATCATCTCGGCAAGGCTAACATGGTAGCAGACGCGTTGAGCCGTAAGGTGGTATTAGACTTAAGATCGATGTTTGCTCATCTTAGTTTGTATGACGATGGGAGTCTTTTGGCTGAATTGCAAGTCAAGCCGACTTGGTTAGATCAGATCAAGAAGAAATAGCTAGAGGATGATGGTTTGAATGATCGGAGGTTGCAGGTTCAGAATGGTGGTTTAGAGGATTATAGTTTGTCCAGTGATGGAGTGTTGTGTTTTCAAGGGAGAGCTTGTATGCCGAAGGATGTTGAGTTGAGGCAAAGGATTCTTCGGGACGCACATAGCAGCCCATATGCTATGCATCCTGGAGGTAGTAAGATGTATCGGGATTTAAGAGAGCAGTTTTGGTGGCCGGGTCTGAAGCGGGAGGTAACTGAGTTTGTGGGTAAATGTCTGACGTGTCAGCAGGTCAAGGCTGAACATCAATTGCCGTCAGGATTACTTCAGCCGGTGAAGATTCCACAGTGGAAGTCGGAGAGGATCACTATGGACTTTTTCAGTGGATTACCTCTTACGCCTAGTAAGAAGGACTCAGTTTGGGTGATTGTGGATCGTTTGACTAAGTCAGCTCATTTCATTCCTGTAAGGGTGAATTACTTGCTTCAGAGGTTAGCTAAGTTGTATGTGGCGGAGATAGTGAGGTTGCACGGTGTGCCTGTGTCGATCATCTCAGACAGAGATCCCAGATTTATGTCGAGGTTTTGGAGAGCGTTACATAAGGCTTTGGGTACGCGGTTGGATTTCAGTACCGCATTTCATCCACAGTCTGACGGGCAGTCGGAAAGGGTCATTCAGATTTTAGAGGATATGTTGAGAGGTTGTGTTTGGACTTCAGAGGCAGCTAGGAAGAGTTTTTACCATTAGCTGAGTTCGCGTACAACAATAGTTATCAGGCAAGCATTAAGATGGCTCCATATGAGGCATTGTATGGTAGGAGGTGTCGCACACCTACATGCTGGACAGAGTTGGGTGAACGTCAGATTTTAGGACCAGAGTTGGTTGCAGAGACTGAGGATAAGGCTAAGTTGATTCAAGCTCGGTTGAAGGAAGCCTCGGATAGGCAGAAGTCATATGCCGATCTCAAGCGGAGGGATATAGAGTTTGCCGTGGGTGATAAAGTTTTTCTGAAGGTCTCGCCATGGAAGAAAGTGTTAAGATTTGGGAGAAAAGGTAAGTTAAGTCCAAGGTTTATTGGGTCATTTAAGGTGTTGAGACGAGTAGGACCAGTAGCTTATCAGCTTGAGTTGCCAGCAGAACTGAGTCAGATTCACGATGTGTTCCATGTCTCCATGCTTAGACGCTATCGTTCTGATCCATCGCATGTTGTGGCAGTAGAGGAAATAGAGGTGAGTCCAGATTTGACGATAGAAGAAGAACCTGTGCAGATTCTAGATCGAGATGTGAAAGTTTTGCGTAGGAAGTAAGTTCCTTTAGTGAAAGTCTTAAGGCGAAATCATGGCGTGGAAGAAGCTACGTGGGAACCGGAGGATACGATGAGGCAGCAGTATCCTCAACTCTTTTGATCAGGTAATTTTGAGGACGAAATTTTCTTAATGGGGTAGAATTGTAACATCCTAAAATTTGAGTATTATTTGTGTTGCCTTGGGTATGAATTTTGTGTGTTTAGCATAGTCTTGTGAAGGCTTGATTTTATTTTGGAAGCTAGAATAATTTTTAGTATGGTTTATTTAATGAAGTGGATTAAGTGAACTTGACACTTAAGTTAATTTAAGTGTTAAATTAAGCACATGTGGAGTTAGTGGCAAGGTGGTTAGGATGCATGATGGGTAGCTTGAGGATAGAGGTTCGAGTAGCATGTTTAACATTTTGAAGACTTTATTTTTTATCTTAGCATTAATGGTCGGTCAAACTCTAATTATGATAGGTTGGACTTTCAATCTTATGGTAAGTTGAATAGCAAAATAGGAAAGCTTGTATTTTGGGATAAGATTCTTAAGGTTATGGAATGATGGGGGGACATAAGGCTTGGCTTAAGGAAGATGTTTTGGAAACAATTCCAAGGCCATTAGTATTTGAATGTGGACGGCATGTGTGGCTAGGGGGGTGGCCGAATGTTGATAGGAAGTTTGGGGGGAATAGTTGGCCAATTTTAGTTTTTGTGCATATTTTTGCATTTGTTTTTCCTCTCCAAAAACTCCCTCTTTGGCCGAATGTATCTTATGCATTTTGTGCAAATTTTGCTTTTGGTTTAGCCTTCATTTTGTTTGAACCAAAAATGTTATTTTCTTTCTCTCATCTTTCCTTTTGAGACCGAAACCTCACTTAACATTTGTGCACTTTCTTTTCGGCAAATAAGGTGTTTGGCCGAACATCTCTCTCTTTTCTTCTTTTGTTATTGGTTCATAATCACATTTTCTTTTTACTTTCTCTTGGCCGAATCTTTCTCCTTCTCAAATTCCATTTCTTTTTCATTTGCTCAAAGTTAAAACATCCATATCCATTCTATTTTTCTTTTCTTTTTACTCCACCATAGTCGAATCTTCTTCCTCTCTTTTGGGGTTATTTTGGCCGAATATTCAAGGGTAGATTCTCTTTGGTTCTCTTCAATCGATTTTTGGATAATGGGTAAGTATTCATGGCCGTATGTCCTTTAATTCTTTTCTCTTTTCTAAGTTATTTTCTTGTGGACAAAGGCCGAATCTTTGGGCATTGTTTGCAAGGTTCTAACTATTTTAGGAACCGATTATTCTTTTAGGCTCCTCGGGACGTTGGAAGCAATCAATCTAAGCCTCGTTTCTTTGTCAATCGTTTTGGGTAAGCTTTTAGGTAAGATTGGTATTTCGAAGGATAACTCTTTGGGGATTAAGGTGTTATTGGCCGAATGGCCTTTGTTTATAATCTAAGTATTGGCCGATTGTAGGACAAGGTGATCTAGTGCGGTAGATCGGATCTTCGGAAGTTAGTATTTGTATTGGTGAAAGGTGTGTACCTTACACACTTTATAACTCGGTTATGTATATGTATTTATAATATTAATTTACTAATCATATTATCAAAGTGGGAAAACGATGAGATCTTGATATGATACCATGATGGTATGAATGAGGATTCGGGTAAGTCCGTTTCTATATGTTGTTAATACATGTGGATTGAAATCATGATCTACGATTTATGATATTTTTGTTATGTGATTCATAATAAAGTATGTTGATATGTTTTGTCTATCTATTGCATCGGTATGGGCAATATGAGAGGAGGGGGAAGATTGATATTGTGTCCTTGGGACACCAGAGGTTTGGCACCTCCAGTGATTTGGTATCGCACGTGGGTTGGCCCCATAACTTGATTATTCGTGACTTTGGTCACCAGTGATTTGGTATCACATTTGTGTCTTTGGGACACCAGAGGTTTGGCACCTTATAGCGACTCGTCCCTGTGGTTTAACACCACCGTGGGTTGGCCCCACTTTTGAGATATGGGATCGTCGCCAGTGATTTGGTATCACACGTGGGTTGGCCCCACAGATGGATTATTCGTGACTTTGGTCACCAGTGATTTGGTATCACAATATTGAATATCGTGACTTTGGTCACCAGTGGTTTGGCACCACCAGTGGTTTGGTACCACACAGGGTAGAAAAAGGTGTTACGGTTGGCTAGGTTGGGTGCATTACATATATATATATTGCTTGGTTATAATTTGTGCAAGTACGTGGCATTTACCCGGGAGAGGGATTATGCACTGAGTCTTGGTGACTCACCTTCTCCCTTACTTTTTCAGGTGATTCGTAAATTCGCGGATATGGAGCCGGATGAACTCGAGGAGGCCATGCAATAAAATTTGATTTTACATGAACTTCGAATTGGATTACTTTAAATTTATTTTAATTTGGTTTTTGTTTTATTTTTGGTTTGTAATAAGGCCTCTTTAATTATGTTTTGGATTATTTATATGCTTTGGATATGTTTTAATTATGGCTTATAAATTATTTGGTTAATTTAATAAATGAGCCCAAAGTTTTCTAAAATAATAAAAACGCAATGGTTTTAAAATCTTACCATCGGGTAATATAAATCGTTTGATAGTAAAATGTAAATTTAGTGTTTTCTACAATTTAAATAATTTCCAAATATTTAGTTTCCACATTCAAATGCAAATGTTTTCATAGCAATAATTCGAGTTCTTCTTAAATGATACAAATGTTTTCTAACCTATGAATTATCAACTAAGCTTTAAAGTTTTATTTATGAAATTTCAAAGTAAATTATCAGTTTAAACTTATTATACATCTGTTTTCTTCAAATATAGAATTTTAAAAGAGTTTTTCACTAAAATTCTAATTCTTAATTCGATTCTTTCCAAAACTTTTTCCTCAGTGACATACCAGATTCGGTCGTGGCGTATTGACTGGGTTTGGGGTGTTACATTATCAATGCCATGCCATGGCATGGTCTTACATGATATCCTTATCTTACCAAATGCCATGTTCCAAACATGGTCTTACATGGTATCCTTGTCTTACCAAATGCCATGTTCCAAACATGGTCTTACATGGTATCCTTGTCTTACCAAATGCCATGTTCCAAACATGGTCTTACATAATATCCTTGTCTTAGTGCCAATGCCACATCTTGATGTGGTCTTACATGGAGTCCTTAATCAATGCCGATGCCATGTCTTGACATGGTTTTACACGGGACCCTTGCCTTACCAATGCCATGTCTTGACATGGTCTTACATGGTATCCTTAACTGTCAATTCCTCCTTAAATGCCATGTTACGAACATGGAGTTTTCCGTCAATTCTTCCTTAATTGCCATGGTATAGCCATGGACTTCGAGATATCAATTCATTGTCAAGTCATAGCTGAAACATACTTGCTCAAATTTTCAAGGTTAGTCGCATAACTCAATAATAACATTACTAATAACAATAATTACATAATAATAAAATGCTACTCAACTTACATACTTACATTCTAAATCTCATCATATCATCAACTTAACTTATTCTCATCAAACTATGCTAGTCAATACTTTCTTATTATCATACAAAGCCATAATACAAAATATGGTCTAACATATAAATTATACAAGTTCTCTTTCCAATATCGAATTATTATCGAACATTAATCACTATATCTGAAACTCAATACAATAGTATTTATGGCCAAAATATCAATTTATCATTCAAATATGCATAATTAAATGCTTATTAAACATATGAACTTACCTCGATACCAAACCGGTCATTTTACTTTCCCAGTTTTCGATTTTCCTCCCGTTCTAGGTCCAAACCTCATTTTTCAGGGTCTAAGACATCACATTTCACTTATTTAATTAATGTGCTACTCAAAATAGTCCCTAACTCAAACTTTAGTAAAATTACAATTTTGCCTCTAAACTTTTGCATAATTATGATTTTGCCCCTAGGCTCGAAAATTACACTTCATCCCTTATTCTTATGTTTTATAACATGCTAATCATTTTCCCTTCTATGGCAACATCAAATTCTTGCTCCAACATGCACTTGTGTACATTAGGTATTTTTGTCGTTTATGTTGTTTAACTCGTTTTCACTTAAAATCGCTTAGTAAAAGTTGTTTAACATAATTCTAAGCTTCATATTATGCCATAAAACATCAAAATAAATACATTTCACCTATGGGTATTTTCCCAAATATGAACCCTAGGTTAAATTATTGCTAGAATGAGCTAAATCAAGTTACCGGGACTCCAAAAACGTAAAGAACATGAAAAACGGGGCTAGAATGGTCTTACCATGAAGCTTGGAAAGCTTGAAAACCCTATCCATGGCTTCCCACATGTCAAATTCGGCCTAAGCTTGAAGATGGACAAATTTGGCATTTAAATTTTGTTTTTAATTCATTTAATTCACTAAATTACCAAAATGCCCCTTAAAAAAATCTTTTGAAACATACCCATCCATGTCCATTTTTGTCCACCAACCTAACCAATAGCCTAATTATCATTTAAGGACCTCCAATTTAAAATTTCATAACAATTGGACGCCTCTAACATGTAGAACTCAAGTTTTGTACTTTTTACAACTTAGTTCTTTTGACTAAATTGAGTGCCCAAACGTCAAAATTTTCGAATGAGATTTTCACGAAATCATTCCGTGAAATTGTTGACCATAAAAAATATAAATAAAATAAATTTCTCAACATTGGATTTGTGGACCCAAAACTAGTGTTCCGACGAAGCCCAAAATCGGGCTCTTACACCGAATGTGTGAAAGCTTTTTAAACCCTTATTTTCTTTTGATTTTAGGCAATAAGATGGATGAAATGGCTTATTATTTAGCCTTTTGTTTTATTATTACCATATTATTAATCTAGTTACTATATCAACCTTATACTTAGCATATGTATATATAAACATTAAGGGCATTAAGGTCCTTTATCCATCCACTAACTTGTAAAGTGGTTTAATTGCCTCATAAGGACACCACTTTAAAAAACCACATCACATTGGTGCTTTAACAAATAGCATACAAACTTCGCATTTAATGCAATTTAGCCCTTTTCTCAAATTAAACACACAAATGATCAAATTTTCATACGAGGCTTCCACACATGCTTAGTCACATATCAACAACACAGAAAATAATATTAAAATATTTTCTAATAATATTAAAATATTTTCTAACTCAGATTTGTGGTTCCGAAACCACTATTCTAACTAGGGTCTAAACCGGACTGTTACAATTCTCCCCCTTAGGGATTTTCGTCCCCGAAAATCTTACCGTTAAATATATTCGGATATTACTGTTTCATTGAATCTTCAATCTCCCACGTAGCCTCTTAAATTCCATGTCGATACCATAATACTTTTGCTAACGAAATTTTCTTGTTTCTTAACTCTTTCACTTCACGAGCTAAGATACGGATCGATTCCTCTTCATAAGTCATATTAGATCGAATTTCAATCTCAGACCGAGTAATTACATGTGACATATCAGAATGATATCTACGGAGCATTGACACGTGAATTACATTATGTATCTTTTCTAGCTCAGATGGTATTAGGAATCTATACGCAACAGGTGCCTTTACGTCCGAATCAAAGTACTTTATTCCACGGAGACACTTTCAGAAACACTTTGTGTGACACCTTTAACCCGTATTCATCGCCGAACTAGGGTTATAAGGCATTACCGGACTCAACTCAGATCATCACAGCCATTTATCACAATTCATACATTTATTAAACTCAAAGAGATTTAGTATATATTTGTACATATCGAATATAAGCTATTCAAAGTCACGAAATATCAATAATCCAAGTGTGGGGCCAACCCACGTTGTGATACCAAATCACTGGCGATGATCCCGATATGTCAACTGTGGGGCCAACCCACTGTGGTACTAAGCCACTGGGACGAGTCGCTATGAGGTGCCAAACCTCTGGTGTCCCAAAGACATGAAATAATCTGTGGTACCAAACCACTGGAGGTGCCAAACCTCTGGTGTCCCAAAGACACGGATATCAAATCTTCCCCCTCCTCTCATATCACCCATAACCGTGCAAATATTATGCAAACATACTATCATGCTTTAATATGAATCATAAAGCAAATATATCACATATCATGGTATTAAGCATCATATAGCAAAATCATATTGAAACGGACTTACCCGTATCCTTGCTCATACCCATAAGGTATCATATCATGATCTTCACGGTTTCCGGCTTTTAACACATTCAGATTATTAACATATTTACTTAGTTATAAAGTGTGTAAGTTACACACCTATTACTAACGCAAGTTCTAAATCCCGAAGACCCGATCTACTGCACTAGATCTCCTTGCCCTACATTTGGCCAACACTTAGATCAATAACATAGGCCATCCGGCCAACAACAAACCTTAGTCTCAAAAGCCTTCGGCTTTTCAACCACTTAAAGAATGATGAACCAACATAGATCCTTACCACTTGACTTACCAAAATTGATTGCTTCCACAATCCCGAAGAACCTAGGAGAAATTGGTTCCCATTAATGATTAACAACACTGTCGACAGAGAAGAAGAGAAAGTAAGAATGGAGTTTCGGCCAAGAACACTTACCCTTCTCCAAAACCGAATAGAGAAGAACCCAAAAGAGATTTACCCTTGTTGATATTCGGCCAAGACAAATCAAAAAGGGAATGGGAAATTTTGGCAAAATGATTGAGTGATGAAGGGAGTTTCGGCTATGGTTGATTAAAAACAACAAATAAAATTCGGCTAGAATGGAAAAGAGGAAGAAAAAGAAAGTAAAATGGAAGAGAGGGAATTCGGCAAAGGAAGGAGGAGAGGATTTC
Organism: Gossypium australe; assembly: GCA_005393395.2. Lineage (NCBI taxonomy): Eukaryota > Viridiplantae > Streptophyta > Magnoliopsida > Malvales > Malvaceae > Gossypium > Gossypium australe. The sequence goes on along the minus strand of CM016626.1, from coordinate 97,099,077 downwards.
GGCACAAGAGTTTGAGAGAAGAAAGAAAAAGATGAAAGGGAAGAGATGGTACTTTCGGCTTTGAGCAAAAAAAATGGAAAAGACAAGGAGAGAGGTGGGAGTGTAGTAGGTTCGGCCTTAGCAAGGTAAAAGAGAAGAAGATGCATAAATGGTTTCGGCTTAAGGTGAAGAAAGAAAATAGTGCACAAGTGATCTCCTATTTCGGTTTCCAAAAGAAAAACACACAAGCTTTCTAGACAACAAAATAGCACAAAAAGAATGCCCAAACCTCACTATGCATATTCAGCCAAGAGGAAAAGATGAGAGAAACACTATTGCTTTAGGGTGAGCAAAAAGACCAAAAAATGAAATTTCTCCCAAGCTACCAACTTTTCCCAAAACCCACCACAAAATCGGCTCCTCCCTTAGTCCACAAAACCGTCTATGTTCATGGACAAAATGCCATTAAAAAGTTTCCAAACCTCATCCCTTAATCCATGCCTTATGTCCCCTTATCATACCAAAAGCTTAGGATTTCATTACTTAAATAAACACTTGCCTTTTTCCTTAGTCTACTATCCTTAAGTGAAAAAGTCCATCCTTACCATAAATAAAATTTGACCAACACATGCCATACAAAAGCAAAAATAAAAGTCACCTTATTGCCATCCATGGGACTCGAACCTAAGCCCCCTCACACTACTTGTGGCGTCACCTTCAAGGCTCTAAGTGGTACCTCCTTGCCACTCTACCAAGCCAATTCTTGTGCTAAAATTCCCCATGAATTACCCTTAACCCCTAGCTCCTTCAACTCCCTTTAACTGAAGCTTAGAAATAAAAATTTTCCTACAGCTCGAGCCTACCCTTGGCTTATTCCTAAGCCCTAGAACATCTCACTTAACAACACGACAATCCGAACTCATGCAAAACAATACAATCACAAATAACCCCTAATTCAGGATATTACAAGGTTCGCATTTAACATAACCTACTCCATAAAATTTCCTCTTTAAGATAATAAAAGTTAACGCATGTGTATTAAGATACATAAATATATAAATTGTACAGATACAATTAAATCCAATGTGCTCATTATAACATGAATTATAAACTCATCATCTTTATCATTACAAACATATCATTAAATCAACCACATATACAATTTCCACATAATCGAACACATACAACTTAGAACACATCACTTGCAAATTTAAGTGTTTGACCGAATATACAAGGTCCCATTTATGATATTTCATATTTATTACCTAACATTAGTTGAATTTGGTAGTTTCATGCATTCGGTAAAATTTAACCAATCTCTCAAACCATTTATGCATATAATATGGTTATGCACATTTCCATACCCGAACATAAACCCAATCAACTAGTTCTTTGAACATGTTAACTACATTTGACTATAGCACATAGACTTAGCCGAATATACATACATAAACATTTTCACTATCATCATCGACTTATAACCAACATCTCAATGTAAATGTCATATTATACTTAAAACATAACAAGAAGCATATAACCAAGAACAATTATACAACCAATCTATCAAATCCATAAGTAAAGTTTAACAAAAAGTAATAGCCATTTCGCAAGGCTATACATATATATATAAGATTAAATACCATTAATAACAACACAACCTAGCTTATACATGCCATTCGAATCAAACTAGGTTTATAAGTACCAAAAGAGGTGATAGTGTAGTTGACTTCTCCGAAGATCCTCTGAACCCGTAGCAGACCTAAAATCTATATAACAACACATTAAAACACACAAAGTAAGCTTACTAGCTTAGTAAGTCTCAAGCAAGTATTAATGCACAAACGAACATTTAAACTTATTAATCTCCATACTTTCGGCATTGAATTTAATCATTCCAACATGTAAATTTTGCTTAACCGAATACTAGCAATACTTTGACTTAAATATTAGCACCTGTTTATCATAAACGCATATACCAACAAATCATTGAGTATTACGCTTATTCATAAGTTTCGAGTCAAACAAATTCAATTACAAATACTTTCAAACACTTTTATCATTTATCTTTTCACTAAAAATTGAATCTTACATGTGTTATATATATATATATATATATATATCTTAACCTCACACATATTAAGTGTTCATACCTATTAATGGTAAGATCATCATCACTAAATAAAATACTTAATCAATCATTCATTTCATCACACCATACTTAAGTATAATGGTAATGAATTGAGCTACTTCATTTCTTACTAATACAATAAGTCAATTCTTACTCGAGCTTCTAACACATATCATTTAATATGCCATACCTCTTTTCATTCTCGATTTCTTCATTTATAGCGAATCACCGGCATTCAGCCTGCTAGGCATTCAAGCCTGAATTTCCCACCGGCATTAAGCCTGCTAGACCAAAGGTCCGAAATATAAACACTAGCATTAAGCCTGCTAGGCTGTAAGCCCGAAATAAGTCACCGGCACAAGGCCTGCTAGGCTTGAAGCCCGAAATATCAACATAAAAAATCGTTCAATGTACATTTCTCAACATTAGCATCTCAAACAACCTATGTAATGCTTATCACTCTCACATAACAACCAAGCATATCTATTACACCTTACTTTCAACAAATAAAATTCAATCCAATTTCATATCCCTACATTCGGCCACTTGATATATTTATGCTAAAAATATTTAAATTTCATCATTTATTATATTCACAAATAAGTCTTTAACTTATATTTGCTTAAGGACTTACCTCGACTATCGACCGACGACGAGTACCGGCTATTCGTTAACTTTCGCCTTTCCCCGATCCAAGTCCATTTTTCTTTGTTCTTGATCTAAACACATTCAATTTGAGCTCATTCAAACACATTTCATTTCAATTTAATCCCAAAACACTTAAATAGGCAAATTACCATTTTGCCCCTAATGTTTCACATTTTTACAATTTAGTCCTATTTACATAAAACACAAAATACACAAAATTTCACTAATCTACTCAAGGGCCGAATATTCATAGGGACCCTACAAGTCAATTTCTTTCATTTATTTTGCATTTTAGCCCCCCTCAAAAATTCATTTTTACAAATTAGCCCAAAATACTCAAATTCACCAAAATTTCCAATACAAAACATACTAATCTTTATCATATCATTGATATAAAATCATCAAACATCAAAAACGACATAAACATGTCAATGGCCGAATCTCACATACATACTAATCTAAAAAATTCTAGCATGGGTTGGATAATATACGAAGCAACAATCTCAAAAACGTAAAAATTATCAAAAACCGAAAATCACACATACCTTAATCAAACAAATTGATTGCCGAAATTCAAAGCTCTCTAACCCTTATTCTTTTCTCAATATTCGGCCAACAATGTAAAAGATGATAGTGGCCTTCATTTTGTTTTATTTAACACATAATATGTTTTATTTATGAATTACTAATATAACCTTTTAATAATAATAAGACTAACTTATAATATAAGGGTATTTTAGTCCTATGCCATCCACTATCTTAGAAAGTATGCTAATTTCCCTTTTAGTGCCTCATATTAAAAAGCCATTAACACTTGGGCACTTTTCACTATAGTATGTAACTTTTACCCTTTACGCGATTTAGTCCTTTTTCTAAATAAAACACACAAACGATTAAATTTTTCTACGAAACTTTCACACACATTAAAGCACATATAATAAGCACAGAATATATCATTTAAATATATTTCAGACTCGGATTCATGGTCCCGAAACCACCGTTCCGATTAGGGTCAAATTCGGACTGTTACACTTTGTCACCAATTTCAAATTCAATATCTTTTCGTTTCAAGTCCGCATAAGACTTCTGACGATCAAACGCTGCTTTTAAACTGTCTTGGATCACTTTCACTTTCTGTTCAGAGCCTTTTATCAAATCAACCCCATGTATCTTATTTTCACTGAGTTCGGTCCAGTACAGATGTGTTCGGTATTTACATCCGTACAAAGCTTCATAAGGTGCCATTTTAATACTCGACTGAAAACTATTATTATACGCAAATTCAATCAATGATAGATACTGTTCCCACGTACCATTAAACTCAAGAATGCAACATCTCAACATATCTTCTAGAATCTAAATAATCCGTTCAGACTAACCATTCATTTGCGAATGAAAAGCGGTACTAAAATGCAATTTCGTGTCTAAAGCTTCTTGCAGTTTCTTCCAGAACCGTGATGTAAACCTCGAATCTCTATATGGGACAATGGATAGTGGCACCCCATGCAATCTCACAATCTCAAAAATATAGAGCTCAGCTAATCTATCAAGTGAGAAATTAGATAGTACTGGAATAAAATGGGCAGATTTCGTCAATCAATCAACTACAACCCAAATCGCATCTTTCTTTCTTAGATTTAGAGGCAATCCAGAAACAAAATCCATCGTTACTCTATCCTATTTCCACTCGGGAATTAGAATCGGTTGTAACAACCCAGATGGAACCTGATGTTCAGCTTTAACTTGCTGACAGACTCGACATTTTGACACAAGGTCAGATATATCTTGTTTTATACCAGACCACCAATAATGTTGCTTCAAATCATGGTACATCTTTGTACTTCCCGGATGAACAGATAGGCGACTATTATGAGCTTTATTCAAAATCAACTGAATCAACACTGAGTATCTCTAAACACAAATTTGATCTCGAAACCTTAAGCAATCATCATCATCAACTCAAAATTCAGAATCAGAGTTTGAATCACACTAAGCTCATTTCGCTAAAATTTCATTATCAACTTTTTGAGCATCACATATCTATTGTAAAAACAATGATTTTGCTTGCAATTCATCTATCACTGAACTATCATCAGACAGATCTAATTGAGCATTCATAGCACGTAATGCAACTAATGATTTCTGACTCAAAGCATCAGCTACGACATTTGCTTTACTCGGGTGATAATCTATCACAAGCTCATAGTCTTTTAACAGCTCTAACCATCTTCTCTGTCGTAGATTCAAGTCTTTCTGAGTCATCAGATATTTCAGACTTTTATGATCTGAAAACACATGGCATTTCTTATCGAACAGATAATGATGCCAAATCTTTAATGGGAATACAATCTCAGCTAGTTCAAGGTTGTGTGTCAAATAATTCTTTTCATGCGACTTTAGTTGTCTTGAGGCATAAGCTATAACTTTACCTTCTTCCATCAGTACGCATCCCAAACCATTCAACGAAGCATCACTGTAAATTACAAACTCTTTGCCTGATTCTGGTTGTACCAAAACTGGAGCTTCGGTCCAAAGGGCTTTCAACTGATCAAAGCTTTTCTAACATTTATCGGACCATTCATATCTCACATCTTTCAGAAGTAATCTAGTCAACAGAGTAGCTATCATCGAGAATCCTTTTACAAACCAACAATAATAGCCAGCAAGTCCCAGAAAACTATGGACTTCGGACACATTTTTCGGAGATTTCCATTTCAGAATAGCAGAAATCTTGCTCGGATCAACTCGTATTCCAGATGCTGACACAATATGCCCTAGGAAACTAACTTCACGTAACCAGAATTCACATTTACTAAATTTTGCATATAATTGATTTTCTCTCAGAGTTTAAAACACAATTCTCAGATGTTCAGCATGTTCAATTTCATCCTATGAATAAATCAAAAGATCGTCGATGAAAACAACAACAAATCCATCTAGGTACGGTCTAAAAATTCTATTCATCAGATCCATAAAGACAGTAGGCGCATTCGTTAGTCCAAAAGGCATAACTAAAAACTCATAATGCCCGTACCTCGTTCTGAAAGCAGTTTTCAGAATGTCTGAATCTTTTACCCTCAATTATTAGTAACCCCAATCTTAGATCTATCTTTGAAAATATGGTGGCTCCTTTTAGCTGATCAAACAAATCGTCAATCCTGGCAACGGATGTTTTTTCTTTATTTTCACTTTGTTCAACTAATGATAATCAATGCACATTCTCATCGTGCCATCTTTCTTTTTCACAAACAGAACAGGAGCACCCCAAGGTGAGAAACTGGGCCTTGCAAACCCTCTATCAGTCAATTCTTGCAACTGTGACTTTAATTCTTTTAATTCTGTTGGTGCCATTTTATATGAAGCTATCGAAATAGGTGTCGTACCAGGCAACAGATCAATACCAAATTCAACTTCGCGTATCGAAGGCAATCCCAACAATCCTTTAGGAAATACATCAGTGAACTCACAAACAATTGGCACTGATTCAACTTTCTTTTCAGATACATTCGAATCAATTACATAAGCAAAATAGGCTTCATATCCCTTTTTCACATATCTTTGAGCTTTTAATACAGTTATTACAGTAGGTAATCCATTCAAATCATTAGACTCAACCCGAACTATTTCATCATTCGGATATCTCAAATCAATAGTTTTTTTTAAAATTCACAATAGCATCATGCAATGTCAACCAGTCCATATCCAGAATGATATCAAACTCATCAAATGGTAATAACATCATATCAGTAGGGAAACAGATATCTCGAAACATTAATGGACAATTCTTGCATACTTTGTCAACCAGGACACTTTTACCTAAGGGGTTCGATACTATTATAACAAACTCAGTAGTCTCTACAGGCAAAGTCTTACAGGATACTAAGTTCATGCATATATACGAATGTGTAGAACTAGGGTCTATCAATGCAATCAAAGAAGTATCATAAAGTGTAAATCTACCCATTATAACATCTGGAGATGAAGCTTCCTCCCAAGCTAGGATGGCATACGCTCTGGTAGGCGCCCTAGCTTCAGATCTCGCAACAGTATCTCTCGTAGTTCTCTGACTACCACTGACATTTCTTACATTTTGGAAGGTCTACCTCTCACTGGAGCATTATCGGATCTCGGATTCTAGGCAGTCTCTTGCTCAACAGACTCTGGGCAATCACGGATGAAATGGTCTAATGATCCACATCTGAAACAAACTCGGTCATTCAATCTACAACTTCTCGTATGTCTTTTACCACAATGCTTACATTCCGGTTTCTTAGATCGAACGTTTCCAACACCTACCATTGAAGTTGCCGGAGCTTTAGAGCTCGATTATGTTCTAGCTCGATCTCTATTCGAAAGTCTTATTTTAACTCTCAAACGAATTTGTTCATCTTTGAATTTCTTCGAAGCAGACTGAAATGATTTACCCAAAAATCTCTTTCTCACATCTCCAGCTTCAGACTCAGCTTTTCTTGTATCTTTCCCGAGTGCTTCAGCTTTGCACGCTCGATCAACAAGTACCACAAACTCCTTTATTTCCAGAATTCCTACTAACAAACGGATGTCTTCATTTAAGCCATCTTCAAATCTCTTACACATTATCTCTTCCGTCGATACATATTCCCGAGCATACTAACTCAGTCTCACAAACTCTCTTTCGTATTCAGTGACAATCATGCGGCCCTGTTTCAAATCAATAAATCTTTGACTGATATATTTCTTCCAAAATTTAGACTGAAAGTAATCCCATGTGACCCGTTCTTTCGGAACAACAGAAATCAAAGTTTTCCACCACTGATAAGGTGCATCTCGTAGTAGTGGAACAACACATTTAATACTTTCTTCCGGAGGTAAAGACATCTCATCGAATACTCGACTAGTGTTTTCTAGCCAAAACTCGGCTCTCTCATCATCATCATCACTGGTAGCTCTGAACTCTTCAGCCCCATACTTGCGAATTCAATCGACCCGAGGCTTATTCAACAAATTTATACCCATTACCGGAGGTACAACTGAGGTCTGAGGGGGATTAGAAGGGGGCTGAGGTTGTGAAACAGTCAGGTTATTTCTTACGAACTGAGTGAAGCACTCACTCATCATTTGGAAGAAAGCTTGTTTAGCTTCTCCCTCTTGACCGCTCGTAGCCGGTCTCAAATTAGATGGCGTTGTCCCTTGAGCGGGAGTAGGCACATTGCTTTCTACATCGTCAGCTACGACTCTTTCGGGATCCATTGATATACGAAAATCACATTTTAGACGTCAGGATTCATCACACTATCACAACTCAGATATATGGCATGTATAACTAGACTCTCACACGCTACTTTAGTCCGAGAATCGGCTAAACGGTAGCTCTGATACCAATAAATGTAACACCCCTAACCCATATTCGTCGCCGGATTAGGGTTAAAGGTGTTACCGGACAGATCAGAAGCTTTTACAGACATTTCATATTACAATTCATCAATCATAATTTAAGTGTCCCTTTTATAGGTCAACGAGACCTTAATCATGCTTTAGAATAGGGTCGGGACTAAATCGAACACATACTAAAATTCTCAAAAATTTAAAACTTTTCTAAGTTATAGAGACCACACGCCCGTGTGGGCAGACCGTGTGCCTCCCACGGCCACCAGACACGTCCGTGTGCCATGGCCGTGAATAACAGGCAAGCTACTAACTTACTCACACGGCCACCAGACACGCCCATGTGCCATGGCCGTGTAAAATTAGGCCAGCTACTGACTTTTTCACACGGCCACCAGACACGCCCTTGTGCCATGGCCGTGTAGGCAAAATAGGCCAATTGCAAGGCCAAAATACCACCCACACAAGGGTGAACCCTAAAAGCAAAATATCAATTCAATTCATGCACATTTGGCATCCAAAAACATGTCAAATTAATCAACAAATCTTTACATTCAATCTCATTTCCAATCATACCAATTTACCCAACTAATACACTTATACATTCAAACATGATTCATCCACATTTACCTTTCATATAGCCATTTCTTTTCGTAAACATACATACTCATAATGCATTCATAAGCTTACCATAGCCTTGGTCATTTCATTAGCTATCAAGCCAAACCAAACCATGCATCATATATCATATTCACTCAAACATATAACCAACATTTATCTTGCCACATCTCATGGCTATATATACACTTTCAAACATCATCCAAAATAACTAGCCTCTACATGTCATATTTAGCTATATACATATTTCAAAGGTACCAAAACAAGTTGAATAGTGTGATGATGATCCTCGACGATCCCCGAGCCTTCAGTAGCTTTAACTATCTATAAAACAGAGCAAACACACACACAGGGTAAGCTTTCAAAAGCTTAGTAAGCCATATACAAATAAACTTAGCATAAAATGCATATAACGAAATTGATACAATGGCATTATTGGTTCTCATAGCAAATTCATCACATATATTCCTTGGCTCATTTGCCTAACCATGTCTTACCACCTTCTTCAACTCAAATAACATATATATGTATATATAGTTAATTCAAGCATATAATCACTTATCATTCCATCATTTCATTGCACACATTCATCTTAGTTAGTTCATATAGACACTTACCTTTCATACACACTTAGTGTACATAACAAGCGTACCTGAAACGGATATACAAATCACATAGTTGTTCATATCTCAGACTTGCCCGTTGAACCGTTCGGAACTAAATAGGATACTCAGAGTGCTCGGAATATCCATACAATGCCAACGTCACAGACGTGGTCTTACATGTAATCAGATATCGATGCCAATATTCCCAGACAGGGTCTTACACGAATCAATACGATGCCAATGTCCCGGACATGGTCTTACACGTAAATCTCAAATCGACGCCAACGTCCCAGATGTGGTCTTACAGAAAATCTCTAATCAATGCCAACGTCCCAGACGTGGTCTTACATGATATCACGTAACGAACACCTATGTCATGACATATACTCTCCTATCTATCCTTAGGTTCAAACGAGACTTCTCAGATATTATCAACTTTTTAATTTATTCATAACTCGTACTTCATATACATTCCATCACAATGGATATTCATATCAAGTTATATTCCATATATACATTAATAGTTCAATGCAAATACACTTATTTGTACATTGACTTACCTTGAGTTCGGTTTAACGAAAACGGATATGGCTATTCGATTACTTTCGATTTACCGCGATCTAAGTCTGTTTTCTTCGGTTCTTGATCTATAGATATTCAAATTTAACCCTTTTATTTACCAACATATTCATTTCAATCCAAAAACACACATTTAGGGCTATTTACAACTTAGCCCTCACATTTGTACATTTTATCAATTTAGTCCATTTTTCTCAAAACATCAAATATACAAAATCACTAGATACCCATGCTTAGCCCAATTCTCATGTATCTCATACAAGTTCAAACATTTAATTTGTTTTACAATTTAGTCCCTCACAATGCTATTTTCACAATTTAGCACTAATTAGCTAAATTCACCAAAAATTCAAGAACAAAACATGTTCATTAAACACATATCTTTCATTTAACACCAATACTCATCACAAAGCTCACCATTTCATCAATGGCACATCACATAAACATCACCAATTCTGTAAATTACAACATGGGCTTGATAGTATACTAAGCAACAATCTCAAAAACATAAAAATCATCAAAAACCAAAATCAAAACATACCTTTATCAAAGCTTGCAAGTGCCGAATGTATGAAAGCTTTTTAAACCCTTATTTTCTTTTGATTTTCGGCAATAAGATGGATGAAATGGATTATTATTTAGCCTTTTGTTTTATTATTACCATATTATTAATCTAGTTACTATATTAACCTTATACTAAACATATGTATATATAAACATTAAGGGCATTAAGGTCCTTTATCCATCCACTAACTTGTAAAGTGGTTTAATTGCCTCATAAGGCCACCACTTTAAAAAACCACATCACATAGGTGCTTTAAAAAATAGCATACAAACTTTGCATTTAATGCAATTTAACCCTTTTCTCGAATTAAGCACACAAATGATCAAATTTTCATACGAGGCTTCCACATATGCTTAGTCACATATCAACAACATAGAAAATAATATTAAAATATTTTCTAACTCAGATTTGTGGTTTCAAAACCACTGTTCTAACTAGGGTCTAAACCGAACTGTTATAATTCTCCCCCTTAGGGATATTCGTCTCCGAAAATCTTACCGTTAAATAGATTCAGATATTGCTGTTTCATTGAATCTTCAGGCTCCCACGTAGCCTCTTAAATTCTGCATCGATGCCACAATACTTTTACTAACAGAATTTTCTTGTTTCTCAACTCTTTCACTTCACGAGCGAAGATACGGATCGGTTCCTCTTCATAAGTCATATTAGATCGAATTTCAATCTCAGACTGAGTAATTACATGTGACGGATCAGAACGATATCTATAGAGCATTGACACGTGAAATACATTATGTATCTTTTCTAGCTCAGATTGCATTACGAATCTATACGTAACCGGTCCAACACACTCGATGATCTCATATGGCCCTATGAACCTCGGACTCAACTTGCCTTTACGTCCGAATCAAAGTACTTTATTCCACGGAGACACTTTCAGAAACACTTTGTCACCGATTTCAAATTCAATATCTTTTCATTTCAAGTCTGCATAAGACTTTTGACGATCAGACGATGCTTTTAAACTGTCTCGGATCACTTTCACTTTCTATTCAGAGTTTTTTATCAAATCAACCCCATGTATCTTATTTTTACTGAGTTCTGTCCAATACAAAGGTGTTCGACATTTACGTTCGTACAAAGCTTCATAAGGTGCCATTTTAATACTCGACTGAAAACTATTATTATGCGCAAATTTAATCAATGACAGATAATGTTCCCACCTACCATTAAACTCAAGAATGCAACATCTCAACATATCTTCTAGAATCTGAATAATCAGTTCAGACTGACCATCCGTTTGCGGATGAAAAGCAGTACTGAAATGCAATTTCGTGCCTAAAGCTTCTTGTAGTTTCTTCCAGAACCGTGATGTAAACCTCGGATCTCTATCTGACACAATGGATAGTGGCACCCCGTGCAATCTCACAATCTCAAAAATATAAAGCTCAGCTAATCTATCAAGTGAGAAGTTAGATCGTACTGGAATAAAATGGGCAGATTTCGTCAATCCATCAACTACAACCCAAATCGCATATTTCTTTCTCGAAGTCAGAGGCAATCCAGAAACAAAATTGATCGTTACTCTATCCTATTTCCACTCGGGAATCAGAATCGATTGTAACAACACAGATGGAACCTGGTGTTCAGCTTTAACTTGCTAACAGACTCGACATTTCGGCACAAAGTCAGATATATCTCGTTTCATACCAGACCACCAATAATGTTGCTTCAAATCATGGTACATCTTTGTACTTCCCGAATGAACAGATAGGCGACTATTATGAGCTTCATTCAAAATCAACTGAATCAACTCTGAGTTTCTCAGAACACAAATTCGATGTCGAAACCTTAAGCAATCATCATCATCAACTCGAAATTCAGAATCAGAGTTTGAATCACACTAAGCTTGTTTCGCTAACATTTCATTTATCAACTTTCTGAGCATCACATATCTGTTGTAAAAACAACGGTTTTGCTTTCAATTCAGCTATCACTGACCTATCATCAGACAGATCTAATTGAGCATTCATAGCACGTAATGCAAATAATGATTCTGACTCAAAGCATCAACTACGACATTTGCTTTACCCGCGTGATAATCTATCACAAGCTCATAGTATTTTAACAGCTCTAACCATCTTCTCTGTCGTAGATTCAAATCTTTTTGAGTCATCAGATATTTCAGACTTTTATGATCTGAAAACACATGGCATTTCCCACCAAACAGATAATGACGCCAAATCTTTAATGCGAATACAATCACAGCTAGTTCAAGGTCGTGTGTCAGATAATTCTTTTCACGCGGCTTTAGTTGTCTTGAGGCATAAGCTATAACTTTACCTTCTTGCTTCAGTACGCATCCCAAACTATTCAACAAAGAATCACTGAAAATTACAAACTCTTTGCCTGATTCTGGTTGTACCAAAACTGGAGCTTCGGTTAAAAAGGCTTTCAACTGATCAAAGCTTTTCTTACATTTATCGGACCATTCATATCTCACATCTTTCTGAAGTAATCTAGTCAATGGAGTAGCTATCATCGAGAATCCTTTTACAAACTAACGATAATAACCAGCAAGTCCCAGAAAACTATGGACTTCGGACATATTTTTCAGAGATTTCCATTCCAAAATAGTAGAAATCTTGCTCTAATCAACTCGTATTCCAGATGCTGACACAATATGCCTTAGGAAACTAATTCACGTAACCAGAATTCACATTTACTGAATTTCACATAAAATTTCTTTTCTCTCAGAGTTTGTAACACAATTCTCAAATGTTCAGCATGTTCAATTTCATCTTGTGAATAAATCAAAATATCGTCGACGAAAACAAAAACAAATCGATCTAGGTACGGCCTGAGAATTCTATTCATCAGATTTATAAAGACAGTAGGAGCATTCATTAGTTCGAAAGGCATAACTAAAAACTTATAATACCCGTACCTTGTTCTGAAAGTAGTAATCTTTTACCCTCAATTGGTAGTAACCCGATCTTAGATCTATCTTTGAAAATACGATGGCTCCTTTTAGCTGATCAAAGAAATCGTCAATCCTGGGCAACAGATATTTATTCTTTATTGTCACTTTGTTCACCTGACGATAATCAATGCACATTCTCATCGTGCCATCTTTCTTTTTCATAAATAGAACAGGAGCACCTCATGGTGAGAAACTCAATCTTGCAATCCCTATATCAGTCAATTCTTGCAACTGTGACTTTAATTCTTTTAACTTTGTTGGTGCCATTCTATACAGAGCTATCGAAATAGGAGTCGTACCAGGCAACAGATCAATACCAAATTCAACTTCGCGTATCGGAGGCAATCCCAATAATTCTTCAGGATATACATTAGAGAACTCACAAACAATTAGCACTGATTCAACTTTCTTTTCTAATACTTTTGAATCAATTACATAAGCAAAGTACGCTTCATATCCCTTTTTCACATATCTATGAGCTTTCAATACAGTTAATACAGTAGGCAATCCATTGAAATCATTAGACTCAACCCGAACTATTTCATCATTCGGACTTCTTAAATCAATAGTTTTTCTTTTACAGTTCCCAACAGCATCATGCAATGTTAACCAGTCCATACCCAGAATGATATCAAACTCATCAAATAACATCAAATCAGCAGGGAAACAGATATCTCAAAACATTAACGGACAATTCTTGCATACTTTGTCAACCAGGACACTTTTACCTAAGGGGTTCGATACTATTATAACAAACTCAGTAGACTCTACAGGCAAAGTCTTACCAGATACTAAGTTCATGCATATAAACGAATGTGTAGAACCAGGGTCTATCAATGTAATCACAGAAGTATCATAAAGTGTAAATGTACACGTTATAACATCTGGAGATGAAGTTTCCTCCCGAGCTCAGATGGCGTACGGTCTAGTAGGTGCCCGAGCTTGGATCTCGCAACAGTATCTTTCGTAGTTCTCTGACTAGCACTGACGTTTCTTACATTTCGGGAAGGTCTACCTCTCACTGGAGCATTATCGGATCTCGGATTTTGGGCAATCTCTGGCTCAACAGACTCTGGGCAATCACGGATGAAATGGTCTAATGATCAACATTTGAAACAAACTCGGTCATTCAATCTACAACTTCCGGATGTCTTTTACCACAATGCTTACATTCAGGTTTCTCAGATCGAACGTTTGTAACACTTGCCATTGAAGTTGCCGGAGATTTAGAGCTCGATTGTGTTCTAGATCGATCTCTATTCGAAAGTCTCATATTAACTCTTGAACGAATTTGTTCATCTCTGAATTTCTTTGAAGCAGACTGAAGTGATTTTCCCGAAAATCTCTTTCTCACATCTTTAGCTTCAGACTCAGCTTTTCTTTTATCTTTCCCGAGTTCTTCAGCTTTGCACGCTCGATCAACAAGTACCACAAACTCCTTTATTTCCAGAATGCTTACTAACAAATGGATGTCTTCATTTAAGCCATATTCAAATCTCTTACACATTATCGCTTCCATCGATACACATTCCCGAGCAAACTGACTCAGTCTCACAAACTCTCTTTCGTATTCAGTGACAGACATACGGCCCTGTTTCAAATCCAGAATTTCTTTCCGCTTCTGATCAATAAATCTTTGACTGATATATTTCTTCCGAAATTCAGACTGAAAGAAATCCCATGTGACCTACTCTTTCGGAACAATAGAAATTAAAGTTTTCCACGACTGATAAGCTGCATCTTGTAGTAGTGAAACAACACATTTAATACTTTCTTCCGGAGTTAAAGACATCTCATCGAATACTCGAATAGTGTTTTCTAGCCAAAACTCGGCTCTCTCATCATCATCATCACTGGTAGCTCTGAACTCTTCAGCCCCATACTTGCGGATTCTATCGACCGAAGGCTTATTCAACAAATTTATACCCATTACCGGAGGTACAACTGAGGTCTGGGGGGATTAGACGGTGGCTGAGGTTTTGAAATAGTCAAGTTTTTTCTTACGAACTGATTGAACCACTCACTCATCATTTGGAAGAAAGCTTGTTTAGCTTCTCCCTTTTAACCACTCGTAGTCGGTCTCGAATCGGATGGCACTGTCCCTTGAACGGGAGCAGGCACATTGCTTTCTACATCGTCAGCTACGGCTCTGTCGGGATCCATTGCTATATGAAAATCACATTTTACACGTCAGGATTCATCACACTATCACAATTCAGATATATGGCATGTATAGCTAGACTCTCACACGCTACGTTAGTCCGAGAATCGGCTAAACCGTAGCTCTGATACTAATCAAATGTAACACCCCTAACCCGTATCCGTCGCCGGATTAGGGTTAAAGGCGTTACCGAATAGATCAGAAACTTTTACAGACATTTTATATTACAATTCATCAATCATAATTTATGTGTCCCTTTTATAGGTCAACGAGACCTTAATCATGCTTTAGAATAGGGTCGGGACTAAACCGAACACATACTAAAATTCTCGAAAATTTAAAAATTTTCTACGTTATAGAGACCACATGCCCGTGTGGGCAGGCCGTGTGCCTCCCACGGCTACTAGACACACCCATGTGCCCTGGCCGTGCCGAAATAGAGCATGTATACTGACTTATGCACACGGCCACCGGACACGCCCGTGTGCCATGGCCATGTACAATAGGCAAGCTACTGACTTACTCACACGGCCACTAGACATGCCAATGTGCCATAGCCATGTAAAATTAGGCCAGCTACTGACTTATTCACACGGCCACCAGACACACTCGTGTGCCATGGCCATGTAGGCAAAACAAGCCACTTGCAAGGCCAAAATGCCACCCACACAAGAGTCAACCCTACAAGAAAAATATCAATTCAGTTCATGCACATTTGGCATCCAAAAACATGTCAAATTAATCAACAAATCTTTACATTCAATCTCATTTCCAATCATACCAATTTACCCAACTAAAACACTTATACATTCAAACATGATTCATCCACATTTACCTTTCATATAACCATTTCTTTTCCTAAACATACATACTCATAATGCATTCATAAGCTTACCATAGCCTTGGTCATTTCATTAGCTATCAAGCCAAACCAAACCATGTATAATATATCATATTCACTCAAACATATAACCAACATTTATCTAGCCACATCTCATGGCTATATATACAAATTTCAAACATCATCCAAAATGACTAGACTATACATGTCATATTTAGCTACATACATCTTTCAAAGGTACCAAAAACAAGTTGAGTAGTGTGATGATGATCCTCGATGATCCCCGAGCCTTCAGTAGCTTTGACGATATATAAAATAGAGCAAACACACACTGAGTAAGCTTTCAAAAGCTTAGTAAGCCATATACAAATAAACTTAGCATAAAATGCATATAACCAAATTGATACAATGGCATTATTGGTTCTCATAGCAAATTCATCACATATATTCCTTGGCTTATTTGTCTTACCATGTCTTACCACCTTCTTCAACTCAAATAACATATATATACATAGCTCATTCAAGCATATAATCACTTATCATTCCATTATTTCATTGCACACATTCATCTTAGTTAGTTCATATAGACACTTACCTTTCATACACACTTAGTGTACATAACAAGCGTACCTGAAACAGATATACAAATCACATAGTCGTTCGTATCTCGGACTTGCCTGTTGAAATGTTCAGAACTAAATAGGATACTCAAAGTGCTCGGAATAGCCATATAATGCCAACATCCCAGAGGTGGTCTTACATGTAATCAAATATCGATGCCATTATCCCAGACAGGGTCTTACACGAATCAATACGTTGCTAATGCCCCGGACATGGTCTTACACGTAAATCTCATATCGTTGCCAACATCCCAGATGTGGTCTTACATGATATCACATAACAGACACCTATGTCATGACATATACTATCCTATCTATCCCTAGGTTCAAACGGGACTTCTTGAATTTTATCAACTTGCCAATTTATTCGTAACTCGTACTTCATATACATTCCATCACAATGGATATTCATATCAAGTCACATTCCATATATACATATATAGTTCAATGCAAATACATTTATTTGTATATTGACTTACCTCGAGTTCGATTTAACGGAAACATATACGACAATTCGATTACTTTCGATTTCCCGCGATCTAAGTCCGTTTTCTTTGGTTCTTGATCTATACATATTCAAATTTAACCCTTTTATTTACAAACATATCCATTTCAATCTAGAAACACACATTTAGGGCTATTTACAACTTAGCCCTCACATTTGTAGATTTTATCAATTTAGTCTATTTTTCCCAAAATATTAAAGATACAAAATCACCAGATACCCATGCTTAGCCGAATGCTAATGTATCTCATACAAGTTCAAACATTTCATTTATTACACAATTTAGTCCCTCAAAATGCTATTTTCACAATTTAGCCCTAATTAGCTAAATTCACCAAAAATTCAACAAAACATGTTCATTAAACACATATCTTTCATTTAACACCAATACTCATCACAAAGCTCACCATTTCATCAATGACACATCTCATAAACATCATCAATTCTTTAAATTACAACTTGGGCTTGATAGTAGACTAAGCAACAATCTCAAAAACATAAAAATCATCAGAAACCAAAATCAAAACATACCTTTATCAAAGCTTGCAAGTGCCGAATGTGTGAAAGCTTTTTAAATCGTTATTTTCTTTTGATTTTCGGCAATAAGATGGATGAAATACCTTATTATTTAGCCTTTTATTTTATTATTACCATTTTATTAATCTAGTTACTATATTAACCTTATACTAAACATATGTATACATAAACATTAAGGGCATTAAGGTCCTTTATCCATCCACTAACTTGTAAAGTGGTTTAATTGCCTCTTAAGGCCACCGCTTTAAAAAACCACATCACATAGGTGCTTTAACAAATAGCATACAAACTTTGCATTTGATGCAATTTAGCCCTTTTTCTCAAATTAAACACACAAATGATCAAAATTTCATACGAGGCTTCCACACATGCTTAGTCACATATCAACAACACATAAAATAATATTAAAATATTTTCTAACTCGAATTTATGGTTCCGAAACCACTGTTCTGACTAGGGTCTAAACCAGACTATTACATTTTGAGTGCAACTTGAAGACTTTTGTATATGTGATAAATTGATGCTAGGTATGTGCTTAAATGTGTAACGCCCCAAAATATAGGGTCTTTAATTTTTCATGTTCTGACCAAATTGCTTGTTTGCTTCAATGGCTAAGTGTTTTGGGGATTTTAGGAAGCCTGGGTTCAAGTATGGCCTTTGGAAAAATTTTGATTTTTGCTCCTTTGGAACCCGGATGTTAGCATAAAGGACATATACATTAAGTGTGCTTGACATGTGACATAAGGAGACTACTGGTAAAGGTGGCAAGTGGCAAGTAGCGTGTGGAGTGTTCTAGTGGTCTAAGGTTCGAATCTATGGCATGCAATAAGGAGGTTTTATTTTGTCTCTGTGGCATCGGAGGTAGAGTTTGATTCATGGCATGCAATAAGGAGGTTTTATTTTATGTCTCTGTGGCGTGAGAGGTTGAGTTTGATTCAAACTCTGCAGAGGTGGTTGGAGACTTGGTCATTAAGTTTGAATGGGGGGTGTGGAGTGAATCAATGAGCAATCAACGAAGATTTTTAGGGAATTTAAATGAGAAGGGAGTCTTGGCCTAATGGCAGAGCTTGAGTAGGGGGATTTCGGCCAAAGGGATGTCATTTAGTGCATTTCGACAGTTGGTGAGAGTGTAGGAGCTAAATTCTTTCTCTATAATTTTGGGATTTTTCTCTTTTTCGTTTTAGGTTTTTTCCTCTCTTTGTGTCATCTCGTGCAACATTTTTGACCATTCGGGTCTTTCTTTCTTCAACCTTCTTTCTTCTCTCAACTGTCATTCACTTTTGCCAATCAAAATACCAATTGCCAATTGTCGAATTCTCCATTGAATCCTTTCTTTCTTCTCCACACCTTTCTCTCTGCTGAATTGGTAGTCACCTTCTCTTTTACTTCCATTTCTTATTCTTTTTCAATTTTTTGTCTCCCTTTCTCTGCTAGACCGAATACTCATACTCTCTCCCTCTCAAATCTCTTTAATCTTCTTGGTTCGGGCCGAATCTTCTTGAAAGACTACTGCCGAAATATGTTTGTTAATTGGTATTGGTAAGGGGGAAGACTACAATCACTTTATTATTTCGTTATTAGTTAGATTTTTATGGCTTTAATAACAAGTTTCAGTTTTCCCTTCTTTTTCTCTTGGGGCCGAATGCATAGTTGACTTCCAACAACTTTTGATCTGTCGAATCGTGTTAAGAGGGGGAATCGCACTTGATCAGCAGAGAGGCGCTAGTATTGGTTAGTTCTAGCAAGGATTCGGAGAGCGTGGATCTTGGCTAGTTTCGCGAACATGTGTGTAATCGTACACCCAATGTTTTTTCTGTCAAACGAAAAACGAAGGTGTGTATTGACACCCCTGTCTAATTGTGAATCGGCAAAAGCTGAAAAGCCGAAACTTCGACATCTGAAGGATCACGAGCGTGCGAACGCTCGTAAGGACAAATTGAGCCACAATCATTGGCGATAGACCGCAGAGGCCTCCACGAATGTTCTCGTAGGCTTAGGTCGTAATGGGCCACGTAGGGCTGAAATGGGCCATGTGGGCCCAATGGGCTCATGGGCCTCACAGGGATGAAATCCACGGTAAGTGAATAATAAGGAATTGGGCTGCGAGGTTCACGTAACCGTGACAGAATATGGGCTGAGCGGGCCACACGAGCGTGTGGCCCCAGTTGGTCCAAGTAACGGGCCTTGGGCCCAAATATACTATTTTGGCCATATAAGTTATTGGGGTCATTTGAGACGACGGTAGGCCTTTGGAAAGGTTGTAAACTAACCAAAATACCCTCGAAGGGTAGAATTATCGAAATGCCCTCGAAGGGTAGGATTACCAAAATACCCTTGAAGGGTAGAATTATCGAAATACCCCCGAAGGGTAGGAATACTAAAATACCCTCGAAGGGTAGAATTACCAAAATACCCTCAAAGGGTAGAATTACCAAAATACCCTCGAATGGTAGAATTACCAAAATACCCTCGAAGGGTGGAATTACCGAAATACCCTCGTAGGATAGAATTATTAAAATACCCTAGTAGAGTAGAATTACCGAAATACCCCTGAGGGGTGAAATTACTGTTTAACCCCTAACCAACTAAATGACCATTATACCACTAGTGATAGTTTAGTTGATGTGTGTACGCTATCTGTAGAACCCAAATTTTGCCCGGGGCCCGTTTAGGCCTAATAATAAAACTAAACCAAAATAAACTAACCCAACTAGCCCACTACACCATCAGACAAGCAAGCCCAACTTATAGGCGGCCCAAAAGGCCCAAAATAGTTAATTGGTTTTCAGAGAGCTAGGGTTTCTAAAAACCCTAGCGCCGCAACCCCTAGGTTCCAGCATACTGCCACGCCTCGTCAGACTCCACCAGCACCTTCGCGCCTCGATCGACACCAGCACGCCTCTGCCATCGGCATGCGCAATGCCCATGCCCTGCAAGAGGAGCAGACCACACGAACAACAAAGAAAAACAACAGAAAACAATGAAAAAACATTAGATCAGTTATAAAAACCGAAACAAAACCCATTTGTAGCCTCTGATTTTATGAACTAGCAATAAAAAGACTGAACAGAAGCATCAAGGTCTTGATTTCTTTGTTTATTTGATACTTTTATTTACTTATAATTTCTATTCATTTTATTTTATTATTTCAAAAAAAAACAAAAGAGAGGGGAAGGAGAGCAAACCTAAGTCAGAGCCATCGTCGGAGCCCCGTTCTCCGTCCTTGAAGCCGAACCAAAGGGGCTAGGGACGTCGAGGGTTCGCCCTTGAAATAGGGGGCTTCGAACGGCATCGAAGGGTTCTCTTCGCGCGTTGGCCACTGGACACAGAGGAGGTGCGACTGTAATATCCCGGGTTAGGGGCTATTTTGTTGTGGCATGGTATTGCATGTGTTTAGTGTGCTGGGTTGTTGTTTGTGTTGTATCGGGGCTTGATTGTGGGCTAGGAGTGTGCCTGAGTAGGTAGGAAAATTTTGGTTTTTGGGTGTTAAGTTGAGGAAGCTGAGGAAGCTGGGGTTTAAGAATTTTAATTGTTGTTTTGTTGCACAAAAAGTGAGTTGGCAAGGTGGCAAGCATGCGTTACTTAGGGAGCTAGGTGTGGCGTCATCTACATGGGGTGGAGGTCTAGTGTTCGAGCTGCAGAGTCTCCATTTTGGCTTCATTTTGGGACGGCATGGAGGAGAGGTAGAAGGCTAGTGAAATTCTATCTTGGACCAAGTCATACCTTTCAAATGAAAGGTGGAGAGTAACTTTAGGAGAAAGACTTGGTCCACTCATTTGAAATGTGTGGATGTGAGTGCATGGGGGGAGTGTGGCCGAATTGTAGGGAGCTTGGAGTGTGGGGAAGTGACGGCTTGGATGCTTGGGGGAGAGGTTGGTCGGTTGGTAGGTGGTAATTGGGGTAGCCTAAATTCCTTTTGGGCATTTTTGTGCATAATCGGCCATTAGGAGTCAAATCACTTTTCTTTCTTTTTGTCATACAAAGCCGAATTCTCAAGCTAATTTCTTCATTTTTCTCCTTGAAGCCGTAGGTCCAAAAGCAATTTTGCCGAATTTTGTAAGTGATGTTTCTACATTTTGTGTTGGCTAGCCGAATGCTCCTCCCCACTCTCTCTTCTTTCTTTCATTTGAGTTAAGCCGAAATCATCTTACCTTGTTCTCCTAACTTTCATTTTTCCCTTTTCCATACCATCTAGCCGAAACCCATCCTTCAAAACTCTTTCTTCATTTCTTCTTTTGACAAACCGAAACTACTTTCATTCCATCCACTTCCCTCTTTCTCAATTGCCATTGCCGAAACTACATTTTTCTCACACTTCTTTTCTTTCTCTTCCACTCAAGCCGAACATTTGAGGTGATAAGCACTTAAAACCGATTTCTTTTTCTTTCTTTGGAAGCCTTGACCGAAACTCTTTTCTCCCTTTTCTAGTGGTTTTTTGGCCGAATATCAGTGGAGTATTTGGGGCCTTGCTTCAATCGTTTGGAATTTGGGTCTTTGGAGTGTGGAAGCAAGCAAGGGAACCGTCATTCTTTTGTTAACCGATTAGTAAGTAGTGGTAAGGGGCTGGTTCTTCAATATACTCTTTTGGTTTCGATTAAGTCAAGATTATTAAAGTTTAACCATTCTCTTTTAGGGTGCCGATTGTTGGAAGGAGAACCATTGTGGTTCGGGTTTGATAAGAAAGCAAACCAATAGCAAGGTAAGGGTGATTCGACAAACCCTTTTGGTCTAAATGGTGTTGGCCGAATGTGTGATGCCTAACCATTATGCTGGTCGATTATTATAGGAGCTTGATAATCGAGGGACTAGATCGTTTCGTTGGGATCTTTAGACTCGTAATAACCAGGTGTGTAAACTAACACACTTCTGTTTAGTAATATGATTGATAACCTGTGTGATAATTACTGAAACAGTGATGATGGATATGATACCCTAATGGGTATGATCTTGGACTCGGGTAAGTCAGTATTATTATTGTTATGAGTTTACTGATGATTTATATGATACCGTGGCTATGGATATATGTGACATGGGATATGAGGTTAGACATATTAGCATGATATGCATGACTTGTATGATATGCATGACTTGTATGATATGCATGATTACATGAGTATGGTATGTTGATGGGTGATATGAGTGGAGGGAGCAGTGATATTTTGTGCTGACGAGCACCAGTGTTTTGGTAACACACTTTGTGACTTTGGGTCACCAGAGGTTTGGCACCTCATTGCGACTCATCCATGTGGTTTGACACCACCGTGGGTTGGCCCCACTTGAGATATGGGATCGTCTGCTAGTGATTTGGTATCACACGATGGGTTGGCCCCATCACTCGATTATCGTGACTACGGTCACCAGTGGTTTGGTACCACATTTGTGTCTTTGGGACACCAGAGGTTTGGCACCTCATTGCGACTCGCCCTTTGGTTTGACACCACCGTGGGTTGGCCCCACTTGAGATATGGGATCGTCTGCTAGTGATTTGGGATCACACGATGGGTTGGCCCCATCAATTGATTTGTGACTTCGGTCACCAGTGATTTGGTATCACAATCGTGTCTTTGGGACACCAGTGGTTTGGCACCACATTGACGGATATTGTGTCTTTGGGACACCAGTGTTTCGGTAACACATTGTGACTATATGTCACCAGTGGTTTGGCACCACCAGTGGTTTGGTACCACACGGGGTAGAAAAGGAGATACAGATGGTTAGGATCGGGTTGCATTAATTATGTTGCTATGTATGATGTGTGTTAGCATGTTGTTTCCTCGGGAGCGGGATTTATGCACTGAGTCATTCGACTCACCCTCTACTTTGACCTTTCAGGTGACTCGTAGACGCGGACATGGAGCCGGGATGGACTCGGGGTGCTCATGCCATGCTAAATAAAGTTTTGCTCAGACTGGGTACTTTAGCTCATTTATTTTTATTTGGGTTTTAATTTGGATTTGTAAAAGGCCTTTAATTTATGTTTTATGATGGTTATGTTTTAATTAGATTCTTAACATGCTTAACAAAATAACTTGGTATGAAATTTTACTAAAAATTTGGAAAGATGATGTTTTCAAAACTATAACGCAATGTGTTTTAAACTATACCATCGGGTATCTCACTATGTTTTGTTATAAAGTAAACACAAATGATTTTCAAATCAATCTCGATTTTCTACTAAGTCAAAAACGTTTTAAAGTAGCACTAAGAAACTATTGGAATTATTAAATGAAATCAACTCGTTTTAACTATAAACTTTGGATAAGTTTTCAAAATCTACGGGTCTCAAATACACCATTTGATTTCAAACAAGCCTACTCCAATTTTCTTCAAGTTCACTATGTTTCACCCCGCTTTTAAACGAAAAATCTGATCTCTCAAAAACATTTTTCCCCGTAACATACCAGATTCGGACGTGGTGTCGTGTCCGGGTTTGGGGTGTTACAATTGTGGTATCAGAGCCAAGTTCAAAGGCTCGGCTGTGGGCCTGAGGCCCAAAATGTTTTCAAAAGATTGTTTTGTTAGTCTTTGTTCTTAAAGTATGGTTGGAAAGGCATGGCACCGAGTCTCCGGCACCAGTTCGCCCAGGTAAGTACCCCGAACTATTGCTTGTGATTTGATTGGATGTGATATGATCTGATGAATAGCAATAGTATACTACTCTAGAGATTGAAACTGATAGGATTCTGTGAACTCGCGAGAACAAATCCTCTTTAAATATTCATAAGACTTGCTTTAAAACAGTGGAATAAGTACTGATTCATAAAATTCTTAAATCAGATACGTAGAAAGATTAGTCATGAGCACTCGAGGCGGACGTGGTCGTAATACTCGCGGTAGAGGTAGGGGTAGAATGACAGTTTCTGAGCCCGTAGGATCTGGTCAAGGGTCAGAAAATGAGATACCGATTCCGCCACCAGCTGAAGGTGGTGAGTTCCAAGATCAGACTGGAGATGACGCAGTGTCACAGGCGATGCTGCGAGTGTTGGAAAGGGTAGCTGGGGTAGGTGGAGGTGCAGGAGTTAGGAAATCTGTTCCTGAGCGACTCCGGGCAAATGGGGCCGAATTCTTTCGAGGTGTATCTGGTGTTGCTCCCAGCACTGCTGAATACTGGCTGGAGGCAACTGAGCGGATCATGGACGATCTGGACTTGACTGCTGAAGAGAAGCTGAAGGGCATTGTATCGCTTCTCCGAGATGAGTCATATCAGTGGTGGCTCACGGTTCGGGACAGTGTGGCAGCAGAGGATCTGACATGGGATTATTTCAGGGCTGCATATCAAAAGAAATACATCAGAGCTAGTTATATTGACTCCCAGAGAAAGGCATTTCTGAGGCTTGTTCAGGGGAGTAAATCTGTTTCTGAATACGAGGCTGAGTTCCTGAAGCTGAGTAGGTATGCCAGGGGCATTGTGGCCACTGAGCATGAAAGGTGTGTTCGTTTCGAGGATGGTCTGCGAGACGAATTGAGACTGCTGATTGCTCCACAGTAGGAGCATGAGTTTGCTGTCTTGGTTGAGAAGGCTAAGGTAGCCGAGGGTGTTAAAGAGTCAGTGAGACAGGGTATGGACAGAAATAGACATTAGAGGAGCTTTGGGTCTTCTGGATCGTCAGGTAATCCGCAGAAGAGGGCTAGACCGAGTGGGCCGAATCAGCCTGCTAGGTTTGTTGCTGCTAGGCAGGGACCGCCGCAGTGCAATCAGTGTGGGAAGTCTCATTGGGGTGGCTGCTGGACTGGAGGAAAAGGTTGCTTCGAGTGTGGTTCTCTGGAGCACCGTGTGAGGGACTGTCCGCGTAGGTTGGCCAGGATTCAGTCTGAGAGTCAGGGTCGTAATCAGTTCAGAGGTAATGGACCGCCACCGCAGAGGGGCCGTGGTAATGGCGGAGGTGGTAATGGTTCTAGTCGGGGCCGTGGAGCACCGGGCAGAGGTGTGGGTAGTTCTGAGGCCAGACAGCCTGGATTAGTGTATGCTGTGAGGCGCCGAGAGGAGGGCGACGCACCGGACGTCATAACCAGTACGTTTTTTATTTTTGGTTCTCCTTATACTGCTTTGATTGATGTGGGTTCAACGCACTCTTATGTTGCCAGTAGTATAGTAGAGACCATGGATTTAGACTCTGAGATATCTTCTAGGCAGATGACTGTAATTAGCCCTCTAGGTCACTCTGTAGTAGTAGATAAACTGTTTAGAGAGGTACCCCTAGAACTCCAAGGGGTAGTGTTTGCTGCTGATCTGATGGAACTGCCGTTTGGGGAGTTCGATTTGATTCTTGGGATGGATTGGTTAGTCAAGTACCAGGCAAGGTTGGATTGCGCGGCCAAGCGCATGGTTCTTAAGACGGTTGAGGGTGTTGAGGTGGCTATGATTGGTAATAGGAGGGATTACTTATCTAATGTGGTATCTGCTCTGAAGGCGGAGAAGATGGTCAGGAAAGGCTGTGAGGCGTATGTAGTTCATGTGTATGCCTTGGAGGCTAAAGAGTCTGTTGTAGAGAAAGTTCGTACTGTTAAGGAATTTGCTGATTGTTTCCTGAGGAGCTTCCGGGTTTGCCGCCAGATCGTGAGGTAGAGTTTGGGATAGATCTATTACCCGGGACTGCGCCAGTGTCTATTGCTCCGTATAGGATGGCACCAAAGGAATTGGTGGAGCTTAAGGCTCAGATTCAGGAGTTATTGGATCGGGGTTTTATCAGGCCAAGTGTTTCGCCGTGGGGTGCGCCGGTACTCTTTGTTAAGAAGAAAGATAGCACAATGCGGATGTGCATAGACTACCGCCAGTTGAATAAGCTGACGATTAAAAACAAGTATCCGTTGCCACGGATAGACGATTTGTTTGATCAGCTGAAGGGCACGGCGATATTTTCGAAGATCGACTTGAGGTCTGGGTATCACCAGTTAAAGGTTAAGGAGGCTGATATCCATAAAACAGCGTTTCGGACTCGGTATGGGCACTACGAATTTCTGGTAATGCCGTTCGGGTTGACTAACGCACCGGCAGCGTTTATGGATATGATGAATAGGGTGTTTCAGCAGTATCTGGATCAGTTCGTCGTGGTTTTCATAGACGACATTTTAGTGTACTCAAGGACAGAGGAAGAGCATGATGCGCATTTGAGAGTGGTGCTGCAGATTTTGAGGGAGAAGCAACTCTATGCTAAGTTCAGTAAGTGCGAGTTCTGGCTTAGAGAAGTGACGTTCTTGGGTCATGTAGTGTCGGCAGAGGGGATTCGGGTGGATCCTCGTAAGATTGAGGCAATTTTGGATTGGAAGCCGCCTAGGTCAGTGGCTGAGATTCGGAGTTTTCTGGGTTTGGCCGGATACTACCGAAGGTTTGTTGAGGGTTTCTCGTTGATAGCAGCGCCGATGACCAAGTTGTTAAGGAAAGAAGTTCCGTTTGTATGGACTGAGAAACAACAGGAAAGCTTCGATAAGTTAAAGAAGATTTTGACTGAGGCTCCGGTTTTGATTCAACCTGAGGCTGGTAAGGAATACACAGTCTATTGCGACGCATCACATACGGGACTGGGTTGTGTGTTGATGCAGGAAGGTAAGGTTGTGGCTTACGCTTCTCGACAGCTGAGGCCACATGAGGTCAACTATCCGACGCATGACTTGGAGCTAGCGGCTGTGGTCTTCGCCTTAAAGATTTGGAGGCACTACTTGTACGGAGAGAGATCGATAGTCTACACCGATCATAAGAGTCTGAAGTACCTCCTGACTCAGAAGGATTTGAATTTGAGGCAGCGCAGATGGGTTGAGTTGCTGAAAGATTACGACTGTTCGATTGAGTATCATCCGGGCAACGCTAACGTGGTGGCAGATGCGTTAAGCCGTAAGGTTGTTTCGGACTTAAGAGCGATGTTTGCCCACCTGAGTTTGTATGACGATGGGAGTATTCTGGCTGAGTTGCAGGTTAAGCCTACTTGGGTTGAGCGGATCAGAGAGAAACAGCTAGAGGATGAGGTTCTAAGTGCGCGAAGGTTGCAAGTGCAGAATGGTGGTTTGGAGGGTTACAGCTTGTCTAGGGATG
The DNA here is from genome assembly GCA_005393395.2 of Gossypium australe. Taxonomy (NCBI): domain Eukaryota; kingdom Viridiplantae; phylum Streptophyta; class Magnoliopsida; order Malvales; family Malvaceae; genus Gossypium; species Gossypium australe. The sequence goes on along the minus strand of CM016626.1, from coordinate 97,070,959 downwards.
AGGTGTTGTGTTTTCAAGGTAAGGCTTGTATGCCTAAAGATGTTGAGCTGAGGCAAAGGATTCTTCAGGACGCACATAGCAGTCCTTATGCTATGCATCCTGGAGGTAGCAAGATGTATAGGGATCTTAGAGAGCAGTTTTGGTGGCCTGGCTTGAAGAAAGAGGTGATAGAATTTGTTGGGAAGTGTCTGACTTGTCAGCAGGTCAAGGCTAAACATCAGTTGCCGTCGGGTTTGCTTCAGCCTGTGAAGATTCCTCAGTGGAAGTGGGAAAGGATAACCATGGATTTCGTCAGTGGATTACCGCTTACGCCAAGCAAAAAGGATTCAGTTTGGGTAGTGGTGGATCGTCTGACTAAATCAGCTCACTTTATTCCGGTGAGGGTTGACTACTCACTTCAGAAGTTAGCGAAGCTGTATGTTTCAGAGATAGTAAGGTTGCACGGTGTGCCGGTTTCGATAATCTCGGATAGGGATCCCAGGTTTACGTCAAGGTTCTGGAAAGCATTGCATCAGGCCTTGGGTGCTCGTTTGGATTTCAGCACGGCTTTTCACCCGCAGTCTGACGGTCAATCAGAAAGGATTATTCAGATCTTGGAAGATATGCTGAGAGGTTGTGTCCTGGATTTCAGAGGTAGTTGGGAGGAGTTTCTACCATTAGCTGAGTTTGCCTACAACAACAGTTACCAAGCGAGCATCAAGATGGCACCGTATGAGGCGTTGTATGGTAGGAAGTGTCGCTCACCTACGTGTTGGACGGAGTTAGGTGAACGTCAGTTGTTGGGACCAGAGTTAGTTGCTGAGACTGAAGATAAGGTTAAGTTGATTCAGGCTCGATTGAAGGAAGCTTCGGACCGGCAGAAGTCTTATGCCGATCTTAAGCGAAGAGATATAGAGTTTGCTGTGGGGGATCGAGTTTTCTTGAAGGTTTCGCCTTGGAAGAAGGTGTTGAGATTCGGGAAGAAAGGCAAGCTAAGTCCGAGGTTTATTGGGCCGTATAGGGTATTGAGACGAGTTGGACCAGTGGCGTATCAGCTTGAGTTGCCAGCAGAGCTTAGTCAGATTCACGATGTTTTTCACGTTTCGATGCTTCGGAGGTATCGTTCAGATCCGTCACACGTGGTAGCAGTGGAAGAGATCGAGGTGAATCCAGACTTGACTATGGAAGAAGAACCTGTGCAGATTCTTGATCGGGAGGTGAAGGTTCTGCGTAGGAAGTCTGTGCCTTTGGTTAAGGTACTCTGGCGGAATCATGGCGTGGAGGAAGCCACGTGGGAACCCGAGGATATGATGAGACAGCAATACCCGCAACTCTTCTGATCAGGTAATTTCGAGGCCGAAATTATTTTTAAGGGGGGTAGAATTGTAATATCCCGGGTTAGGGGCTATTTTGTTGTGGCATGGTATTGCATGTGTTTAGTGTGCTGGGTTGTTGTTTGTGTTGTATCGGGGCTTGATTGTGGGCTAGGAGTGTGCCTGAGTAGGTAGGAAAATTTTGGTTTTTGGGTGTTAAGTGAAGGAAGCTGAGGAAGCTGGGGTTTAAGAATTTTAATTGTTGTTTTGTTGCACAAAAAGTGAGTTGGCAAGGTGGCAAGCATGCATTACTTGGGGAGCTAGGTGTGGCGTCATCTACATGGGGTAGAGGTCTAGTGTTCGAGCTGCAGAGTCTCCATTTTGGCTTCATTTTGGGACGGCATGGAGGAGAGGTAGAAGGCTAGTGAAATTCTATCTTGGACCAGGTCATACCTTTCAAATGAAAGGTGGAGAGCAACTTTAGGAGAAAGACTTGGTCCACTCATTTGAAATGTGTGGATGTGAGTGCATGGGGGGAGTGTGGCCGAATTGTAGGGAACTTGAAGTGTGGGGAAGTGACGGCTTGGATGCTTGGGGGAGAGGTTGGCCGGTTGGTAGGTGGTAATTGGGGTAGCCGAAATTCCTTTTGGGCATTTTTGTGCATAATCGGCCATTAGGAGTCAAATCACTTTTCTTTCTTTTTGTCATACCAAGCCGAATTCTCAAGCTAATTTCTTCATTTTTCTCCTTGAAGCCGTAGGTCCAAAAGCAATTTTGCCGAATTTTGTAAGTGGTGTTTCTACATTTTGTGTTGGCTAGCCGAATGCTCCTCCCCACTCTTTCTTCTTTCTTTCATTTGAGTTAAGCCGAAATCATCTTACCTTGTTCTCCTAACTTTCATTTTTCCCTTTTCCATACCATCTAGCCGAAACCCATCCTTCAAAACTCTTTCTTCATTTCTTCTTTTGACAAACCGAAACTACTTTCATTCCATCCACTTCCCTCTTTCTCAATTGCCATTGCCGAAACTACATTTTTCTCACACTTCTTTTCTTTCTCTTCCACTCAAGCCGAACATTTGAGGTGATAAGCACTTAAAACCGATTTCTTTTTCTTTCTTTGGAAGCCTTGACCGAAACTCTTTTCTCCCTCTTCTAGTGGTTTTTTGGCCGAATATCAGTGGAGTATTTGGGGCCTTGCTTCAATCATTTGGAATTTGGGTCTTTGGAGTGTGGAAGCAAGCAAGGGAACCGTCATTCTTTTGTTAACCGATTAGTAAGTAGTGGTAAGGGGCTGGTTCTTCAATATACTCTTTTGGTTTCGATTAAGTCAAGATTATTAAAGTTTAACCATTCTCTTTTAGGGTGCCGATTGTTGGAAGGAGAACCATTGTGGTTCGGGTTTGATAAGAAAGCAAACCAATAGCAAGGTAAGGGTGATTCGACAAACCCTTTTGGTCTAAATGGTGTTGGCCGAATGTGTAGATGCCTAACCATTATGCTGGTCGATTGTTATAGGAGCCTGATAATCGAGGGACTAGATCGTTTCGTTGGGATCTTTAGACTCGTAATAACCAGGTGTGTAAACTAACACACTTCTGTTTAGTAATATGATTGATAACCTGTGTGATAATTACTAAAACAGTGATGATGGATATGATACCCTAATGGGTATGATCTTGGACTCGGGTAAGTCAGTATTATTATTGTTATGAGTTTACTGATGATTTATATGATACCGTGGCTATGGATATATGTGACATGGGATATGAGGTTAGACATATTAGCATGATATGCATGACTTGTATGATATGCATGACTTGTATGATATGCATGATTACATGAGTATGGTATGTTGATGGGTGATATGAGTGGAGGGAGCAGTGATATTTTGTGCTGACGAGCACCAGTGTTTTGGTAACACACTTTGTGACTTTGGGTCACCAGAGGTTTGGCACCTCATTGCGACTCGTCCCTGTGGTTTGACACCACCGTGGGTTGGCCCCACTTGAGATATGGGATCGTCTACTAGTGATTTGGTATCACACGATGGGTTGGCCCCATCACTCGATTATCGTGACTACGGTCACCAGTGGTTTGGTACCACATTTGTGTCTTTGGGACACCAGAGGTTTGGCACCTCATTGCGACTCGTCCCTGTGGTTTGACACCACCGTGGGTTGGCCCCACTTGAGATATGGGATCGTCTGCTAGTGATTTGGTATCACATGATGGGTTGGCCCCATCAATTGATTTGTGACTTCGGTCACCAGTGATTTGGTATCACAATCGTGTCTTTGGGACACCAGTGGTTTGGCACCACATTGACGGATATTGTGTCTTTGGGACACCAGTGTTTCGGTAACACATTGTGACTATATGTCACCAGTGGTTAGGATCGGGTTGCATTAATTATGTTGCTATGTATGATGTGTGTTAGCATGTTGTTTCCTCGGGAGCGGGATTTATGCACTGAGTCATTCGACTCACCCTCTCCTTTGACATTTCAGGTGACTCGTAGACGCGGACATGGAGCCGGGATGGACTCGGGGTGCTCATGCCATGCTAAATAAAGTTTTGCTCAGACTATCCAATTTGGGTACTTTAGCTTATTTATTTTTATTTGGGTTTTAATTTGGATTTGTAAAAGGCCTTTAATTTATGTTTTATGATGGTTATGTTTTAATTAGATTCTTAACATGCTTAACAAAATAACTTGGTATGAAATTTTACTAAAAATTTGGAAAGATGATGTTTTCATAACTATAACGCAATGTGTTTTAAACTATACCATCGGGTATCTCACTATGTTTTGTTATAAAGTAAACACAAATGATTTTCAAATCAATCTCGATTTTCTACTAAGTCAAAAACGTTTTAAAGTAGCACTAAGAAACTATTGGAATTATTAAATGAAATCAACTCGTTTTAACTATAAACTTTGGATAAGTTTTCAAAATCTACGGGTCTCAAATACACCATTTGATTTCAAACAAGCCTACTCCAATTTTCTTCAAGTTCACTATGTTTCACCCCGCTTTTAAACGAAAAATCTGATCTCTCAAAAACATTTTTCCCCGTAACATACCAGATTCGGACGTGGTGTCGTGTCCGGGTTTGGGGTGTTACAGCGACGGAGTGACGGAGGAATGCCGATCGTCGGCCAAAATAGAGAGAATGGGGCTGTTTATTTTTTGTTTTTGAAATAAGGGGGTTGCAAAAATGAAACAAAAAGGAAAATTTGGGTTTTAAGAGAACCCGTGTGACCCGACCCGTATGGTAGGGGGATCCGCGCGTTCTTACCTCAAATGGGTAAATTATGCGTTTGGTCCCCCCTCTTTGCACCCCCATTCAATTGCAGCAGATTTCTTTTGTTTTTTTTTTAATTTGAATTTTGCCTTGAATTTTACACGCTATTTCGATTTAGACCAGCGTAAAACGCAGCGCATAGAGGCCGGGGATATTTCCCATTCCGTCCTCTTTGTTTCCCTGCGCGCCCAGATGGACCCCAAGTTGTTTTATTCTTTTAAATGCAGTTCTTTAATTTTTTATTTATTTTAATTTAGTACCAAATCTGTTGTTTTTTAACCCCTTTCATTTGTTATTTTATTTATTCATTCTGATGATGTATATATTATTTATTTTAAATCATTTCATTCATTCTAAATTTTCAAATAATATTTAGTAAACCCTTTTATCACATATACATATTATCTTTTATTTTATCTATTCATTTTAAACTATTTTACATACTACCTTAAGTTTTATTTTTACGTATCATTTTTTTTCTTTCGAATTTATTGTTCATCTTAAATGTTTCGTATGATATCCATTGTAGACTTTCTCTTGCATATTATTGGCTTCTTGTACATATAGTATTCGTTTCAGACTATTTTAAAGTATTATTTATTCCTCTTATATGTATTGCTTATTTTAAATTTCGGTATATATGTATATATTTTTTCTTATTTTAAAAGTTTTATATGTATTATTTGGTTCAAACAGCTTTATATGCTATCCTTTGTAAATATTATTTTTGCATCATTTTAGTTGTTTATTCTTTTAATTCTCCTTTAAATGTATATACGTATATTTTCTTCTAAATCTATTTACATGTATATATTTATTATTCATTATTGTATTTTGCTTCATATTATTTTAATTACATATTATTTTCATATGTTAGTTATTAGATTATATATATCTAAAAAATTTATACATTGTATAATATTAAATTATACCATATTTTTATATAATGTGTATATATATATATATTGAAAAACACGTCTTGTTTATATTGTTTACATGGTTATACATTTTTATTTAAAATCATTATGTACCATTTTTCATTTTATACATTGTTCGTACTGTTTATATTATATGTATGTCTCCTTATCTATTATTTAAAATCAATATGTTCATATCTGTTTTATTGTTTATCATATTTGTCCATACTTCATCACATACTTATAAATGCTTTAGTCTAGGAATTATTATTTGTCGTATTTCCTACTATTACTTTATTGCCTATCTTAAATGTTAGCATATCATAATTGTTTTCAATATGTATGTTCGATAATGTAAATACAATACCGTCACATGGATTTTTGTTAAAAATACACTTTTGCAAAACCAACCCTTTATTTAAGTTTTTCAAAATAGGGTGATATTCATCTTCGATTCGAGATTTAAATTATCGTGTTCTAAAGTATTGGATGCGATATTTTATTCCTTCGGAACGAGAAAATCTCGATGCTTAATTCGAGAAAACCACGAGACGATCTTGGATTAAGGATTTAAATTATCATGTCCTAAAGTATTGGATGTGATATTTTATTCCTTCGGAACGAGAAAATCTTACTATTCAATTCGAGAAAATTTAAAATACTTTTAAAGGGATCATATTTTTGAAAAATCTTTTTACAATTTCCAAATTTCGACATAAGGATATTAATTAATCGATTTGGTACCAATTTCGGGCGTGACGAGGGTGCTAACCCTTCCTCGCACGTAACCGACTCCCGAACCTATTTTCTCAAAGTTCGTAGACCAAAAAACACTGTTTTAGTAAAACAACACGTTTTATTAAAACAAAAGTGATCCGATCACACCAAATAAAGATCGGTGGCGACTCTCGTTTTTATTTTCAAAACCCAAGTTCGATTCCCGTTTTTTCAAAAAAAAATGGTTACGACACTATCTATATGACTGTTTATGAATATGACATACTGCATACACGTACTATTTATGACACGACATTATGCATTGGGGTTGGGATTCTAATTTGGAGGAAGTACTGTACTAGTGGCTCTACCACGTTTTTACTATTCTAGTGGCTTTGCCACGTATTCTGATTTTAGTGGCTTGGCCACATTTACTGTTATTAGCAGCTTTGCTGCGTTACTATTAGCAGCTATGCTGCGATATTCGTATGATGGTTGGGTGGGTCGACTTAGTCCCCACATGGTGTATTGGTTGGTACTGGTGGTGTGTTGGCTGGATTGGGTTGGGTTGCATTTCTGCTCTATATTGATATTATTTGGGCTTAGGCCCACACTGTTACTGTATAGGGCTAAGGCCCAGACTGTACTGCTACTGAATAGGGCTCAGGCCCAATCTGCACTACATATACTGTTTACTTTTTGTCTGTTAGGGGATTACAAAATGAGCTTTTCCAAACTCAGCCCTTTGCATTTAACTGTACAGGTAATCCCCAGCCTTAGAGGATTTGGAGCTGTGAGGGACTCGAAGGTGGCCACATGTTTGCGAGTATTTTGATTTATACTTAGTTTTTTTAATTATTTATTTTGGGGTTTATATTTATGTAATAAGGCCATTTGAGGTTTCTAACTTTTATTTGGGTTAACTTTTTACTTCAACCTGCTAGATTAGAAAACACGAGTTTTCAAAACAATAACCATTTTCAAAGGGGATCACGCATTTCAAATTTTAAATTTTACAAATAGAAAAGCTTTCACGGTTTTCAATTTAGATTAATAAACTTGTAATAAAGGAAACGACCATTAAATGATTAACAAGTTTTGATTTTACAACCCCAACGTTTTCAATAGCAATTATTTCTAAAAAGGATTTAAAACTTTAGTCACGAATTTTTATCGACAAGACTGATTTTCAAATCAACACTTCAATGTGACACGTCAGATCCGGCCATAACGTTTAGGCCAGGTTTAGGGTGTTACATTTAGTGGTATCAGAGCCAAGTTACAATACTCGACTGTGGAAGGGTTCTTGAAAACTTTTTTTAAAAATTATCTAGTTTCGGTTTTGGAAAGAGAGTTGAAAGATTGATACTGAAAGTGTAGCACACCGAGTCTCCGGTGCCAAATTTGTAAGTTCTCTAACATTGTTTATTGCTATAGCTTTAAATGTTATATTGAGAAACTACCATAGATAGTAGTACTTTGCTAAAATTCTTTTGTTAGGGTAAACTGAGACTATAGAAGACTGAAAACTGCAGTGAGATACCTCGACCTGTAAAAATAAAAACTTTAAATACTGATTGCCATAAAACATCCATTAATAATTACTGGAATTATGAACTGATTCATAAGACTCTTAAAACAAATAATACGCAAAGAGAAAATGAGCACTAGAAGGACAAAAAGGATCGGGATTGGATCGGGGAAAAGCAAAGTTGAGCGAATAGTCGGGAAATGTAGTCCGTCGATATCCGAGGTAAGTTTTTACGAAATTGGGTTGAATTGAACTATTATCTATAATGAATTACATGAATTAAATAAAGGTAATATGTACAATATGTCAACGCCGAATGTATTATTGGTTGGAAGATGAATTTAGTTGAATGTGAAGTATAAAATATATGCTCATGACATGGCTAAGTGAGACACTGATGTCAAGAAATGAATATAGTTGAAAATGATGAATAATTGTTTATTATTAATATTTAGCCGAATGTGGAAGGATATAGAAAGGAAATAATTATTTTTTTACATATATATATATATAGGTGATTGGGAGTCAAATTTTTATATATATGTGTGTTTATTTAGACAAGTACCAAGACCAAGAAGTGCTAAGTGAGTGAATTTGAATACCGAGCACTGTGTGTGCGAAATCGGTCACGTGGCACTAAGTGGGCGAATTTTAACATCCGAGTACTAAGTGTATGAAATCAGATAGTAAGCACTAAATGTACGAATTTAAATTTTTGAGTACTAAGTGTACGAAATCGGATAATAAGCACTAAGTGTGCGAATCTATTTTCCGAGCACTAAGTGTGCGAAATCGGACAAAGAATTTTAATTGCATTTATTGAACTTTAAAACACATTCGGTACAAAAGGAATTTCGATCGATGAGTATGGAAGGTGTGAGTGTAAACACCAATGTAATGGTTGAAATCGATAAATTTTTGATAGTATGAGAGTTTATTATTTGAATGGTAAGTATAAATCTCATAAGTAGTTTATGAATAAAAACTGACTGTTAAATGTATGTATGTTCAGATTTTGGAACTATGAAAGATGATAGGTTAATATTCTTTTGTATTCAAGTGATGAATGAATTTAAGACTTATGAGAAGCCTATTTTTTTTATTCGGTTATGAGTTAATAGTGTGTAAATTACTATTACAATGTATTTTGGCTTTGTTATGTAATTGCTCATAACTTACCACGCTATGTTAGCTTACAGTGTGTGTTTATTTGATTATTTTATAGATTTTGAAGTCTAACTACGAGCTCGGGGATCATTGTCGAAGTCTATCACACTATCGACTCATTTTAGTATTTTATAAACTGAATTTTTGAAACTATGAACATGTATGGCAAGTATAGGCTAGTAATATTATGTTTGGTTTTGAAGTTGTATATATTTTTATAAGCCATGCGAAAATGGCTTGTCTGTCTTGTTAATCTTGGAATTTATATTTTGGCTTGATGATTATGTTTGGTTGTGGTTTTGGTTGATTTGGTTTTGGTATATATAAGTATGGTTAATGTATAGAGTTTAAATGAAATGGAGTAAAGATGTTATAAACTTGTTAACCATATTTTGCAATGAAATAGTTTTTGGTTAGTAGTAGTGATGTTATTTTGAAAACTCACCAAAAATAGGAGAAATGGAATTAGAAAGTGAATAAGATATATAATTAAATCTTATTGTGTCTATTTTTATATGAAAGAAACAGAGTAGGCAAAATAATTTTATATTATGAGATATTTAAATTTTAGTGAGACTGGATCTGAAAGACTTCGTGATCCCCTATTCTATCTTGGAAAGATTATTAAAACTTTTACAAAAATAATCATGGAGCATAGTTTATATGCTTAGAATCCTTAATGAGTCTTTTTCTGATTGGAATAAATGAGAACATTAATTAAATTTTGTACAATGAGATAACTGAGTTTTTGTAAAGATAGCTCAGAACCATCAAACAGTGAAATAGGGGAAAATTTAATTAATAAACTGTACTAATTGGCCACAAGAAAAATTCTGGAAAAATTATAGTAAGACGATATATGAGCCTAGTTTCAAGGAAAATTTACGGATCTAAATTTTGAGTTTTGTAACTCGATTTATAGTTAATTTAATCAACATGACGCAGATGGACAGTTTCAATTTTTATGCCCCGAATTAGTAGTTAAGTTTAGTAATGCCTCGAGCTAGACCCCGGCAACGGTCTCGGGTAAGGGATGTTACATTTTATTGGTATCAAAGCTACGGTTTAGTCAGTTCTCGGACTAACGTAGCGGGTGTGAGTCTAGCTATACATGCCATAATTTTTATTGTGATAGTGTGATGACTTCTGACCGCGAAATGTGTTTTTCTTCTTTCATATAGTAATGGATCCTGATCCCGAGCGAGTCGTAGCCGATGATGTTGAGAGTGTGGCACCTGCTCCCGCACAAGGGACTGTGGCGGTTGAATCTCAACCCGCTACGAGTAACCGAGATGAGGGCCATAAGCAAGTCTTCTTTAGTATAATGAACGATTGGTTCAATCAATATATCCGGACCAATCCGGCTGTTCAACCACCCCCGAATCTGTATACTCCACCTATAGTACCGGTGGTACCCCCGATCATTAATCCTGAGAGAATAAATAAGCCTCCAGTCGACAGATTCAAAAAACACGAGGCTTGAGAGTTTAGAGCTGAAGATGATGATGATACTAAACGACCTGAATTTTGGCTCGATAATACAATTCGTGTTTTCGATGAACTATCCTGTACAGTTGATGAGTGCCTAAAATGTGCTATATCTTTGTTATAGGATTCTACCTACTATTGGTGGAACACTCTCATATCGATTGTTCCAAAGGAACGAGTTACTTGGGAGTTCTTTCAGATAGAGTTTTGCAAGAAATATATCAGCCAGCGATTCATAGATCTGAAATGCAAAGAATTTCTCAAGCTTAAACAAGGTCATATGACCGTATCTGAGTATGAGCACAAGTTCGTGAGACTTAGTAGATACGCCCGTGAGTGTGTTTCATCTGAGGCTGTTATGTGCAGAAGATTTGAAGAAGGGTTAGACGAAGATATAAAATTATTGGTTGGAATACTTGAAATAAATGAGTTTGTGGTACTTGTTGAGCGAGCTTGTAAAGCCGAAGAGCTTGGGAAAGAAAATCGAAAAGCTGAGAGTCAAGCTAGAGATTTCCGTAAGAGATCAGCGGGTAAATTTTCTCAATCATCATTAAAGAAGTTCAAAAATGACAATAGTCGATCCAAAGCTAATACAGGGATCTCTATACGAGAACGACCACCAGTGAATTCACTAGCTACCTCCATTGCTAGTGTCGGCAATACTCGACCGAATAAACCCGAGTGTCAACATTGTGGTAGGTGACATTTTGGTGAATGTTGGAGCAATTCCAATAACCGAGCTTGTTACAAGTGTGGTTCACAGGATCACTTCATTCGGGATTGCCCAGAGTTAGCTGAAAAGGATAATGCTCAGAGTACAAGACCGAGTGGTACTGCAGCTAGAGGTAGACCACCCCGAAATGTGGGAGGTAGGAGAGGCACTCAGAGAGGGACTTCAGATACAACTCTTCGATCAAAGGCTCGTGTACCAGCTAGAGCCTATGCCATTCGTGCCTGAGAGGAGGTTTCATCTCCAGATGTCATCACTGGTATATTTACTCTCTTTAATACTAGTGTAATTGCTCTGATTCATCCCGGTTCAACGCATTCCTACGTGTTTGAAACATTAGTATCCAGTAAGACTCTACCTGTTGAGTCTACTGAGTTTGTGATTCGGGTTTCAAACCCCCTGGGCCGGTGTGTGTTAGTTGATAGAGTTTGCAAGAGTTGCCCTTTGATGATTCGAGATTCATGTTTTCCAGCTAATTTGATGTTACTACCATTTGATGAGTTCGATGTCATCCTTGGTATGGATTGGTTAACCGTGCATGATGCAGTAGTGAATTACAGAAGAAAGACTATAGATCTGCGGTGTCAGAATAATGAGATAATTCGAATTGAATCTGCAGATTTAAATGGGCTACCAGTAGTGATATCTTCAATGTTGGCTCGATAGTATTTGAGAAAGGATTGCGAAGCTTACTTTGCTTATGTGATCAATAGTAAAGTGATCGAAAAGAAGATAGAATATGTACCCGTCGTATGTGGGTATTCGGATGTGTTCCCGGAGGAATTACCGGGTTTGCCACCTGTTCGGGAGGTAGAGTTTGGTATTGAGTTAGTGCCAGGGACGACTCCGATCTCGATAGCTCCGTATAGAAAGACACTGACCGAATTAAAAGAGTTGAAAGCTCAGTTGCAAGAATTGGTAGATAGAGGTTTTGCTCGACCGAGTTTTTCTCCTTGGGGTGCCCCAGTGTTATTTGTGAAGAAGAAAGACAGGACTCTGAGGATGTGCATCGATTATCGACAGCTTAATAAAGTGAGCATAAAGAATAAATACCCATTGCCACGTATTGATGATCTATTCGATCAGCTAAAAGGGGCTTCAGTATTTTTAAAGATAGATTTGTGATCGGGTTATTACCAGTTGCAAGTCAGAGATTCGGATGTGCCAAAGACTACTTTCCGGACGAGATATGGTCATTACGTGTTTTTGGTGATGCCGTTCGGACTCACTACTGCCCCAGCCATTTTTATGGATTTAATGAATCGGGTATTCAGACAGTATTTGGATTGATTCGTGGTTATGTTTATTGATGACATTCTGATCTATTCGCGTGATGAAACTGAACATGCCAAACACTTAAGACTTGTGTTACAGATTTTGCCTGATAAGCAGTTGTACGCGAAATTCAGTAAATGTGAGTCTTGGTTAAGCGAAATTAGTTTCTTAGGGCATGTTATTTCAGCATCAGGTATTCGGGTTGATCCGAGTAAGATTTTGGCTATACTTGATTGGAAACCCCCGCGTAATGTTTTTGAAGTTTGGAGTTTTCTGGGACTAGCCGGTTATTATAGACGCTTCGTGAAAGGTTTCTCGATGATTGCAACTCTGATGAGAAAGCTACTTCAAAAAGATGTTAAATTCGAGTGGACAGAGGAGTGCCAGAAGAGTTTTGATCGGCTGAAAACTTTGTTGACTGAAGCTCCAGTGCTTGTTCAGCCAGAGTCGGGTAAAGAGTTTGTTATCTTCAATGATGCATCCTTGAATGGTTTGGGCTGTGTTTTGATGCAAGAGGATAAGGTTTTAGCCTACGCCTCGAGACAGTTAAAACCGCACGAAAAGAACTATCCGACACAAGATCTCGAGTTAGCTGCCATAGTTTTTGCTCTGAAAATATGGCGTCACTATCTGTTTGGTGAAAAATGCCATGTCTATTCCGATCATAAAAGTCTAAAATACTTAATGACTCAGAAGGATCTGAATTTAAGACAACGTCGATGGTTAGAATTGTTAAAAGACTATGAGCTCTAATGTGGTTGCTGATGCTTTAATTCGAAAATCACTGTTTGCTTTACGTACAATGAATGCAAATATAGCGATGACTAACGATGGTGCGATAGTTGCAGAATTGAAAGCGAGACCATTATTTGTTCAACAAATTTGTGAAGCTCAAAAGAGTGATGATAATTTAATAGCAAAAAGGGATCATTGTGGTTGTAATACTGATTCAAAATTTCAAGTTGATGCTGAGGGATGTTTGCGGTTTAGAGATCGAATATGTGTACCAAAGGATCCTGAGTAGATTCGGATGATTTGTAACAAAGCCCATAATAGTAAATTTTCTATTCACCCGAGTAGCACTAAAATGTATAATGATCTGAAACAGCATTATTGGTGACATTATATGAAACGAGATATTGCAGATTTCATATCGAAATGCTTGATTTGTCAACGAGTAAAAGCTGAGCATCAAGTGCCATCGGGATTACTTAAACCGATTGTGATACCCGAATGGAAATGAGATTGAGTCACGATGGATTTCGTATCTGGGTTACCATCAACACCGAGCAAGAAAGATACAATCTGGGTTATTTTTGATAGATTGACGAAATCGACTCACTTTATCCCAGTCCGTACAGACTTCTCGCTTGATAAGCTAGCTGAATTGTACATTTCTCAAATTGTACAATTACACGGGTACCTATTTCTATTGTTTCGGATAGAGATCCGAGGTTTCCATCGCGGTTTTGGAAGAAACTACAAGATGCATTAGGTACTAAATTACATTTCAGCACAACTTTTCACCCTCAAACGGATGGTCAATCGAACGTATTATTCAAATACTCGAGGATATGTTGAGATGTTTTGTTCTCGAGTTCGAGGGTACATGGGAACGGTACTTGCTTTGATTGAATTTGTGTACAACAACAGTTTTCAATCGAGTATAAAAATGGCACCATATGAAGCTTTGTACGGTCGTAAATGTCGTACACCTTTGTATTGGACCAAGCTAAGGGAAAGCAGGATACACGGGGTTGATTTAATAAAAGAGACTAAACAGAAAGTAAAAGTGATCCGCGAAAGTTTGAAAGCAGTATCGAATTGGCAGAAATCATCTGCGGATTTGAGACGTAAAGATATAGTGTTTCAGATTGGTAATCGAGTATTTTTGAAAGTCTTGCCATGGAAGAAAATACTTAGATTTGGTCTCAAGGGCAAGTTGAGTCCGAGATTTATTGGGCCGTACAAGATTATTGAGCATATCGGGCCGGTTGCACACAGGTTGATGTTGCCACCTGAGTTAGAAAAGATCCACAATTTTTTCCATGTTTTGATGCTTCAACGATATAGATCCGATCCTACTCATGTGATTAGTCCATCAGAGATTGAGATTTAGTTTGATTTGACCTATGAGGAAGAACCTATTCGTATTTTGGCTTGCGAAGTGAAAGAGTTGCGTAATAAGAAAATCTTGTTGGTGAAAGTACTGTGGCATAAGCACGGGGTTGAGAAAGAAACTTGGGAGCTTGAGGATTCAATGAAAGAACGTTATCCTAACCTATTCACCGGTAAGATTTTCGAGGACGAAAATCCTTAAGGGGGAGAGTTGTAACAGCCCGATTTTGACCCTAATCGGAACGGTGGTTTCGGGACGAATTCGAGTTGGAAAAATATTTTAATATTATTTTCTATGTTCTTTATGTGTGAATTGGTGTGTGTGAAATTTTCATATTAAAATTTGATCGTTTTGGTGCTTAATTGTGAAAAAAAGGGCTTAATCGCATAAAAAGAAAATTTGGTGGTTGAATGTGTAAGTACTAAATTGAAGGTGGCTTCTTAAATTGAGGTATTAATAGTGCAATTTAGCTAAAAATAAAGTTTAGTGCTGGTCATCATTTGCATGTAATAGTGACTTGATTGTTTATATTATTTTATGATAAATGTGGTATTTTAATATATGTTAAAATATGATATTTGGTAAAAAAAAAAAAAGATGTAGTGTTCATCTTTCTTGTTGTTTTAGCCGAACCTTAGCAAAAGAAAAAGAAAGAAAACCTTACAACATTCGGCCATGAATTGAGCTTAATTTAAGGTGAGTTTTAGCTCGGTTTTTGATAATTTTTACGTTTTTGAGATCGTTGCTTAGAAATGAACAAAACCCATGTTTTAATTTTTTATTGTGATGATGATTTTTTGTTTTGCCATTGATGATACCTTGTGATTCTTGATGTTTGATGAAGAAATATGAATTATATGTGTTAGATTAACAAGTTTTGTCTTTGAATTTTTGATGAAATTGAGTAAATAGGATTAAATTGCAAAAATAAATATTTGAAGGACTAATGTGCAAAATAAATGAAATGTATGGACTTGTATGAGTTTATGGAACATTCGGCCTAAGCATGACATAGTCAAATTTTGAATATTTTGTGTTTTGTGCAATAGGGACTAAAATTGTGAAAATGTGAAATATTAGGGGTAAAAATGTAATTTGCCCACTTATGTTTTGATTAAATTGTATGAAACTATGTTTGAATGAGCTTAATTTGAAATTAATTAGATCAAGAACAAAAAGGATCGGGATTGGATCGGGGAAAAGCAAAGTTGAGCGAATAGTCGGGAAACGTAGTCCGTCGATATCCGAGGTAAGTTTTTAAGCAATTGGGTTGAATTGAATTATTATCTATAATGAAGTACATGAATTAAATAAAGGTAATATGTACAATATGTCAATGCCGAATGTATTATTGGTTGGAAGATGAATTTAGTTGAATGTGAAATATAAAATATATGCTCATGACATGGCTAATTGAGACATTGATGTCAAGAAATGAATATAGTTGAAAATGATGAATAATTGTTTATTATTAATATTTAGCCGAATGTGGAAGGATATAGAAAAGAAATAATTATTTTTTAAATATATATATATATATATATATATGTGTGATTGGGATTCAAATTTTTATATATATGTGTGTTTATTTAGACAAGTATCAAGACCAAGAAATGTGCTAAGTGAGTGAATTTGAATACCGAGCACTATGTGTGCGAAATCGATCACGTGGCACTAAGTGTATGAAATAGGATAGTAAGCACTAAATGTGCAAATTTAAATTTCTGAGTACTAAGTGTACGAAATCGGATAATAAGCACTAAGTATGCGAATCTATTTTCCGAGCACTAAGTGTGTGAAATCGAACAAAGAATTTTAATTGCAGGAATTGAACTTTAAAACACGTTTGGTACAAAAGGAATTTCGGTCGATGAGTATGGAAGTTGTGAGTGTAAAGACCAATGTAATTGTAACACCTCTCACCCGTATCCGTCGCCGGATTTGGGTTATGACGTATTACCAAATAATATTCACTCAAAAATAGACATTTAGACTTCCATGCTTCAAAAGAATTACACTAATACACTTATCTTATTAACCATTTCGAACCTTAATAATAATATTTCTAGGTTCAAAGTAATCACATGTCTATAATTATATTTATTATAATCTTATAACACTCCATATCATATATAATATATATATATATATACATAGCATAGACAAGATATACTATTTCTATAGCTGAATATTTACATATTCATGATTCAATCTATATTCGCATATAACAAAGCCAAGTACACAAAATTTCCTCTTTATAATAAATTAATCACATATGTAATTATGATAACATATACATGTTCGAATATACTATTGTAGCTCATACAATCATATATGTATGGTGCGCACATTTCCCATGAATTCATAAACCATATTTTAAACACTAAAACACAGACAACAATTTCATCAAACACCCAAGTACATGATCACTTCAATGAGTTTCCACTTACATATACACCACACCTATCATATACATGAATCAACTCGTTCACCATATTGTTTAAAAGACATAACATCCATATATTACCTATAATTAAACCATGGCTGAATTAATAAAGCAAACACTCTTAACACTTGATTTAAGAACTCATAATAACTACGCTAAATTTTAATGATTCAATTCAAATCATTTTCGTAAGACTAATATACATAAACATACATTCGAAAGTTATATATATACATATATCAATACTAATCCCATTCTTGATAAATCTCTACCTATGTCCATTTCCAACAATTAGCAAAATTTACACATAATGACCTCACGGCAATCATTCACGCACAAACAAACTTATTCAACATGAAACATATATACAATTATATATCTAACATATTCATTCATTTTCCAACCAAAACATACACGCATATCACATCAAGGATAGATTTATGTCATCAAACATTAACATTTAGCCACATTCGCATGGCTTATATACATTAACCTAACATCATTCATAACCTTAGCTAGCCTATACATGCCTTAGGAACAAAAGTATAAAACCTTATAGGTACCAACATGAGCCGATAGTGTGAATGACTTCAGTGATGATCCCCTGAGCTCGTAGCTTGATTGAAATCTATAAAATGAAACAAGGAACACACACAAAGTAAGCTCACTAGCTTAGTAAGTCTTAAGCAACTAACTTATAACATTCAATCAATCTAACATTTAAAATATTCGATTCATGGCATTGAATATACACAACTTAACTTATAACTTTAATGTAGCCGAATATCCTTACCTCACTTAACCTATCCATTTTCATTTATTTACCAAAGTACCCTATTTACCGAATGTATAAACACATATTTATGTATACAATATACCTATATGTATACCATTAATCACTTTCATGCTTCCAAACAACCAATTTTCACATGGCATAAACTATACACAATTTCCATCAACCACACTAATATTACATTTCTTTCATCATTCTATTTGATCATTTACATTTCATATATATATGTGTATATATATATATATATATATATATATATCATACATAAATGAATAGCACATACCTTATAGCCGAATTAACAAGATCACTTTCAAATATCTAGGCTTACTTGATTCATTTCATGACTTCATTAGTACATAATCTAGGCTTGGAAATTTCAACTCACCGGTATAGAATCTGCTAGGCATTAACCCGAATCTCACACACCGACACTAGGCCTGTTGGACTCAAGGTCTGAACTTTTAAACACCGACATTTAGCCTACTAGGTAATAAGCGCGAAATAATTCACCGGCACAAAGCCTGCTAGGCTTCAAGCCCGATAAAATTCACCGGCACTAGGCCTGCTAGGCTTTAAGCCCGAGTATCAACATAGTAAACCATTCCATACACAATTCATAATGCCACAACCACTTGAATCTCTTATATTTCATAATTCTATCACATATCAAATTCAATCAAGCTTATACACATTACAGAAATAAAATCAATTCATCATTGTACAATCCCACATTCGGCAACTTCATATATATATTCCCAACATTTTCAAATTTCAACATTTATTAAAGTGCATAAATAATGTCCGACATATATTTGCTTAAAAACTTACCTCGACTATCGACGGACAACGTAGACCGGCTATTCGATAACCTTCGCCTTTCCCCGATCTAAATCCATTTTTCTTTGTTCTTGATCTAAACACATTAAAATTCAGCTCATTCAAGTACATTTCATCTTAATTTAGTCCCAAAACACATAAACAAACAAATTACCATTTTACCCCTAATGTTTCACATTTTTACAATTTAGTCCTATTTGCTCAAAACACAAAATACACAAAATTTCAGTATAACACATAAGAGCCAAATATTCATAGGGACCCTACTAGTCCATTTATTTCATTTATTTTGCATTTTGGTCCCTTCAAAAATTCATTTTTGCAATTTAGCCCAAAATACTCAAATTCACCAAAAATTCCAATTCAAAACTTGTTAATCTTTAACATATCTTTAATATAAAATCATCAAACATCAAAAACTACAAGAACATAACAATGGCCGAACATCAAGCATGCTCAAATTCAAAAATTTTAACATGCGTCTTGAAGTATTCGAAGCAACGATCACAAAAACGTAAAAATTATCGAAAACCGACTAAAAACTCACCTTGAATTTAAGCCTAGAATTGCCGAAAATCAAAAGAACTCAAAGCTTTCTTCTTTCACCAACATTCGACCAAGAGAGAACCAAAAAGATGGTGGCTTTATTTTATGTTATTTTAACATATATCATAAGTAATTGTTTGATTACTAAATTAACCTTTATTCTTTAAAATAAAAACAATTAATACTAAGGTTATTCTTGGTATATGCCATCCACTAACTCTTAGAATGGGCTAACTGCCCTTTTATTACCCCATATTAAAAAGCCATTATCAAATAGGCACTTTTCACTATAGTTTGCAACTTTTGCACTTTATGTGATTAAGTCCTTTTTCTAATTTAAACACATAAACGATTAAATTTTTCTACGAAACTTTCACACATCAGAAATCACATATAATAAGCACAAAATATATTATTTAAATATTTCCCAGACTCAGATTCGTTGTCCCGTAACCAACGTTCTGATTAGGGTCAAATTCGGTCTGTTACAGTAATGGTTGAAATCGGTAAGTTTTCGATACTATGGAGTTTATTATTTGAATGGTAAGTATAAATCTCATAAGTAGTTTATGAATAAAAATTGACTGTTAAATGTATGTATGTTCGGATTTTGGAACTATGAAAAGTGATAGGTTAATATTCTTTTGTATTCAAGTGATGAATGAATTTAAGACTTATGAGAAATCTATTTTTTTTAAATGCTTGGGATATTCGATTTATGAGTTAATAGTGTGTAAATTACTATTACAACTATTTTGGCTTTGTTATGTAATTGCTTATTGTAACATCCTGATTTAGTGGGCCTGTGCATTTTGTGTGTTGTAAGTTTAATTTGTTAATTTAAGGGTTAGGGGTCCAGATTGGGCTCGAGAATGGGTAAGGTCTTGACTAAATATTTTGTTTAGACACTTTAGGGCTTAAAATATTGTATCCATAGTTTAAAATATCAAGTTGGGCTTGCGGCCCAGTGGCAAAATGGCTCCACTAAGAGGGAAGGGAGTTGGCGTCAATGGCAAAGGAGGAGGCCCAAGTTTTGGCCACTTGGAGCCCATGTTTTTGGGCCAAATTCGGCACTTATAAAGGGACTAAGGGGGGACGACACAAGGCTAAAATATAGGGATTTTTAATGTTTTTAATTTGTGGATAATAAGCTGATAAAGGAGGGAGGAAGTGGTGTGATGTAGGACACTTTTGGATAGGTGTTTTGATAAAGATAAGGAAAGGATGATGAGCTATCTAGGAGGATAGAGGTGGCCGAATATGGGACTGTATGTGAAAAGGCGGGACGGCTAGATAGAGTAAGGAAAAAGCCAAATTTTGTCAGTTTTTCCCTTTCTTCTTCTTTTCTCTGAAGCTCTCTCTCTTAGGTTTCTCTGTTGCCGAAACTTCTCTTTTCTTTTTCTTCTTCTGTCGAAATTACTTCCTAGCCGAAGTTTCTAAGGCTCTCTTTTGTTTACTTTTCCTAAGCCAAAACCGAAACTCCCTATTCAATTCTTCTAAAAAGCCGAAAAACACATCTAGTTCATCTTTCCGGGATTTCTTTAAAAAGCCGAAACTCCTAGATCTCTAATCTTCTACGTTTCGATCCTCTTCTGTGATTGCCAAATCTTTCTACAAGGGATAGCCGAAACCTTCTATAGGGGTAAGTATCGATTTGGGTTTTCTTTTGATCTTTTTCGGCTTTTGGAGACTATAGCCGAATGGATAAATAGTTGGCTAATCTCGTGTTTTCTCTCATTTGCGGCATTCCGGGATTTGAAGGGGATTCAATCGCTTAGATTTCTAAGCCAAAGTTCAATAGCACTTGGATCGTAACACTTTCGGGATTTCAAGGTAAGGAGATCTGCTAATTTAAAACATATAATCCGGGTAAAACACTAACCCTTGGCCGAATATAGGAGAGGCCCTATCTTCGCGTTCTTCCAGCTTTTGAGCAAAGTTGTGGACAAAGGGAATTAGATCTGATTAGTGAGGATATCGACATAGAGAGTAGTACTACGCATTAATCAGGTGTGTAACTTCTCACACCATTTAGATTGTCTGCTAATATATGTTATTAAATTTGCTTATACTCTATTAAATGCCGAAATCCCGGCATAACGTTTGAAAACCCGAGGAGGGTAAAAGCGAATCACCAGGTTAGTGATCTCTGTCATTCATAAGTGAATGTTTCTACTAATGATATGTTTTTGTGACTGCACGGGGTTGGGTAATTGATGAAAGGGGAAGTATTCTGTTGTAGTGGCTTTTTGCCATGATCTGTTGTAATGGCTTCTGCCATGATCTGTTGTAGTGGCTATTGCCATGATCTGACGATGTGCAGCTAACTGCAACATGACTGCCATCGATGGTGTGTAGCGCTGTGGGTTGATTGTAGAAATCCCCAATGGTGTGTTCGACAGGTAAGGGTGGTATGTAGCGGATGGAAACCTAGGATTGGGTGGGGCTTTGCATAATTTCGGTTATTTCATGTTTTGATATCTGTTCTGTGGGGCTAAGGCCCAATCTGATGGTGCATGAGGGTTTCACACTGAGTCTCGTGACTCACCCTATTATTTAACATTTTTCAGGAGACACGTAGAGCATCGGACCGGGCTGGAAAGGAACGCAAGGTGGCCATGCATGAGCTTATTTTGGATACTGCGACAGCCATTATTTTATTTGTTTATATTTATTACTTTGGATTAGTTGGGTTTTTATTTCATTGTAATAAGGCCATGGGCTATTAGATTTTCTTTTATTATTCGGGTTTTATTTTGGGCTTTTATTATTATTAAATATTTGGATTTTACGTTTTAATTAAGCTAAGGCATGTACCAAATTTCGGTTTCTAAATCACTAAGGCATTAGTTTAAAATGTATATCTTTTACAACCTATTCAACCATTTAGTTTTTCCGATTAAAAGGTTAAACTCAAGAAAAATCCCGAAATTGCAATAACTTTTAAAATCTCCTTAGTGACATGCCAGATCCGGTCACGGTGTTTGGGCCGAGTTTGGGGTGTTACAAATTGGTATCAGAGCCCGGTTCAAAACTCGGCTCTGGGAGTTTTTGGGCTCAAAACGTTTTCTAAAGTTGGGTTTTCGAAACATGCATATTTATAAATGATACAGGTCTATTAGCTCGGCATGGCACCTGCGTCTCCGGCCCAAGTCCGCCAGGTAAGTATTCTAAACTATTGTGTGACATATATATGTGGGCTTGATGGGCTTATGGGTCATAGACTATTTAGATTAGAACTTGATGGACTCTAGGCTTAGCTAAAACAACTCCTTTAAACTCATAAGACTTAATTTCACTAAACAAACCCGTGAATGAGTCGCACGACTAGGGTGTGGCAACAGGCATGCGCATGTCTAGGATTGGATCCAGAAGAGCTTAGTACTTAAGCAGTCCTAGTGACTCACCTCCTCTTCGCTGGAATCCTACCTGGTGCGTAGTGACTGTTCACCCTAGCCACGAGGATTTATTGACGAGCCAAAATCTAAAATTAAAACCCGAAAGGGACCAGCCACCTTATTTTTACAAAATTGCTAAAATACCCTTATTTTGGAAAAAATACCAAGATACCCATGATTTGCAAATATACCCCAATTTACAAAGTCAACGGAATTTTTCCTTAGAAAAAAAACTCACACAACACACGACAATAACCAAAAACGCACAAACACCTGAACACTACCATTATTCCTTTGAAATCAAATTCTCCAAGATACCTCTGTTTTTTTTAAAAAATACCCACTTAGTTTTGTAAAATTTTTGAAAATACCCTTCATTTGTAAAAATTTCCCAAAATATCCTTGATTTGTAAAATTACCAAATTACCCCTGATTTGTAAGATGACCAAAATAACCCCAGATCACAAAATTATCGAAATACCCCCGGATTTCAAAAATTACCAAAATACCCTTATTTCATGAAAGCAATAAGGAACTCTATTTTGGAAATTACGAAAATACCCCTATAGGATACAATTACGAAAATACCCTTGGGTAGTGGCATAACGAAAATACCCATATGTATTGAATGTGGGTGTATGGATGTTGTCTGTATGTTGATTGTTGAATGTAGGTAGTTCCTAGAACTAGGAGATGTGAACTTGAGACTGAATTGTAAATATAATTGCGAATTCGAAAGAACTACTCTTAAGATTACTATTCATAAGACTGTTCGTGGTTAATCAGTGGAAAGAATTAATGATTCATAAAATTCATAATCAGATAAACGCCAATCAGAAGAATGAGTACAAGGGGTCGAGGACGTCCGCAGCGTGGACGCGGTAGGGGTAGGAAGACCGTGTCAGAACCAGTAGGGTCTGGCCACGGGTCAGGAAATGAGATGCCGGATCTGCCAACTGTGGAAGGAGAATTTCAGGACCAGGCGCTCGGAGATGATGCAGTATCTCAGGCGATGTTGCGGGTCCCCGAATGAGTTGCTGGGGTAGGCACGGGTTCAGGAGCCCGAAAATTTGTATCTGAACGACTCCGAGCCAACGGAGCGGAGGTGTTTAGGGGAGTTTCTGGCGTAGCCCCTAACACAGCTGAGTATTGGTTAGAGGCAAGTGAGCGTCTAATGGATGACCTTGACTTTACTGTAGAGGAGAAGTTGAAGGGGTCGTGTCTCTTCTTTGAGACGAGGCTTATCAGTGGTGGCTCACGGTAAAGGAGGGTACTGCCGCAGACCGGATTGACTGGGATTACTTTAAGGAAACGTTTCAAGGAAAGTATGTAAGGGCCAGCTATGTGGACGGCCAGAGGAAGGTATTTTTGAATTTGGTGCAGGGAAGTAAGTCTGTATCTGAGTACGAGGCAGAGTTTCTGTGGTTGAGTCGTTACGCTCGAGGGATTGTGGCGACTGATTATGAGTATTGCGTACGGTTCGAGGATGGACTAAGAGATGAGCTGAGGGTATTAGTAGCACCGTAGCGGGAAAGGGACTTTGCAGTTTTGGTTGAGAAAGCTAAGATATCTGAGGATGTTAAGCGGACTGAGAAACAGAATAAGGATAAGGATATGAACAGGAATAAGAGGAATTTTGGGTCGTTGGGATCTTCTGGAAATTTCCAGAAAAGGCCTAGGTCTGATGGGCCAGCTCGTGCTCCAAGGGTCAGAATCGATCATGTCTTTCGTGTAGGAAGGTGCATTATGGGGAGTCCAGAAGGAAAACCAGTGGATGCTTCAGGTGTGGATCCACGGAGCATATGATTAAAGACTGTCCACAGAAGGATCAGGTGCAGCCAGCTGGACGAGGTTCTGATCAGGCTGGGAGAGGGGGTCAGCCAATATCGAGGGTCGTCGCCCAGGTAGAGGAGGAAATGGGGCTGGTCGAGGTCGTGGAGCACCTGGTAGGGGTGCAGGTAATGTAGACGCGAGGCAGTCGGGTTTAGTTTATGTAGCTCGTCGACGAGAAGATGGTGACGCACCGGACGTCATAACCGATACGTTCCTTATTGCTGATAACCCTTTCTTGCCTTGATTGATATTGGGTCAACCCACTCCTATGTTGTATGTTCGGTATCTGAGACCCTAAGTATAGACTCTCAAACAACTACTAGGAAGATGACTATGGTTAGTCCCCTAGGACAATCTAGGGTAGTGGTCAAACTATTTAAGGATGTACCTTTAGAGACTCAAAGGGTAGTGTTTCCGGCAGACTTAATGGAATTACCATTTGGAGAGTTTGATCTTATCCTAGGAAGGGATTGGTTGACTAAACATCATGCTAAGTTGGATTGTGAGACTAAGCGTATGGTGTTGAGTACCCCGGAAGGCGGGGAGGTGGTTGTGTTAGGAGAAGGAAGAAATTATTTGTCCAACGTAGTATCTGCATTGAAGGCTGTTAAGATGATTCGAAAAGGATGCAATGTATTTTTAGCTCTTGTTCGTGCTTTGGACGCTAAGGAGGTGATTGTCGAGGGGGGAAGGACAGTAAAGGATTTTGTAGATGTCTTTCCTGAGGAGCTGCCAGAATTACCTTCGGATCGCGAGGTGGAGTTTGGAATAGAGCTACTTCTGGGTACGGCACCGGTGTCCATTGCTCCTTACTGAATGGTGCCGGAGGAGCTGGTGGAACTCAAAGCTCAGATCCAAGAGCTGTTGGATCGAGGGTTTATTCGACCGAGTGTGTCCCCGTGGGGAGCGCTGGTCCTATATGTGAAGAAGAAGGACGGATCCATGCGTTTGTGTGTGGACTACCGTCAATTGAATAAGTTAAAGGTTAAGAACAAGTACCCACTGCCAAGAATTGACGACCTGTTCGATCAGCTCAAGGGAGCTTCGGTCTTTTCTAAGATTGACTTAAGGTCGAGATATCATCAGTTAAGGGTAAAGGAAGGAGACATTCATACTACAGCGTGTAATATCCTAAAATAGGGGTTACTTTGTAACTGCATTGTTTGCATGCGTTTGGATTGCGGTGTTGTAATTTATGATGTTTTGAGACTTAGTTGTAAGTCTAGAGTAGGCCTGAGTAGTAGGAAAAATTTTAGTTTTAAGTCTTAAGTTAGGGGAGCTAAAGGAGCTAAGGGTTATAAGTATTTCAAGTGAGTTTTTAGCACAAGAAAAAGGCTTGGCAAAGTGGCAGGAGGGCGCCACTTAGAGCCTGTGATTGACGCCACTTGCAGGGGAAGGAGGTCTCAGGTTCGAGCTGCAGAAATCCCACCTTTTGCCTTCTATTTTGACGCCAAGGAGGGGGAGGAGTTGTGTGCAGTTCAAACTCTGCCATGGACTTAGTCAAATGATTCAAATGGTTGGCAAAGAGGTAATTTAGGTAGTTGACTAATTCAAAATAGTTTGAATTAGTGGCCAGGAGTGATTTTGGGTGTTGGCCGAATCTTGAACTCCTCATGGGAGGAGTGGTCGGTTTTGGAAGGTGAGTGGGGAGGGGTGCCGAATTCTCTTAGGCATCTTTTGGTGCATTTTCGGTCAGCCTTAGTCTAGTGTGCCAAAGCCGAAATTCTTTTTGTTTTCAACACCTAGACGAATGCTCTCTTGAGTCTCTAAAGTTTTCTTTTTGTTTTGCTTCCTTTTCTCCTTTTTGTCATTTGGCCGAACCATTTACCCTCCCATCTCCTTTCTTCTTTTTCATTTGTGCTAAGCCGAAAATAGCTACCTTCTTCTTCTCATACTTTCATTTCTTTCTTTCTTAAAACACTTGTGCCGAAATTCACATTGTCTTCTTAGCCAAATCTTCCCTCTCCCACTTCTAATCTACTTTGCCGATTGCTCCTTTCTTCTTTAAACCGCATCTCATTTGTCTCTACTTTCAAGACCCGAATCTCTTTTCTCATTTTTGATTATCTGGCCGAATCTTAAGTGTTATTTTTAAGCAACCATAGTCGATTTTCCTCTTTTTCTTTTTGGTTGTGTAACCGAATCTCCCTGCTATTTCTTGAGTTGCTTTGGCCGAATATTAGACAAGGGTGGGGTCTTTTCTTTAATCGATTTGGAAGGTATGTGTCAATGGCCGAATCTATTTCTTCTTTTCCCTTTCTCTGTCGACTTTTATGAAGGTAAAAGCCGATTTCGGCACTTGATAGCAAGGGTATTAATCACTTGTCTTGGAACCGGTTCTTATAGGGTCTCCGGAGTTTTGGAAATAATCAAGCGAAGCCTTCATCCTTGATTAATCGGTTGGTAAGTGGTGGTAAGGATTTATTTTAGTAAACTATTCGTTAGTATTCAAATCCGAAGGCTAATAATATGGTTGTATGATGGTCGATTGTAGGGAAGTGAAACAGAAGTACATAGCGTGTGGTGGCTAGTATTCAAGGGATGTTTAGGTAAGGTCTCGGGTTTCAGGTGTTAACCCTTTGAGTTATTTGGTTTGGTCGAATGGCCTTGGTACTAATCTTTATGTTTGGCTGAATATAGGAGCAAGGAAATCTAGTGTCTTAGATCGGTTCTCCGGGATTTAGGGCTTCCGTTATAACAGGTGTGTAGACATACACACTCTATTACTTAGTAATATATTTTAATAACCTGTTGTTAATAAAAGCCGAAACAGTATGGATGTCGATACGATACCCTATGGGTATGTGCACGGATTCGGGTAAGTCCGTTTCAATGAGTTCTATTATGTGATATATGACATCATGATTTATGACATATATGTTAGGTGATGTGTAACTAGGCATGTTGGCATGATTTGCATGATGTGCATGATTTTGGCATGATGTTAATGGGTGATATGAGAGGAGGGGGAAGATGATATCCGTGTCTTTGGGACACCAGAGGTTTGGCACCTCCAGTGGTTTGGTACCACAGATTGATTTAGTGACTTTGGGTCACCAGAGGTTTGGCACCTCATAGCGACTTGTCCCAGTGGCTTAGCACCACAGTGGGTTGGCCCCACAGTTGATATTACGGGATCGTTGCCAGTGATTTGGTATCACACGTGGGTTGGCCCCACACTTGGATATTGATATTTGTGACTTTGGGTCACCAGAGGTTTGGCACCTCATAGTGACTTGTCCCAGTGGCTTAGCACCACAGTGGGTTGGCCCCACAGTTGATATTACGGGATCGTCGCCAGTGATTGGGTATCACACATGGGTTGGCCCCACAGATGGATTATTCGTGACTTTGGGTCACCAGTGGTTTGGCACCATAATATTGGATATTGTGACTTTGGGTCACCAGTGGTTTGGCACCACCAGTGTTTTGGTACCACACGGGGTAGATAAGGTGTATGGATGGTTATGGTTGGGGTGCACTATATTATATTGCTTGGTGATATGTGTGTAAATATGTTGCATTAATCGAGAGGAGGGTTATGCACTGAGTCTTGGTGACTCACCTTCTCTCTTAACATTTCAGGTGACACTTAGATCGCGGACGAGGAGCCGGATGGACTCGAGGTGGCCATGCTATGAATAAATACGGTCTTCCATGGATTTGAATTTGGTACTTTTTTTCTTTTATTTTGATTTGGCTTTGTTGGGATTGTAAAAAAGGCCCTTTTAAGTTATGTTTTGGTTATTTATGTGGTTGGATTTGATTTCAAATATGACTTAACAAACTATTGGTTAATATCTGATAAAATTTGGAAAAAAAATGTTTTGCTAAAACTACGAAGAGGCATGTTTTAAACTTTACCATCGGGTATCACTTTATAATTGTTGATAACTACAACTCAAATGGTTTTTCAAACTTAAAGTTTACACACTTAATTTAAATGTTTTTAAGCAACTAAAAAAAAATATACTAATCGAATTTTCAAATGATATAGCATTGTTTTACTTATGAATTCGACAAACTAAGTTTCGAAGATCGAATTTCGAGTTTTCAAAAACAACAAGAGCGGTTTTTAACTCATCTTGCACCTGCTTTCTCCAAAAATAAAAGCAACAAGAAGTATTTTCAAAACTTGATTCGATAGCCTGTTTTCTTCAAAATACTTTCCCGTAACATGCTAGATTCAGTCGTGATGTGTTGACCGGGTTTGGGGTGTTACACGGCGTTTCAGACTCGGTACGGTCCTTATGAGTTCTTGGTGATGCCATTCGGGTTGACGAATGCGCCAGCAGCATTTGTGGATATGATGAATCGAGTGTTCCAAGCATACCTCGATCAGTTTGTCGTGGTGTTCATTGACGATATTCTGGTTTACTCCAAGTCCGAGGAGGAGCATGATGCACATCTTCGTGTGGTGTTGCAAATTCTGAGGGAGAAGCAGTTGTATGAAAAGTTCAGTAAGTGCGAGCTCTGGCTAAAGGAAGTGACTTTCTTAGGGCATGTAGTTTTCGCAGAGGGAATTAGGGTGGACCCTCGGAAGATAGAAGCTGTATTGGATTGGAAGCCGCCGAAGTCTGTGGCGGAGGTTCGAAGTTTCTTAGGATTGGTAGGATACTACCAAATGTTTGTTGAGGGGTTCTCGTTAATTGCGACACCTCTAACTAAGTTGTTGAGGAAGGGGGTATCGTTTCTATAGACCGACAAACAGCAGGAGAGCTTTGAGAAGCTGAAGAGAATCTTGATGGAAGCGCCAGTGTTAATTCAGCCAGAGGCGGGAAAAGAATTTACCGTCTACTGTGATGCGTCACACACTGGTTTAGGATGTGTGTTGATGCAAGATGGAAAAGTTGTTGCATATGCATCTCGGCAGTTGAGACCGCATGAATTGAACTACCTTACGCACGATTTAGAATTGGCGGCGGTAGTGTTTGCTCTGAAGATTTGGAGGCACTACCTGTATGGGGAGAAGTCGGTTATTTACACGGACCATAAGAGCCTGAAGTATCTCCTTATCCAGAAGGAGTTGAATCTGAGGTAACGTAGGTGGATTGAGCTCTTGAAGGACTATGACTGCTCAATCGAATATCATCCGGGTAAGGCTAACGTGGTGGCAGATCCGCTGAGTAGGAAGGCGATAGCAAATTTGAGGGCGATGTTCGCTCATCTTAATCTGTATGAGGATGGAAGTTTGGTAGCTGAGCTCCAAGTGAGACCAACGTGGACAAGTCAAATTAAAGAGAAGCAGCTTCTAGACGATGTTTTGAGTGCTCGACGTCGGCAAGTGCAAAGTGGTGAAGGAGAGGACTATAGTGTGAATGGTGATGGGGTTCTGTGTTTTCGTAAGAGAATATGTATGCCAAGGGATGTGGAGTTAAGGCAGATGATTCTATAGGAGGCGCATAGTGTAACACCTAGGGGTAATTTCGTCATTTTTCCTACAGGGGTATTTTGGTAATAAATCGGGGTCAACTTAAAAAAATAATCTTGACAAATCAAAGGCATTCTAGAATTTTCAAAACTCGAGGGTATTTTAAAAGTTTTTTTTTTCAAATCAAGGGTATTGCAGAAATTTCAGAAATCAAGGTTATTTTAGTAATTTTGGAAGTCAGGGCATTTTAGTAAATTTTCCCAAATCAGGGTATCTTACCATTTTGTAAAATAGAAGTTTTTGATATTTTTATAAAGTAAGAACGTTTTTACAAAAGTCGTGGGTAGTATGGTAATTTTATAAACCAAGGGCATTTTGGTAATTTTACACCCAAGGGTAATTTTGTAAATCGGAAATATTTCGAAAAAAATTTTCCAAGTATAAAATGGTTTTACAAATCAAAGGAGTAATTTTGAAAACTTAAGGTTTTTATAAAACAGTATGGCTAGTCCCTTTCGGGTTTTAATTATCGAGTTTAGCCCGTGAATAAGTCCTCTTGGTTAGGGTGAACCATAGCTACGCACCAGGTAGGATTCGAGTAAAGAGGAGGTGAGTCACTAGGACTGCTTAAATACAAAGCTCTTTCCGAATCCACTCCTAGACATGCGCACAACTGTTACCATACCCTAGCTCGGCGACTTAGTCAAAGGTTTGTTCGGTTGTTTTTAAGTCTTATGCATGTGTTTGAGTGCACTAGCCCTAGGGTTCAATAGATCCTAGTTCACTAATCTACGAGCCCAAGTATGCCCATATACCAATCATATAATTATTCACACAATAATTAGAGGTACTTACCTGGTGGACTTCGGGTTGGAGATACAGGTGCCATGCCAGAATATACCTGAAAAGTTTATGAAAGCCCAAATCTTTGAAAAGCCCATTTTTTTAAAAAAAATGTTTTTGGGCCCAAAACCCTCAAAGCCGAGTTTTGAACCGGGCTCTGATACCAATTTGTAACACCCCAAACCCGGCCCATTCGCTATGATCGAATTTGAAATGCCACTACGGAAAACGTTTGAAAAACTTTTGACTTAGAGTTAAAAACATAAAATTTTATTGTCTTTACTAAAACATTGTGTAATTAAAAATTTCGAAACAAATCAAGTTGTTTAAAATAAAAATTTTCAGATAATAATATAATCGACAATCCAACTTAAAACATAATAAAAGTCCTTAAATACTTTAAATGGCCCTTATTACAATAAATAACCTTTCATAAGAAAAATGTGTAAAACAAATAAATTTATCTTCTGCATGGGCCACCTCGTATCCACTCCCAACCCGGTCCAAGCTTTATGCATCACCTGAAAGGTTTGAGAAAAATAGGGTGAGTCAAACAGACTCAGTGCATAGTTATTTCACATGCCTCCACACATGGGCTTGGCCCACATCCACACATCAATCACATATCAGATGATAAGGCAATATATACACATAATTTCACATGTTGGGCTTGGCCCATATCCACATTGATCCACATAATTAGTCATACAAAATGCATAAATATGCAACATGAAGCCCAACCCAACCTAGAGTCCATCCGTTACTCCTACCTTAGCAGACTCCCTGCCCAAGGCCGTGGCTAATCCACCGATCACATAGTGATCCACATATCTTACCTTGGCAGACTTGCTGCCCAAGGCCGTGGCTAAGCCACCGATCACATAGTGATCCACATATCTGTATCCACGAGGTGACTCGAGGTCATCCTCAATCTACGGTGATGCACACAGCTATCATCCGTCGAGATGGGCACCTAGCCAACACCTCCCTTGATGAAGCACATAGCCACCATCAAGTGCCAATGTAGCACAAGGCTAACATCAGACCACGTACATAAAGTACACCCTTTCCTTCGATAGTCACATCCCAAATCCCATGCATATATGTGTATCATGGCAACATATCACTTGAACAATAATGCATCACATGCCATCACATTTCATATATTCATCAATGATCATTTAATATCGTAAATCACTGACCTGTGTATTCGATCACCCACCACGGGTATTCACAATCTTAGCCCTTAATTCGGCTACCATTAACATCATATCACATATACATAAATATAACACATACACACAATCAAGAGACAGTGCGATAACTACGCACCTTGAAAACACGATGAACGATAAAATACTCAAGATTTCTGGCTTTTGCTTACAACACCGACAGCACCTACATATCACTATATGAGAAATCGCTTAACACTAAAAATATATGGCCTTTGGCCAAATATCATGCTTGCTTACCTTGGATTATTCAAATCCCGAACAATCTCCCCCTAAACGTTGACTACAGAGAAACCCCGAAACTTCCTTCAAGATTCGGCCAAAGATAATAAAAGGGATTAGATTCCTAGATTCGGCTAATACAAAAGAAAAGAAAGAAAATGATTGATAGATAATCCTTACCCGTAACACGAAGATTGATTCACCCTTACTTGAACTATAAAGGGATTCGACCTTACAATTAAAAAGAAAAGAAATGGTGATTTTGGCTTTAACAAAAGAGAAGAGAAAAGATGATGGTAAAATAGAGGATGGTTTTGGCTAAGAGAAAGAAGGAGAAAAGAGGAAGAGAAAGAAAAAGAAAAAGAAAATATGAGATATGCCCTTGGTGCTAGGATGGTTTTGGCACTAGAGAGGAAGAAAAGAAATGAGAAATGTCTTCTAAACTTTTTGGTGTTTTCAGCAATAGAGGAAAATAAATTTGAGAGAATTGGCACCTAAACCAAAATGACCAAAAACAAATGATAGCCACTCAAGACAAAACTTACACCTATTGAAAATGACCAATTCGGCTAAGAAGAAAAATTTGGAGAAAAGGGAAAAGATGCACAAATTGTTAAAATTTTGGCCAACTATCACCCCCTAATCCCATACCACATTCGGCCAACTCACATGCCAACATAATCCCCCTTTTTCCTCCTCATTTCTTCCCTATCATCCCCTTAATCACTATCACAATTAAACCAACCCCCTTAGCCCCTTATGCCGTCTAGGTTCATGGTCAAATGACCATGGAAAAACTTCCAAAACATCACCCACTCATCAAGCCTTTTGTCCCCTAAACCTTCCATAACATCTTGATTCCCTACCTTAACTACTAACTTGCCTTTTCCCTTTGGTCTACTATCCATAAATGATAAAGTCCAAACTTATCTTAATTATAGTTGACCAACACATGCCATACACATGCAAAAATAAAAAGTCCTCTTAATGACATCCATGAGACTCGAACCTAAGCCTTCTCACACTACTTGTGGCGTCACCTCATAAGGCCCTAAGTGGTGCCTCCTTGCCACTTTACCAAGCCAATTCTTGTGCTAAAATTCCCCACGAATTACTCTTAACCCCTAGCTCCTTCAACTCCCTTTAACTAAAGCTTAAGAATAAAATTTTTCCCACAGCTCGAGCCTACCCTTGGCTTATTCCTAAGCCCAAGAACATCTCACTTAACAACACGACAAACCGAACTCTTGCAAAACAATACCATCACAAATAACCCCTAATTCAGGATATCACAATTCTACCCTCCTTAAAGAAATTTCGTCCTCGAAATTTCCAACTAACTAACAGTCGTGCATCCTAATTTACCACACTACGCTCTTGCTCCGCACTCTGATCTTAATAAAACTAACATATTTCTATACACGGTCTCAAAGTTCACACTCAAGGCAACACAAATACGAACTAGC
This sequence comes from Gossypium australe, assembly GCA_005393395.2. NCBI lineage: Eukaryota > Viridiplantae > Streptophyta > Magnoliopsida > Malvales > Malvaceae > Gossypium > Gossypium australe. Next base: position 97,037,428 of record CM016626.1, on the reverse strand, counting down.
TCTATAACAAACAAGACAATAAAGGGTATTCCAAACATAAGAAACTTACCCGTTGTCACATCTGGCACATCACTATCCTCACTCCGACGAACTGCATACAGCAGACCTGGCTATCTTGCCTCAGTGTTACCATTACCTCGGCCTGGTACTCCACGACCTCGGCCGAAACCATTTCCTCCATGGTTCGGACCACGACCCCTCGTCCCTTGCTGACCACCTCTGCCCGGCTGCTCAAAACCCTGGCCTACTGTCCAAGCCTTACTCAGATCCTGGGGACAGTCTTTAATCAAATGAGACTTGGATTTACACCTAAGACACTCCCGGTCCTGATTCCAGCACTCGCCAACATGATACCTTCCACACCGAGCACACGAACGGTCCTGATTTCCTGCAGCTGGCATAGAAACATGAGCAGAATTCTCGATCCTCGATCTTTTCTGAAGACTCCCAGACGATTCTGACAGTCCAAAACTCCTTTTATCCCGGTTCCTATCCTTTTCTCTGTTCTACCTCACAGAGTCCTTAATTCCATCGGCCACCTTAGCCTTCTCCACCAATACGGCAAACTCCCGCTCTTGATGTGGAGCTATCAAAAACCTCAGGTCATCCTTAGTCCGTCCTCAAATCGGACACATCGCTCATGCTCCGTAGCCACTACTCCTCGAGCATATCGGCTTAACCGCAAAAATTCCGCTTCGTACTCTGCCACGGACTTGTTCCCTTGAACCAGCCGCAGAAACGCCTTCCTTTGAGCATCAATATAGTGAGTACCAACGTACTTCTTCTGATATGCTGCCTTAACGTACTCCCAAGTGAGATCTTCAGCTGTGTTCCCATCTCGAACTGTGAGCCACCATTGATACGCTTCATCACGTAGCAGCGCCACCATTCCTTTCACTTTCTCCTCAGGGGTCAGATCCAACTCATCCATAATTCGCTCGGTCGCCTCCAACCAATACTCAGCTGTACTGGGTGCCACCCCAGATACTCCACGAAACACTTCAGCCCCATTGGCTCGGAGTCGCTCGGGTACGGACTTCCTAGCTCTCATATTTCCACCGGCTCCAGCCACCATCTCAAGAACTCGCAGCACAGCCTGCGATACAGCATCATCCCCAGCCTGAGCTTGCTGCTCAACACCAACAGCTGGTGGGGGTACCTCATTGTCAGACCCTTGACCCGATCTAACGGGTTCCGACACGGCCATTCTGCCTCTACCGCGTCCTCGCACAGCACGACCACGTCCCCTAGAGCTCATGTCTACGATCGAGCTTTAATCTGATTAGAAAGTTTTATGCATTAGAAATTTTGGTTCCACTGTTTATCCGCGAACAATTTTATGAAAAGAAGTTTAATAGTGGTTCTTTCGATCAATCTAAGTTTCATCTCAAGTTCACTATTCTAATTCAGAGAATCACACATTCACATTCATTCACATCAATAGAGACACATTCACTCATCCACAACATTTACCATGCTACTGTGGGCATCCTTGTCCATTCCCAACCCAGGGGTAATTTCGTCATTTTTCCTACAGGGGTATTTTGGTAATAAATCGGGGTCAACTTAAAAAAATAATCTTGACAAATCAAAGGCATTCAAGAATTTTCAAAACTCGAGGGTATTTTAAAAGTTTTTTTTTTCAAATCAAGGGTATTGCAGAAATTTCAGAAATCAAGGTTATTTTAGTAATTTTGGAAGTCAGGGCATTTTAGTAAATTTTCCCAAATCAGGGTATCTTACCATTTTGTAAAATAGAAGTTTTTGATATTTTTATAAAGTAAGAACGTTTTTACAAAAGTCGTGGGTAGTATGGTAATTTTATAAACCAAGGGCATTTTGGTAATTTTACACCCAGGGGTATTTGGGTAATTTTGTAAATCGGAAATATTTCGAAAAAAATTATCCAAATATAAAATGGTTTTACAAATCAAAGGAGTAATTTTGAAAACTTAAGGTTTTTATAAAATAGTATGGCTAGTCCCTTTCGGGTTTTAATTATCGAGTTTAGCCCATGAATAAGTCCTCTTGGTTAGGGTGAACCATAGCTACGCACCATGAGAAATCGCTTAACACTAAAAAGATATGGCCTTTGGCCAAATATCATGCTTGCTTACCTTGGATTATTCAAATCCCGAACGATCTCCCCCTAAACGTTGACTACAGAGAAACCCCGAAACTTCCTTCAAGATTCGGCCAAAGATAATAAAAGGGATTAGATTCCTAGATTCGGCTAATACAAAAGAAAAGAAAGAAAATGATTGATAGATAATCCTTACCCGTAACACGAAGATTGATTCACCCTTACTTGAACTATAAAGGGATTCGACCTTACAATTAAAAAGAAAAGAAATGGTGATTTCGGCTTTAACAAAAGAGAAGAGAAAAGATGATGGTAAAATAGAGGATGGTTTCGGCTAAGACAAAGAAGGAGAAAAGAGGAAGAGAAAGAAAAAGAAAAAGAAAATATGAGATATGCCCTTGGTGCTAGGATGATTTTGGCACTAGAGAGGAAGAAAAGAAATGAGAAATGTCTTCTAAACTTTTTGGTGTTTTCGGCAATAGAGGAAAATAAATTTGAGAGAATTGGCACCTAAACCAAAATGACCAAAAACAAATGATAGCCACTCAAGACAAAACTTACACCTATTGAAAATGACCAATTCGGCTAAGAAGAAAAATTTGGAGAAAAGGGAAAAGATGCACAAATTGTTAAAATTTTGGCTAACTATCACCCCCTAATCCCATACCACATTCGGCCAACTCACATGCCAACATAATCCCCCTTTTTCCTCCTCATTTCTTCCCTATCATCCCCTTAATCACTATCACAATTAAACCAACCCCCTTAGCCCCTTATGCCGTCTAGGTTCATGGTCAAATGACCATGGAAAAACTTCCAAAACATCACCCACTCATCAAGCCTTTTGTCCCCTAAACCTTCCATAACATCTTGATTCCCTACCTTAACGACTAACTTGCCTTTTCCTTTTGGTCTACTATCCATAAATGATGAAGTCCAAACTTATCTTAATTATAGTTGACCAACACATGCCATACACATGCAAAAATAAAAAGTCCTCTTAATGACATCCATGAGACTTGAACCTAAGCCTTCTCACACTACTTGTGGCGTCACCTCATAAGGCCCTAAGTGGTGCCTCCTTGCCACTTTACCAAGCCAATTCTTGTACTAAAATTCCCCACGAATTACTCTTAACCCCTAGCTCTTTCAACTCCCTTTAACTAAAGCTTAAGAATAAAATTTTTCCCACAGCTCGAGCCTACCCTTGGCTTATTCCTAAGCCCTAGAACATCTCACTTAACAACACGACAAACCGAACTCTTGCAAAACAATACCATCACAAATAACCCCTAATTCAGGATATTACACATAGTAGCCCATATGCTATGCATCTTTGTGGGGTTAAGATGTATCGGGATTTGCGAGAGCAATTCTGGTGGCCAGGTTTGAAGCGAGAGGTAACAAAATTCGTGGGTAGATGTTTGACGTGCCAGCAGGTGAAGGCGGAACACGAGTTGCCTTCAGGGTTGTTGCAGCCGGTAAAGATTCCGCAGTGGAAATGGGAAATAATCACGATGGATTTTGTTAGTGGGTTACCTCTTACGCCCACTAAAAAGGATTCGATTTGGGTGATCGTGGATCGATTGACGAAGTCTGCTCACTTCATACCGGCTCGTATGGATTATTCCCTGCAAAGGTTGGCCAAGCTGTATGTGGCTGAGGTGGTGAGATTGCATGGTGTACCTGTGTCGATCATATCAGATAGAGACCCTAGATTCACGTCACGATTCTGGAAGGCTCTGCATCAGGCAATGGGAACAAGGCTAGACTTTAGTACTGCTTTTCATCCACAGACTGATGGTCAGTCTGAGAGAGTAATTCAGATCTTGGAGTATACGTTGTATCATCGATTTTAGGGGTAGTTGGGAGGAGTATTTACCTTTGGCAGAATTTGCATACAATAACAGCTATCAATCCAGTATTCAGATGGCACCTTATGAAACGTTATACGGACGGAGATGTCGTACTCCTACTTGTTGGATAGAATTGGGTGAACGTCAGGTGTTGGGTCCGGAACTAGTTTCAGAGACGGAAGAAAAGGTTAAATTAGTATGGGCTTGGTTGAAAGAAGCGTCTGATCGACAGAAACCTTACGCGGATTTAAAACGAAAGGAGATGGAATTTGCAGTGAGAGACCAAGTCTTTCTGAAAGTATCACCACGGAAGAAGGTAATGAGGTTTGGTCAGAAGGGCAAGCTAAGTCAGTTTATTGGACCTTATCGGGTACTAGAACGTGTGGCGCCAGTAGCGTATCGATTGGAGTTACCTTCAGAGTTGGAACGAATACATGACGTGTTTCATGTCTCGATGCTAAGACGTTATCATTCTGATCCATCGCACGTGGTGCCGGTGGAAGAGATTGAAGTAAGGCCAGATTTGTCTTTTGAGGAGGAGCCAGTGCAAATCTTGGGTCGAGACGTAAAGCTGTTAAGCAGGAAGTCCGTCCCTTTGGTCAAGGTTTTGTGGCGGAACCATGGCGCGGAGGAAGCGACGTGGGAGCCAGAGAATGTTATGCGACAACAGTACCCCCATCTCTTCTGATCAGGTAAATTTCGAGGCCGAAATTTATTTAAGGGGGTAGAACTGTAACATCCTGATTTAGTGGGCCTGTGCATTTTGTGTGTTGTAAGTTTAATTTGTTAATTTAAGGGTTAGGGGTCCAGATTGGGCTCGAGAATGGGCTGAGGTCTTGACTAAATATTTTGTTTAGACACTTTAAGGCTTAAAATATTGTATCCATAGTTTAAAATATCAAGTTGGGCTTGTGGCCCAGTGGCAAAATGGCGCCACTAAGAGGGAAGGGAGTTGGCGTCAATGGCAAATGAGGAGGCCCAAGTTTTGGCCACTTGGAGCCCATGTTTTTGGGCCAAATTCGGCACTTATAAAGGGACTAAGGGGGGACGGCACAAGGCTAAAATATAGGGATTTTTAATGTTTTTAATTTGTGGATAATAAGCTGATAAAGGAGGGAGGAAGTGGTGTGATGTAGGACACTTTTGGATAGGTGTTTTGATAAAGATAAGGAAAGGATGAGGAGCTATCTAGGAGGATAGAGGTGGCCGAATATGGGACTGTATGTGAAAAGGGGGGGACGGCTAGATAGAGTAAGGAAAAAGCCGAATTTTGTCAGTTTTTCCCTTTCTTCTTCTTTTCTCAGAAGCTCTCTCTCTTAGTTTTCTCTGTTGCCGAAACTTCTCTTTTCTTTTTCTTCTTCTGTCGAAATTACTTCCTAGCCGAAGTTTCTAAGGCTCTCTTTTGTTTACTTTTCCTAAGCCAAAATCGAAACTCCCTATTCAATTATTCTAAAAAGCCAAAAAAACACATCTAGTTCATTTTTTCGGGATTTCTTTAAAAAGCTAAAACTCCTAGATCTCTAATCTTCTACGCTTCAATTCTCTTCTGTGATTGCCAAATCTTTCTACAAGGGATAGCCGAAACCTTCTATAGAGGTAAGTATCGATTTGGGTTTTCTTTTGATCTTTTTCGGCTTTTGGAGACTATAGCCGAATGGTTAAGTAGTTGGCTAATCTCGTGTTTTCTTTCATTTGCGTCATTTCGGGATTTGAAGGGGATTCAATCGCTTAGATTTCTAAGCCAAAGTTCAGTAGCACTTGGATCGTAACACTTTCGGGATTTCAAGGTAAGGAGATCTGCTAATTTAAAACATATAATCCGGGTAAAACACTAACCTTTGGTCGAATATAGGAGAGGCCCTACCTTCGTGTTCTTCCGGCTGTTGAGCAAAGTTGTAGACAAAGGGCATTAGACCTGATTAGTGAGGATATCGACATAGAGAGTAGTACTACGCATTAATCAGGTGTGTAACTTCTCACACCATTTAGATTGTCTGCTAATATATGTTATTAAATCTGCTTATACTCTGTTAAATGCCGAAATCCCGGCATAACGTTTGAAATCCCGAGGAGGGTAAAAGCGAATCACCAGGTTAGTGATCTCTGTCATTCATAAGTGAATGTTTCTGCTAATGATATGTTTTTGTGATTGCACGGGGTTGGGTAATTGATGAAAGGGGATGTATTCTGTTGTAGTGGCTTTTTGCCATGATCTGTTGTAGTGGCTTCTGCCATGATCTGTTGTAGTGGATTCTACCATGACCTGTTGTAGTGGCGTTTTGCCATGACCTGTTGTAGTGGCTATTGCCATAATCTGACGATGTGCAGCTAACTGCAGCATGACTGCCATCGATGGTGTGTAGCGGTGTGGGTTGATTGTAGAAATCCCCAATGGTGTGTTCGGCAGGTAAGGGTGGTGCGTAGCGGATGGAAACCTAGCATTTCTGTTATTTCATGTTTTGATATCTATTCTGTGGGGCTAAGGCCCAATCTGATGGTGCATGAGGGTTGCACACTGAGTCTCGTGACTCACCCTATTATTTAACATTTTTCAGGAGACACGTAGAGCATCGGACCGGGCTAGAGAGGAACGCAAGGTGGCCATGCATGAGATTATTTTGGATACTGCGACAGCCATTATTTTATTTGTTTATATTTATTACTTTGGATTAGTTGGGTTTTTATTTGTTTGTAATAAGGCCAAGGGCCATTAGATTTACTTTTATTATTCGGGTTTTATTTTGGGCTTTTATTATTATTAAATATTTGGATTTTATGTTTTAATTAAGCTAAGGCACGTACCAAATTTCGGTTTCTAAATCACTAAGGCATTAGTTTAAAATGTATATCTTTTACAACCTATTCAACCATTTAGTTTTTTCGATTAAAAGGTTAAACGCAAGAAAAATATTTCCCGAAATTGCGATAACTTTTAAAATCTCCTTAGTGACATGCCAGATCCGGTCATGGTGTTTGGGCCGGGTTTGGGGTGTTACACTTATAACTTACTAAGCTATGTTAGCTTACAGTGTGCGTTTATTTGATTATTTTATAGATTTTGAAGTCTAACTACGAGCTCGGGGATCATCTTCGAAGTCTATCACACTATCGACTCATTTTGGTATTTTATAAACTGAATTTTTGAAACTATGAACATATATGGCATGTATAGGCTAGTACTATTATGTTTGGTTTTGAAGTTGTATATATTTGTATAAGCCATGCGAAATTGGCTTGTCCATCTTGTTAATCTTGGAATTTATATTTTGGCTTGATGATTATGTTTGGTTGTGGTTTTGGTTGATTTGGTTTTGGTATATATCAGTATGGTTAATGTATAGAGTTTAAATGAAATGGAGTAAAGATGTTATAAACTTGTTAACCATATTTTGCAATGAAACAGTTTTTGGTTAGCAGCAGTGATGTGATTTGAAAAATCACCAAAAATAGGAGAAATGGAATTAGAAGGTGAATAAGATATAGAATTAAATCTTATTGTGTCTATTTTTATATGAAAGAAATAGAGTAGGAAAAAGAATTTTATATTATGAGATATTTAAATTTTAGTGAGACTGGTTCTGAAAGACTTCGTGATCCCTTGTTTTGTCTTGGAAAAATTATTAAAAATTGTACAACAATTATCATGGTGCATAGTTTATATGCTTAGAATCATTAATGAGTCTATTTTTTATTGGAATAAAAAAAACATTAATTGAATTTTGTACAATGAGATAACTGAGTTTTTGTAAAGATAGGTCAGAACCATCAAACTATAAAATAGGGGAAATTTTAATGAATAAAATGTCCTAATTGGCCACAAGAAAAATTCTGGAAAAATTATAGTAAGAAGATATATGAGTCTTGTTTCAAGGAAAATTTACGGATCCAAATTTTGAGTTTCGTAACTGGAGTTACAGTTAATTTAATCAACATGATGTAGATGGACAGTTTCAATTTTTATGCCCCGAATTAGTAGTTAAGTTTAGTAATGCCTCGAGCTCGACTCCGGCAACGATCTCGGTTAAGGGGTGTTGCATTTTATTGGTATTGGAGCTATGGTTTAGTCGGTTATTCGAAATACCCTTGAGGGGTAAAATTACCGTTTTACCCCTAATCGACGAAATGACCATTATACCCCTAGTGGTAGTTTAGTTGATGTGTGTATGCTATCTATATGACTGTTTATGAATATGACATACTGCATACACGTACTATTTATGACACAACATTACGCATTGGGGTTGGGATGCTGATTTGGAGGAAGTACTGTACTAGTGGCTCTGCCACATTTTTACTGTTCTAGTGGCTTCGCCACGTATTCTAATTTTAGTGGCTTGGCCACCTTTACTGTTATTAGCATCTTTGTTGCGTTACTATTAGCAGCTATGCTGCGATATTGGTGTGCTGGCTGGTTGGGTCAACTTAGTCCCCACATGGTGTGTTGGTTGGTACGGGTGGTGTGTTGGCTGGATTGGGTTGGGTTGCATTTCTACTCTGTACTGATATTATTTGGGCTTAGGCCCACACTATTACTGTATAGAGCTAAGGCCCAGACTGTACTGCTACTGAATAGGGGTCAGGCCCAATCTGCACTACATATACTGTTTACTATTTGTCTGTTAGGGGATTACATACTGAGTTTTTCCAAACTCAGCCCTTTGCATTTAACTGTACAGGTAATCCCCATCCTTAGAGGATTTGGAGCTGCGAGGGACTCGGAGGTGGCCACATGTTCGCGAGTATTTTGATTTATACTTAGTTTTTTTAATTATTTATTTTGGGGTTTATATTTATGTAATAAGGCCATTTGAGGTTTTTAACTTTTATTTGGGTTAACTTTTTACTTCAACCTGCTAGATTAAGAAACACGAGTTTTCAAAACAATAACTGCTTTCAGAAGGGATCACGCATTTCAAATTTTAAAGTTTACAAATAGAAAAGCTTAAGCGGTTTTCAATTCAGATTAATAAACTTGTAATAAATGAAATGACCATTAAGTGATTAACAAGTTTTGATTCTATAACCCCAACGTTTTCAATAGCAATTAGTTCTAAAAAGGATTTAAAACTTTAGTCACGAATTTTCATCGACAAGACGATTTTCAAATCAACACTTCGATGTGACACGTCAAATCCAATCATAACGTTTAGGTCGGGTTTGGGGTGTTACAAAATGGGTGAGAAAAGTGGCTTGGAAATGGCTTATTTTTCGTCTACACAGCCAAAGACACGAGTGTGTGTCTCAGCTATGTGTGACACATGGCCATGCGACACGGCTGTGTGTCCCCTGTAGCTTCCAAAGGGTTACAAGTCAGGTTGTTGCACTGCCTAGCACATGGGCGTGTGAGGCCATTTCGAAGGGTACACGGCCTGACACATGGGCATGTGTCTTGGCCACATGAGCCAAGTCAGAGAGTTACACGGGCATGAACACGGGCTGGGACATGATAGTGTGTCCTTACTTCGAATGCCCCACAGCCTGAGACACGGGCATGTGTCTCAGCCATGTGAGTCACACGGCCTGGCCACAATACCGTGTGACCCCTACAGTTTGAAAATTTTCATCTTTTTCTGAAAAGTTCTATATGTTTTTGATTTAGTCCTGATTTATTTCTAATGTGTTTTTAAGGCCTCGAGGGCTCGAATAAGAGACAAGATGTATGTCTTTGATTGGTTTTTCTATGACTGACGATGCGAATTAAATGTTTTAAATTTTTTATTGTTTTGAATTGTAATCTCCGGTAATGCTCCGTAACCCTATTTTGGCGATTGATACGGGTTACGGGTGTTGCATGGTAGTTGAAATAGCTTGATTTTGAAGTCACTTTTGGTGCACATGGCCTGGGACACGAGCTATTGGGAACACGAAAATATATATACTTTTTCATGCCCTTTTTAACTCAAATTCATGCAGTTTCATAGTAATTCTTGTCGAAAAATATAATATAATTATAAAATAATTAAATTTTACTTAAATTATTAACATATTTAATTTTGATTAATTGTGTAATAAATTTTCATAAATTTTGATTTATTTTTTGACTGATTGTCACAAACGGTGAAAATTGGCTCTGCAAACACTACTAGAAGCTCAAAATCGTGAAGTGATTTCTGAAGTATTAAGGTGAATTAATTTTTTAGCCTAAGACGGTCCAAATTATGATATTAATATGTAATATAATTAATTTTAATTTTTATCCAATTTATTTTGGGTTAAATAATTATTATTAATTATATTATGGAAAGGAGGCCCAGTTGTGCTAAAACGAAAGACTGATCCAACCAAGCAATTGGGCTGCACAAACCCATCCAAAATGCTGAACCAATTAGCTAAAATTAGCTGATTTATTGACTTACAAATCAGCCCTTGAAGTCTCCTTGAACTCGCATTCAAACCCCTCCACTTATTATGCTTTTGTAGATTTGCCCCTAGCCAAATATAGCAAGTTGAAATCTTCAACTTGTGCATGAGTGGTGGCCGGCCATGGGGGAGTTAATGGCTGCTAATTATTTTCTATTTTTATCAGCCACTCCCACCTATAAATACCTCTTTCACCTATTCATTCCACACATCTCCCTCTCTTTCACTCACTTTATCTTTTCCAAAACCTCTCTTTGTTTCCCATTTTTTCCCTTCTATATCCTTTGCTGATTTCCCTCTTGGAAAAGAGCCCTTCAACCACCTTGGGTAGCAGCATTCAAGTGCTTGTAGAAGCCTTGGTTTGAAAGAATGAGCGGGGAAGGAGGATCGGAGCAAACTAGTCAGACTTCGGAGAAACACCGGATTTGATTCTAGTTTCCTATCCTTTAACTTTTATTATTGTTCTTATGAACATGGCTATGGACATTTGTTACGTTTTTATTCTAAATTTAATTAACATGGCTTCAATTTAATTTGTGTTAGGTTGGTTGCATTTCGTCTACTTAAGTTATTAAGATAATGTTTGTGTTGTTATAGATCTTGGCAAATTGTTTGATTAAGTAAAACCATGATTATGTTACACTTGCATTACAATTGCCAGGTAACTAATGAATTAATTATTAATCATATTGAAATTGTAATTAATTGACACAATACTTAATCAGTGCATGTTGTTAAATTAGGGACGGTATTAAACGGTACAGTAGCCATGCATAACTTGAAAGATTATTGTGATTAAACTGTTCCAATGTAGGAATACATTGTTACTTCACTTAATCTTTTACTTATTAAAATTGATTAATTGTTTGAATTGACATAGTAATATATTCAAGAGATTAGTTAATTTTGTAAGTCTGTATGTGCTATAGTTAACAAAATACCAAGTTGACGTGAATTTATTCATAACAACATGAACATTGTTTTATTAAAATTAAGTTAAGAAATGCAATTGATCTAACACAATTATTTCATATTGATTAAACTTGTTTTTCAGAAATCGTGCATTCGAATTTTTTACCTTTTAATTTTCTTATTTAATTTACTTAGTTAAAATCTAGTTTTATTAAACCATTTTTGAAAACAAATGATTTTCCTTCACCAAAATGTTTTTAATTACATTTCATAAATATTTTCTTACACAATCCCTGTGGGTACGATAACTCGACATTTACTTGTCACTTTATTACTTGTTATGATTATGTACACTTGCACATTGCTATCGTTCCAAGTTTTTGGCGTTGTAGTCGGGGACTGTTTTGAAAGTCCTTATTTTTGAATTTGTTGATTTTGCAGTTTGGTTTATTTTTCTGTTTAATTTTAATTCCATTATTTTTTCTATGCTTTTTTCAAGTGTTTATGAGTATTGATCGAATAATCGATTTACTCCCTGTAGATCCTGAAATTGAATGAACTTTTCGACAATGAAGAGGGCAAGCAGTTCAAAGGGGGACCGAAAAGATGAACTTAAAAATCCAGAATTAAAAAAACAGAGCAAATACTGCTCAAAATCCTATCCTTATTACTAATGATAGGGATAAAGCTCTAAGATAATATGCCATGCCAGTGTTTCATTATCTTAATCTGGGTATTAGGAAACCCAAAATTGAGGCACATTAATTCGAGCTAAAGCCAATTATGTTTCAGATGCTTCAAATAGTGGGAAAATTTAGTGGAATGCCTACCGAAGATCCTCACATTCATTTAAGATTTTTTCTGGAGGTGAGCGATTCTTGCAAGTTAGCCAGAGTACCTGAAGATGCCTTACTATTAAAGCTTTTCTCGTATTCACTGAAGGACAGAGCTTGATCCTAGTTGAACTCATTACCACCAAATTCCATTACTACATGGCAAGAGTTAGCAGAAAAATTTCTTGTGAAGTACTTCCCCCTAGCAAGAATGCTAAGTTGAGGAACGAGATTACTACATTCCAGTAGTTGGATGATGAGTCTTTGCATTAGGCGTGGGAGAGGTTTAAAGAACTATTACGAAGATGCCCTCATCACAGAATCCCTCATTGCATGCAATTAGAGATGTTATATAACGGTCTGAATACTCACACGAGGATGGTAGTGGGCACTTCTGCTAATGGTTATCTTCTTTCTAAGTCTTATAACGAGGCTTATGAAATCAATGAAAGGATTGCCAGTAACAACTATCAATGGCCAACCAATCAAACAGCGCCAGGAAGATGAGTTACTGCAATACATGAAGTGGATGCTCTCACTTCACTTGCATATCAGGTATCCTCAATATTGTAACGCCTCAACTTTTGGGCCTAGAATAAATGGGCTTCACGTATCGGAGGGATTGGAATTTAGTTGTGCAAGTGAATAACATAATTAAATGTTTGCTTCAGTGGTTAAGGGTCCTGAGAAGTGTTGGAGAAGTCCTAGGATCAAACCTAGGCTTTAGAAAAAATTTTGGTTTTATGTGGATAAAACCCTGAATGCTTGGATGTATGCATTTTTAATTATTGTGTTAAAAAACTGTCACAAGAAAGCATGTGGTTTAGGGGTTGCAGCGTCATTAAGGTTTCCAGGGAGCCTGGGTTCAAGTCTTGGCTCTTGCAATTTGTTTTGGTTTTTCTTTTAAAGGAACCTAGACTTTAGCCTTTAGACCTCTTAATTAATTGAAGGTAAAACATGACACAAAGAACCTATTGGTGCAGTGGTGGTGGCGCTACAGGTGTGGCAAGGAGGTCAGAGGTTCAAGTCTCATTGCATGCAAATGGGATTATTTATTTTGCTCATGGTGGGCAAGAGTTGGTGTTGGATTCAAACTCCGTGTTGAGTTTGAATCAGTCAAATGAGTGACTTAAGGAGTGGTTCATGGAGGATATCAAGGAGGGAAAGGGGGAGGGATTTGAGGAGATTTTCAAGGGATTTGGAGGAGAGGAGTGTTGTGGCCAAATTGTGCTACTTCTTTGTGCAAATTCGACTAGTGTATGACAGGGATGTCATTTTTCGTTTAGCCATTTCGGCTTTTGGCTCTTTTTGTTCGTCTTTTTTCCTTTTGCCAAAATCGAGCAATACCCATTAACTCTGCTATTTGTGTTTGCAACAATTGATGCTTGTGCTGATTCTCCCTTTGTTCTCCTCTTCTTGGCACTTTTCTGCTTTGCCTGTTTCTCAATTTGACCGAACCAATCTCTTCTCTCCCTCCTTTCTTACTCATTCTAAGTTCGTTTTCTCATTTATATATAACCGAATTTTCTTTCTCTTTATTTCTTTTTCTACACTTTTTCATCTCCGTCAACTTTGAGTATTCTTTCTTAATCTGGATTTAGGCCAAATATTAGTTATCTTCCCTTCTTCTTCCTTTCTGATTTGGTTGACATTTGAGTGCTGTAATTGACTGATTCTCTTCCTCCCTATCTGCTTTAATCCGCATTGTCATAGGTTGTTGGTTCTGTGGCCGAATGTTGTATCCGAATATACCTTGTCCTTGTAACCGAATATTGATCTTTCTTCCATCTGTTGCTCCAGCCTCTGAAGTCCCGAATCTGTTCTTCTCTTGAGGGTTTTCTGAGTGCAATTTATTTATTGGCTGGTTGTTAGGGGTAAGTGTTTTGACCGAATGCTAGTTCTCCTTTTGGCCGTGTGTTTCCTTAGGTTAGTATTTGATTAACCTTGGTTATTGGATATTGATGCTTAATAATGGTTGTGGTACAGATTAACTACAAGGAGGTGAGATTGATTCATAATCAAACGGCTTAAGAAGTATAAGTCGATTCAGTTAAGGAAGTATTAATCTTGTGTTCGGCTTTTGTATTAGAAAGGCTTGTTAAATCTTATTAATAGAATGGCTAACCAAATACCTAAATCAAATATAGGTTCTACGCTCGTGGGCTACTGTGTTTTTCTCCAACAAGGTGTGTACACACACCACTCCAACTGTAGATCGGAAAATGCTAAAATACCGAAATACCAAAATGCCGAAATACCAAAAATCTGAAAATACGGCAATGGTTATTACGAGCGCACGAATGCTCCTGTGGGAAAGTCGATACAACGACAGAGGTCACCATGAGCGTCCTCGTGCTCTTGGGCCGTTATGGGCCTCGTTTGGCTGATATGGACCGTGTGGGCTCAATGGGCCCGTGAGCCCCACACAGAATAAATCCACGATAAGTGGCTAATATTGGACTAGGCTATAACGTTCGCATAGTCGTGACTAAATTTGGGTTGGATATCGTTTTGATCATATATGATATGTGTGTCACTCGAAGTGACGGTAGACCTTCGGAAAGGTTGTTAAACGACTAAAATACCCTTATATGGTAAAATAACCGAAATACCCCCATAGGTTAAAATGACTAAAATGCCCCTACATGTTATATGATTATTATTGTATGTCATTTATGGTATGTTTGCATTCATGTGATACTATCATTGCATGGGGGATGAGATCATTGATTTGGAGGAAGTATATGATTTGTTAGGGTTACATGGTCGCTTGACGACTGTGGATCCACCGATGGCTTTAAGCCAATTATGAGATTGGCAGCTCTGCTGCAATATTGGTTAGTGCCGCAACCGGTGCTACATAAGGAGTGTAGGGATGGGTGGGTCGGTTAAATTCCCACAGGAGTGCAGGGTTGGACAAGAGACGGAGCGCAGGGTTGGTTTGGGCATTAATGCATTGCATATACTGATTCTGATATTGAGATTGGCTTAGGCCTAGATAGATGTGATATGTGAAATTTGATATGGGCTAAGGCCCAACTGAGGCTATTATGGGCTAAGGCCCAAATGCCACCGTTACTGTGTTGGGCTTTGGCCTACATTGATTACTGCAATAGGCTTAGGCCCGAATTTATGTGATGCATGCTTTATGATCGATGAGGGTTGTACGCACTAAGTTTTCGTAAACTCACCCCCTCTTTTTAATGTTTCAAGTAATCCTCAGTAAGCGGTTCGATGTACTGGAGGACTCGGAGGTGGCCATACTATGATCAACTTTAATTTTAGTAGTTTATTTTACCTTACTTAAACTGCTTTCTTATTGGGTAGTAATAAGGCCTCTTTTAATTTCTGGTTTTTAATTTGGGATTTTTAGTTATTACGTTTCCTATCTGTTAAAAGTACATTGCAGTTTTCCAAAACAATAACTGTTTTCAAAACACTACGCTTCCACAATTTAATCTTTAAACATCACATTTTCGTAAATCAGTTACTTTTAAACTTAGCTTCCACAACTGAAAAAAAAAATTGGGAATAAACTTAGTAATTTTTCTATAAACCATGTAATATCATGGATTATGGCTTATGCATAATTGCTTAATTGAATGTGAAAGCATGCCTTTGTGTGTATGAATGTGTTTTTATGAATTTTTGGGAACCCTAGAGTATGGGAGAAAGATTTAGAAAATATCATATTTTAAGTTTTAATAAGGGAGCTAAGCTTGGTAGGGCCTTAAGAGAAATTGTATGTGAAACATGACACACAAATGGGCTTGGTTAAGTGGCTTAGAGGCGCCACTTAAGGCCTCTGTAAATGACGCCACAAATAGGTGTAATGGGCCAAGATTCGAGTCGCATGGGAAGCAATAAGGGAATTTTTATTTTTGCAGCAGAAATAAGCAGCAAGGGACGGCACTAAGGCTATATTTTAGGAGTTTAAATCCTTTTATTTTAAGAGATAAAAGGTGATAAAATAATTAAGATAAAGGATAGTTGATGGATTATTTTTTTTATTTTAGATAAAGTGATAAGAGGAGAAAAATAAGGGATTATGTGATGGCCGGCCAAGGGACTCTCTTGGTAGTATTTTCGGCCAAGGAAGGAGATTAAGGCTATTCTTCATTCTTTTCCTCTCCTTTGAACCTCTGCCGAATTCTCTCTGCAACCATTCCCTTCTTCTTTTCAATTCTCCAAACCGATTTCTTCATAGCATCAAAAGCTAAATCTTTATCTATCTTCATTGCCGAAATTGATCAACCTCTTCTTTTCTTCTTCTTTTTGTAATCTTCCCAAAAGCCGAAAGCAAGTTCTTGCTAGCCTTAGTCGAAACTTCTCTGAGGATTCAAGCAAGGGAGTAGTCGACAATAACAGTAAGGGTAAGGATCTATTGTTATTATTCTTTAAACCGAAATTCAAGATTCTAATGCCACATATGTTCTTTGGCCGAAACCATGAAGGATTCTTTCTGGATTTGGCTTATTGTCGACTAACAAAGGAGGAAGGTTTCGGGACTTTTAAAGATTCAAGGTAAGTCATGTGTATGTTCAGCCAAAGGCTATTTACTTGGGATTAAATGTTAGAAATTGATCTAACATGTGTTTATAGGGGTTTCGACAGATACCAAGAGTAATTAGCAATTTCGGGATTTAGATTTATAAGGCAAGTGTACATGTACATTCGGCCAAGGCCCTATTTTGGTACTTAGATCTATTTCTTACTTCGTTTAAAAGCCGAAAAACTAACCTGTAAAATGATTTGGTGGCTAGCCGATTTCAAGGGTGAACATCACAAGTTTCGAGATTTGTGGAGTGATCAAAACGATAGCAAGGTAAGGATTCGGGATTTGATTATTTGGCCGAATGGCCTTTAGCTAAAATACTATATGTTGGCCGAATGTAGAGACTAAGGATCTAAGGCAGTAGATCGGGTTTTCGGGATTTGGAGTGAACTCGATAAGTATACCAGGTGTGTACCCCACACTAAATCTTAATAGATTTAAGGTTTTAAATTTAATATATGTGTTATAATGATATGCAAAGTGGGCTAAGGTACCATGCAATGGTACAAAGTACTCAGGTACGTATTTTAACTTTAAGTTAATATAAGATATGAATATGTGAAATATGTCACGAATGTGAACATGATAAGAATGTGAATTAAGGCTTAAGGCATGGTATTGCATGATATGTATGACATGGGGCATATGGGTGATTATGAAAGGGGAAGTGAATGTGGTGACTTATGTCACAATATCTGAATGTGGTGACTTCGGTCACATTATCTGAATGTGGTGACTTCGGTCACATTATCTGAATGTGGTGTCTCATGACACAAAATAATTATCTGGTGGCTATGCCACGAATTTTATAAGGGCGATGAGCACGTCGACTGCAGCGACTGCCTTCGATGGTGTGTAGCGGATGGAGGGTTGACTTAGTAGTCCCCACGGTGTGCAGGTTGGTACGGGTGATGTGTAGCGGATGGTAACTAGGCTTGGGTTCGGGAATGCATCATTATCTTTATTTAATGCTATATGTGTATGTATGATTTGATATGCCTGAATCATTAGGACTTAATGTTGGATGTACACATTGAGTCTGTTTGACTCACCCCGTTGTGGGAATATTTTTCAGGTGATGATCAGTGATGGACCGGGTCGGCAGGAGCTTAGTGGTGGCCATGTTCAGCACAAGTTTTATTATTTGGACATTTTATTTTATTTAAGTACTTTAAATTAATTTGGGTTTGTTTTTTGATGTAATAAGGCCATAGTATGAACTAATTTATGCATGCATGTTATTTATTCCAGTACGATACAATTTTCAACAAATCAAAAGTTAAGTAATGTTTTCAAAAATAAATAAATACTAAATGTTTTGATAATTTATCACAAGTTCGGCAATACTTCTATTTTATGAATTTTCAAGTACGATATTAAAGCTTTAATAAAACTTAGACTTTTCAAACCCAATACGAAACAAATTTTTATTCAAAACATCCAAGTTTTCCAGATTAACAACCAAGTTTTGAAACGTTTTTACTCGAGGAACATACCAGATCTGGTCGAGGCTCGTGGGCCGGGTTTGGGGTGTTTCAGCTTGGTATCAGAGCCCAGTTTTTTTTAAACTCTCGGCCTTGGGTTAAGGCCCAAAACGTTTCCAAAGTTAAGCCCAAAAGGATTTGTGAAAATTTTTTTGAAAGTAGCAGGTTTTTCTGGCATGGCACTTAAGTCTCCGACCCGAAGTCCACCAGGTAAGTACCCCTATCCATTGTGTGAATTATTGTATGATTGTAGAAGGGCAGAAATGGAACGTAGATTAGCATATTAAGTACTTGAACTCTAGGGTTAGCTTACCCCAACATTTTCATAAGACTTAATGCCTAATTAAACAAACTTGTGACTAAGTCGCCGAGTTAGGGTGTGGCAACCATTGTGCGCATGTCTAGGATTGGATCCGAAAGAGCCTGGTACTTAAGCAGTCCTAGTGACTCACCTCCTCTTCGCTAGAATCCTACCTGGTGCGTAGCTACGGTTCACCTTAACCAAGAGGACTCATTCACGGGCTAAACCCAATAACTAAAACCCGAAAGGGATTAGCTGTATTTTCATAAAAACTTCGGTTTTAAGATCACCAAATTACCCCTTTAAACTGTAGCAAAACTTAGTTTGAAAATTTTCCAAAATATTCCTGGTTTACAAAATTACCTAAAAACCCCTAGTGGTAAAATTACTAAAGTGCCCTTGGATTCCAAAATGACCATACTACCCCCGATTTCAATAACATTCTCTGATCTTGCAAAGATATCCAAAAACTTTATCGTTACAAAATACTAAGGCACCTTGATTTGGAAATTTATGAAATTACCCCTGCTTTACAAAATTACCAAAATGACCCTCGATTTTCAAAATTTCTGCAACAACACTGACTTGGAAAATAAACTCTCAAAAAGAACCTTAAGTTTCGTAAATCTTGAAATACCTTTGATTTATGGAGATTTTTTTTCAAATTGACCCCGATTTATTACCAAAATACCCCTGTAGGACAAATGGCGAAAATACCCATAGGATAGGAACAGACAAGAATGTTTGAATAATGAATGTGTGTGATAGGAATTACTGAATGGATTGTACTTCTCTGAATTAGGATAGAAGACTTGAAACTTTGAATGATCGAAAGAATTACCTCTACACTTCTCTCATAAAACTTCTTCGCGGATAATCAATGGAACAAGGACTAATTCATAAAATTTCTTAATCAGATTAAAGCGCGATCGTAAGAATGAGCTCTAAGGGACGTGGTCATATTGTGCGAGGACGCGGTCAAGGTAGAATGACCGTGTCGGAACCCGTTAGATCGAGTCAAGGATCTGAGAATGAGGTACCGCCACCACCACCAGCTGTTGGTGTCGAGCAGCAAGATCAGACGGGGGATGATGCTGTATCGCAGGCTGTGCTGCGAGTTCTTGAAATGGTGGCTGGAGCAGGTGGAAATATGGGAGCTCGAAAATCTGTACCCGAGCGACTCCGAGCCAATGGGGCTGAAGTGTTTCGTGGAGTATCTGGTGTGGCACCCAGCACAGCTGAATATTGGTTGGATCTGACCCCTAAGGAGAAACTGAAAGGAATGGTGGCGCTGCTACGCGATGAAGCGTACCAATGGTGGCTCACAGTTCGGGATGGTACCACAGCTGAGGATCTTACTTGGGAATATGTTAAGGCGGCGTATCAGAAGAAGTATGTTGGAACCAGATATACTGATGCGCAGAGGATGGCTTTTCTAGGGCTGGTTCAAGGGAACAAGTCTGTAGCGGAATACGAAGCTGAATTTCTGAGGTTGAGCCGGTATGCTCGAGGATTAGTGGCTACGGAACATGAGCAGTGTGTCCGGTTCGAGGACAGACTAAGGGATGACTTGAGGCTGTTAATCGCTCCACATCAGGAGCGGGAGTTTTCGGCATTAGTAGAGAAAGTTAAGGTAGCTGAAAGGATTAAGGACTCTGTAAGGCAGATCACGGACCGAAATAAGCAGAAGAGGGGATTTGGGCCGTCAAGATCGTCTGGGAATGTTTAGAAGAGGCCTAGAGTTGATGGGCCGCGAGGTCAGCAAGCTGGTACAGGAGGGCAATATCGTATTTGTGATCAGTGTGGGAAGAAACACTTAGAAGAATGTTGGAAGAAGACAGGAGGATGCTTTAAGTGTGGGTCAAAGGACCATATGATTAAGGACTGTCCTATGAGGCCAGATGGAAATCGACCAGTAGCTCAGAATGTTAATCAGGCTGGTAGAGGTGGATAGCAGCCTCAGCGAGGCCGTGGTCCGAATGGCCGAGGTAACAGTGCTGGAAGAGGATGTGGAACACCTGGCAGAGGTGTTGGTAATACAGAGGCAAGACAGCCGGGTTTGGTATATGCAGTTCGCCGTAGGAAAGATAGAGACACACCGGATGTCATAACCGGTACGTTCCTTATTTGTGGCAAGCCTTATTTTGCTTTGATTGATGTAGGCTCGACCCATTCGTATGTTGCATGTAGAGTAGTGGAAACTCTAGGCATAGCCTCTGAACTTTCTGATAGGGAGATGACTGTAGTAAGCCTACTAGGTCAAACTGTAGTAGTGAATAAGATGTTTCAGAAAGTGCCTTTAGAGATTCAGGGCGTGATATTCTCTGCCGATTTAATGGAACTACCTTTCGAAGAATTTGACCTCATACTTGGCATGGATTGGCTGGTAGAGCATCGAGCTATATTGGATTTTGCAGCTAAGCGAATGGAGTTAAGGACCCTAGAGGATAAGGAAGTAGTTATGATAGAAGAAAGAAGAAACTACTTGTCTAATGTAGTTTCTGCTTTAAAGGCTGTTAAGATGGTTTGGAAAGGATGCAAGGCATTCTTGGCCTTTGTTAGTGCGTTGGATGGAAAAGAAGGAGGAGTTAGTGGAGTTAGAACTGTAAGGGACTTCGAAGATGTGTTTCCAGAGGAATTACCTGGAATACCCTCGGATAGGGAGGTCGAGTTTGGAATTGACTTGCTACTTGGTACAGCTCCTGTATCAATCGCCCCATACAGAATGGCACCCAAGGAGTTGGTTGAGCTCAAGGCTCAAATTCAAGAGTTGCTTGATCGTGGGTTTATCCGACCCAGTGTGTCTCCATAGGGAGCACCGGTTTTGTTTGTGAAGAAGAAGGACGGAACTATGCGTATGTGCATAGACTATCGTCAGTTGAATAAGCTGACCATCAAGAACAAGTACCCTCTGCCGAGGATTGACGACTTGTTCGATCAACTGAAGGGGGCAGCGATTTTCTCGAAGATAGATCTAAGGTCTGGTTATCATCAGCTTAAGGTGAAGGAGGTAGATATCCATAAGACAGCTTTTCAGACAAGATATGGGCATTTTGAGTTCGTGGTAATGCCGTTTGGGTTAACGAACGCCCCAGCTGCGTTAATGGATATGATGAACCGAGTTTTTCAACCTTACTTGGATAGGTTCGTCGTTGTGTTCATCGACGACATTCTGGTGTATTCCAAGTCTGAAGAGGAGCATGATGAGCATCTTCAGATAGTGTTGCAAGTGTTAAGGGAGAAGAAGTTGTACGCCAAATTCAGCAAGTGTGAATTTTGGCTTAAGGAAGTTGCGTTCTTAGGACATGTGGTGTCTACATAAGGAATAAGGGTGGATCCTAGAAAGATTGAGGCAGTGTTAGATTGGAAACCACCTAAGTCTGTAGCTGAGGTTCGTAGTTTCTTGGGATTGGCAGGCTACTACAGAAGGTTCGTAGAAGGGTTTTCTTCGATTGCTGCACCTTTGACGAAGTTGTTGAGGAAGGAGGTACCTTTCGTTTGGACGGATAAGCAACAGGAGAGCTCTGAGAAGCTTAAGAGAGTCTTGACTGAAGCTCCGGTTTTGATTCAACCTGAGGCAGGGAAGGATTTTGTGGTGTACTGTGACGCTTCTCATACAGGATTAGGGTGTGTTCTAATGCAGGATGGGAAGGTAGTTGCGTATGCGTCTCGGCAATTAAGGCCACATGAGGTTAACTACCCAACTCATGATTTGGAATTGGCGGCAGTGGTCTTTGCTCTTAAGGTGTGGAGGCACTATTTGTATGGAGAAAAGTCAGTGATCTACACGGACCACAAGAGCCTTAAGTATTTGTTGACTCAGAAGGAGTTGAACCTGAGACAGCGAAGGTGGGTTGAATTACTGAAGGACTACGATTGTTCGATAGAGTATCATCCGGGCAAGGCGAATGTAGTGGCGGATGCCCTAAGTCGAAAAGTAGTGTCGGATCTGAGGGCAATGTTTGCACATTTGAGCTTGTATGATGATGGAAGTCTTCTGGCAGAGCTGCGAGTTAGGCCGACGTGGTTGAATGAAGTGAAAGAGGGACAGTTGGTTGATGAGTGCTAAGCTACAGCAAGTACAGAATGAGGAGTTGGAGGATTATGGTATTAATGACAAGGGAGTATTGTGCTTCAAGGGTAAAGTCTGTATGCCTAAGGATCAGGAGCTAAGACAGAGAATTCTTCAGGAATCGCATAGTAGCCCTTATGCTATGCATCCTGGAGGGAGCAAGTTATATCGAGATCTAAGGGAACAGTTTTGGTGGCCTGGTCTTAAGAAGGAAGTTACAGAATTTGTTGGCAAGTGCTTAACGTGTCAGCAAGTTAAGGCTGAACACCAAGTTCCGTCAGGGTTGCTTCAGCCGATAATGATTCCGCAGTGGAAGTGGGAGCGAACTAACATGGACTTCGTTAGTGGATTTCCCCTTACGCCTACTAAGAAGGACTCAGTATGGGTGATAGTGGATCGGTTGGCAAAGTTCGCGCATTTTATTCCAGTGCGAGTGGATTATCCTTTGCAGAGGTTGGCGAAGTTGTATGTGGCAGAGATTGTAAGGTTGCATGGAGTTCCGGTATCGATTATCTCAGATAGGGACCTAAGGTTTACGTCTCGGTTCTGGAAAGCACTACATCAAGCTTTAGGCACCAGATTGGATTTCACTACGGCATTTCATCCACAATCGGACAGTCAATCTGAACGAGTAATCCAAGTGTTAGAGGATATGTTGAGGGGCTGTGTGATAGACTTCAGAGGAAGTTGGGAGGAATATTTGCCTTTAGCAGAATTTGCTTACAATAACAGCTATCAAGCTAGTATTCGGATGGCACCGTATGAAGCGCTGTATGGACGAAAGTGTCGCACTCCTACGTGTTGGACAGAGTTGGGAGAACGTCGAGTTTTGGGTCCAGAGTTAGTGGCGAAATCCGAAGAGAAGGTTGAGATAATTCGGGCGCGGTTAAAGGAAGCATCTGATAGGCAGAAGTCGTATGCAGATCTCAAACGCAAAGAAATAGAATATGATGTGGGAGATCAAGTGTTTCTTAAAGTTTCGCCTTGGAAGAAGGTAATGAGATTTGGTTGCAAAGGGAAGTTAAGTCCAAGGTTTATAGGACCTTATCGGGTGTTGAAGCGAGTTGGACCAGTGGCATATCAGTTGGAGTTACCACCGGAGTTGAAGCAGATGCACGACGTATTCCATGTTTCCATGCTACGTCGTTATCGATTGGATCCATCTCATGTAGTGCCGGTAGAAGAGGTGGAGCTAAGGCCAGATTTGTCCTACGAGGAAGAACCGATTCAGATTTTGGAGCGAGATGTGAAAGTGTTACGAAGGAAGTCAGTTCCTTTAGTCAAAGTGTTATGGAGAAATCATGGATCAGAAAAAGCTTCGTGGGAGCCAGAAGAAACAATGCGACAGCAATACCCTCACCTATTTCAGCCAGATAATTTCGAGGACGAAATTATTTTAAGGGGGTAGAACTGTAATATCCTGGATTATGGCTTATGCATAATTGCTTAATTGAATGTGAAAGCATGCCTTTGTGTGTATGAATGTGTTTTTATGAATTTTTGGGAACCCTAGAGTATGGGAGAAAGATTTAGAAAATATCATATTTTAAGTTTTAATAAGGGAGCTAAGCTTGGTAGGGCCTTAAGAGAAATTGTATGTGAAACATGACACACAAATGGGCTTGGTTAAGTGACTTAGAGGCGCCACTTAAGGCCTCTGTAAATGACGCCACAAATAGGTGTAATGGGCCAAGGTTCGAGTCACATGGGAAGCAATAAGGGAATTTTTATTTTTGCAGCAGAAATGAGCAGCAAGGGACGGCACTAAGGCTATATTTTAGGAGTTTAAATCCTTTTATTTTAAGAGATAAAAGGTGATAAAATAATTAAGATAAAGGATAGTTGATGGATTATTTTTTTTATTTTAGATGAAGTGATAAGAGGAGAAAAATAAGGGATTTGTTAAAGGAGTATGTGATGGCCGGCCAAGGGACTCTCTTGGTAGTATTTTCGGCCAAGGAAGGAGATTAAGGCTATTCTTCATTCTTTTCCTCTCCTTTGAACCTCTGCCGAATTCTCTCTGCAACCATTCCCTTCTTCTTTTCAATTCTCCAAACCGATTTCTTCATAGCATCAAAAGCCGATTCTTTATCTATCTTCATTGCCGAAATTGATCAACCTCTTCTTTTCTTCTTCTTTTCGTAATCTTCCCAAAAGCCGAAAGCAAGTTCTTGCTAGCCTTAGTCGAAACTTCTCTAAGGATTCAAGCAAGGGAGTAGTCGACAATAACAGTAAGGGTAAGGATCAATTGTTATTATTCTTTAAATCGAAATTCAAGATTCTAATGCCACATATGTTCTTTGGTCGAAACCATGAAGGATTCTTTCGGGATTTGGCTTATTGTCGACTAACAAAGGAGGAAGGTTTCGGGACTTTTAAAGATTCAAGGTAAGTCATGTGTATGTTCGGCCAAAGGCTATTTACTTGGGATTAAATATTAGAAATTGATCTAACATGTGTTTATAGGGGTTTCGACAGATACCAAGAGTAATTAGCAATTTCGGGATTTAGATTTATAAGGTAGGTGTACATGTACATTCGGCCAAGGCCCTATTTTGGTACTTAGATCTATTTCTTACTTCGTTTAAAAGCCGAAAAACTAACCTGTAAAGTATTTGGTGGCTAGTCGATTTCAAGGGTGAACATCACAAGTTTCGGGATTTGTGGAGTGATCAAAATGATAGCAAGGTAAGGATTCGGGATTTGATTATTTGGCCGAATGGCCTTTAGCTAAAATACTATATGTTGGCCGAATGTAGAGACTAAGGATCTAAGGCAGTAGATCGGGTTTTTGGGATTTGGAGTGAACTCGGTAAGTATACCAGGTGTGTACCCCACACTAAATCTTAATAGATTTAAGGTTTTAAATTTAATATATGTGTTATAATGATATGCAAAGTGGGCTAAGGTACCATGCAATGGTACAAAGTACTCAGGTACGTATTTTAACTTTAAGTTAATATAAGATATGAATATGTGAAATATGTCACGAATGTGAACATGATAAGAATGTGAATTAAGGCTTAAGGCATGGTATTGCATGATATGTATGACATGGGGCATATAGGTGATTATGAAAGGGGAAGTGAATATGGTGACTTATGTCACAATATCTGAATGTGGTGACTTCGGTCACATTATCTGAATGTGGTGACTTCGGTCACATTATCTGAATGTGGTGTCTCATGACACAAAATAATTATCCGGTGGCTATGCCACGAATTTTATAAGGGTGATGAGCACGTCGACTGCAGCGACTGCCTTCGATGGTGTGTAGCGGATGGAGGGTTGATTTAGTAGTCCCCACGGTGTGCAGGTTGGTACGGGTGATGTGTAGCGGATGGTAACTAGGCTTGGGTTCGGGAATGCATCATTATCTTTATTTAATGCTATATGTGTATGTATGATTTGATATGCCTGAATCATTAGGACTTAATGTTGGATGTACACATTTAGTCTGTTTGACTCACCCCGTTGTGGGAATATTTTTCAGGTGATGATCAGTGATGGACCGGGTCGGCAGGAGCTTAGTGGTGGCCATGCTCAGCACAAGTTTTATTATTTGGACATTTTATTTTATTTAAGTACTTTAAATTAATTTGGGTTTGTTTTTTGATGTAATAAGGCCATAGTATGAACTAATTTATGCATGCATGTTATTTATTCCAGTACGATACAATTTTCAACAAATCAAAAGTTAAGTAATGTTTTCAAAAATAAATAAATACTAAATGTTTTGATAATTTATCACAAGTTCGGCAATACTTCTAATTTATGAATTTTCAAGAACGATATTAAAGCTTTAATAAAACTTAGACTTTTCAAACCCAATACGAAACAAATTTTTATTCAAAACATCCAAGTTTTCCAGATTAACAACCAAGTTTTGAAATGTTTTTACTCGAGGAACATACCAGATCTGGTCGAGGCTCGTGGGCCGGGTTTGGGGTGTTTCAAACCATGTTTAAAATAAAATAATAATAAACTAACGTAACTGGGATTTTACTCAAGCTTTTAATTAAGAAGGGTTTTCAATGAAAACATGGTTTTCGAAAAACACTTCAATGTGACACGCCAGATTCGGCCATAATGTCTAGGCCGGGTTTGGGGTGTTACAAATATCATCAATGCTTAAAAACTTTACTATTAATGGGTTCAATAATTTTGTAGCTCAGCCACCGAATCAATTCGAAAATGTAGCCTGTGTTTATTGTAGGGAAGGTCATTTGTTTGAAGAATGTCCATCAAACCCAAAATTCGTGTATTACATGGGTAACGAAAACAAAAAACCAAACCAAAACCGAGGAAGGAAAGGACTGCAATCCAATTTTTATAACCCATATTGGCGAAACCACACTAATTTTTCCTGGAGTAACCAACGGGCTAAAACTAGTAACACTTATGCACAACCTAGACCAACCTAGCCACCTGCTTTTACCTAGCAAGTTCAGAAACCAACTCAAGCTAAACCTTCCAATAGATTAGAAAACCTATTGAAGGCATATATGGCAAATAATGACCCCACTTTAAGGAATTTGGAGAATCAAATGGATTAACTTGCTACTGAACTTAGGAACTGACCACAATGTGCTCTACCTAGTGATATGAAAAATCCAAGAAATTCAAGGAAAGAGCATTGTAAAGCATTGACATTGAGGAGTGGAAAGACATTAGAGCCCAATACTATCGAAGTTGAAGAGGAGCTAGTTGATGCTCAAGATTCAGTGGAAGTTCAACCAAGTGTTGAAATTCCAGCTTCACTGTAACAGACTGAATTTGACCCTTATCGGAACGGTGGTTTCGAGACCACGAATCCGAGTCCAAGAAATATTTTAATATTATATTTTGTGTCTAATATGTGTGAATTAATGTGTGTGAAAGTTTCGTAGAAAAATTTAATCGTTTAAGTGCCTAATTGGAGAAAAAGGACTTAATCGCGTAAAGTGTAAAAGTTTCAAACCATAGTAAAATGTGCCAAATTGATAGTGTAATATCCTGAATTAGGGGTTATTTGTGATTGTATTGTTTTGCATGAGTTCGGATTGTCGTGTTGTTAAGTGAGATGTTCTAGGGCTTAGGAATAAGCCAAGGGTAGGCTCGAGCTGTAGGAAAATTTTTATTTTTAAGCTTTAGTTAAAGGGAGTTGAAGGAGCTAGGGGTTAAGAGTAATTCGTGGGGAATTTTAGCACAAGAATTGGCTTGGTAAAGTGGCAAGGAGGCACCACTTAGAGCCTTGAAGGTGACGCCACAAGTAGTGTGAGGGGGCTTAGGTTCGAGTCCCATGGATGGCAATAAGGTGACTTTTATTTTTGCTTTAGTATGGCATGTGTTGGTCAAATTTTATTTATGGTAAGGATTGACTTTTTCACTTATGGATAGTAGACTAAGGAAAAAGGCAAGTGTTTATTTAAGTAATGAAATCCTAAGCTTTTGGTATGATAAGGGGACATAAGGCATGGATTAAGGGATGAGGTTTGGAAACTTTTTAATGGCATTTTGTCCATGAACATGGACGGTTTTGTGGTCTAAGGGAGCAGCCGATTTTGTGGTGGGTTTTGGGAAAAGTTGGTAGCTTGGGAGAAATTTCATTTTTTGGTCTTTTTGCTCACCCAAAAGCAATAGTGTTTCTCTCATCTTTTCCTCTTGGCCGAATATGCATAGTGAGGTTTGGGCATTCTTTTTGTGCTATTTTGTTGTCTAGAAAGCTTGTGTGTTTTTCTTTTGGAAACTGAAATAGGAGATCACTTGTGCACTATTTTCTTTCTTGACCTTAAGCCGAAACCATTTGTGCATCTTCTTCTCTTTTACCTTGCTAAGGTCGAACCTACTACACTCCCACCTTTCTCCTTGTCTTTTCCATTTTCTTTTGCTCAAAGCCGAAAGTACCATCTCTTCCCTTTCATCTTTTTCTTTCTTCTCTCAAACTCTTGTGCCGAAATCCTCTCCACCTTCCTTTGCCGAATTCCCTCTCTTCCATTTTACTTTCTTTTTCTTCCTCTTTTCCATTCTAGCCGAATTTTATTTGTTGTCTTTAATCAACCATAGCCGAAACTCCCTTCGTCACTCAACCATTTTGCCAAAATTTCCCATTCCCTTTTTTATTTGTCTTGGCCAAATATCAACAAGGGTAAATCTCTTTTGGGTTCTTCTCTATTCAGTTTTGGAGAAGGGTAAGTGTTCTTGGCCGAAACTCCATTCTTACTTCCTCTTCTCTCTGTCGATAGCAAAAGCCGAATTTTGGGCAATTGTTAGCAAGATTTTAACCATTCATAGGAATCGATTTCTCCTAGGTTCTTCGAGACTTTGGAAGCAGTCGATCTAAGCCACTGTTCTGTGACAATCGATTTGGTAAGTCAAGTGGTAAGGATCTATGTTGGTTCATCATTCTTTAAGTGGTTGAAAAGCCGAAGGCTTTTGAGACTAAGGTTTGTTGTTGGCCGAATGGCCTATGTTATTGATCTAAGTGTTGGTCGAATGTAGGACAAGGAGATCTAGTGCGGTAGATCGGGTCTTCGGGATTTAGAACTTGTGTTAGTAACATGTGTGTAACTTACACACTTTATAACTAAGTAAATATGTTAATAATCTAAATGTGTTAAAAGCCGGAAACTGTGTAGATCTTGATACGTTACCTATTGGGTATGAGCAAGGATTCGAGTAAGTCCGTTTCGATATGATTTTGCTATATGTTGTTTAATACCATGATCTATGATATACTTGCTGTATGTTCATATTAGAGCATGATGACATGATTTGCATAATATTTGCACGGTTATGGGTGATATGAGAGGAGGGGGAAGATTTGATATCCGTGTCTTTGGGACACCAGAGGTTTGGCACCTCCAGTGGTTTGGTACCACAGATTATTTCGTGTCTTTGGGACACCAGAGGTTTGGCACCTCATAGCGACTCGTCCCAGTGGCTTTGTACCACAGTGGGTTGGCCTCACAGTTGACATATCGGGATCATCGCCAGTGATTTGGTATCACACGTGGGTTGGCACCACACTTGGATTATTGATATTTCGTGACTTTGGGTCACCAGAGGTTTGGCACCTCATAGCGACTCGTCCCAGTGGCTTAGCACCACAGTGGGTTGGCCCCACATTTGTTATGACGGGATTGTCACCAGTGATTTGGTATCACAACGTGGGTTGGCCCCACAATTGGATTATTCGTGACTTTGGGTCACCAGTGGTTTGGCACCACACTATTGTTGGATATCGTGACTTTGGGTCACCAGTGCTTTGGCACCACCAGTGGTTTGGTACCACACGAGGTAGAAACGGAGTTACGGATGGCTAGGTTTGGGTGCATGATATATATATTGCTTGGTTATGATTTGTGTAAGCTTGTTGCATTAACCGGGAGAGGGATTATGCACTGAGTCTTGGTGACTCACCTTCTCCCTTATCTTTTCAGGTGATTCGTAGATCGCGGATGAGGAGCCGGGTGGACTCGAGGTGGCCCATGCAATAGAAATTCAGTTTTATACGGACTTTGGTTTGGGTACTTTATTTTATTTAAATTCGTTTTTTTATATTTATTAGGATTTGTAATAAGGCCTTTTAAATTATGTTTTGAATTATTCATATGCTTTGGATTAGACTTCGAACATGGTTAAGTAATAATATGAGCGCAAGGTTTTCTAAACTACAAAACACAAAGGTTTTCAAAAACTTTACCATCGGGTAATACAAATCACTTGATAATAAATGACAACTTAATCGTTTTCGACAACTCAACTAGAAACGGTTTTCAAATAAATCATTTGGGTTTCTTTTAAAATTACATAAAGGTTTTCTAATCTATGGATCGGCAACTAAGTTTTAAAGATTTATTCCCGGGATTTCAAAATAAACTATCAGTTTTAACTAATCATGCACCTGATTTCTACAAACATAGAGCAACAAAGAGTTTTCCACAAACTTTAATCGATAACTCGATTTTCTTCAAAACATTTTCCTCTGTGACATGCCAGATTCGGTCGTGGTGTGTTGATCGGGTTTGGGGTGTTACAATTTGGTATCAGAACCAAGTTCAAAGGCTCGGCTGTGGGCCCAATGCCCAAAATGTTTTAAAATATGGTCTTAAAACATTTTGTTTGAAATTATATGATTTGAAAAGCATGGCACCGAGTCTCCGGCACCGATCCGCCCAGGTAAGTATCTCAAACTGTTGCTTTTGATGATATGATTATGATGATGATGGCATGATTGAATAGTAATAGAAACTACTCTAGAGACCCAAAACTATAAGTTGGATGTACTAGCGAAACAACCTCTTATTAAAACTTTTCATAAAACTGTACTGTAAAGAAAGTGGAATAATGACTAATGCATTAAACTTTTAAATCAGTTAATTCGAGACTTTAGATATGAGCACTCGAGGTCGGGGTCGAATTACGCGTGGACGCGGTCGAGGTAGGATGGCTGTGTCTGAGCCAGTGAGGTCTGGTCAGGGGTCGGAAAATGATATACCAGCACCACCACCAGCTGTAGGTGGTGAGTTCCAGGATCAGACGGGGGATGACGCAGTGTCTCAGGCGATGCTGCGAGTTCTTGAGAGGGTAGCTGGAGTAGGTGGAGGCACCGGAGCTCGAAAATCTGTACTTGAGCGACTCCGAGCCAATGGAGTTGAGGTTTTTCGAGGTGTTTCTGGTGTGGCTTCCAGTACGGCTGAATATTGGTTAGAGGCGACGGAGCGAATCATGGATGACTTGGATCTAACTGCTGAGGATAAGCTGAAAGGGATAGTGTCGCTTCTTCGGGATGAGCCATACCAGTGGTGGCTCACGGTGCGGGATAGTGCTGCAGCGGAGGATCTCACTTGGGACTATTTTAAGGCAGCGTATCAGAAGAAATATGTTGGGTCTAGCTACATTGATGCGCAGCGGAAGACATTTCTGAGGCTGGTTCAGGGGAGTAAGTCTATATCGGAGTACGAGGCAAAATTTTTAAGATTGAGCCGGTATGCTAGAGGTATCGTGGCTACGGAACACGAGCGATGTGTCAGGTTCGAGGACGGACTGAGGGATGAGCTGAGATTGTTGATTGGTCCACAGCAGGAGCGTGAGTTTGCTATTCTGGTAGAAAAGGCTAAGATAGCCGAGGGGATAAAGGGATCTGTGAGGTAGAATCATGACAGGAATAGACATAAGAGAAGTTTTGGATCATCTGGGTCGGCCGAAGATTCTCAGAAGAGGGCTAGGCATGGTGGGCCGAATCAATCGGGGAGGCCTGTTACTGCTAATCAGGGACCAGCACAGTGTAATCAATGTGGAAAATATCATTGGGGCGAATGTTGGACCGTTGGCAAAGGATGCTTTGAATGTGGCTCGCTGGATTATCGTGTGAGGGACAGTCCACGTAAGCTAACCAAGAATCAGTCTAAGGGTCAGGGTCGTGCTCAGATCAGAAATGAGGGACCGCCACCGCAGAGGGGTCGTGGTAACGGTAGAGGAGGTAATGGTTCTGGCCGAGGTCGTGGAGCATCAGGCAGAGGTGCTGAGGGTGTAGATGCGAGACAGCCAGGGTTAGTTTATGCAGTCAGGCGACGTGAGGAGGAAGATGTGCCAGATGTGATACCGGGTACGTTCTTTATTTCTGGAATACCCTTTATTGCCTTGTTAAATATAGGGTCAACTCATTCCTGTATTGCTAGTGAAGTATCTAGAACTTTGAGTGTGAACTTTGAGACTGTTCATAGAAAGTATGTTAGTTTTATTAAGATCAGAGTGCGCAGCAAGAGCGTAATGTGGTGAGTGAGGATGCACGACTGTTAGTTAGTTGGAAATTTCGAGGACGAAATTTCTTTAAGGAGGGTAGAATTGTAATATCCTGAATTAGGGGTTATTTGTGATTGTATTGTTTTGCATGAGTTCGGATTGTCGTGTTGTTAAGTGAGATGTTCTAGGGCTTAGGAATAAGCCAAAGGTAGGCTCGAGCTGTAGGAAAATTTTTATTTTTAAGCTTTAGTTAAAGGGAGTTGAAGGAGCTAGGGGTTAAGAGTAATTCGTGGGGAATTTTAGCACAAGAATTGGCTTGGTAAAGTGGCAAGGAGGCACCACTTAGAGCCTTGAAGGTGACGCCACAAGTAGTGTGAGGGGCCTTAGGTTCGAGTCCCGTGGATGGCAATAAGGTGACTTTTATTTTTGCTTTAGTATGGCATGTGTTGGTCAAATTTTATTTATGGTAAGGATTGACTTTTTCACTTATGGATAGTAGACTAAGGAAAAAGGCAAGTGTTTATTTAAGTAATGAAATCCTAAGCTTTTGGTATGATAAGGGGACATAAGGCATGGATTAAGGGATGAGGTTTGGAAACTTTTTAATGGCATTTTGTCCATGAACATGGACGGTTTTGTGGTCTAAGGGAGGAGCCGATTTTGTGGTGGGTTTTGGGAAAAGTTGGTAGCTTGGGAGAAATTTCATTTTTTGGTCTTTTTGCTCACCCAAAAGCAATAGTGTTTCTCTCATCTTTTCCTCTTGGCCGAATATGCATAGTGAGGTTTGGGCATTCTTTTTGTGCTATTTTGTTGTCTAGAAAGCTTGTGTGTTTTTCTTTTGGAAACCGAAATAGGAGATCACTTGTGCACTATTTTCTTTCTTGACCTTAAGCCGAAACCATTTGTGCATCTTCTTCTCTTTTACCTTGCTAAGGCCGAACCTACTACAATCCCACCTTTCTCCTTGTCTTTTCCATTTTCTTTTGCTCAAAGCCGAAAGTACCATCTCTTCCCTTTCATCTTTTTCTTTCTTCTCTCAAACTCTTGTGCCAAAATCCTCTCCACCTTCCTTTGTCGAATTCCCTCTCTTCCATTTTACTTTCTTTTTCTTCCTCTTTTCCACTCTAGCCGAATTTTATTTGTTGTCTTTAATCAACCATAGCTGAAACTCCCTTCATCACTCAACCATTTTGCCAAAATTTCCTATTCCCTTTTTGATTTGTCTTGGCCGAATATCAACAAGGGTAAATCTCTTTTGGGTTCTTCTCTATTCGGTTTTGGAGAAGGGTAAGTGTTCTTGGCCGAAACTCCATTCTTACTTTCTCTTCTCTCTGTCGATTTTCTTGTGAGCAAAAGCCGAATTTTGGGCAATTGTTACCAAGATTTTAACCATTCATAGGAATCGATTTCTCCTAGGTTCTTCGAGACTTTGGAAGCAGTCGATCTAAGCCTCTATTCTCTGACAATCGATTTTGGTAAGTCAAGTGGTAAGGATCTATGTTGGTTCATCATTCTTTAAGTGGTTGAAAAGCCGAAGGCTTTTGAGACTAAGGTTTGTTGTTGGCCGAATGGCCTATGTTATTGATCTAAGTGTTGGCCGAATGTAGGACAAGGAGATCTAGTGCGGTAGATCGGGTCTTCGAGATTTGATATCCGTGTCTTTGGGACACCAAAGGTTTGGCACCTCTAGTGGTTTGGTACCACAGATTATTTCATGTCTTTGGGACACCAGAGGTTTGGCACCTCATACCGACTCGTCCCAGTGGGTTGGCCCCACAGTTGACATATCGGGATCGTCGCCAGTGGTTTGGTATCACACGTGGGTTGGCCCCACACTTGGATTATTGATATTTCGTGACTTTCGGTCACCAGAGGTTTGGCACCTCATAGCGACTCGTCCCAGTGGCTTAGCACCACAGTGGGTTGGCCCCACATTTGTTATGACGGGATTGTCGCCAGTGATTTGGTATCACAACGTGGGTTGGCCCCACAATTGGATTATTCGTGACTTTGGGTCACCAGTGGTTTGGCACCACACTATTGTTGGATATTGTGACTTTGGGTCACCAGTGGTTTGGCACCACCAATGGTTTGGTACCACACGGGGTAGAAACGGAGTTGCGGATGGCTAGGTTTGGGTGCATGATATATATATTGCTTGGTTATGATTTGTGTAAGCTTGTTGCATTAACCGGGAGAGGGATTATGCACTGAGTCTTGGTGACTCACCTTCTCCCTTATCTTTTCAGGTGATTCGTAGATCGCGGATGAGGAGCCGGGTGGACTCGAGGTGGCCCATGCAATAGAAATTCGGTTTTACACGGACTTTGGTTTGGGTACTTTATTTTATTTAAATTCGTTTTTTTATATTTATTAGGATTTGTAATAAGGCCTTTTAAATTATGTTTTGAATTATTCATATGCTTTGGATTAGACTTCGAACATGGTTAAGTAAATTTCTTGATTAATTTAATAATATGAGCGCAAGGTTTTCTAAACTACAAAACGCAAAGGTTTTCAAAAACTTTACCATCGGGTAATACAAATCACTTGATAATAAATGACAACTTAATTGTTTTTGACAACTCAAATAGAAACGGTTTTCAAATTAATCATTTGGGTTTCTTTTAAAATTACATAAAGGTTTTCTAATCTATGGATCGGCAACTTAGTTTTAAAGATTTATTCCTGGGATTTCAAAATAAACTATCAGTTTTAACTAATCATGCACCTGATTTCTACAAACATAGAGCAACAAAGAGTTTTCCACAAAATTTAATCGGTAACTCGATTTTCTTCAAAACGTTTTCCTCTGTGACATGCCAGAATTGGTCGTGGTGTGTTGACCGGGTTTGGGGTGTTATAGATAGTGGTTTCTTGATTTGAAGCATTGAAAGGGAAATTAGTCCATTCTTGATATTAGTGGACGGTTAAAGTTCACTTTTGCCATTATGTTTTGTTAATGAATGTTATAATAATAAGGTTAAATTAGTAAATGGCCAAATATCATAATATATGTAAAATAAAACATAAAATAAAGCTTAGTGCTTCATTTTGCATGACCGAAATAAGAAAGAAACAAAGTAAAAGTGAGAGTTGGTACATTCGGCCATTCATTCAAGCTTCAATTAGGTATGGATTCTAGCTCGGTTTTTGTTAATTTTTATGTTTTTGAGATTGTTGCTTCGAACCGTAGCCAACCCATGTTGTAATTTTTAAATTTGAGCATGTCTAAGGTTCGGTCATTAATATTGTTATATGATAATTGATGTTTGATGAATTTAAATTTTAAGATAGGATTAAGATTAATAAGTTTTGTATTGAAGTTTTAGTGAAAATTGAGTAAATAGGACTAATTTGTAAAAATAAATTTTTAGAGGGGCCTATTTGCAAAATAAATGAAAAATATGGACTTGTATAGTCCCTAGGAGTATTCGGCCCTAAAGAATTATGTGCAAATTATGTGTATTTTGTGTTTTGTGCAATTAGGACTAAAGTGTAAAAATGTGAAACCCTAGGGGTAAAAGGGTAATTTGCCCGTTTATGTGATTTGGGACTAAATTGAAATGAAATGTACTTGAATGAGCTAAATTTTAATGTGCATAGATCAAGAACAAAGAAAAACAGATTTGGATCGGGGAAAGACGAAGGTTCTCGAATAGCCGATTTACACGGTTTATCGATAATCGAGGTAAGTCCTTAAGCTGGATTATATTAAAGAATGAATTATGAATGTGTTTAATGACAATGTTTGATAAATTTGGGCATATTTTTATGTGATAGCCGAATGTAAAGATATTACATTGAATTGGATATGTTTTGTTAATACAAAGTGAATGTGTATAATCGATATGATATGCGGGTTATACAATGCGTAATGATTTTATTTGTGAAATGTGAATAAGCTTAGGGTCTGTTTGTTTGGCAGTAAAATGTTTTCTGGAAAATGATTTCTGGAAAATGATTTACTTTTCTGGAAAATGATTTACCAGAAAATATTTTCTGGTGTTTGGATGAATCTGTGTAAAATATTTTCTGTTGTTTGGCAGATTTCCTGAAAATGTTTTCCGGAAAAGTTGATTTTACATATATATTAATAAATTTATTTACATATTAATAATTTTTTATATTTTAAATTGTTTTTACATATATTGCAATGATTTATTTATTATAAATAAATTAGATTAAATATATAATGATACTGAATTATTAAGTTACATTATTAACCGTTATATTGAAAACAACCAAAGTCAAATAAATTATTTGTAATTGTGTTAAAAAATAAAAAAAAGGATTGAATAATTATAAATTAGTTTCTAAACCACAATTAATACTAGAAATTAAATAATATTCTCCAAATGCATAATTAGTAGTACACCACATAATAACAACATTGTTACATTGTCCAAGTGCATAACTAAATATTACACTACATAAAAGTATCAATATCTTCAACCTTGAGAAAATTTTTGAAGCCAAATTTTTTTATGCTTCTTACTTTTAACTAGAAAAGCTTTGGCTTCGGATTCACGGCTCACTAAATAATCAAACACAGAACACAGGAAGTCATCATCAAATCCTTCGTCCTCCATCGACATCACCTGTTCGTAAAGCTGTGGTGTCTTATCCGTAGTAAATTGTTCCAAAGCATTAGCAATTTTGCCAAGTTGTTCACCCACAACTTTAATTTGTTCATCGACGACACTTTCCTGAACAATTTTTCTTTTACGTTTGGATGTGCCAGATGAAGATACATTTGTTCTTACCTCTTCAGCCTCTTCATTGTCGCAGTCTACAGGCACTGAATCTTGATTACCATCATCCAAATCTATGTCAGCAAATGTTCTGGCAAAACTCCCTGTTGCCATATCTTTGCCAACAACCAAAGCCATTTCATCATAATGATCAATGCTTTTATTCAAAAATGGTTCATACTTCTTGTGTGCCTGTTGGATATTATACACAATTAGAATAACAAGTAAAAAACAATTGAAATAAACTTAACATATATATACATATATTACCATCACTGCTGCATCATATGTCGCTTTATCACATGTGATCATTTTCATGTTATCATCCCATCCGAAACCACTTTCACCTCGAATTTTGCATATAATCTGCCACTGATTTTTTACAGTCCTCAAATGATTTTCCACATGTTTCGCATCGCATTGGACTTGAAATCTTTTAGAAATAGCTTCAATAACTCGATTAATAGAAACTGCTTTGAAACTATTAGAAGGCTTATTTCCTTTCTGGGCCTTCTCTGCTAGAATTTCAAGAAAAACATGTTCCATTGGTTTTGTCCATCTGAATTGCTTAGAGGTCCCTTCTTTGTTGCCCTTGCCCATTCTACATTAATAATTGTCATTGTCAATCATTTCAATATCCAACAAGCTTAAAACATAATAAATTTAATATCTAACAAGCTTAAAACATAATCAATATCCAACAAATTCAAGACATAATAATTTCAAAATCCAACAAACTAAAATTTCAATATCATTATACAACCAACATTAACAAAAAAAAAAGCAATTTTAATACTAAAATATACATAACATAGGAACAATAACCTTAAGCCCTAAACCTACCTAATTTTCAAGCCATATAATCAATCCACATAGTTTGTGCAATTTCATCTCTCTTAGCAGACCATTCTCTTGCTTCTTCTCTTTCTTCTCGCTCCGTAAGAGTTGATATTATAAAATCAGACTCAGACTCCTCGTATAATCCTTGATTAAGTAAATCACCAGGATCAACTCCCATTATATGATTATGAATGATACAACAAGCCAAAACTATATCTACTTGAGTTTGAAAATTCCAAATTGGTTCAGCATCTAATACACGAAACCGTTTCTTCAAAATCCCAAAAACACGTTCAACAGTTATACGTAATGATGAATGACGAAGATTAAAAAGTTCCTTTGCATTCTCAGGCCCTTGAGCACTAAACTCTTTTAAATGATATCGTACACCACGATATGGGGTAATATATCCATTTCGGATGCCATATCCAGCATCAGCAATATAATATTTACCTACAATTTTACAAAACATAATTAATAATAATAAATTATGAGCTTACTAGAACTATTTGGTATTTAATGATAATTATTACCTTCCGAAATTCTTAATCCTCCTGGGCGTGAAAGTGCATCACTTAAAATACGAGAATCATGTGCACTACCTTCCCAACCAGCTAGAGCATAAGAAAATTTCAAATCAAATGTAATGGCAGCCAATACATTTTGTGTCGTCCCCCCTTTACGGCTACGAAATCTTCCTTGAATGTTAAGTGGAACAGATGCATGAATATGAGTTCCATCTAATGCTCCAATACAATCTTTAAAATAAGGATAAAATCTTGGATTGTTTCTGATTTCACTAGGAGTTGACTCATCAGGTAATCTAATAACTAGTTTATACAATTTCAAAATAGCTCTCAATACAACCCTAAAGTAACGGTGAACTGTCTCAATTGATCTATAATATCTAGATCCAATCACTCGAAACCTTACATTATGACCAATTATATGTAAAAAATATAACTACTTGCTCCCTAATATTGACAGATCTAGATGATTCTAACAAATTATTCCTACTAAGAATATCACACAAATTAAAAAAGGTGATCGGTCTCATCGTTATCATATCAATACAATGTTGGTCACCACTATATAAAATACTATTAATATAATTTTCTCTTTCATAATCTCGATTCACAAGAGGATGAGAAGCAATTTCCTTCCTACTTTTTAATTTTTTAATCCAAAGAGCCCCAAAAGCTAAAACTGAAGCTACGACTCCGACAATTGCATTTTGATCTTGATTACGATCCATCTACACAAATATGCCACACACAAAAAAAAACAATTTTAATACAAAAAAGATGCAAGATTTTCATAAGATCACATATATGAAAAGTTACCATGACTAAAGTGCATACATACATATCAAGCTAATTATAATTGCATTAATAATTTTTTTGAGCACACATATATGCATAAGACAATAGGTTGATTAACATTTAGCACATAATCATTCAAGAAATAATACAATGGTGATGAAATCAGAAACTAGGAAATAGGCAAAAGAAAAAGATATAGGTGGGTTAAGTAATTATGTAGAAATCCAAGGTCATATGGCTAAATTAGACCACCTTATTAACTCCCCACCTCTCTTTTACATTTGAAATCAGAAACTATGAAATTTCAATTCGATTTTATTGGAAAACCAAAAGTCCGGAAGTCCAAAAGTCTGATTCTTATCTACACTGCAATTTCAATCCGATTTTGGAAGTCCAAATGGTTCAGAAGAAAGACAGTGATGAGAGATCATCACTAAGCAACAAAAACGATTTTGACAAAGCTCGAAGAGGAAACAAGGCTTCAATAACCGATGAAGACCGATGCTTGAAATGGCTTGATTCATGGCCACCAAGCTCCGTAATCTATGTTTGTTTCGGGTGCCTCAATCGACTAATACCAACACAGTTGATTGAACTCGGTTTATCCTTGGAAGCATCAAAAAGGCCATTCATTTGGGTTATTAAAGGAGGGTATAAGAAGGAAGAAATTGAGAAATGGCTAAAAGAAGATGGATTCGAGGATCGAATCAAATTATGAGGACTCTTGATACGGGGCTGGGCGCCACAAGTTTTGATCTTATCCCACCCATCAATCGGAGGATTCTTGACACACTGTGGGTGGAACTCGACACTCGAAGGGATCTGCCATTGATAGGTTTTTGTCCGTCAAAGATATTCAGCTTCAGGACAAGCCATTGATAGGTGAGGATGCCATTGCACAGTTAGTCTCTTTGCTAATTTCTACAGAATTTCTTTTGTTTTAGCATCTTAGTGGTCCTTTGGGCATCTTGTAGGGAGTTCAAAATTCTTAACATGTTGGAATTTACTAGCAAAAGAAAGCGAATGACAGTAATTGTAAGGGATGAAGATGGGCAGATTCTTCTTTTTTGTAAAGATACTGACAGGTTAGTCTCTCTACCCTCTTAAACTTGTCAATTTATTAACAGAGTTAAAAGCTAAGGTAGTGTACTTTACTTTTAACTAATATATTGTTCCTCCCTTTGATCCAGCATTATTTTTGACCAGTTAGCAAAGAATGGAAGAATCTACGAGGAAGATACCAGTAAGCATTTGAATAAGTATGGAGAAGTTGGATTGCGTAGGTGTTGAGGGAGATATTATGAAAGCTGGTATGAAGATACCAGTAAGTATAGGTGTTGAGGGAGATATTATGAAAGCAATGTCGAGTTTAATGGATGGAGGAGATGAAGGGGAAGATAGAAGGAAAAGGGCAAAAAAGGCTTGTAGGGGGTCCAGCAGCTGATAGATTCAGAAAAGGACAAGGTAAAGCTCAATTATTCAAGACTGGAAAGTACATGAATTTATGCTGCAATAGATAAAAAAAGAGAGGTGATTTTGGCTATCACCCTTGTTATAATTATTTAGGAATTGCATGTCATTTGGGTAAAAAGGCTGGAATAATGGCTATTGCCGATTCTCTGTCCCCTGCAATTACTAGAAGGGTCGAGAGTCCACCTTACATTTCATGTTTCTCAACTAAAGAAACAAATTGGAGCAACTGTTGCTCAACAGTAACTTTCTATTTTAGCTGCAGATGGGAGCTTAGCTAAGGAACCAGATTCTAGTGACTGAAGTATTTAAGCCTGTAGCTAGCAAGTCTAGATTCTAGTGAGTCTTTTAATAATTTTACTTCTTTTATTTAGGCTTATTGTTGGACCTACCTAATTTGAAAGATGTTTTTGCAGTTTAACAAAACAGAGACGAAATACTTGGGGTCTATATGGAGTGAAGGATGTGATTCCAAAGATTTTTGCGTATGGGTTTGGGATTTGAGGGAGGTTTCTTGAGTGTCTGCAATTGCAGTAAGTTGAGACAGTGATAAAAGACGAAACCCCTCAAATTAAACCCCTAACACATCCAGCTTCAAAAACTTGCAATCAAGAATACAAACATGAAGAAACCCCTAGAGGTTGCAATCAAGAATGTGAGTAGAAATTTACCTGATGAAGATGAATCAGCAAAGAAGAGGAGGGAGAGATGATGAACCAACAGAGAAGATGAGGCAGAGATGATGAACCAGCAGAGGAGAAATTCTTCCTTAGGGTGAAGAGAGTGATGAACCAGCTTTGGAAAATGTCTTACTGAAACACCCCAAACCCGGCCCACGAGCCGTGACCGGATCTGGTATGTTCCTCGATGTAAACCAATTCAAAACTCTTTTATTACTTAGGAAAAACTTGTGTGTTTAGAAAGAAAGTTTGTTTGGGTTGGGCTTGAGTTGAAAATGTATTAATAATATATTAAATCTCTTTTTCTTTTTTTAATTAAGGTGACAAAACACTTGGAGTTTATTTTTAAAATAAATTTGTTTGATCCATAAATCATAATTTGTAAACATAATAAATAAAAGTGAAAAGAAATAAAGAAATTCAACTATGGCCTTATGGCCTTATTACATCAAATAATTCCCAAAATAAACTTAAAATACTTAAAATAAAATAAACGTCCAAATCGTAAATTTCTTGCTGTGCATGGCCATCCCTAAGCTTCTGCCGAGCCCGGTCCATTACTGTTCGTCACCTGAAAATAGCCCCACAACGGGGTGAGTCAACAGACTCGATGTGTACACAACACTAAGTCCAAATAAATTTAGGCATAGCATACATATCATATTCACATAATAATTTACGATAATGATGCAACCCAAAACCCAAACCTAGTTAACCATCCGCTACACTTCCCCCGTACCAACCTGCACACCGTGGGGACTAATAAGTCAACCCTCCATCCGCTACACTCCATCGAAGGCAGTCGCTGCAGTCGACATGCTCATCGCCCTTATAGTCTCGTGGTCTTAGGTCACCACGTTCAGATATTGTGGTCTTAGGTCACCACATTCAGATATCGCGGTCTTAGGTCACCGCATTCAGATAGCATGGTCTTAGATCACCACATTCACTTCCCCTTTTCAATAACCCATATGCCCCATATCATAAATATTATGCAATAACATGCCAAATTTCACATTCTTATCTTTATTCACATGTTACATATAACATATTTCATAATCCTAATAGGAGTAGGAAACGTACCTGAGTACTTTTGTACCATTACATGGTACTTAGCCATATTCACATTCTTATAAACATGCACATACTAATTATAGCCATAAATTTTATTAAGAAGAAGTGTGGGTACACACCTGATTCGCTTAGCAGTTCATTTAAATCCCGAAAAACTTGATTTAATGCCTTAGATCTCAATTCCTACATTCGACCAACCTTAATATTAGCATAAAGCCTATTTGGCTATAAAACCAAATCCTAGTAGGATTTGTATTCTTAAAACCTACCTTGTTGCCGATTGGGACACCAACCAATCCCGAAATCTTTGCTTTATTCCTCCTTGTATTCGGCCAGGCATTGAATCAATTAACTTGGTTAGTTTTCGGCTTTTGAACATTTAAAGAACAGATCTAAATACTAATATAGGCTTTAGCCGAATATACATAGGTGCTTACCTTCCAAATCTTAAATCTCGAATTGGATCCTTGCTTCCTTAATGCTGTCGAAAATCCTATAGACACATGTTAGAGTTTAATCTAACATTAAAACATAAAACATGGCCTTTGGCCGAATATACATATGTCTTACCTTAAATCTTTAAATCCCGAAACTCTCTTCCTGATTAATGGAGATGCCGAAATACCTTAGATCTGAAATCCCGGAATTCACCTTCCATAGCTTCGGCCAAAATACAATATGAGGGATTAGTCCCTAAATTTCGACAGGCTTAAAAAGAAAAGAAAAGAAACCGAATCTAGATCTTACCCTTACTTGGAGAAATCGATGGAACTCTTGCTTGAACCCTTAGCAGTATTCGGCTATGGTCTTAAAAAGGCTTACTTTCGGCTTTTGATGATTTGAAACAAAGAAGAAGAAATTGGTTAATGGTGTATCTTGAATTTTCGGCTTTGGCTAACAAAAAGAAGAAGAACAAGGCTCTAGGAAATTCGGCAGAGAGAGGAGAATTTGCTTAAGAAATTCGGCAAAGGAAAAAGTGAATGAATGAATGGCCTCTTTTCCTCTAGTAGCCGAAATTACTACTCAGAATCCCTTACTTGGCCACCACTCCTCTATTTTGATAGCTTTATCCTTTGAATTATCACTTTATTAAAAGAATAAACCCTTATTATCTCCTTGAAAATAATTTAAGATAAATCATCATTTATCCATCTATTAGCCGAAATTTTAAGAGAATTTAAACTCTTCCCTTGGGTTCCTTAGTGCCGTCCACTTCCCTGCTCTTTGTAGCAAAAATAAAACTCCTTTATTTTCTCCCCAAGTGACTCGAACCCTGGCCCAAATACACAAGCTTGTGGCGTCACCTACCTGGGCCTTAAGTGATATCTTCAGACCACTTTTCCAAGCCTGATGGTGTGTCAAATTCCTCCTATTAATTTTCTTAAGGCCACCCTGCCTTAGTTTCCTCTTTTTAACCTTTAAAACTTGACATTTCTTTACATTTCCAAGTTTCCAAAAATTTTCGTTTGCTTCCTTTAAACTTAACATTTCCTTACATTTCCAAGTTTCCCGAAATGTTTACTTCCCTCTTTTGAGTCATTTCTAAATCATTTCCTTACATTTCCTAGTTTCCAAAAATGTTCACTTTCCTCTTTTAAACTTAACATTTCCATACATTTCCAGGTTTCCAAAAATGTTCAAAATACATTCATAACACATAAGACATGTCATTTCGTACAATTAAACCGAAAATGCATAAGCCCTTTTCAGGATGTTACAGTTCTACCCCCTTAAAATAATTTCGTCCTCGAAATTTCTTGGTTAAAATAATTGAGGGAATTGCTATCGCATTGCCTCTTCTGGTTCCCACGAAGCTTCCTCCGATCCATGATTGCGCCATAACACTTTGACCAATGGTACTGATTTCCGTCGTAACACCTTCACATCTCGTTCTAGAATCTGAATCGGCTCTTCTTTGTAGGATAAATCCGGCCTTATCTCCACTTCTTCAACTGGAACCACATGAGATGGATCCGATCGATATCGACGTAGCATGGACACATGAAATACGTCGTGCATCTGCTGCAACTTTGGTGGTAACTCTAACTGGTATATGAACCTTGGGCTTAACTTCCCCTTGCGACCAAACCTCATCACCTTCTTCCAAGGCGAGACTTTCAGAAACACTTGGTCTCCCACTTCAAACTCTA
The DNA here is from genome assembly GCA_005393395.2 of Gossypium australe. NCBI lineage: Eukaryota > Viridiplantae > Streptophyta > Magnoliopsida > Malvales > Malvaceae > Gossypium > Gossypium australe. Next base: position 96,992,956 of record CM016626.1, on the reverse strand, counting down.
TTTCCTTCCGCTTAAGGTTGGCGTACGACTTCTGCCTGTCAGAGGCTTCCTTTAACCGTACCCTCATTATCTCAACCTTTGCTTCAGTTTCTGCCACTAACTCTGGACCCAAAACTCGACGTTCTCCTAACTCAGTCCAACAAGTAGGAGTTCGACACTTCCGACCATACAACGCTTCATATGGTGCCATCCGAATGCTAGCTTGATAGCTGTTGTTGTAGGCGAACTCTGCTAAAGGCAAATAGTCTTCCCAACTTCCTCGAAAATCCATCACACAGCCTCTCAACATATCCTCCAACACTTGTATAACCCGTTCAGACTGCCCGTCTGATTGTGGATGAAAAGCCGTAGTGAAGTCCAACTTAGTGCCTAAAACTTGATGAAGTGCTCTCCAAAACCGAGACGTAAACCTTGGGTCTCTATCGGAGATGATCGATACCGGCACTCCATGCAACCTTACAATCTCAGCCACATACAACTTCGCCAACTTCTGTAGAGAATAATCAACCCTAACGGGAATGAAATGTGCGGACTTAGTCAACCTATCAACTATCACCCATACCGAGTCCTTCTTAGTAGGCGTAAGGGGAAGCCCCCTAACGAAGTCCATGGTAATTCTCTCCCACTTCCACTGCGGAATCTCAATTGGCTGAAGTAATCCCGATGGAACTTGGTGTTCAGCCTTAACTTGCTGACACGTCAGACATTTTCCCACTAATTCAATAACTTCCCGTTTAAGATCAGGCCACCAAAACTGTTCCCTTAGATCTCTGTACAGCTTAGTGCCTCCGGGATGCATAGCATAAGGGCTACTATGCGCCTCCCGCAGAATCCTTTGTCTTAACTCTTCGTCCCTCGGCATATAGACTTTTCCTTTGTAGCACAATACTCCTTCCACATTAACGCCATAATCCTCTAACTCTCCGTTCTGTACTTGCCGTAACTTAGCACTTAGGTCCTTATCAGCCAACTGTCCCCTTTTTACCTCACCCAGCCATGTGGGCTTGACTTGCAACTCTGCCAACAGGCTTCCATCATCATACAAACTTAAGTGTGCGAACATAGCCCTTAGATCTGACACAACCTTCCGACTTAGGGCATCAGCTACCACATTCGCCTTGCCCGGGTGGTACTCTATCGAGCAATCATAATCCTTCAATAACTCTACCCACCTTCGCTGCCTCAAGTTCAACTCCTTCTGAGTCAACATATACTTAAGGCTCTTGTGGTCTGTGTAGATTATCGACCTTTCTCCATAAAGGTAGTGCCTCCAAACCTTAAGAGCGAAAACCACTGCTGCCAATTCCAAGTCATGAATTGGGTAGTTAACCTCATACGGCCTTAACTGTCGAGACGCATAAGCGACTACTTTTCCTTCTTGCATTAGCACACAGCCTAATCCCGTGTGAGAAGCGTCACAGTATACCACAAAATCCTTTCCTGCCTCCGGCTGAATTAACACTGGAGCTTCCGTCAACACTTTCTTAAGCTTTTCAAAGCTCTCCTGTTGCTTATCAGTCCATTCAAAGGGTACTTCCTTCCTTAGCAACTTTGTCAAAGGCGCGGCTATTGACGAGAACCCTTCCACGAACCTTCTGTAATAGCCTGCCAAACCTAAGAAACTTCGGATCTCAGCCACAGACCTAGGTGGTTTCCAATCCAACACTGCTTCGATCTTCCTAGGATCCACTCTTATTCGCTCTGCGGATACCACATGCCCTAAGAATGCCACCTCTTTAAGCCAGAATTCACACTTGCTGAATTTGGCATAGAGCTTCTTTTCCCTTAATACTTCTAACACAACCCGTAGGTGCTCATCATGCTCCTCCTCCGACTTCGAATACACCAGGATGTCATCGATAAACACGACAACGAACCTATCCAAATAGGGTTGAAAAACCCGGTTCATCATATCCATGAACGCGGCTGGAGCGTTCGTCAATCCAAACGGCATTACAACAAACTCAAAATGCCCATACCTTGTCCGAAAGGCTGTCTTATGGATATCTGCCTCCTTTACTTTCAACTGATGATATCCTGACCTTAAGTCGATCTTGGAGAATATTGTTGCCCCATTAAGCTGATCGAACAAGTCATCAATCCTTGGCAAAGGATACTTGTTCTTGATGGTCAGCTTGTTCAACTGACGATAGTCTATGCACATACGCATAGTTCCGTCCTTCTTCTTCACGAACAGGACCGGTGCTCCCCATGGAGACACACTGGGTCGAATAAACCCACGATCCAGCAATTCTTGGATTTGAGCCTTGAGCTTAACCAACTCCTTTGGTGCCATACGATACGGGCAATTGACACAGGAGCTGTTCCCGGTAGCAAGTCTATTCCAAACTCCACCTCCCTATCTGGGGGTATTCCTGGTAATTCCTCCGGAAACACATCTTCAAAATCCCTTACAGTCCTAACTCCACTGACACCTTCTTCCTTTCCACCCAATGCACTTACGAAGGCTAAGAACGCCTTGCACCCTTTCCTAACCATTTTCCCAGCCTTTAACGCCGAAACTACGTTAGACAGGTAGTTTCTTCTTTCTCCGATCATTACTACTACTTCATCCTCCCGGGTCCTTAGTTCCATACGTTTAGCCGTACAATCCAACACGGCTCGGTGCTCTACTAGCCAGTCCATTCCAAGTATGAGTTCAAACTTCCCAAAGGGAAGTTCCATTAAGTTAGCCCGAAATTTCACTCCCTGAATCTCTAGGGGTACATTCCGAAAGATCTTATCCACCACTATAGTTTGGCCTAATGGGCTTACTACAGTCATCTTCCTATCAGAAAGTTCAGAGTCTAGGCCTAGTGTTTCCACTATACTACATGCAACATAAGAATGGGTCGAGCCCACATCAATCAAAGCAAAATAGGGCTTGCCATAAATAAAGAACGTACTGGTTATAACATCCGGCGCGTCTCTATCCTCCCTCTGACGAACTGCATAAACCAAACCTGGTTGCCTTGCCTCAGCATTAGTAGCACCTCTGCCCTATGTTCCACGTCCTCTGCCAGCACCATTACCTCTGTTATTCAAACCACGACCTCGTTGAGGCTGCTGTCCCCCTCTACCAGCCTGATTAACATTCTGAGCTGCTGGTCGACTTTCATCTGGTTTCTTAGGACAATCCTTGATCACATGGTCTTTGGACCCACACCTAAAGCATCCTCCCGTCTTCTTCCAGCACTCTCCTAAGTGCTTCTTTCCACACAGATCACAAGAACAGTACTGCCCTCCTGTACCAGCTTGCTGACCTCGCGACCTATCCACTCTAGGCCTCTTTTGAAACTTCCCAGACGATCCAAAACTTCTTTTTGGCCTATTCCGATCCATGGTCTGCTTGGTAGAATCCTTAATTCCCTCGGCTACCTTGGCCTTTTCTACTAAAGCAGAAAACTCCCGCTCCTGATACGGTGCTATCAACAATCTCAGATCATCCCTTAGTCCGTCCTCAAAACAGACACAACGCTCATGCTCAGTTGCCACTATTCCTCGAGCATACCGGCTCAACCTCAGAAATTCAGCTTCATATTCCGCAACGGACTTGTTCCCTTGAACTAGTCCCAGAAATGCTTTCCTTTGCTCATCAGTATACCTGGTTCCAACATACTTCTTTTGATACGCTTCCTTAACATACTCCCAGGTCAAATCCTCAGCCGTGGCACCATCCCGAACAGTTAACCACCACTGATATGCTTCATCCCGTAGCAGTGCCACCATTCCTTTTAGCTTCTCTTCAGGGGTCAGATCAAGCTCATCCATAATTCGCTCAGTTGCTTCCAACCAATATTCAGCCGTACTTGGTGCCACACCAGATACTCCTCTAAACATTTCAGCCCCATTGGCTCGGAGTCGCTCGGGTATAGATTTCCGAGTTCCCTTATTTCCACCTGTGCCAGCCACCAACTTAAGAACTCGCAGCACAGCCTACGATACAGCATCATCCCCCGTCTGAGCCTGCTGCTCAACACCAACAGCTGGGGGTGGTGGTGGCGGTGGTATCTCATTATCAGACCCTTGACCCGATCTAACGGGTTCTGACACAGTCATTCTACCTCTACCACGTCCACGATGGCCATGTCCTCTAGAACTCATTTCTATCGTCGCGATCTGATTAAAAAGTTTTATGAATTAGTCCTTGTTTCACTTATTACCCGCGAAGAAGTTTTATGAAAAGAATTTTAGGAGTGGTTCTTTCGTATTCATATATGCACACAGTCTTTTCATTCATACATCCATCAATCAATTATGAACTTTCGTTCATTCAGAGAAATATTGTAGTTTTCATTGTTGTTGTTGTTTTCCTACTACCCAGGGGTATTTTTGTAATTTTTCAAAAGAAAAAGTTCCTTGGTGATTTTGTCAAAAAGTATTTTGGAATTTTTAGATTCCCAGGGTGTTTTGGAAAATTTTGAAATCCGGGGGTATTTCGGTAATTTTGGATCTCGGGGGTATTTTGGTAATAAACCAGGGTAAATTTGTAAAGTTTAATATTTCCGGGGTATTTCCAAATTTTGCAAAACTTTGAGAGTTTTTTTTTTAGAATTGTACTTTCCAAAACGGTGATGTTGCAAAAATTTTGGAATCCAGAGTCATTTTGGTACTTTGTAAGTTAGGGGCAGTTTGTAATTTTTTCCAAAATCAAGGTATTTTGATATTTTACAAATTAGGGTTTTTGAACCTTTAGAAAATAATGAAATTTTGGTAAGACTGTTGGGTAGTTGGACATTTTATAAATCAAGGGCATTTTTTGTAATTTTCCCACTAGTAGTATTTTTGTAATTTCATAAATCAGAAATTTTTCGGAATTTTTTTTTTTTAGAGATAGTTTTCACAAATTAAGAGGGTGATTTTAAGAGTTTTAAAACTAGGGTTTCCATAAAAACACGGCTAGTTCCCTTTCGGGTTTTAGTTATTGTGTTTAGCCTATGACCGAGTCCTCTTGGTCAGGGTGAACCAAAGCTACGCACCAGGTAGGATTCGAATGGAGAGGAGGTGAGTCACACAGACTGCTTAAGTACCAAGCTCCCACTGAAACCATTCCTAGACATGCGCACAGAGGTTACCACACTCTCTGAGTCCTTTTGGTTAGGGTGAACCGAAGCTACGCACCAGGTAGGATTCCAGCGAAGAGGAGGTGAGTCACTAGGACTGCTTAAATACCAGGCTCTTCCGGATCCAATCATAGACATGCGCACAGGGGTTGCCACACCCTAACTCGGTGACTTAACCATAGGTTTGTTTAAGTAGGTATTAAACCTTATGTATTTGTTGGGGTACACTAGTCCTAGGGTTCACATACTTATCATACTATTCTACGTGCCATTCCATTTCTACCCTTCATAATATAATCACATAAAGCACACAGATGGTTAGGGGTACTTACCTGGTGGACTGCGGGTCAGAGACTTAGGTGCCATGCCAGAAAACCTGCTTATCTTCAAAAACTCATTTGGGCTCGATTTGAAAAAGTTTTGGGCCTTAAACCCCAGGCCGAGGGTTTGAAACTGGGCTCTGATACCAAATTGAAACACCCCAAACCCGGCCCACGAGCCGTGACCGGATCTGGTATGTTCCTCGATGTAAACCAATTCAAAACTCTTTTATTACTTAGGAAAAACTTGTGTGTTTAGAAAGAAAGTTTGTTTGGGTTGGGCTTGAGTTGAAAATGTATTAATAATATATTAAATCTCTTTTTCTTTTTTTAATTAAGGTGACAAAACACTTGGAGTTTATTTTTAAAATAAATTTGTTTGATCCATAAATCATAATTTGTAAACATAATAAATAAAAGTGAAAAGAAATAAAGAAATTCAACTATGGCCTTATGGCCTTATTACATCAAATAATTCCCAAAATAAACTTAAGATACTTAAAATAAAATAAACGTCCAAATCGTAAATTTCTTGCTGTGCATGGCCATCCCTAAGCTTCTGCCGAGCCCGGTCCATTACTGTTCGTCACCTGAAAATAGTCCCACAACGGGGTGAGTCAACAGACTCGATGTGTACACAACACTAAGTCCAAATAAATTTAGGCATAGCATACATATCATATTCACATAATAATTTACGATAATGATGCAACCCAAAACCCAAACCTAGTTAACCATCCGCTGCACTTCCCCCGTACCAACTTGCACAACGTGGGGACTAATAAGTCAACCCTCCATCCGCTACACTCCATCGAAGGCAGTCGCTGCAGTCGACGTGCTCATCGCCCTTATAATCTCGTGGTCTTAGGTCACCACGTTCAAATATTGTGGTCTTAGGTCACCACATTCAGATATCGCGGTCTTAGGTCACCGCATTCAGATAGCGTGGTCTTAGATCACCACATTCACTTCCCCTTTTCAATAACCCATATGCCCCATATCATAAATATTATGCAATAACATGCCAAATTTCATATTCTTATCTTTATTCACATGTTACATATAACATATTTCATAATCCTAATAGGAGTAAGAAACGTACCTGAGTACTTTTGTACCATTACATGGTACTTAGCCATATTCACATTCTTATAAACATGCACATACTAATTATAGCCATAAATTTTATTAAGAAGAAGTGTGGGTACACACCTGATTCGCTTAGCAGTTCACTTAAATCCCGAAAAACTTGATTTAATGCCTTAGATCTCAATTCCTACATTCGACCAACCTTAATATATTAGCATAAAGCCTATTTGGCTATAAAACCAAATCCTAGTAGGATTTGTATTCTTAAAACCTACCTTGTTGCCGATTGGAACACCAACCAATCCTGAAATCTTTGCTTTATTCCTCCTTGTATTCGGCCAGGCATTGAATCAATTAACTTGGTTAGTTTTCGGCTTTTGAACATTTAAAGAACAGATCTAAATACTAATATAGGCTTTAGCCAAATATACATAGGTGCTTACCTTCCAAATCTTAAATCTCGAATTGGATCCTTGCTTCCTTAATGCTGTCGAAAATCCTATAGACACATGTTAGAGTTTAATCTAACATTAAAACATAAAACATGGCCTTTGGCCGAATATACATATGTCTTACCTTAAATCTTTAAATCCCGAAACTCTCTTCCTGATTAATGGAGATGCCGAAATACCTTAGATCTGAAATCCCGGAATTCACCTTCCATAGCTTCGGCCAAAATACAATATGAGGGATTAGTCCCTAAATTTCGACAGGCTTAAAAAGAAAAGAAAAGAAACCGAATCTAGATCTTACCCTTACTTGGAGAAATCGATAGAACTCTTGCTTGAACCCTTAGCAGTATTCGGCTATGGTCTTAAAAAGGCTTACTTTCGGCTTTTGATGATTTGAAACAAAGAAGAAGAAATTGGCTAATGGTGTATCTTGAATTTTCGACTTTGGCTAACAAAAAGAAGAAGAACAAGGCTCTAGGAAATTCGGCAGAGAGAGGAGAATTTGCTTAAGAAATTCGGCAAAGGAAAAAGTGAATGAATGAATGGCCTCTTTTCCTCTAGTAGCCGAAATTACTACTCAGAATCCCTTACTTGGCCACCACTCCTCTATTTTGATAGCTTTATCCTTTGAATTATCACTTTATTAAAAGAATAAACCCTTATTATCTCCTTGAAAATAATTTAAGATAAATCATCATTTATCCATCTATTAGCCGAAATTTTAAGAGAATTTAAACTCTTCCCTTGGGTTCCTTAGTGCCGTCCACTTCCCTGCTCTTTGTAGCAAAAATAAAACTCCTTTATTTTCTCCCCAAGTGACTCGAACCCTGGCCCAAATACACAAGCTTGTGGCGTCACCTACCTGGGCCTTAAGTGATATCTTCAGACCACTTTTCCAAGCCTGATGGTGTGTCAAATTTCTCCTATTAATTTTCTTAAGGCCACCCTGCCTTAGTTTCCTCTTTTTAACCTTTAAAATTTGACATTTCTTTACATTTCCAAGTTTCCAAAAATTTTCGTTTGCTTCCTTTAAACTTAACATTTCCTTACATTTCCAAGTTTCCCGAAATGTTTACTTCCCTCTTTTGAGTCATTTCTAAATCATTTCCTTACATTTCCTAGTTTCCAAAAATGTTCACTTTCCTCTTTTAAACTTAACATTTCCATACATTTCCAGGTTTCCAAAAATGTTCAAAATACATTCATAACACATAAGACATGTCATTTCGTACAATTAAACCGAAAATGCATAAGCCCTTTTCAGGATGTTACAGTTCTACCCCTTAAAATAATTTCGTCCTCGAAATTTCTTGGTTAAAATAATTGAGGGAATTGCTATCGCATTGCCTCTTCTGGTTCCCACGAAGCTTCCTCCGATCCATGATTGCGCCATAACACTTTGACCAATGGTACTGATTTCCGTCGTAACACCTTCACATCTCGTTCTAGAATTTGAATCGGCTCTTCTTTGTAGGATAAATCCGGCCTTATCTCCACTTCTTCAACTGGAACCACATGAGATGGATCCGATCGATATCAACGTAGCATGGACACATGAAATACGTCGTGCATCTGCTGCAACTCTGGTGGTAACTCTAACTGGTATATGAACCTTGGGCTTAACTTCCCTTTGCGACCAAACCTCATCACCTTCTTCCAAGGCGAGACTTTCAGAAACACTTGGTCTCCCACTTCAAACTCTATTTCCTTCCGCTTAAGGTTGGCGTACGACTTCTGCCTGTCAGAGGCTTCCTTTAACCGTACCCTCATTATCTCAACCTTTGCTTCAGTTTCTGCCACTAACTCTGGACCCAAAACTCGACGTTCTCCTAACTCAGTCCAACAAGTAGGAGTTCGACACTTCCGACCATACAACGCTTCATATAGTGCCATCCGAATGCTAGCTTGATAGCTGTTGTTGTAGGCGAACTCTGCTAAAGGCAAATAGTCTTCCCAACTTCCTCGGAAATCCATCACACAGCCTCTCAACATATCCTCCAACACTTGTATAACCCGTTCAGACTGCCCGTCTGATTGTGGATGAAAAGCCGTAGTGAAGTCCAACTTAGTGCCTAAAACTTGATGAAGTGCTCTCCAAAACCGAGACGTAAACCTTGGGTCTCTATCGGAGATGATCGATACCGGCACTCCATGCAACCTTACAATCTCAGCCACATACAACTTCGCCAACTTCTGTAGAGAATAATCAACCCTAACGGGAATGAAATGTGCGGACTTAGTCAACCTATCAACTATCACCCATACCGAGTCCTTCTTAGTAGGCGTAAGGGGAAGCCCCCTAACGAAGTCCATGGTAATTCTCTCCCACTTCCACTGCGGAATCTCAATTGGCTGAAGTAATCCCGATGGAACTTGGTGTTCAGCCTTAACTTGCTGACACGTCAGACATTTTCCTACTAATTCAATAACTTCCCGTTTAAGATCAGGCCACCAAAACTGTTCCCTTAGATCTCTGTACAGCTTAGTGCCTCCGGGATGCATAGCATAAGGGCTACTATGCACCTCCCGCAGAATCCTTTGTCTTAACTCTTCGTCCCTCGGCATATAGACTTTTCCTTTGTAGCACAATACTCCTTCCACATTAACGCCATAATCCTCTAACTCTCCGTTCTGTACTTGCCGTAACTTAGCACTTAGGTCCTTATCAGCCAACTGTCCCCTTTTTACCTCACTCAGCCATGTGGGCTTGACTTGCAACTCTGCCAACAGGCTTCCATCATCATACAAACTTAAGTGTCCGAACATAGCCCTTAGATCTGACACAACCTTCCGACTTAGGGCATCAGCTACCACATTCGCCTTGCCCGGGTGGTACTCTATCGAGCAATCATAATCCTTCAATAACTCTACCCACCTTCGCTGCCTCAAGTTCAACTCCTTCTGAGTCAACAGATACTTAAGGCTCTTGTGGTCTGTGTAGATTATCGACCTTTCTCCATAAAGGTAGTGCCTCCAAACCTTAAGAGCAAAAACCACTGCTGCCAATTCCAAGTCATGAGTTGGGTAGTTAACCTCATACGGCCTTAACTGTCGAGACGCATAAGCGACTACTTTTCCTTCTTGCATTAGCACACAGCCTAATCCCGTGTGAGAAGCGTCACAGTATACCACAAAATCCTTTCCTACCTCCGGCTGAATTAACACTGGAGCTTCCGTCAACACTTTCTTAAGCTTTTCAAAGCTCTCCTGTTGCTTATCAGTCCATTCAAAGGGTACTTCCTTCCTTAGCAACTTTGTCAAAGGCGCGGCTATTGACGAGAACCCTTCCACGAACCTTCTGTAATAGCCTGCCAAACCTAAGAAACTTCAGATCTCAGCCACAGACCTAGGTGGTTTCCAATCCAACACTGCTTCGATCTTCCTAGGATCCACTCTTATTCGCTCTGCGGATACCACATGCCCTAAGAATGCCACCTCTTTAAGCCAGAATTCACACTTGCTGAATTTGGCATAGAGCTTCTTTTCCCTTAATACTTCTAACACAACCCGTAGGTGCTCATCATGCTCCTCCTCCAACTTCGAATACACCAGGATGTCATCGATAAACACGACAACGAACCTATCCAAATAGGGTTGAAAAACCCGGTTCATCATATCCATGAACGCGGCTGGAGCGTTCGTCAATCCAAACGGCATTACAACAAACTCAAAATGCCCATACCTTGTCTGAAAGGCTGTCTTATGGATATCTGCCTCCTTTACTTTCAACTGATGATATCCTGACCTTAAGTCGATCTTGGAGAATATTGCTGCCCCCTTAAGCTGATCGAACAAGTCATCAATCCTTGGCAAAGGATACTTGTTCTTGATAGTCAGCTTGTTCAACTGACGATAGTCTATGCACATACGCATAGTTCCGTCCTTCTTCTTCACGAACAGGACTGGTGCTCTCCATGGAGACACACTGGGTCGAATAAACCCACGATCCAGCAATTCTTGGATTTGAGCCTTGAGCTCAACCAACTCCTTTGGTGCCATACGATACGGGCAATTGACACAGGAGCTGTTCCCGGTAGCAAGTCTATTCCAAACTCCACCTCCCTATTTGGGGGTATTCCTGGTAATTCCTCCGGAAACACATCTTCAAAATCCCTTACAGTCCTAACTCCACTGACACCTTCTTCCTTTCCACCCAACGCACTTACGAAGGCTAAGAACGCCTTGCACCCTTTCCTAACCATTTTCTCAGCCTTTAACGCCGAAACTACGTTAGACAGGTAGTTTCTTCTTTCTCCGATCATTACTACTACTTCATCCTCCGGGGTCCTTAGTTCCATACGTTTAGCCGTACAATCCAACACGGCTCGGTGCTCTACTAGCCAGTCCATTCCAAGTATGAGTTCAAACTTCCCAAAGGGAAGTTCCATTAAGTTAGCCCGAAATTTCACTCCCTGAATCTCTAGGGGTACATTCCGAAAGATCTTATCCACCACTATAGTTTGGCCTAATGGGCTTACTACAGTCATCTTCCTATCAAAAAGTTCAGAGTCTAGGCCTAGTGTTTCCACTATACTACATGCAACATAAGAATGGGTCGAGCCCACATCAATCAAAGCAAAATAGGGCTTGCCATAAATAAAGAACGTACTGGTTATAACATCCGGTGCGTCTCCATCCTCCCTCCGACGAACTGCATAAACCAAACCTGGTTGCCTTGCCTCAGCATTAGTAGCACCTCTGCCCTGTGTTCCACGTCCTCTGCCAGCACCATTACCTCTGTTATTCGAACCACGACCTCGTTGAGGCTGCTGTCCCCCTCTACCAGCCTGATTAACATTCTGAGCTGCTGGTCGACTTTCATCTGGTTTCTTAGGACAATCCTTGATCACATGGTCTTTGGACCCACACCTAAAGCATCCTCCCGTCTTCTTCCAGCACTCTCCTAAGTGCTTCTTTCCACACAGATCACAAGAACAGTACTGCCCTCCTGTACCAGCTTGCTGACCTCGCGGCCTATCCACTCTAGGCCTCTTTTGAAACTTCCCAGACGATCCAAAACTTCTTTTTGGCCTATTTCGATCCATGGTCTGCTTGTCCCTCGGCTACCTTGGCCTTTTCTACTAAAGCAGAAAACTCCCACTCCTGATGCGGTGCTATCAACAATCTCAGATCATCCCTTAGTCCGTCCTCAAAACAGACACAACGCTCATGCTCAGTTGCCACTATTCCTCGAGCATACCGGCTCAACCTCAGAAATTCAGCTTCATATTCCGCAACGGACTTGTTCCCTTGAACCAGTCCCAGAAATGCTTTCCTCTGCTCATCAGTATACCTGGTTCCAACATACTTCTTTTGATACGCTTCCTTAACATACTCCCAGGTCAAATCCTCAGCCGTGGCACCATCCCGAACAGTTAACCTCCACTGATATGCTTCATCCCGTAGCAGTGCCACCATTCCTTTTAGCTTCTCCTCAGGGGTCAGATCAAGCTCATCCATAATTCGCTCAGTTGCTTCCAACCTATATTCAGCCGTACTTGGTGCCACACCAGATACTCCTCTAAACATTTCAGCCCCATTGGCTCGGAGTCGCTCGGGTACAGATTTTCGAGTTCCCTTATTTCCACCTGTGCCAGCCACCAACTCAAGAACTCGCAGCACAGCCTGCGATACGGCATCATCCCCCGTCTGAGCCTGCTGCTCAGCACCAACAGCTGGGGGTGGTGGTGGCGGTGGTATCTCATTATCAGACCCTTGACCCGATCTAACGGGTTCCGACACAGTCATTCTTCCACTACCACGTCCACGATGGCCACGTCCTCTAGAACTCATTTCTATCGTCGCGATCTGATTAAAAAGTTTTATGAATTAGTCCTTGTTTCACTTATTACCCGCGAAGAAGTTTTATGAAAAGAATTTTAGGAGTGGTTCTTTCGTATTCATATATGCACACAGTCTTTTCATTCATACATCCATCAATCAATTATGAACTTTCGTTCATTCAGAGAAATATTGTAGTTTTCATTGTTGTTGTTGTTTTCCTACTACCCAGGGGTATTTTCGTAATTTGTCCTACAGGGGTATTTTCGTAATTTTTCAAAAGAAAAAGTTCCTTAGTGATTTTGTCAAAAAGTATTTTGGAATTTTTAGATTCCCAGGGTGTTTTGGAAAATTTTGAAATCCGGGGGTATTTCGGTAATTTTGGATCTCGAGGGTATTTTGGTAATAAACCAGGGTAAATTTGTAAAGTTTAATATTTCCGGGGTATTTCCAAATTTTGCAAAACTTTGAGAGTTTTTTTTTTTGGAATTGTACTTTCCAAAACGGTGATGTTGCAAAAATTTTGGAATCCAGAGTCATTTTGGTACTTTGTAAGTTAGGGGCAGTTTGTAATTTTTTCCAAAATCAAGGTATTTTGATATTTTGCAAATTAGGGTTTTTGAACCTTTAGAAAATAATGAAATTTTGGTAAGACTGTTGGGTAGTTGGACATTTTATAAATCAAGGGCATTTTTTGTAATTTTACCACTAGTAGTATTTTTGTAATTTCATAAATCAGAAATTTTTCAGAATTTTTTTTTTTAGAGATAGTTTTCACAAATTAAGAGGGTGATTTTAAGAGTTTTAAAACTAGGGTTTCCATAAAAACACGGATAGTTCCCTTTCGGGTTTTAGTTATTGTGTTTAGCCTATGACCGAGTCCTCTTGGTCAGGGTGAACCAAAGCTACGCACCAGGTAGGATTCGAATGGAGAGGAGGTGAGTCACACAGACTGCTTAAGTACCAAGCTCCCACTGAAACCATTCCTAGACATGCGCACAGAGGTTACCACACTCTCTGAGTCCTTTTGGTTAGGGTGAACCGAAGCTACGCACCAGGTAGGATTCCAGCGAAGAGGAGGTGAGTCACTAGGACTGCTTAAATACCAGGCTCTTCCGGATCCAATCATAGACATGCGCACAGGGGTTGCCACACCCTAACTCGGTGACTTAACCATAGGTTTGTTTAAGTAGGTATTAAACCTTATGTATTTGTTGGGGTACACTAGTCCTAGGGTTCACATACTTATCATACTATTCTACGTGCCATTCCATTTCTACCCTTCATAATATAATCACATAAAGCACACAGATGGTTAGGGGTACTTACCTGGTGGACTGCGGGTCAGAGACTTAGGTGCCATGCCAGAAAACCTGCTTATCTTCAAAAACTCATTTGGGCTCGATTTGAAAAAGTTTTGGGCCTTAAACCCCAGGCTGAGGGTTTGAAACTGGGCTCTGATACCAAATTGAAACACCCCAAACCTGGCCCACGAGCCGTGACCGGATCTGGTATGTTCCTCGATGTAAACCAATTCAAAACTCTTTTATTACTTAGGAAAAACTTGTTTGTTTAGAAAGAAAGTTTGTTTGGGTTGGGCTTGAGTTGAAAATGTATTAATAATATATTAAATCTCTTTTTCTTTTTTTTTTTAATTAAGGTGACAAAACACTTGGAGTTTATTTTTAAAATAAATTTGTTTGATCCATAAATCATAATTTGTAAACATAATAAATAAAAGTGAAAAGAAATAAAGAAATTCAACTATGGCCTTATGGCCTTATTACATCAAATAATTCCCAAAATAAACTTAAAATACTTAAAATAAAATAAACGTCCAAATCGTAAATTTCTTGCTGTGCATGGCCATCCCTAAGCTTCTGCCGAGCCCGGTCCATTACTGTTCGTCACCTGAAAATAGTCCCACAACGGGGTGAGTCAACAGACTCGATGTGTACACAACACTAAGTCTAAATAAATTTAGGCATAGCATACATATCATATTCACATAATAATTTACGATAATGATGCAACCCAAAACCCAAACCTAGTTAACCATCCGCTACACTTCCCCCGTACCAACCTGCACACCGTGGGGACTAATAAGTCAACCCTCCATCCGCTACACTCCATCGAAGGCAGTCGCTGCAGTCGACGTGCTCATCGCCCTTATAGTCTCGTGGTCTTAGGTCACCACGTTCAGATATTGTGGTCTTAGGTCACCACATTCAGATATCGCGGTCTTAGGTCATCGCATTCAGATAGCGTGGTCTTAGATCACCACATTCACTTCCCCCTTTTCAATAACCCATATGCCCCATATCATAAATATTATGCAATAACATGCCAAATTTCACATTCTTATCTTTATTCACATGTTACATATAACATATTTCATAATCCTAATAGGAGTAGGAAACGTACCTGAGTACTTTTGTACCATTACATGGTACTTAGCCATATTCACATTCTTATAAACATGCACATACTAATTATAGCCATAAATTTTATTAAGAAGAAGTGTGGGTACACACCTGATTCACTTAGCAGTTCACTTAAATCTCGAAAAACTTGATTTAATGCCTTAGATCTCAATTCCTACATTCGACCAACCTTAATATATTAGCATAAAGCCTATTTGGTTATAAAACCAAATCCTAGTAGGATTTGTATTCTTAAAACCTACCTTGTTGCTGATTGGGACACCAACCAATCCCGAAATCTTTGCTTTATTCCTCCTTGCATTCGGCCAGGCATTGAATCAATTAACTTGGTTAGTTTTCGGCTTTTGAACATTTAAAGAACAGATCTAAATACTAATCTAGGCTTTAGCCGAATATACATAGGTGCTTACCTTCCAAATCTTAAATCCCGAATTGGATCCTTGCTTCCTTAATGCTGTCGAAAATCCTATAGACACATGTTAGAATTTAATCTAACATTAAAACATAAAACATGGCCTTTGGCCGAATATACATATGTCTTACCTTAAATCTTTAAATCCCGAAACTCTCTTCCTGATTAATGGAGATGCCGAAATACCTTAGATCTGAAATCCCGGAATTCACCTTCCGTAGTTTTCGACAGGCTTAAAAAGAAAAGAAAGGAAACCGAATCTAGATCTTACCCTTACTTGGAGAAATCGATGGAACTCTTGCTTGAACCCTTAGCAGTATTCGGCTATGGTCTTAAAAAGGCTTACTTTCGGCTTTTGATGATTTGAAACAAAGAAGAAGAAATTGGCTAATGGTGTATCTTGAATTTTCGGCTTTGGCTAACAAAAAGAAGAAGAACAAGGCTCTAGGAAACTCGGCAGAGAGAGGAGAATTTGCTTAAGAAATTCGGCAAGGGAAGAGTGAATGAATGAATGGCCTCTTTTCCTCTAGTAGCCGAAATTACTTGCTAGAGTCCCTTACTTGGCCACCACTCTTCTATGTTGATAGCTTTTATCCCTTGATTTATCATTTACTCAAATTAAAAGAATTTAATCCAACAATCATCTCTTGAAAATAATGATAATACATCCCTTATTATCTCCTTGAAAATAATCTAAAATAAATCTATTACTTATCTCCTATTTAGCCGAAATTTAAAGAGAATAAAACTCCTCTTTTAAAAGCCTTGTGCCGTCCACCTCTCTACTCCTTGTAGCAAAATAAAATTTCTTTTATTTGCTTTCCATGTGACTCGAACTCAGGCCCACTTGCATAGCTTGTGGCGTCACCTACCTGGGCCTTAAGTGATATCTTCAGGCCACTTTTCCAAGCCTGTTTGTGTGTCAAATTCCTCGTATTACTTTTCTTAAGGCCACCTTGCCTTAGGTTCCTCTTTTTAAACTTTAAAACTTGACATTTCTTTACATTTCCAAGTTTACAAAAATTTTCGTTTGCCTCCTTTAAACTTAACATTTCCTTAAATTTCCAAGTTTCCCAAAATGTTTACTTTCCTCTTTTGAGTCATTTCTAAATCATTTCCTTACATTTCCTAGTTTCCAAAAATGTTCACTTTCCTCTTTTAAACTTAACATTTCCATACATTTCCAGGTTTCCAAAAATGTTCAAAATACATTCATAACACATAAGACATGTCATTTCGTACAATTAAACCGAGAATGCATAAGCCCTTTTCAGGATGTTACAACGATCTAGTAGTCTCGCGAGGAGGTGCTGAGCCGACCAAGCTCATTCGGACAAAGCGACGATAGTTCGAGGTGCCAGAAGAGTCACGCCGGTTATGGGGCCACCGAGCACGACGGTTGCGAAAAAGGTAATCTGGCGGCCTGTAGATGGTTGATGACGATCATTTTTCAGTGGTAGAGCAGTGAAAAAATTAGACTCCTAGTGGGACTCTACTGGGTAACTTGATTTGAAATTAATTTTTTCAAGGATAATATTTTTTTAATGAATCTAATATCAAATTTAATTAAATATTTACCTAGATAGTATTTTATTAATTTAATATTAACTTTAGATATTAAATTAAATTAAATATTTATCTAGATAATATTTTATGCCACACCAAGTTTCCTTTAAACTCGTAAATTTGGAACAATTGGGGTTAAATTGGAAGAAACCGTAAGTTAGTGGTTTCTACTGAAAAATTAGGGAAATATAGAGGTTGGTTTGGATATAGTTGAGTTCCAAATCTGGTTCAGTTGGATTAGAACCCACTGGTCCCTTAATGGGGGACAAAATGATTATCAACGGATGATTTTTAAACGGTTGAAGACCGTGTAGGAAGGGCTATAAATAGCCGGAGAAATGAATTTTCGAAGAGGGAATTCTTCTCATTTTCTGTTTCACTTTCTTCTCTTCTTTATCTTTTTCCTTGGGTTGCCTTGAAGAAGAGATAGTTATGGGAAGCTTTGAATGGAGCAGCAATGATGAAGTTTGAGTTGGAAAAGTAGAGAATCCATAAAGTTGGTAAGAATCTAAGTCTTTCAGTATACATAAGGTTAAGAAAAATGAGGATTTGGATTTTTAAAAATCATTTTAGGGGTTCTACATGTTTCTGGAAAACTGAGTTCTAAGCTGCAAATACTAAGTCTAATTCATGATTTTGGTTGTCATGCTTAGCTGCCAAGAGATTGAAAGCTCTGACATTTGGAAAAGCTAAGCTAATAAAGTGAGGAAGCATCAAGTGAGTTTCTGTACATCAACCCTGGAATGCTAAGTATGTTTAAGATCATTTAAGCATATGAATATCCACCACCTTAGTTCAATATACATGAAATAACTATGATTTCATGGTATTTCTTTTCTGAAATGCATGTATTGCATGTTTACAGTAGTGGAACATGAAAGGGAATCACTAACAGGTTAGACAAAGTTAGGATTGGGAAAAAGGGTGATCCTGTTAGATACTATCATACGGTGTTGCTGAGTGCACCCGTGATGTGTGAAGTTCTAGGCCTTGCGGAGGGGACATTACAGTGTTCGAACATCAAAGTTAGGAAAGGTAAAATGAAGGAATGGACGAAGAAATTGGGAAACTAGAATTCCGTTATGATTTTGCCATCCGAGATTGCTGGGAGCAAACCGTGAAGTGCGAAGCTTCGTGCCTTGTGGAAGGGACATTATGGTGTCCGAGCATCAAGCTAGATGTAAGATAAAACGATATTGACAATTATTAGGTTCTATAGAGCAACATCGCGATGGTGGTATTTTAGTCGTTTAACAACCTTTCCGAAAGTCTACAGTCGCTTCGAGCGACACAGATAACATATATGGTCAAAATGATGTAATTGGGCCCAAAGCCCAATATTTGGCCCAAGTCGGCCCACACTCTCGTGTGGCCCATTTAGCCCAATTTCAATCACAGCTATGTGAACATTATAGCCGAGTTCAATTTCTGCCACTTTTCATAAATTTTATCCGTGTGGGGCCCACGAGCCCATTGGGCCCACACGGCCCATTTTGGCGCATTTGACCCAAAAGCGGTCTAAGACCATGAGACCGCTCATGGTGGCCTCTGTCATTGTATCGACTTCCCCACATAACCGTTGCCGTATTTTCGGCTTTTCGACATTTGCCGATCTACAGTTTGAATGGTGTGTGTACACACCTGGTTTATGAAGCGTACTTCCAAGCCCTTAGCAACAACCTATATTCAGTCAAGGGGTATAGTTAGCCTTTTCATCTTTAAAGATCACAACACTTATTCCCCAAACCGATTAACCACTACCTACCTTGACTGAATAACAACGGCCTAGCATTTTCCTTAGACCGCTTGGTTAAGAATCGATTCCTCTGAACCACAAATGTAATCTATCAGTTAACATTATCTACTAACTAGAGTTAATCATATGCTAATTCAACGAAAACACGTGCCCAAGCAAGAACTAACATTCGGCCTTGCCCAAGATTCCTTGACCGAGCACTTACCTTGATCGAAACCTTAGAGTAAGAAGTCGGCTACTACTAATCACTTGCCCTTTAATCGCCCTTTGAGGAACCTTAAACAAACCAATCATCGGTCAATGATAAGAAAGGGAGATTCGGTAGATAAAGAGGAATACCATCAATACCAAAAATCGTTAAAAGCATTAACCGTCACTTACTATCACATTCAGCAAGGAGGAGAGATCCCTCACTCGAGCTCACTGGCTAAACAGTCAAAGATTTGAAACTAAGGGGATTGGAGATGGATGATGAAAACAAAGAAGATAGAAGAAGGAAAGTGTAAAAGTCGACTAAAGATTCTCAATAGGCAAAGTGAAAGTATTCGGCTTTATGTAAATGAGCAACATTGCAGAAATTTGAAAGAGTAGGAAGAAGGATTCAGTTTAGAGATGAAAAGGTAAGAAAGGAAGGAAAAGAAACCGTGAAGAGAAGAATGAGAAATAAATCAGCCTAAGGTTGAACAAGTATATTCGGCACCAAGAATGACCTAAATGATGATGCTATTTCAGCTAAAAATAAAGTGAGCCTGAAAATAAAGAGTCTTGAAACTGTGTGGCCAAAAGGGACAAAATAAAAAGAAAACGAGAGAACTTACACAATCAAAAATCGGCTATCACAAACACAACAATCCAACACCCGAAAGCAAATGGCCAAAATTGAAACATGTGCCTACCTATTGTCCATTTCGGCTCCAACTCCCCAACAAATCAAATCCCTTTGATTTCCTCCCCTTATCACTCCATAATCCACTCCTTAAATCACTCACTTGACCCATTCAAACTCTCCAACACAGAGTTCAAATCCAGCACAAACTCTTGCCCACACATGAGCAAAATAAATAATCTCATTTGCATGCAGTGAGACTTGAACCTTTGACCTCCCTGCAACACCTGTGACGCCACTTCCTTGCCACACCTATGTCGCCACCTTGCCACTACACCACAGGCTCTTTTGTGTCTCTTTTTAATCACAATTATTTAAAAGGCTTAAAACCAGGAGTCAGGTTCCCCTAATGCTAAAAATAAAAATTTTCCATATGACATGGCTTGAACTTGGGCTTCATAGAAGCCCCTTAACCTTCCAAAATCGCTCACCCAACAAATCTAACATGCAATTGTTCCGTTCTCTTGTTCTCAAAAATTTTAAACACTCACATGCCCAAGGCCCAATTTTTCTAGGCCCAAAATTTGGGGCATTACAATTCTACCCCCTTAAAGAAATTTCATCCTCGAAAATTCCAACTACCTAATAGCCACATAACATAGGTTACACCACTACGCTTTTGCTGCGCACTCTGATCCTAATTGCAAATTAGGTAAATAGCACACTATGGGTAAAGTACGTACCAGTATTCACATCTGTAGCGCCTCCGTCTTCTCCGCGATGTGCTGCATTAACCAAAGCTGCCTGCCTCACCTCCGCATGACCAGCACCTCTACCTGGAGCTCCACGACCTAAACCCTTTCCACCCCTAGCCTGTCCATGGCCTCTAGGCAACTGCTGTCCACTCCTAGGTGGCTGTACATCACCCCTACCAAAAACTTGTATCTGAGCCGGTCTTCTAAGACACTCTTTGAGACGGTGTTCCATGGAACCGCAACTCAGACAAACTCCCGTCCTCCTCCAGCACTTACCCACATGACCTTTCCCACAAATAGCGTGGTAACCCAGTAGTAGCAACAGGGGGCCCAGCTCTGACTGGCCCATCCACTCTGACCCTTCTCTTAGGTCTCTGATCAGGATTGGAATGCTCAAAATCCTTTTTGTTTCTTCCCCTTTCTCTTTCTCGGTTTAGGCGCTCCGAGCGCTTCACATCTTCAGCGATCTTTGCTATCTCCACCAATGCTGCAAAATCCTGCTCCCTTTGGGGAGCAATCAGTACTCAAAGACTGTCTCTGAGGCCATCTTCGAACTGAGCACAACGTTCATAATCTGTTGCCACTATTCCTTTAGCATACCGACTGAGTCGTAGGAACTATGCCACGTATTCTGCCACAGATCTGTCTCTCTGAGTCAAGTTTAAGAATTCTTTCCTCTGGGCATCCACATAGCTTGCGCCCACGTACTTCCCTTGAAATGGGGACTTGAAGAACTCCCAAGTGACCCGGTCAGGCTGAGTGCCTTCTTTCATGGTAAGCCACCACTGGTAGGCTTCCACTCGCAGCAATGATACCGCACCTTTCAGTTTTTGTTCCGGACTGCAATCCAAGTCATCCATTATCCTTTCGATAGCCTCTGACCAATATTCGACCACACTCGAGGCCACCCAGAAACTCCCTTAAAGATCTCTACTCCATTTGACCGGAGTCGCTCTGAAATTGACCCACGGCTTCCAATGCCATTGTTGGGCCCATCGACCCTTTCCATAATTCTTAGCATTGCTTGGGACAATGCGTCATCCCCAGTGCCCGATCATACGACCCTGTCTCGGGTACCGGTGAAGCTGGAGCCTCTCTCGCTTCAATGTTGGGCATATGGCTTGATGCTGAAGATCCAGCCCTAACACTTCCATGGCCTCTGCCGCGGCCTCTTGCACCTCTTCTAGTGCTCATTATCGCTTCGCGTATTATCTGAATTAGAAATTTTATGATTTTAGCTCATAGATTCAATAATTAAACAGATGTTTTATGGAAGTAGTAGTTAAGAGTTGTTTTCGCAATCGCAAGCTCACTACAATTTTAGTTTCCTATAGTTTCTCAGTTTACTCTAGCTAAAGAGTCTCAGTGTAGTCTATCATCTAAAGTAAGCTCAGTAACTATTTACAGTATAACAGTTTAAAATAGATTTCAGTATCAGGAGAACTTATTTGGTTCAACATCAGAGACTCGGTGTGCTACATTTTTCAAAAGAAATATCTCAAACCCTTCACATATTGGAAAAACAACTTATTGAAATCCAAGATTTGAAAACCCATTCCACAGTCGAGTTTTGTAACCTAGCTCTAATACCACTAAATGTAACACCCCAAACACGGCCTAGACGTTTTGACCGAATCTGGCGTGTCACATTGAAGTGTTTTTCAAAAACCATGTTTTCATTGAAAACCCTTCTTGAAATTTAACATTTGTACAAAACCTCAGTTTGCGTTTGTTCATTTTCAATCGTAGTTTATTAAAAAAATTGTTACATTCAGAAACCTTATTACATTTAAAACTTTATTTGTTACGGAAGCTTAATTTAAAACAAATGATTTACAAAAACTTGATATTTTAAAATTGAGTTACGGAAATGTAGCGTTTGAAAAAAAAAATTATTGTTTTGGAAAATCGCGATCTACTTTTAACAGATAGAAAACGTAATAAACTGGAAATTCCAAATGAAAAACCAGAAATTAAAAGAGGCCTTATTACAACCCAATAAGAAAGCGGTTTATGTAAGGTAAAACAGAATACTAAGATTTAAAGCTGCTCGTAGTGTGGCCACCTCCGAGTACTCCAGTACGTCGAACCGCTTACTGAGGATTACCTGAAAAATTAAGAAGAGGGGGTGAGTTTATGAAAACTCAGTTTGTACAACCCTCATCGATCATACAACATGCATCACATCAATCCGGGCCTAAGCCCATTACAATAATCAATGTGGGCCTGAACCCAATACAAGAACGGTGGCATTCGGGCCTTAGCCCATAATAGCCTCAATTGGGCCTTAACCCATATCCAATGTCACATATCACATCTCTCTGGTCCTAAGCCTATCTCAATATCAGAAACATTATATGCAATGCATGAATACCCAAATCAACCCTGCACTCCTGTGGGGATTTAATCGACCCACCCATCCCTACACTCCTTATATAGCATCGATTGCGGCACTAACCAAAGTTGCAGCAGAGCTGCCAATCTCATAATCGGCTTAAAGCCATCTGTGGATCCACAGTTGTCAAGCGATCATGCCATCCTATCAAATCATATACTTCCTCCAAATCAATGATCCCACCCCCCATGCAATGATAGTATCACATGAATGCAAACATACCATAAATGACATACAATAACAATCATATAGCATGTAGGGGCATTTTAGTCATTTTATCCTATGGGGGTATTTCGGTTATTTTATCGTATGGGGGTATTTCGGTCATTTTACCCTATAAGGGAATTTTATTCGTTTAACAACCTTCCCGAAGGTTTACAGTCACTTCGAGCGACACAGATAACATATATGGTCAAAACTGTGTAATTGGACCCAAAGCCCAATATTCGGCCCAAGTGGGCCCACACTCTCGTGTGGCCCATTTAGCCTAATTTCAATCACAGCTATGTGAATGTTATAGCCCAGTTCAATTTCTACCACTTTTCGTAAATTTTATCCATGTGGGGCCCATAAGCCCATTAGGCCCACATGGCCCATTTCGACCCATTTGACCCAAAAGCGGTCCAAGACCATGAGACCGCTCATGGTGGCCTCCGTCATTGTATCAACTTCCCCACACATGCGTTCGTGCGCTCGTATGGTAACTGTTGCCGTATTTTCAGCTTTTTGGCATTTCAGCATTTGCCGATCTTGTAACATCCCGAATTAGGGCCTAGTCGAAACAGTGGTTTCAGGACCACAAATCTGACGTAAGAAAATTTATTTTTATTATATTTTTATGGTCTACAATTTCACGAAACGATTTCATGAAAATTTCGTTCGAAAATTTTGACGTTTGGCCACTCAATTTAGTCAAAAGGACTAAATTGTGAAAAGTGCAAAACTTGAGTTCTAGAAGTTAGAGGTATCAAATTGCTATGAAATTTTAAAGTAGAGGTTCTTAAATGGTAATTATCCCATTGGTTAAATTGTTGGACAAAAATGGATATGGTATATGTTAGATAAGATATTTTTTTTGTAAGGGCATTTTAGTCCTTTTGTAAATTAAATGAATTAAAAACAAAATTAAAATGCCAAATTTGTCCATCTTCTTCATATGGACGAAATTTACCAAGGGAAGACATGACTAGGTTTTTCTTAACTTTCCAAGCTCATGGTAAGTCCTTTCTAGCCCCGTTTTTCAAGTTATTTACGGTTTTGGAGTCCCGGTAGCTCGATTTAGCTTATGCTACCAATAATTCATACTAGGGTTCATCTTTGGAAAATTACCCATAGGTGAAAAGTGTGTATTTTGATGTTTTATGGTAGAATATGAAGCTTGAAATTTTGTTAAACAACTTTTACTAAGCGATTTTAAGTGAAAACGAGTAAAACGACATAATTGGTAAAAATACCTAATCTCCATAAGTGTATGTTAGAGTAAGAATTTGATGTTTCCATAGAAGGGAAAAATGATCAGAATGTTATAAAACATAATAATAAGGGCTGAAGTTTAATTTTCGAGTATTGGGGCAAAAGTGTAAATATGTAAAAGTTTAGGGGCAAAATTGTAATTTTTCAAAATTTTGAGTTAGGGACTCTTTTGAGTAGCACATTAATTAAATAAGTGAAAGGTGATGTTTTAGACCCCAAAAAATGAGATTTGGACCTAGAACGGGAGGAAAATCAAAAATCGAGAAAGTTGGTAAATTGCCGTTTCTGGATCCGAGGTAAGTTGGTGTGTAAATAATGATGCAATAATGTTGTAATGTATGTTTGAAACCTAAATTGTCGTATTAAATTGATTTTATTGAATTACATGTTCTGTATATTATGTTGGTGAATTGATTTAATAATAATGTTTGTGATAAAAGGTGACATAGGTGACATGGAAAATGGGTCGAAATGTTGTGCTTAAATGTGTTTTCTATGACTATGGTTATTATGTGAAATGAAAAGTTGACATGTAAATAATGCATTTATTTTACTTGTTCAATAATTATTTTGCTAGATATTATGGAAATCATTGGGTGATAACTATAATATGAAAATGTATGGAATGTGAAATTCTCGATTGAACCTTCGGAAAACCGAGAGATACGGACAATATGTAGCTAGGTCACACGAGTGATGAGGGACCTTCACCGTGTGCACAAGAAAGCTACGAGATGGCAAAATTTGATATGTAGCTAGGCCACATGGATGATAAGGGACTTTCACCATGTGTGCAAGAAAGCTACGGGATAATAATTTCATATGTAACTAGGTCACGTGTGTAATACTGTGTGTATACCATGTGTACAAGAAAGTTACAGGTTATGAGTAGCTAGGTCACATGAGTGGTTCCTAGTGTTGGACACCATGTAGACAAGAAAGCTACGAGATGGAATGGCTAGGTCACATGGGTGATAAGAGACCTTCACCATGTGTACAAGAAAGCCGAGTTATGTGTAGGTGGAGCTATGTGCTGAGACCACCGAGTATCGAGTGTTTTCCGAAGGGGTTCAATGAGATAAATTACTAATGGTGATTGGTGCGATCATGTTATGAATAAGTGCAAGAGTGAATGTGATCAATTGAGAAATGTGGCAAATGTACGTGTGAGCAAGGGTGCATGTGACTATGTGTATATGTGCATAATGTGTTTGATATGTGATACGTGATTGAAATTGTGGTAAGGCTGATATGGTGTGAGCGCCATTATGAGTACTCGTAAATATTGGTGATGATTATTCATTTGTATGGCTAGTATTGAACATGCTTGGTGTTATGTGTGCATATATGGAAGTAATATAAAGAAAACATGGGAGAGGAAAATTTTCAGTAAAATAGATTGAAACAGCAGCAGTTATGTAATTTTGAAAAATCACCATAAATAGTAGAAATTAAATTATATGTTTGATGAGATATTTATCTAAATATTATTGAATCTATTTTCATATAAAAGAAACAGAGAAAGCAAAAGATTTTTATATTTTGAGATATTTAGATTTTTGCAAGACTGGTTCAGAGTGATTTCGAGATCCCCTATTCTAACTTGGAAAAATCATTGAAAATTGTAAAAAATAATTTTTGGACATAATTTATATGGTTAGATTCCTTATTTAGTATATTTTTATAAGAAACAAACTATAACATAATTTAAATTCTGTACGAAAAGATAATTAAATTTTAGCGAAGAATGGTCGGAACTGTTGGAGAGCAGAATAGGGGAGACTTTGAAGAATAAACTGTACTAATCTAAAAATTTTATGGTAATAAGGTATTTAAGTCTAGTTTCAGGGAAAATTATTGGATCTTAATTTGGAGTTTTGTATCTCAAGATATAAATAATTTAGTGACTATGACTCGAGTAGACAGCTTGAGATGAACATGAATAAAAAGTGGAACTATGTGCAATTATGATTGTATTATCTTGAGAACATATTGTGAAGATTTATAAAAGCTTGTTAATAAATCACTTATTATTTACATACTTACTTACTAAGATTTGTAGCTTACTTCCCTTCATTTCCCATATCTTATAGGGTTGTATGCTAACTCGAGTTGGAGATCGTCGGAGATGTAATCACACTATCAAGCTATCATCGTGGGGTAAAAGTGAATACAAACCTCTTAAGTTTATGGCATGTATAGGGGACTTAGTCATTTGTATATGTTATAATTGGTTTGGCTTAAAATGTTTGCCTTTAATATTTAGCAGTTCATTTTGTATAATTTGGATGAAATTTTATGACTCGGTTTAATACGTTTACAACTGTATGTGTTTTGGTAATGCCTCGTACCCTATTCCGGCGTTGAATATGGGTAAGGGGTGTTATAGATCTACAATTGGAATGGTGTGTGTACACACCTGGTTTATGAAGCGTACTTCCAAGCCCTTAGCAATGACCTATATTCAGTCAGGGGGTATAGTTAGCCTTTTCATCTTTAAAGATCACAACACTTATTCCCCAAACCGATTAACCATTACCTACCTTGACTGAATAACAACGGCCTATCCTTTTCCTTAGATCACTTGGTTAAGAATCGATTCCCCCTCCTAGTCTCTTATCTGAACCACAAACGTAATCTATCAATTAACATTATCTACTAACTAGAGTTAATCATATGCTAATTCAACGAAAACACGTGCCCAAGCAAGAACTAACATTCGGCCTTACCCAAGATTCCTTGACCGAGTACTTACCTTGATTGAAACCTTAGAGTAAGAAGTCGACTACTACTAATCACTTGCCCTTTAATCGCCCATTGAGGAACCTTAAACAAACCAATCATCGGTCAATGATAAGAAAGGGAGATTCGGCAGATAAAGAGGAATAACATTAATACCGAAAATCGTTAAAAGCATTAACCATCACTTACTATCACATTCGGCAAAGAGGAGAGATCCCTCACTCGAGCTCACTGGCTAAACAATTAAAGATTTGAAACTAAGGGGATTGGAGATGGATGACGAAAACAAAGAAGATAGAAGAAGGAAAGTGTAGAAGTCGACTAAAGATTCTCAATAGGCAAAGCGAAAGTATTCGGCTTTATGTAAATGAGCAGCACTGCAGAAATTTGAAAGAGTAGGAAGAAGGATTCATTTTAGAGATGAAAAGGTAAGAAAGGAAGGAAAAGAAATTGTGAAGAGAACAATGAGAAATAAATCGGCCTAAGGTTGAACAAGTATATTCGGCACCAAGAATGACCTAAATGATGATGCTATTTCGGCTAAAAATAAAGTGAGCCCGAAAATAAAGAGTTTTGAAACCGAGTGGCCAAAAGGGACAAAACAAAAAGAAAACGAGAGAACTTACACAAGAAAAAATCGGCTATCACAAACACAACAGTCCAACACCCGAAAGCAAATGGCCAAAACCAAAACATGTGCCTACCTATTGTCCATTTCGGCTCCAACTCCCCAACAAATCAAATCCCCTTGATTTCCTCCCCTTATCACTCCATAATCCACTCTTTAAATCACTCACTTGACCCATTCAAACTCTCCAAAACAGAGTTCAAATCCAGCACAAACTCTTGCCCACACATGAGCAGAATAAATAATCCCATTTGCATGCAGTGAGACTTGAACCTTTGACCTCCCTCCCACACCTGTGGTGTCACCTCCTTGCCACACCTATGTCGCCACCTTGCCACTACACCACAGGCTCTTTTGTGTCTCTTTTTAATCACAATTATTTAAAAGGCTTAAAACCAGGAGTCAGGTTCCCCTAATGCTAAAAATAAAAATTTTCCATATGACATGGCTTGAACCCAGGACTTCATAGAAGCCCCTTAACCTTCCAAAATCACTCACCCAACAGATCTAACATGCAATTGTGTCATTCTCTTATTCTCAAAAATTTTAAACGCTTCCATGCCCAAGGCCCAATTCTTCTAGGCCCAAAATTTAGGGTGTTACAGATTTTTTGTTGTGTTTATTGACGATATTTTGATTTATTCTTGTGATGAGAGCAACATGTCGAGCATTTGAGAATCGTATTACAGACTTCGCGTGAGAAGAAATTGTATGCAAAGTTTAGTAAATATGAATTCTGGTTGCGCGAGGTTGGTTTTCTGGGACATATAGTGTCAGCTGCGGGAATACGAGTTGATCCGAGCAAAATTTTAGTAATTTTGGATTGGAAACCTCCAAGAATTTTATCTAAAGCCCGTAGTTTTCTGGGACTAGTAGGATATTATAGACGATTTGTGAAAGCCTTCTCGATGATTGCAACTCCGTTGACAAAATTACTACAGAAAGATGTTAAATTTGAGTGGGCAGAAAAGTGTTAGCAGAATTTTGAACAGTTGAAAGCATTGTTGGCAGAGGCACCAGTGATTGGGTAAAGAATTCATTGTTTACAGTGATGCATCGTTGAATGGTTTAAGCTATGTGTTGATGCAAGAAGGCAAAGTTATAGCCTGTGCTTTGAGACAGTTAAAACCGCATGAAAAGAATTACCCGACGCATGATTTGGAATTAGTAGCTATTGTATTTGCATTGAAGATTTGGCGTCACTATTTACTTGGTGAGAAATGTCACATTTATACTGATCACAAGAGCTTAAAGTATCTAATGACTCAGAAAGAATTGAATTTGCGACAGCGAAGATGGTTAGAATTGCTAAAAGATTATGAGTTAGTAATTGACTATCATTCGAGAAAAGCTAATGTTGTTGCTAATGCTTTGAGTCGAAAGTCTTTATTCACTTTACGAGCAATGAATACTCAGATAGAATTGTGGGATGATAGTTCGGTTTTAGCTGAATTGAAAGCAAGATCATTTTTACAGCAAATTTGTGATGCTCAAAAAGTTGACAACGAAACGAGCTCAGTGTGATTTGAATTCAAATTCAGAATTTCAAGTTGATAATGATGATTGTCTGAGATTTTGAGACCGGATTTGTGTTACGAGAAATCCAGAGACAATTCAAACGATTTTGAGTGAAGCTCATAATAATCGTTTGTCTGTTCATCTGGGAAGTACGAAAATGTATAATGATCTGAAACAGTTTTATTGCTAGCTTGGAATAAAAAGAGATATCTCTGATTTTGTTTCGAAATGTTTAGTCTGTCAGCAAATTAAAGCTGAACATCAGGTACCTTCGGGTTTACTACAATTGATCATGATTCCTGAGTGGAAATGGGGGATAATCACGATGGACTCTGAGTCAGGATTGCCCCTGTCTCCGAGAAAGAAAGATGCAATATGGGTGATAGTTGACAGATTAACGAAATCAGCTTATTTTATTCTAGTGAGAACATATTATTCGCTTGATAAGTTAGTTAAATTTTATGTTTCTGAGGTTGTACGATTGCATGGAGTACCATTATCTGTTGTGTCTGATAGAGATCCGAGATTTACTTCGCGGTTCTGGAAGAAACTGCATGAGGCTTTAGGTATGAAGTTGCACTTCAGTACTGCTTTTCACCCACAAACAGATGGTCAATCCGAGAGGATTATTCAGATTCTTGAGGACATGCTGAGATGTTGTATTCTCAAATTTGAAGGTACGTGGGAGAAGTATCTGCCGTTGATTGAATTTGCGTATCAGTCAAGCATTAAAATGGAACCATATGAGGCTCTTTACGATCGTAAATGTAGAACACCATTGTACAGTACTTAACTTAGTGAGAATAAGATTCACGGTGTAGATTTGATCAAAGAGACTGAGCAAAAAGTGAAAGTGATCCATGTAACACCCCTTACCCGTGTCCGACATCGGGACAGGATACGAGGCGTTACCGTACTTAACCTTACTTGAACATGAAGTATTGGGCTATAAATTTCCTTCCAACTTAAAACTTCTCCTTCTTAATCATAACATACATATCATGAGCCTACGAGGCCCTAAACATACATCTGGAAGGTTTCGGAGTTCAACTGAAAACTTTTACATTCTTTGGAAATTTTTGCCTCTACATGGGTCACACGACCGTGTGACTTGGGACACGTCCGTGTAAGTAGGCCGTGTGGTCGCACACGCCCATGTCCCTAGCCTGTGTAGAATTTATTTTTATTTCGAACCTACAGGGGTTTTCACATGGCCGGACACACGCCTGTGTCAATGGCCCGTGTCCTTCACACGGCCTAGGCACGCCCGTGTCCTCACCCGTGTGTGAAAACTAGGGTATTCTGTTTATGACGTCAGCAACCCCTTAAGGAGCACACGGCCTAAGCACATGCCCATGTGCTGGCCCATGTGACGAATTGAATTCTCGTAATTAAATGCAGGGGACACACAACACACCCATAGAGGTTGACCGTGTGTCACACACGACCTAGACACACGCCCGTGTGTATACCTGTGTGGACACTTAGAGGATATTTTCCAAGCCAATTGTCACTCTGAAACATCAACACACTTATACCAACTCAAGTAATACATAACATGGCCTTTATACACTATGAATAACCCTTGAAACATCACTTGTAGAGTTCATGAAACTCATCATCAATAAGATATGAAACTTAACAAATATTAACCAATTTCTTTGGCTTTATACAAAAAGGATAGTAACCTTAATAGCTAACACTTTGGCTCCCAATATGGTATAACTCAAAATGATATAATCCCTATACATGTCATACTTAAAATAAAACAACTTGGCTATGCCAAAATAATGATTGATAGTGTGATTCGAGCTCCGACGTCTATGATCCCCGAGTTAGCTTGGCGAAACTACAAGGAAGAAAGAAAAGAGAGAATTAAGCATATAGCTTAGTAAGTCTGCATGAAATTCATATAGCAACATATTTTCTCATAATAAACTCATCCATCATGAAACAAGAGCAACATAAGTAACTTTAAACATAAAAACATATGTAGCCTTAAATTCATACAAACTTACCTCGGTACTCCAAAATATGTGTAGATGTGCAATTTAGTCCCCGACTTTGTTCTTGCCTCAGTTTCGATCTGGGCTTCGTGTTTCTTAATCTATAATAACAATTTAACTTGTTTAATACTTACATTGACTAAATTGACTCATATTTCATACTTTGGTAAAAATACATTTTTGCCCCTAAACTTTATCATAATTCCACTTTTGCCCCTAGACTCGTAAAATGATTTTCATTCAACTTTCTTGTAATTCAAGCCTAGCCGAATCATATTCTCAACTATAGCAACCTTTAATTTCTACTATTTCACTCATGTATGACCATTTTCATAACTTTTACAATTTGGTCCTTAGATGGATTTTTCATGAAAATCACTTAGAAAAAGATGCTTATCCTACATCAAACTTTCATAATCTTCCATAAAACATCAAAATACATACATGTCATACATGGGTAAATTTTTGAACATAAACCTTAGCTCAAACTATAGCTAGAAATAGTTAAATCGAGCTACGAAGATCTCAAAAATACAAAGAACATTAAAAACGGGGCTAGGATGCACTTACTATCAAGCTTGAAAGTTGGACAAAACCCTAGCTATGGTTTCTTGTGATTTTCGGCCAAGAAGGAAGAAGATGGACATGATTTTGGCTTATTTTTCCCTTTTAATTCTTTAATTAACCAAATGACAAAAAATGCCCTTAATGACCCTTTCTTAAGATTTTTCCTTCCCATATCCATTTTTGTCCATCATAATACTTAATGGTCTAATTGCTAAATAAGGACCTCTATTAATTTTTATGATGCTATTTCATACTTAAATCTTCTAGAATCTCATATTTTCTAGTCTTTGCAATTTAGTCCTAATGGATAATTTATTCACTAATTAATAAAATGTCTTCATGAAATGTTCACACAATCTTGCAACCACTTTATAAGCCTCATAAAAATCATTAAAACTCATTTTTCTACTTCGAATTTGTGGTCTCGCACCACTATTCCGACTAGGCCCTAAATCGGGTTGTTACAATTCTCCCCCTTAGGGATTTCGTCCCCGAAAATCTTACCGGTAAAAAGGTTTGGGTATTGATTCCTCATAGCTTCCTCGGGCTCCCACGTAGCCTCTTCTACCCCATGTCTCTGCCATGAAACTTTCATGAGAGCTATACTTTTATTCTTTAATCGCTTGACTTCTCGAGCTAGAATCTTGACTAGTTCTTCACCATATGTCATATTGGGTTGTATCTCAACCTCTGT
Source organism: Gossypium australe (assembly GCA_005393395.2). Classification (NCBI taxonomy): domain Eukaryota; kingdom Viridiplantae; phylum Streptophyta; class Magnoliopsida; order Malvales; family Malvaceae; genus Gossypium; species Gossypium australe. The sequence continues at coordinate 96,960,469 of CM016626.1, read as the reverse complement.
TGGTGTAATCACATGCGAAGGGTCTGATCGGTAGCATCGCAACATAGACACGTGAAATACATCGCGAATCTTTTCTAACTCAGGTGGCAAAGCCAATCGATAAGCTATCGGCCTTATCCTCTCGGTGATCTCATTGTGTCCAATAAAATGTGAACTCAATTTGCCTTTCCGGCCAAATCTATGGGCTTTTCTCCATGGTGATACTTTCATGAATACTCTATCATCGACTTGATACTCAATCTCTTTCCTTTTCAAACCCGAGCAAGATTTTTGTCTGTTAGAAGCAGCCTTTAAACAATCTCGAATCACCTTTACCTTCTCTTCAGTTTCTCTAACCAAATCAACCCCGTGGATATGGTTTTCCTTAAGTTCAGTCCAATATAAAGGCGTTCGGCACTGACGACCATACAAAGCCTTATAACGCGCCATTTTCAAACTTGACTGAAAACTATTATTGTAGGCAAATTCCACCAATTGTAAGTATTTTTCCCAATAGCCCTGAAACTCTAGAACACAACACCGAAGCATATCTTCAAGTACTTGTATTAACCTCTCCGACTGACAATCGGTTCGGGGGTGAAAAGCCGTACTAAAACTCAACTTTGTACCCAAGGCCTCTTGTAACTTTTTCCAAAATCTGGACGTAAATCTCGGATCTCTATCTGATATAATGGATAATGGTACTCCCTGAAGTCTCACAATCTATGAGATATACAAGTTTGCCAACTTGTCAAGTGAGTAGTCGACACGTTCAGGTATAAAGTGGGCTGACTTTGTAAGTCTATCAACTACGACCCACACTACATCTTTCTTGCTCGGTGTCAACGGTAAACCCGTTACAAAATCCATGGTAATTCGATCCCACTTCCACTCGGGCACCATAATAGGTTGAAGTAAACCCGAAGGTACTTGGTGTTCAGTCTTTACTTGCTGACAAATCAAGCATCTAAAAACAAATTCAGAAATATCCTTCTTCATGCTTGGCCACCAATACTATTTCTTCAAATCGTGATACATTTTGGTGCTACTAGGATGCATAGATAAGCACCCATTATGTGCCTCGTGTGAAACTTTACGAATGAGTTCATCATTCCTCAGTACACAGACCCTGTCTCTGAACATCAAACACTCATCCGGATTAATTTGAAAATCAGACTCAACATCCGACTCGCATTGAACTCTTTTGGCTTACAATTCGCTGTCATCTTTCTGTGCCTCATAAATCTTTTGGAGGAATATCGGTCTAGCCCTCAACTCAGCTAAAATAGAACCATCATCAGAAAAACTCATCTGTGTATTCATAACCCTCAAAGAAAATAGGGACTTTCTGCTTAAAGCATCGACGACTACATTCGCCTTTCCCGGATGGTAATCAATAACCAACTCATAATCCTTTGTCAGCTCTAACCATCTTCGCTGCCTTAGGTTCAACTCCTTCTGAGTCATCAAGTACTTTAGACTTTTGTGATCGATGTATATCCGACATCTTTCACCATACAAATGGTGTCTCCAAATCTTCAATGCGAAAACAATGGCAGCCAACTCTAAATAATGTGTCGAATAGTACTTCTCATGTGGCTTTAACTGTCTGGAGGCATATACTATCACCTTGCCTTCTTGCATAAGTACACAGCCCAATTCGTTTAAGGATGCATCGCTATAGATTACAAATTCTTTTCCAAACTCAGGTTGTACTAAAACTGGAGCCTCTGTCAACATCGTCTTTAATTTCTCAAAACTCTGTTGGCACCTTTCCGTCCATTCAAACTTTACATTTTTCTGTAATAGTTTCGTCATTGGAGTCTCTATCATGGAAAACCCTTTGACGAACCGCCTATAGTAGCCAGCTAAGCCCAGAAAACTTCTAACTTCAGTTACATTTTTCGGCGGTTTCCAATCAACAATAGCTGAAATTTTACTTTGGTCTACTCGAACTCCATCTCTCGAGACAATATGTCCCAGAAATCCAACTTCCTTGAGCCAAAATTCACTTTTGCTAAACTTAGCGTACAACTGATTATCTCATAAAATCTATAAAACTGTCCTTAAGTGTTCAGCATGCTTAGGCTCATCTCAGGAATATATCAATATATCATCAATAAAAACAACCAAAAACTTATCTAGATATGGTCGAAAGATGTGGTTCATTAAATCCATAAACACCGTCAGGGCATTAGTTAAACCAAAAGGCATGACTAAGAATTCATAATGCCCATACCTCATCCGAAATGCAATTTTAGGCACGTCTGAGTCTTTTAATCTCAACTGGTAGTATCCCGACCTCAAGTCTATCTTGGAGAACACAGTGGCTCCTTTCAATTGATCAAACAAATTGTTGATCCTTGGCAATGGATACTTGTTCTTCACGGTCACCTTATTACGCTGTCTGTAATTTATGCACAATCTCATGGAGCCATCTTTCTTTTTCACAAATAGCACCGGAGCACCCCATGGAGAACAACTCAGTTTGGCAAAACCTTTGTCCGTCAGCTCTTGTAACTGTGCCTTTAATTCTTTCAACTCAGTTGGAGTCATCCTGAAAGGAGCAATCGATATCGATACTATACCAGGTGTCAACTCAATGCCGAACTCAACATCTCTAACTGGAGGCAGCCCTGGAAATTCCTTAGGAAAAATATCTGAGTACTCACATACTATCGGTACTGGTTCAATCTTTAACTCGGTTTCTTTGGCATTCATCACAAATGTAAGATACGCCTCATACCCTTTTCTTACATACCTCTAAGCCGACATGTGAGAGATCACTACCGATGATCTGTCTTGTTCATCTGATTCAACATAAAGAGTATCCCCATTTTCACATCTCAACTCAATATATTTCTTCCCATAATTTACTGTCACATCATGAGCGGGTAACCAATCCATACCAAGAATAATGTCGAATTCATCAAATGGTAATAGCATAAGATTTGCCTTAAAATAATGACCTCTAATCATCAATGGGAAATCTTTACATACTTTATCAACTAACACACTTTTGCCTAAAGGGTTAGACACTTTTATTACAATTGTTGTAGACTCAATAGGTATGCTCATGCTAGATGCTAATTTCATGCAAATGTATGAATGGGTGGACCCCAGATCAATTAAAGCAGCAACATCAGTGTCAGGAAGAGAAAATGTACCCATAATTACATCGGGAGATGATGCCTCTTCGCGAGCGCGAATAGCGTAAGTCCTTGCAGGCGTTCTACCCTCAGATCTTGCAGTCTGCTCTTGGGGTGTACCCTTACTACTCGCCCTACTTCCCGGGTTCCTTTGTTGTCTTCCTCTATTAGTGCTCCCTACTCTTACACTCTGAACTTGGTCTTCCTCAACCATTACGGGACATTCCCTGATGAAGTGATCTCAGGAACCGCACTTAAAACAAGTACTCCCATGTGCACGACATTCACCAGGATGTCGTCTACCACACTGTGGGCATTCCAGTCTATTAGATTGAATGTTCCCGACACTCGCGACTGAAGTAGTCTGAGCCTTATTCCCTGAATATTGTTTACTCTTGCCTCTACTTGAAAACCCAGCTGAAGTAGCTGATCGGGTGGAGAAAGCTCTTGACTTCTTGGACGAGGAATGGAAGGACTTACTCCACTATCTCTTTCTCGAGTCACGAAACTCCATCTCAGCTTTTCTTTTCTCTTTTACTAATTCTTCGGCTTTACAAGCCCAATCAACCAACACAACAAACTCTTTCAACTCTAGAACAGCAACAAATAATTTAATGTCTTCGTTTAGTCTGTCCTCAAATCTCTTGTACATGATGGCTTCAATGGGTAAACACTCTCGAGCGTATTTACTAAGTCTTACAAACTCGCGCTCATACTCTGTTACTAACATTTTACCTTGCTTCAATTCTAAGCATTCCTTTCTTTTCTGATCAATAAATCTTTGACTTATGTACTTCTTCTTGAACTCTTCCTGGAAAAACTCCCACGTGATCCTTTCCCTTGGTACAACCGACACAAGGGTGTTCCACCACTGATAAGCAGAATCCCTCAAAAGAGAAACTACGCATTTCATGCACTCCTCAGGTGTGCACGATAATTCATCAAATACCCTGATGGTATTTTCAAGCCAGAACTCAGCTCTTTCTGGATCATCATCTTTACTAGCTCGGAATTCCTCAGCTCCCTGCTTCCGAATTCTATCTACTGGAGGCTTTTCTCTTCTTACCACTTCTACCACTTGAGGGGCTACAGGGGTGGGTTGAGGAATAGACGGGGTGGAGGGGGTGGTGCATTCGGGCTTGTGCGAACGAACTCCGTATACCAAGCATTCATCATGTGGAGAAAGGCTTCCCTAGCCTCTTCTCCTCCTCTCTGACTTACTGTCATGGGTTTATTCTCATTTTCATTTGGCACCGTCCCTTCGGCGGGAGCCGGCTTATTACTTTTTACATCATCCGCCACAGCTCTTTCAGGATCCATTTACTATATGAAAACACAATTCAAATTGTCAGGAGTCGTCACACTATCATTATATAAATACTCTTATCTAGGGCATGTATAGCTAGACTCAAACTTACGCTACGTTAGTCTGAGAATCGACTAAACCGTAGCTCTGATACCACTATATGTAACACCCTTTACCCGTGTCTGACGTCGGGTTAGGATACGAGGCATTACCGTACTTAACCTTACTTGAACATGAAGTATTGAGCTATAAATTTCCTTCCAACTTAAAACTTCTCCTTCTTAATCATAACATACATATCATGGGCCTACAAGGACCTAAACATACATCCGGAAGGTTTCAGAGTTCAACCGGAAACTTTTACATTCTTTGAAAATTTTTGCCTGTACAGGGGTCACACGCCCGTGTGACTTGGGACATGCCCATGTGGGCAGGCTGTGTGGTTACACACGCCCATGTCCGTAGCCCGTGTAGAATTTATTTTTATTTCAAACCTACAGGGGTTTTCACACGGCCGGACACACGCCCGTGTCAATGGCTCGTGTCCTTCACATGGCCTTGGCACGCCCGTGTCCTCACCCGTGTGTGAAAACTAGGGGTATTATGTTTATGATGTTAGTAACCCCTTAAGGAGCACACGACCTAAGCACACACCGGTGTGCTGGCCCGTGTGACGAATTGAATTCTTGCAATTAAATGCAGGGGACACATGGCCTATCAATAAACCAATAGAGGTTGACCGTGTGGACACTTGGAGGCTATTTTCCAAGCCAATTGTCACCTTAAAACATCAACACACTTATACCAACTCAAGTAATACATAGCATAGCCTTTATACACTATGAATAACCCTTGAAACATCACTTGTAGAGTTCATGAAACTCATCATCAATAAGATATGAAACTTAACAAATATTAACCAATTTCTTTAGCTATATACAAAAAGGATAGTAACCTTAATAGTCAACACTTTGGCTCCCAATATGATATAACTCAAAATGATATAATCCCTATACATGCCATACTTAAAATAAAACAACTTGGCTATACCAAAATAATGATTGATAGTGTGATCCGAGCTCCGACGTTTATGACCTTGAGTTAGCTTGGCGAAACTACAAGGAAGAAAGAAAAGAGAGAAGTAAGCATATAGCTTAGTAAGTCTGCATGAAATTCATATAGCAACATATTTTCTCATAATAAACTCATCCATCATGAAACAAGAACAACATAAATCTCAAGTGCTTGAGCTTACTTACTCATGCTTACCCTTTCTCATCACATATTACATAATAATTTCATACTTGTATTTTAATCATGGTACCTGTATCACTTAATCACATAGATTAGCACTTTCGCTAATATAAACATAAACTCAAGTCCACATCTTTCTTAATTTAAATAAAGCACTTTATCAACCTTGAATAACTTAACTTATTACTATCTTTACGCTTAGCTTTCTTGTTACCTCTTTCATACTTGGCTCTTTTGCCCGTGAATCACTCGAAATATCAGAGGATACTCAATCTCACCAAACATGTGTCTTGATACCAATGCCATATCCCAGATATGGTCTTACATGAGATCGCCTCATGATGTCGATGCCATATCCCAGGTATGGTCTTACACAGGATTTCTTAACTCGATGTCGATGCCATGTCCTAGACGTGGTCTTATATGAGATCTTTTTTTGGTGCCGAAGCCATGTCCCAAACATGGTCTTACACGAGATCTTCCTTTGGTGCCGAAGCCATATCCTAGACATGGCCTTACACGAGACCTTTGTAACATCCCGATTTTGGGCTTAGTCAGAACAGTGGTTTCGAGACCACAAATTCGATGTTGAGAAATTTATTTTATTTATATTTTTATGGTCTACAATTTTTGTAACATCCCGAAATAAGGCCTAAATGGAATAGTGGTTTCGGGACCACAGATTCGATATTGAAAAATTTTATTTTATTTATATTTTTATGGTCTACAATTTCACGGAGTGATTTCGTGAAAATCTCATTCGAAAATTTTGACGTTTAGGCACTCAATTTAGTCAAAAGGACTAAATTGTAAAAAGTGCAAAAGTTGAGTTCTACATGTTAGAGGTGTCCAATTGTTATGAAATTTTAAATTGAAGTAGATGTCCTTAAATGGTAATTATAGCATTAGGCTTTCATGGACAAAAATGGACAAATATAGGTAGAAAGAATGAAAGTTTTTAATGAAGGGTAATTTAGTCATTTGGTAATAAAAAGGAAATTAAATGGGAAAAAGTTGGAAAAAGGTTGTCATCTTCTTCCTTAGGCCGAAATTTCAAGGGGGGGACTCCATCGCTAGGGTTTCCAAGCTTCCAAGCTCCATAGTAAGTCAATCCAAGCCCCGTTTTTCATGTTCTTTACGTTTTTGGAATCCCGGTAACTCGGTTTAGCTTATTCTAGCAATATTTTAACCTAGGGTTCATATTTGGAAAAATACCCATAGGTGAAATGTGTTTATTTTGATGTTTTATGATAGAATATGAAGGCTGAAATTATGTTAAACAACTTTTGCTAAGCGATTTTACGTAAAAACGAGTAAAACGACATAATCGGTAAAAATACCTAATGTTCATAAGTACATGTTAGAGTGAGAATTTGATGTTGCCATAGAAGGGAAAAATGTTCAGCATGTCCTAAAATGTAGGAAAATAGGATGAAGTTTAATTTTCGAGTCTAGGGGCAAAATCGTAATTTTGTGAAAGTTAGAGGGCAAAAATGTAATTTTGTCATAGTTTGATTTTTGGACTAAGTTGAATAATGTGAGTATTAAATGAGTTAAATATGTTATTATAGATCAAGAAAGATGAGGAATTGACCTTGATCGGAGAAAAGAAAAGGTTAAGGACTAAATTGCAAATTTCGCCATATTTTGCACCGAGGTAAGTAATATGTAAATAATTCATTATTTTATTGATGTTTTATATTTCAACATGTTTAATGTATTCTATCTAATTTTTGAATCATAATTAACTATTGAAAGAATGAAATAAAGTGTTAAAAAGTGAGTTATTTCCCGTTTGAACCTTCGGAATCGAAAGATGTAATTGGCATATAGCTAGGTCACATGAGTGGTACTAAGTGTAGGCCACTATGTGCACAAGAGAGCTACAAGAGATTTTGTATACGTAGCTAGGTCACATGTGTAGTACCGAGAGTACGCCATGTGTACAAGAAAGCTATATGTAGCTAGGTCACATGTGTGGTATATGGTGTGAGCCACTATGTGTACAAGAGAGCTACGAGAAGGCTAGGTCATATGAGTGGTGCTAAGTGAAGGCCACCATATGTACAAGAGAGCCAGAATTATGAGTACAATCGAGCTAGGTCACATGAGTGGTATTGAGTGAAGGCCACTATGTGTACAAGAGAGCTTCGATTTCAAAGGTGGGTTGTGCGCGAAACCACCGTATATTCGTTATTATTCCGAAGCGTTCAATGGGAAAATTGACTAAATGAAATTATGTGAGATGTTTTAGTGATAAGTATATGTATATGTATGTGTATGTGTAATGCATGAGCAATATGCTCCATATGTGATTGGAAATTGGAATGATTGTTATAGGTAAGTAATGAATACAACTAAGGTGAGAGAAAGCAAAAATTTATAATAAAACTGTTTTGGATAGCAGCAGTGACGTGAATTTGAAAAATCACCAAAAATGGTAGAAATGTAATTATAAGTTGTATGAGATATTTATTTAAAGCTTATTGGGTCTATTTTTATATAAAAGAAACAGAGAAAGTAAAGGAATTGTATAGTTTGAGATATTTAAACTTTTGTGGGACTGGTTCAGAATGGTTACTTGATCCCCTATTCTATCTTGGAAACATTATTAAAAATTCCAAAAAAATAATTATGGGGTATAATTTATATGATTGAAATCCTTAATGAGTCTATTTTCAAATGAAATAAATTTTATCATCATATGAATTTGGTATAATGATAAAATTGGTTTGTAGTGAAAAGTGGTCAGAGTAGTCGAATAGCGAAATAGGGGAATCTTTAATGAATAAACTGTACTAATTGGTAAGACCAAAAATTCTGAAAATTGTATGGTGAGAAGATAAATGAGTCTAGTTTCAGGGACAATTTATGGATATTAATTTGGAGTTTCGTAGCTTCAGATAAAAATAATTTAGTGACTGTGACTCGAATAGACAGCTTGCTCCAAACTTGAATAAATGATGAAATTGATTTTAGATTTGATTGTGTTGTTTTGTAAACTTAATAAATCCATTATTAATTATTTACATACTTACTTACTAAGCTTTGTAGCTTACTTCCCTTCCTTTCCCATATCTTATAGGGTTGTATGCTAGCTCGAGTTGGAGATCGCCGGAGATGTAATCACACTATCAAGCTATCATCGTGGGGTAAAAGTGAATACAAACCTCTTAAGTTTATGGCATGTATAGGGGACTTAGTCATTTGTATATGTCATAATTGGTTTGGCCTAAAATGTTGGCCTTTAATATTTAGTAGTTTATTTTGTATAAGGCCATTGATGTTGGCTAGTGTTATTCAAGTTGTATGTTTGTGATGATGCATAATTTGGATGAAATTTTATGACTTGGTTTAATGCATTTACAAGTGTATGTGTTTCGGTAATGCCTCGTACCCTGTTTCGGCATCGAATACGGGTAAGGGGGGTTACAATTTCACAGAATGATTTCATGAAAGTCTCATTCGAAAATTTTGACGTTTGGGCACTCAATTTAGTCAAAAGGACTAAATTGTAAAAAGTGAAAAAGTTGAGTTCTACATGTTAGGGACTGTTTTGAGTAGTACATTAATTAAATAAGTGAAATGTGATGTTTTAGACCCCCAAAAATGAGATTTGGACCTAGAACGGAAGGAAAATTGAAAATCACGAAAGTTGATAAAATGGTCGTTTTGGTATCGAGGTAAGTTCATATGTTTAATAAGCATTTAATGATGCAATTTTGAATGTTAAATTGAAATTTTAGTTATGAATACTTTAGTATTAATTTTCCAATAAAATTATAATGTTCGATAATGACTCGACATTTTAATGAGAATTGGTATAAGTTTACATGTAAGACCAAATTAGGAAGATTGCTTTGTGTAATATCAAGAAAGTATTGAATAGAATAATTTGGGGAGGATAAGTTAAATTGATGATGTGATGAGATTTAGAATGTAATTATGTAAGTTTGTATGTAGATAATACATTATTATGTGTATGTTAAATTTTTTATTTATTGTATGAATCATAATTAACTAGTTGCAAGTATTTCAACAAGTATTACCAAGTTAACAAGTGAAAAGTGGTAGCTTCGGCTGCAAATCAATGGTAGCTTCGGCTACAAATCAATGGTAGCTTCAGCTACATTCATGGTGGCACGTATGTACAAGTGTTCCTGGTAAAGTGATAAAATTGTAAAATGAAAAGGCATGTAATAATGTGTGCAAGTGAGTGCAAGAATGTAAGTGATAAGTAAATAATGTATTATTTTCATTTATGTTTGATATTTTATTATATTATATGAAATGAGAAGCAATATCATATGGTTGATTGATAAAAATTGTAATTTGTGGATGATGAAATGGAATTAAATGAGGAAATCTCGGATGAATCTTCGAATTGGAATAAAAACGTGGCGCTAAGTGGATATGCCACGGTTATACATGTTACGTGGTGCTAAGTGGATATACCACGGTAACACGTGTTGATTTATTTATATGGCGCTAAGTGGATATGCCACGGTTATACATGTTACATGGTGCTAAGTGGATATACCACGGTAACACATGTTCATTTATTTACGTGGCGCTAAGTAGATATGCCACGGTTATACATGTTACGTGGTGCTAAGTGGATATGCCATGATTACATGTTGATTTGAAAATGTGGTGCTAAGTGGATATACCACGAATGTATATTTAATTCAGAAAGGTGGAGCTATATGCTAAAACCACCGATCATTTGTTACATTCTGAAATGTTCATTGAGAGATATGAATTTATTAAGTGAAATCTGATGTGGAAATGTGAAAATTTTATTGAAAAAGATGAAATTTGATATAAAACAGTTTAATCAGCAACAGAGTGGTGACTTTGAAAAATCACCAAAAATAATGGAAATTGAATTAGAAGATGAATGAGATATACAATTAAATCTTGATGAGTCTATTTTCATATAAAAGAAACAGAGCAAGAAAAAAAATTCTATATTCTTAGATATTTGAATTTTTGTGAGACTGGTTCAGAATGATTACGTGATCCCTTGTTCTGACTTAGAAAAATCATTAAAAATTTTACAAAAATAATTAGGGGATATAATTTATATTCCTGAAATATTGAACGTGTCTAGTTTCAAATGAACCAAACAAGAAGGTCATCTGAATTCTGTACGAGGAGAAAATTGATTCATAGTGAAGGTTAGAATAGTCGAACAATGAAATAGGGGAAATTTTAATGAATAAATTGTACTAATTGGAAATACCAAAAATTCTATAAATTTTATGGTATGAAGATATGTGAGTCTAGTTTCAAGGAAAATTAGCGGTTTATAATTCGAAGCTCTGTAGCTCAAGAAATAAATAATTTAGTGACAGCGATTCAAGTAAACAGATTAATGTGAACATGAGTAATAAGGTATAAGCATGTGATTTAATGATTGTATCAATTTGAGAACCTGCTGTGCGGATTTGTCTCGTTGAGGCTTTGGTAAGGCTACAAGTGAGTAAGTCGGGAAAGTAAGAACTTAGCATTATTTATGCAAGTTATGACAGCTTAGTAGTAAGCTAAATTCATTGCTAATGCTTATTATTTTTACATGTGAAATTACTAAGCTTTATAAGCTTACCCCCTTTTCTTTCTCATGTTTCATAGTCCTCTTAAACAAGCTCGAGGTGGAGGTCGTTGGAGATCGCTTCACACTATCAAGCTATCTATGGGTATCTTTATTTATAAATGATTTAAGTTATGGCATGTATAGGGGCTTGACTAAGTCATTTTGTATATGTATTAATTAATTTGACCAAATGTATTGCTTCATAACAGTAATAAGGATTATCCTGTATTTGGCCACGAGTTGTGACTCATATTGGTCATGGAGTTATAATGCTTGTGTATGCATGTGTTTGTTAAAGTTTAAATTATAAGTGAAATTTTGTGGCTCGAGATTTGGTAGAATGTATTGTTAAGTCTGGTAATACCTCGTACCCGGTTCCGGCGTAGAATACGGGTAAGGGGTGTTACAACCTTCCTTGTATGGTGTCGATGCCATGTCCCAGACATGGTCTTACACGATACCTTCCTTGTTCGATGTTGATGCCATGTCCCAGACATGGTCTTATACGGGACCTACATTCCTTGGGTGTCGATGCCATGTCCCAGACATGGTCTTACACGGAATTTTCTTATCTCATGTTGTGACATAGGTATCCTCGTTATTCTGAATCTTCAACCGGGACTTTTACTTACATGTTCTCATTGATTTCCTTATTAGACATTGATAATCAACTTCATGAAAGTAATGTACATTATACAACATAATAAGTAATTTTAAACATAAAAACATATGTAGCCTTAAATTCATACAAACTTACCTCGGTACTCCAAAATATGTGTAGATGTGCAATTTAGTCCCCGATTTTGTTCTTGCCTCGGTTTCGGTCTGGGCTTCGTATTTCTTGATCTATAATAACAATTTAACTTGTTTAATACTTACATTGACTAAATTGACCCATATTTCATACTTTGGTAAAAATATATTTTTGCCCCTAAACTTTATCATAATTCCACTTTTGCCCCTAGACTCGTAAAATGATTTTCATTCAACTTTCTTGTAATTCAAGCCTAGCCGAATCATATTCTCAACTATAGCAACCTTCAATTTCTACTATTTCACTCATGTATGACCATTTTCATAACATTTACAATTTGGTCCTTACGTGGATTTTTCATGAAAATCACTTAGAAAAAAATGTTTATCCTACATCAAAATTTCATAATCTTCTGTAAAACATCAAAATACATGCATGTCATACATGGGTAAATTTTTGAACATAAACCCTACCTCAAAATATAGCTAGAAATAATTAAATCGAGCTACGAAGATCTCAAAAATACAAAGAACATTAAAAACGAGGCTAGGATGCACTTACTATCAAGCTTCAAAGTTGGACAAAACCCTAGCTATGGTTCCTTGTGATTTTCGGCCAAGAAGGAAGAAGATGGACATGATTTTGGCTTATTTTTCCCTTTTAATTTTTTAATTAACCAAATGACAAAAAATGCCCTTAATGACCCTTTCTTGAGATTTTTCCTTCCCATGTCCATTGTTGTCCATCATAATACTTAATGGTCTAATTGCTAAATAAGGACCTCTATTAATTTTTATGATGCTATTTCATACTTAAATCTTCTAGAATCTCATATTTTCTAGTCTTTACAATTTAGTCCTAATGGACAATTTATTCACTAATTAATAAAATGTCTTCATGAAATGTTCACACAATCATGCAACCACCTCATAAGCCTCATAAAAATCATTAAAACTCATTTTTTTACTTCAGATTTGTGGTCTCGCACCACTATTCCGACTAGGCCCTAAATTAGGCTGTTACAATCCGTGATAGTTTGAAAGTAGCGTCAGATCATCAGAAGTCTTATGCAGATTTGAAACGAAAAGATATTGAATTTGAGATTGGTGATAAAGTGTTTTTGAAAGTATCTCCATGGAAGAAAGTACTCTGATTCGGCAGAAAAGGCAAGTTGAGTCCGAGATTCATCGGGCCGTATGAGATTATTGAACGTGTTGGGATGATTGCTTATAGATTATTGTTGCCGCCTGAGCTAGAGAAGATTCATAATGTGTTTCACGTAGCGATGCTTCAAAGATACAGATCTGACCCATCACATGTGATCGCCCCTACTGAAGTTGAGATTCAGTCTGATCTACCATATAACGAAGAACATATTAGAATTCTGGCTCGAGAGATCAAAGAATTAAGAAATAAGGAAATTTCTTTAATGAAAGTGTTGTGGCACATACATGGAGTTGAAGAGGCTACATGGGAGCCTGAGGATGCAATGAGAGAGCAATATCCGAATCTATTCACTGGTAAGATTTTCGAGGACGAAAATCCTATGGGGGGAGTTGTAACAATTCGATTTAGACCCTACTCAGAACAGTGGTTTTGGGACCACAAATCCGAGATCAGAGAAATATTTTAATATTATTTTTAGTGTTTATGGCATGTGATAAAGTATGTGTGAAAGTTTTATGTGAAAATTTTATCGTTTGTGTCCTGATTTGTGAAAAAGTACCTAATCGCGTAAAATGTAAAAGCTATGTGCTAGTAGTTAAAAGAGCTTAATTACCATTGTTTATTAAATGAAAGGTCCTTATGTTGTAAATGGACCATTGGTCTAATAAATGGACATAGTGGGACATGAGTTAGTGGCTTTTAAATGGAAACATTAAGGTTAAATTGGTAAAATGATAATTAAGTTAATATTAATTAAAACCAAACATGAATTAGTGGCATTTTGTGTTCATCTTTCCCGAAAATACAAGATAAAAAGAAAAGAAATAGAGTCTTAGGGTTCGGCTAGAATTTGGCTTGATTGAGGTTTGTGTTTTGATTCGTTTTTGATGATTTTTACGTTTTTGTGACCGTTGCTTCGTGTTCTATAAAGCCCATGCTTGAATTCATGAAATTAAGGATGATTTTGAGTTATACCATTGATGAATATGTGAGCTTTGTGTTGATAGTTGGTGAAATATGAAAGCTTGATGGATGATAAACATATTTTGTATTTGGAATTTTTGATGAAATTGATTATTAAGGGCTAATTTGTAAAAATAAAACTTTGAAGGGTTAAAATGTGAAAGAAATGAAAGATACAGGCTGATAGGGACTAGTATGAAATTTGGCCAAGCTTGGGTGTGAATAAATTATGTGTATTTTGTGTAATTGTGAAATAGGGACTAAAATGTCAAAATGTGGAATTATGGTGGCTAAAGTGTAAAATGCTTTAACTATGTGTTATGGATTGTTTTGGATGAAAATGTGATTGAATGAGTTGAATTTGATATTATATAGATCAAGAAAGGAGAAATTCAGACTTAGATTGAGGCAAGAACAAAGTGTTCGATGGATCAACTAGTGTCGTTGTTTCTACGTCTGAGGTAAGTTCGTGTATAATACATATTGTTTAAATGATGTTCATATGTGTTGAAATGAATGGAAATGTGATTGTGTAATTCAGAAATGTGAAATGTGAGTTTGAAGATATATGGCACTGAGTGTGCGTAAATAGAATCGATACAGTGATGAACGGCACTAAATGTGCGAAATAAAGAAAGCATCGACTATGTTATTTGGCACTATGTGTGCGATACCGACACAACTTCAGTTATAATGTGATGGCACTAAGTGTGTGATATTATTAAAGCTTTGGCTAATTAAATGGCACTGAGTGTGTGAGTTCATCGAACATTTACAGAGGATCGAACAAATTAAAACATTGAACATTGGGTAGTAAATGTGATAGATAAATGTGTGATGGTACATGTATGTATAGAACCTATGTGGTTGATGATATTGTATATGAGATAAATGAATGAATGTGTGAATGAATGATGAAAAAAAGATGGTTTGAGTAGCATTAAAAATGCTTGTACTTGAATCTATAGATGTGGTATGAATGTGAGTATTAGCTATGGGTGAGATTGGGTATTGATGAAAATTGAACCAAGTAATAGTTAACTTTTTATATTGAATTTGAATTGTTGAGTTAAATGTGTTATATTATGAACTTACTAAGTTTTAAAGCTTACTGTGTGAAATCTTTCTCTATTACAGTGTCATTAAAGCTAGCCTGGATCCGAGGATCGTCAGCGACTCAATCACACTATCAAACATCTATTTTGGTACCTTTTTGGAAGTTGTATATATGGTATATGGCATGTATAGGCTAGCGAGGTTGTGGAATGATTATTGTACATGTTTTGCTATGTGAAAATGGTGTATGTGATATGTATATATGGTCTTGTGTGAATGACCATTATGGTGTGTTTTGATGAAATAGAAATGGTATGCTTTATACTTGTTTTGGTAATTGAGAATTGTGAATGAGTTGTATGTTAATTGATGTTGGGATTTAGCATGTAGGGATGACCCAAATAAGGTGGAAATTTGGCCTTGTAAATGGCCTATAATTGTCTACACGGGTGAGCACACGGGAGTGTGTCTCGCCTGTGTCTATCACTGTTCTTATTCGATGCAGGTCAGACCTGCACACGGGCTAGACACATGGGCGTGTGACAGGCCGTGTGACTCAAGTCAGAGTTGCACACGGGCCAGGCACACGGGCGTGTGACAGGCCATGTGATCCTATTCAGTGTTGCACACGGGGTAAGACATGGTCTGAGGCATGGCCGTGTGAGGCACACGGTCTAGCTACACGAGCGTGTGCCTTGTTTAAAATGAAAAATTTTCTAAGTTTTGTAAAGTTTCTTAATGAGATTGGTTTAGTCCCGAACCTTCTTTAAAGCATGTTTAAGGTCTCATAGACCTACTAAAGGTATTTTGTGTTGTTGATTACTATGATGTGTTAATGTGTGAGCCAAAAATGGTATTAATGTTATGATTTGACCGGTAATACCTCGTAGCCCTAGTCCGACGATGGATATGGGTTATGGGTGTTACAGTTAGGGGTATCACGACTTCCATGCTTTGATATTGTCATACCCCCTTCTAGGTAACATTTTTTTCACGTTCGGGCCACTGTCAACTCCCTACAACATTCAATCAACTTGTTAGGTTCCTCATCGTACGATTGGCCAATTTGGATATAAAAATGGCTTAAAACTAATAAAAAAATATTACTAATAACAAAACTAAAAATAAACAAAAGGAAAGAAAAGACACGTAATTGCTTGAGAATAAGCTCTTTAAGTGTAATAGAGAGACTAATTTAATGTATCAAATTACGATAGATCAAACTCCCCCACACTTAAATCTTTGCTTGTCCTCAAGCAAACACATAAAAAACATGCATAAAAAAAGACCCTTGAACAGTGAACGAATTTAACAATCAATGTAACACCCCAAACCCGGTCAAAATGCTACGACCGAATCTTGCATGTCACAGGGAAGAAAACGTTTTTGGAAAACCGAGTTGACGTCTTGAGTCGGAGCTGAATCGTTGACCTTATAAAAATAGGGTTCCTATTGAGAGAGCAGTTGAAAACAATTTTGAGTCTTAGTCTAAAACATTGAGTTGCCTTGTTGTAAATACCCGATTATTAATTACTCGATTGTAAAATTTTGGAAATCCCGAAGTTCTTTAAATTCTGAAAATCGTCCGATTCGTAATTTGTTAGGCATGCCTTAACGCTCAAAGCAAAATTTAAGAAAATTAACAAAATAAATAAATCCAAGTTAAAATTTAGATGGCCTTATTACATTACCAAAATCTAACTTAAAGTAAAACAAATCCGAAATAACTATTTTTAAAATAAACTGAAATATCATGTATGGCCACATCGAGTCCACCTCGGCTTCATATCCGCGGTCTAAGGGTTACCTGTAAAAATTGATGGAAGGGGTGAGTCACCGAGACTCAGTATGTAAATCCCCATACACAAGAATTTAGGCTCTCACACAGATTCATATGCAAAATACGTATGCCATGCAACCCAACCAACCTAGATGTCCATCTGCATCTCCTGTGTCTACCCAAATTTGTGGCACCTAGCCACTGGTGGTACCTAACCACTGGTGGTTCCAAACCACTGGCGACAAAAGTCACAAATAATCATATGTGGGGCCAACCCACTTGTGGTACCTAACCACTGGTGACAATCCCTAATATCAATACGTGGGGCCAACCCATTGTGGTACCAAACCACTGGGACGAGTCACAAAAATAAATATATGTGGTACCTAACCACTGGTGGTTCCAAACCACTGAGACTTGGTCACAGAATAATGATATGTGGGGCCAACCCACTTGTGGTACCTAACCACTGGTGACAGTCTGAAAAATCATATTTCCTCTCTCTTCTCATCATGCCCCAATTTCATGTACATGCTTTACAATAAGGTATGATCATACTTAATGATGTATTTAACATGGCATATTCTGATTTCAATAAATACATTAAACGTTAGCAACCATCATAGACTTACCCGAAGTCCTCGCTTTTACCGACAAGGGTAACTTAGTGATCCCTACCATCACTTCGGCTTTTGGCCATACACAAATAAAAGATATTTAACATATAAAGTGTGTAAGAGTTACACACCTGATAACGCGTAAAACAATACTCTTTACGTCGACACTCTCGTTGACAGGCACTACCGCTATCTGCCTACTACTCTGCTTAGAAGCCGGCCCACAACCCGGTGGCCAATCCCGAACTGCTGACACTGCTCGCTTCTTAAACTTAGGGGCTGGGTTTACAGGTCCAACCCCTCCTATCGCTTGGCTGACATTTGAGTCCATGAACAAACCTTGGTCACTAGACCGGATTAAAGTAGTGAAATCGAATCAAAAGAGATTAACACTTAAAGCTAAGGCCTTTACCTAAATCGACAAATCCCGAAGCTCTAGGCTTGATTCACAAGCCAAATGAATCCCAAAAGTCTCCAAAAGAAGGCGTCACCACCCCCCACCTACATTCGGCCAAGAGTTAATAGAATAGGATTATTGCCATTAGCATTCAAACGCCAGAAAGATGATTAAAACGAAAGAAGACCCTTACCACAACCACTAGAGAAACCGATTGAGAGTGATGACAGATCAATAATAGCGATCCACTGCACCCAAGAGTCAAAAGAGAAGATTTGAGTGCCAGAGAATTTCTGCTTACAAATAAATAAGAACTACTTAAAACAGATGGCAAGTTTCGGCTTTTCTTTCCAAAAAAAATGAAAGGAAAAGAGATGAGAGGGTTAGAGAGATTCGGCCAAAGTGAAAAGGACTTACCCAAATGCCGAAATTGTTCTGCTATGAAAAGAAAAAGATGAAAAAGAAAGGTGCTCTTTAACAAGTGATATTCGGCTAAAGTGTTGAAAGAGAAGAGAGGAGAGTAACAGAGTTTTCGACAAAGGATGAGGCTTCAGAAGGTTTCGGCTAACGAGAAATGAAAGAGATGAAGAGAAGGGATGGGAAATGGAGTTTCAGCTTTGACATTAATGGCAAGAAAAAAATAAAACAAAGATGGCAAATGAAAGGCAAAGCAGGTTTCGGCCAAGCATAAACAAAGAAGAAGAAGCTTGGAAGGCCACTCGGTTTCGGTATTTGAGAGAAAAGAAAGAATGCAAATTAAGAAGTGTGGTTTCGGCACAAAAGAAATGAGAGGAAAAAGGCCCTAGATGCTCCCTAACTAGCCGAATATTCAACACCCCCAAAGCTACTACCACAATCGGCCACCCCCTAAGCTACACCCAAAAACCGAATGCTCAACCCCACCTAACCACCTTTAGAATTCGGCTAACACAACACCTCTTCAATCCCTTCTTTTCCTCCTAAACTTTCTCCTGATCACACATTCAAACCTGTTTGAATGTTTCAAACTCCTAAAATTTCTCTTCACCATCCGTTCAAAAACTTTGACTTAACCCACTCTCCCCTTTTCAAGCATCCCAGCCGAACTCCACCTCTGTTCCCCTTGATGCCAAAAAGAGCTCTCAAAATGAGGACACTGCGACTTGAACCTGCCCCCTCAAGCTCCTTGTGGCGTCACCTCCTTACTCCCTAAGTTGGGCCTCCTTGCCACCTTGCTAAGGCACTTCTTTGTGTCATTCAACACAACCAATTTCCTTAAGGCCCAACTCAGCTAACTCCCCCTTAAAGTGCTCAAAAAGCAAATTTTCACCAAAGCTCCGGCTTACCCCTAACTCATTCCTGGACCCTAAAGTACCCTAAACTAGCATGTCAAGCATAGTATGCACATACGAACACATAAAATGCAAAGGCCCTGATTCAGGATGTTACAATCAACGAATGGATATATACAGTGTAATAAATTCTTCTATTATAAAACTTAAGAATGAAACATTGCAAATTCACAACTTTGGGAGCAAATCATTTTCGTTCACAAAGTTACAAAGTAAACAAAAATTGAGGTAATCTTATCAAAACAATAATTTACACATTATTCCATCAAAATAAGGTATGTAGATATGATGTATATATACATGAAAGAATCTGGCTTATTCATTTCTTATTAAGTTCCATAAGTTTCAATTTTACAAACATTGATGCTAAGGTCAAATAAGGTATTTTGGCTTATAACGTTCTGAGGCTTGGGTTTGTATGATTTCAAAAAAAAAAGAAGTTCAGTTCAAAGCACTATGAACAGTAAATTGCTCTCAATTCCCCCATATGTAATCATTAAGCTCACTACATTATTTCTCCTTCTCTCGCCTTCCTTATCTTTCCAATAATGTGGAAGAAATGGTTTGATATTAGGTAGTGTTTGTGCAGGATGTTGAAAAGCTAATTTTATGCTATTTACTTTATTTCTCACTTTCAACATGTTTTTCCATTTTTTGTTCTTTTCACTCACAATGCTTTTAGCTCTAACTACGCTTTTATTTACTCATATTTTCCATTCTACACACAATTTTTTGTAAGAGTTTCTATGAGCCCTATCAAACCATCTCTTCACTATTCGCTCAAGCTCATTTTTGGGACATTAAAAATTTTTCTACCTAACCCTCAATGTCTGTGGCCTTATATCCATTTATAGTGCATTTTAAGATTAGGTATTCTGATGGGTTGAGTTTTTTAAGCTCAAGGTCTCAAAAATATAAGTTCATCAAGAAAGGATAATTTAATGATCAAGTCAAGAGAACTAGGGATAATGTAGCATAACAATTGGTCGTTTAAGCTCTAGGCTACACAAACAATGCCTTAGGTCAACCCTTAAGATTTCAATGATTACAAAACCAAAACATGTTTCTTCTTATTTCCATAAAAAATGTTAAATCCTAATGCATGTATCCATACATTTATCACAGACTTATTCATTATTTAGAAAAAAAAAATTCACACAAATTTAACTACCTCTACTCTATTAGGTAATGTAGCTAATTGAAGTAAATAATTTGTTCACAAAGAATAGAATTCATCAAGCATCATTCAAAGAATCAATTGCACAATAGCATACCACAATTCACCAATTTCCAATCCAATCATGTTCAAGCACCATGCAAAAATAGAAATAAAGCTAAGATAAAGACACAACCATAAAAAATTAACTAAGCATGCAATTTTTCTATGAACCACACTTAAGTTACATATTCTCCTTAATGTGTCCCAACTAAAGATAATGTTTAAGCAAACTCCCCTTATCCAATGTAAGTGCAACAAAATGGAAGAGGCATCGAAGGCGGCTTTTGATAGACAAAAATTATATGCTGACCTGAAACGAAGAGACATTGAGTATTCTATGGGAGATAAGGTAACTTTTTAAAGTTTCTCCATGGAAGAAAGTCCTTCAGTTTGGTCCTAAAATGAAGTTGAGCCCTAGATTCATCGGATCGTATGAAATCGTCTAAAAGGTTGGACTAGTAGCGTCTTGATTAGCATTACTAATTGGATTATAAAAGATCCATTATGTGTTTCAAGTATCAATGCTCAGGAGATACCGTTCGGATACTTCCAATATTATTCTGGTGAAAGAAATTGAAATTCAGTCTTACTTATCCTTTGAGAAGGGACCAGTTGAAATTCTAGCTTAGGAAGTTAAAGAGCTGAGAAATAAATGTGTTCCACTTGTGAAAGTATTGTGGAAAAGTAACAATGTGGAATAATAAACTTGGGAACCTGAGGAATGTTACACCCTCACTTGACCTAATCACTGAATCCGGGTATAGAGTGCCACAAATGGATCGATTTGAACTGAGAACCAAATTATAAACTTAATAATTTTAAAACGGACTTTATTAACTAATATATATCTCTTACAATACAAACCTTAAATTAGATAAAAAATACTATCTCAAATTTCTAACTCTAGGAAAATGATTTATCTACAATATATTTGACCCCGAGGTGAAGCTTCTAAAGGTACCCCCTCCTATGTGCATGACACCTTACAAATTATGATCTTGGATCTGACACGATATAGTTTGGTCCCTCCTCAAGTTCCTTATCCCACAAATACTGCACAATACATGCCAACACTCTGGTAAGTTTAATGAGCTTGGTGAGTTTCTTAACTACCAAAATGCACACATTGCCCTTTCTTTACGAGGGAAAATTCTTAAAAGAAAAATAAAATACTTTAACTCCCTGCTTCTACTCAGACTTTAGCTTTTTATTTGGGCTGGCAGATTCTTGTACCCCTTCCACCTTTCTTTAATGGTGGTTCGATCGCTAATACCATAAGTTTCTGGTTGAGCTTATGTCCCAGCAATAGGGTTTCGGTGGTTTCTGGATGTTTTGTCATCTTGGTGGATTCTTACTTTACTACATACTTCAGGAAATGAATCATCGTTTCCCATTACCCCAAGGCTAAGTTCTGAAATCTCGAAGCTTATCATGATGTACCCCCATCGTCTTCTTTTGGTGGGGGTTCAATTGTACACTCTATCCTTAATAGAGCTCCCAATACGTTGTTTTCTTTTTTACTGATTCTCTTATTTCATAATGATTTGGTGTATTTATCGTCATTTCTTTGATAAGGCTACTAGTAAGCCCCACTCCACTCTAGCTTACTTAATCTTATCTTACCTTCCTTATTCTTGCTCTAACTCGAGTTGCAATGTTGTTTGGATTACTCCTTAGTAATCTACTTTATTTGTTATACATTTCTTTTTAGGTGAAACGCATTCGTGTGCATTGAACCGTTCTGGCCATCAGCTTACATCAAACGATTATCTCAATCATCCATTCAATTTTACGATTTCTTTTATGTGAAGATTTCTTTTTGGAACGAACTCCATGGCTGTTATACCCATGATAGATCCTCCAATAAGAGCAATAGTCTTGACAAATACATCTTTCACTTGGTGTCCTTTACTGGTACCTTTCTTACGCATTCCAAATTTTATTGAATGCCTTTTGGCAATTCCTTAATGTCAGATTCCTCATTTGCGATCCTTAGATGCATCTTTTCTAGTTTATCTTTACCCAGCCACTACTGGTACGTCATTCCCCTATCTATATTGTTAGAAAAAACGGGTTTGGAAAACGCAGCGGAAAATAAATTTAGGGGAAAATCCCAGAGTTTTATTTTTTTTTTTCCAAAACAATATCTTGGTTGTGATATCTAAAGTAATAAACACTTACTCAAAATTGTACCTTTTCAATTCGTCTACTGAGTGTGAGCTTGCTTCGAATCAGAAAATTTTTCACAAAAATTACCAGTGAGGTAATTTTGCAATTTCTCTGAACTTTTGGGTCATGTTGTAAATCAGAAAAATATCTCTAGAAATTTTCTAGAATGATCTCTTCAAAGTGAGGTAATTTTGCAATTTCTCTGAACTTTTGGGTCATGTTGTAAATCAGAAAAATATCTCTAGAAATTTTCTAGAATAATCTCTTCAAAGAATTTTCTCTCTACAACTTTCTCTTGAATTTAAGTGTGTGAAAATAATGACCCAAGGCTCTCTTTATATAGGGAGAGTTTAGAGAGTTCAACTATGATTAAACTTAACCAATTTAATATTAAATTAATATAATATTTATCAAGATAAATATTAGATTAAATTTAATATTAAATCTTATTAAAATAATAGAATGTTTATCTACAAGATAAATATTAAATTAAATTTAATCTTAAGATAATCACATTAATATTAAATTAATAAAGGACTATTAAGATAAGTATTAAATTTAATTTAATATTAAAGTATTAAAATAATATTATTTTTGGAATAGTTAATTTGAAATCAAATTCTCTGGTAGAGTCTCAGTAGGAGTGTAACTCTTCCATTGCTCAACCATCGACAACCAACTGTCGTTAGCCACCAGGACGCCTCCGTCATAGCCACCGAAATTGCCATGTCTGGTGATGTAGGTGCGACATCCTTACGACACCCCAAGCTGATTCGGCTGCTGTCGATTTGGCCTAGGTCAATGACGACCCGACCCGTCCGATCTAACCACTAGTTGGACCGTTGGCCCAGTTTCATATACCGGGCTCGGTTAGACCAGTTTTTGGGTCTTGGTCTCGATTTTGGGCTCCTAAGCCCAATTTACGATCTCATGCCCAATTTATGATCACTGTCAATAAACGGTTGTGATAAATTACTCGTTCGAGAACTAGCAACCCGTGGCCACGTTCCATATTTATCAATCTACACAATGCCAATGAGAGGATATCATTAACTCTTTAATTAAGCTATGAATTCCACTGTTGCTAGTAAATTCATGCCATACACAAATCATGTACCCAACATACTGGTTATGGGCTCGATCATCTTTTGAGCATAAGCCTCTACTTATATCAAAGCACATGAGTTGCATATGTATGGTCAGTGACTAGCTCAGGATTTAGGTAAATTACACCATGAATTTCATAAGTGAATTAATTCACAAATGGATTCAGAATTAATTCATCTTGGGTTGAGTCTAATGTATCATTCTACCAATGAATACATCTATGTCTCTACTCGTGGAGTCAACTACTCTGATAGCCAAAACTAGCCATCTCCACAATTGGAATTGTAGATGACATAATAATCCTTCTTAGTATTTGAAAGAAATGCTCACTTTGATTCTTTTACAGGATTATGGACTCATTTACATTATCTACCGAAGTATGTTACCTTTCTCGCAATGTAAACATTCTTACAATGCCACTTATCTTCAGTTTGAACTTAGACAATCAATGAGCTAATATTTGTTTGTCACAATTTTGCAATGCATGCAAAATACAAAAGACATAATAGTGAAATGTGAAATTAACTTTCTTTATTCAACTTTCAAATAAATAGAAAACAATTACATGTTTACTACAATATGGGCACATTTCCCAACATAAATATTGTTGGGTTACCACCCATATGCCCTTTTGGCTTTCACGACTACTATTTTAGCAATCTTTTCCTTTTAACCCTTTTTTCCTTATTTGTGGGATTTCCCATGATTTTCGTCCTTGTTATCCACCCACATTTAATATCCTGAAAGACTATCTCGTGTTTAGTGTCCCGATTTAGTATCTCCACGGCCTACCCCATGTTTAGTGTCCCGACCAACTTCTACGTGTTCAATATCCTAGCGAACTACCCCGTCTTTGTGCCCTGATGGACTCCATATGTTGCCATAGTCGAGCTATGGTCTTACACAATATACCCCATGATTAATGCCCTAGCGAACTCCATTGGTCGCCATAGTGGAGCTATGGTTTTACACCTCGTAATCCCAATGTTTACTGTCCCGGTAGACTCTATTGGTCATCATAGCCGAGTCATGGTCTTAATCCTTAAACCTCTTTGAGGTGTCACCCCGAAGGACCTTACCGCCCTTGTGGTGTTGCCCCCATAAAGCCTACTAACCATCGTTGCAGTGTTGTTCTAAGGAACCTAAATTTCGTCTTCACAGTGTTGTCCTGAAGGACCAGTCGATATCATTCCTTTTTCATATTTTACCTTGATGCTCAAACACCAAAGTGTCCCCTCTGTAAGGCCCGGAGCTTCACACATCATGATTTTCCCTCAGCAACACCTTATAGCAGTATCTTAACAGAATTCCATTTTCCCTATCCATCTACCCATTCCTCCATTTCACCATTCCTAACCTTAATTCTTGAACACCATAGCGTCCCTCCCGCAAGGCTCGAAGCTTTGCAAATCACAGTTTTCACTCGTCAACTCCGTATGGCAGTATCTAACAGAAATTTCCATTTCCCAATCCTAAGTTCATATATCCCGTCAAAACATTTCCCTTCATACCCACAATTTATAAACATACAGAAACAGACATGTAATCACAAAAACATACTAACGTGGAGCACGCCAAACTTAGACATGAATTTCAACAACCATTCAATGCATATTGACACACTTGCGAATACCTATGTTCCTATTCAACCTTATGCATGCTTAGCATTCTCAATGAGCAGAGTTCTTAATTCTCACAGTATTCAACACAGAACATATCAGCCACACAACATTCCAATGGTGAAGTACATAAACTCACTTGATGCTTCTTTTCCTCCTCAGCTTAGCCTCTCCAGATGCCAAAGCTTTCATTTCTCCTGGCAGCAGCTTACTGGATTCTCTACTTTTTTGTCTAAAACTTAAGGATCACCATTCCATGTAAAGCTTACTGTAACTATCTCTTCTTCGGAGCAACCAAATGAGAAGATGAAAAGGAGAGGAAAATGAAATAGAGTTGAAAAGAACTCTCATTAGGAAGTCATTTCCCAGCTATTTATAACCCTTCATGTAGGGTTTTCAACCCAATAGAAACCCTCCAATGGTAATCATTTTGTCTCCCACTAAGGAACTAATTGTTTTTAATCCAACCGAATCAGAATTGGATCTTAATCATTATCCAAATCTGTTAGTTAACTTTTTATAACTTTTCAATAAATACTGCCATCTTACGAATTCTTTCAATTTAACTCTCAATCATTCCTAATTTCCATATTTAAAGGAAATCAGGTGTGACAAGGCATCAATGAGATCCCTGTATCCTCACCTCTTTCTAGGTAAATTTCTAGGATAAAATTTCTTTAAGGGGTGAATTGTAACGACTTAAAAGTTAACAGTGTCAAAAAATCTAATTTCAGGATCTCGTATCGGTAAACAAAACCTGTAAATATATTTATTAAATATTTGCAGAGTTATATTACAAGTAAATTGAATTTTGGATAGGTAATTTTGTTGAATTAGTGATTAATTTAGGTGCAGGGACTAAATTGTAAAAGTGGTAAAAGTTTAATTTCTATAGAATTTTTAATTAGAACATGGTCTAAGGACTAAAGTAGAAATAATACCACCTTGGTATTAAGAGTGGACGGTAGGTGAACTAATATGTATGTTTTTATGTTATAAAAAATTGAAAATTAATTAAAATTATAATGTAAAATAGAAATAAAGTTAATATAGTGGAGAGAAAGAGAAAATATTTTCTTTTCATCATCTTCATGGAACCGACCCTCCATTGTTAGGGAGAAGAAGCTTTTGGTCTTGAAGGGTTTAATTTCAACAACAAATTTGGTTAGTTCAATTTAGTCCTTTTCTTGTAAATTTTATATTTTTGAGATTGTGGGATCTTAATCTAGCTAACCCATGTCTCAATTTGTTAAACTGTTAAAGTTTTTAAAGTTTCAATAGTTGAGAATTGAAGTTTTAGGTGTTAAATTGATAGATTTTAAGCCTTGAAGTGAAAAATGACTAAATTGTGAAGTTAATTGAAAGTTTCGTACATTAGGGACTAAAATGTATAAACAGTAAAATTTTTTATTGAGATGAAAAATAGGAGGTCCCTAATGGACTATAGTGAAATCGGATGGAAATTTAGAATTCGAAATTGAAAGTTATGTAAGCCCCAGTTTTGGGGACTAAATTGAATAAAATCTGGAATTTGTATAAATTTGCAATTGAGTGAGAAATTGATTGTGTATTGATGATTTTGTGTGTTTATGTTAATCAGTAGCTAACATCGACATAGATACCTCAAAAAGGAAGGAAAAAGATAAAGTCGTCGATGAATAGTTCGGAGTTTATGGTTTGTATTTCTATAATCCAAATCATTTCAATTGCTGCAATCATAATATGTTTTACATGGTAAGATGATGAGGTGAGTTAGAAATGATAAATCGAGTTGCCACGATTTGATTTTGATTGGTTATCTATAATAATGATTAAATTGAATAGATTTGGAAATATTGTATTATTTTTCTTTGTGTTAAGATGAATTATAATGTTATGCATGTAAATTGATAAATTAGTTGATGAATTGACAACAATGAATTGAGAAATTGGCTTATAAATGAAATTGAGTAAATTGTTACCCTATTAACTGTTCGGGCAGAGTCTGATATAGTTGACATGTCATAGGATAGGAAGAGTTCAGGGTTACTTTGACTACGTGTCGATGTGCCACTGGGTGCCAATTTACTTCGATTATACCGATTAGTGTAGGGCGTAATTCATATACTTCGAATTTTTCTGATGAGGCACTAGGTGCCAAACTGGTGTGATTGGTTGCATCTATGTTTCCGTCCGAGTCCGAGTCTGAGTCAGGTTAATAGAGAGGTAAACATGTAAAATGTAAGATGTTACATGAAAATGAATTGAGATAGTGAATGATTATTTATATCATATTTGTAATCTGGAGAAGTTGTATATATGTGAGATAGTCCAATCGATTCATTTTGGAACTTGATGAATGAAAAATGATATACTTATATTAGTTATTTGAGCATAAATGAAATGATTATACGGTGAGATGGTATATCTTGATATATGTCTTGGCAATGTTATTTCATGACATTATGTTTTAGTGTTTTAATTTATTTACATTATATTAAAATGTTCAATTATAGAAATACAATTGTGTTCATACTCAACATACGATTTTGTTTTCCATGTGTAGGTTAGGTCATGTTCATGTTTTTAACTATTGACTCAGCATCCAACCAACAATCCCAGATTTAGCAAAGTTTGTAAAAGTTTACTTTGTGTTTTGAAAGGGCATGTACCTAGGTTGAGTCATTTTGATATAAATGAAAGTAAATTGTACTTTAAGCTTGAGTATAGTATTAAGTATGTTAGTAGATAGTTGAAGCTTGCTTGATGATTCTTACTAATGACATTATTAAGAAATGGATGAATGGATTAGTTGATAAGGTATAGGTGGTTGTTAGATATGCTTATTTAAGTTTGTGTTTGATTTGGTGTGTATAAGTATGCTATGGTAATGCTGAAATGTAAATTGATAAGTGAGAATGAATCTAAGGACTATGGATTGGTATTGATAGGTGGATTGTTATGGAAATTGTATAAATGAGAGTAAATTGATGAATAGGATGTATATGGGTATTGATGCATGTTTTGGATAAGTTTTGGTATGTTTTATGCAGGTAGGAACGACTTAATTTAAGTAAAATTTGGTTGGTTTGTTTATAGGTACCAAATGGTGCATATTTTGTCCAAATAGTATGTGACGTCGTGATGTCGTGCGTACGTCATCACGACGAGAAATGACCTGTAGGGTCACAACGCGACGAGAGATTGTCATCTCAATAAGACTATTATAGTGTATGACGCTACGATGAGGATTAGCCTGGCATCGTGATGTGACAAACTATTTGTCGGCATCTCGACGTGGATTGAACGGCGTCACGACATTGATCCCATATTTTGAAGTTTTTACAATTAAGTCCTATCTCTTTCTTGGGTTAGCTTAAGAGCTTACATAAGCTGGTGTAAGACCCAGAATTGAATTTATTTCATATTGAATGCATGTTGTAATTGAATTTTAATTATTGACTGTTATGAATTGTCTGCATTTAATCGTGGTTATTTTGGCAACGAATGTGACATCTTGTAACCTGGACCCGATGATTGGGTCGGGTGTCAGGGTGTTACAATTCTATTTTTTTGTTTCTCAAAACAAGCATCACTTCTTATGGCCTTCTTAACAAAGAGCAAAAAAAAGGACAATATAATCCTAGGATGCACTATTGCAATATGGAAACTCCAATTGAC
Source organism: Gossypium australe (assembly GCA_005393395.2). NCBI lineage: Eukaryota > Viridiplantae > Streptophyta > Magnoliopsida > Malvales > Malvaceae > Gossypium > Gossypium australe. The sequence continues at coordinate 96,931,346 of CM016626.1, read as the reverse complement.
AATTGATGACATTCGACATCTTCTTCACTCGATCTTCGTTCAACAACAAACCACAGGCAATTGGCAAATTAGAAGAGAGACCAAACAATGGGAAACTTGGCTTCTAAAAACTTGATTAGCTTCTTTTGGCCTTTGTTCATTGCAAATGTATAAAAAAACAAAAAAATGATACGAAAGTATAACTTTTTGCCGTTTCCTTCTAAACTGTCAACTTTTATATTGTTAAAACTTGCTCATTATTATCCTAATTGACGTTGTAAAGATTGAATTCATAGTTGTCTTGAAAAGAGAATGGTAGTCAACGTTTTCAGAATTAGATTCATAGTTAAATCGGTCAGGTTATCGGTTCATAAGTCCAACCGATCCGATCAGTTCATTCTGTTCGATTAAGTAATTCATTAAAATCATAAAAACAAAAGAATATAAAAAAACCAGCTGGTTTTTAACCAATTCAACAGGTTCATATTAATTCTTGAGTCAATCGGTCTAAGGCTTATATCCTTACCGATATCTCGATTGGTCCAGTTCAAACAACACTAAAGGTGGTCCTTACTTTATGATTTAGTTTTTGGTTAATTGATTTGAGATTGTTTTTACTCTCTCCATTAGCATCTTAGTTATTACTTTTCTTTAGAGATTCTTAATAAATTTTAGCATTTTTTTATAAAATTTAATTAAACTTTTTTACAATTTTAATGTTTTTCTATACTGTTTTACAATATTTATTATTTTAATACCTTTTTATGATTTTGTGTACAATAACTTTTTTTACCATTTTAATATTTTAATATTTTTTTATAAATTTACTCTTTTTATTAATTTTTTAATAATTTTTGATAATTATTTCTCAATTTTTAATACATTTATGATTTTTTATTTTTAATATATATATTTTTTATTTCTTAAGGTATCTGCTGGAGCGAGTTCAGTAACTAATTCTCCGCATTCTGTAAGTCCATTAAAGAATAGATACTGGCCACAAGTTTTAATATATTTTTAAAATTTTTAATGATTTTTAAATTTTTTTATGATGATTGACACTTGATGATTTGTAATTAGTTGAACATCCCAACAAACTTTTTAATAGCCAAATAATTAAATCGGCGAAGTCAGAACAATTTTTTAGGGGCGAATAAAATTTTAATTTTTTATATTCTATATCTTTATAATTTTTAAAGGATTAAATCGATTTTTTATAATTTTAGGAGACTAAAGTACAATTTTACTTTTATTAATTTAAAATTTTAAAATTTTTTAAAAAGCCTAAATAATAAATTTTCATTTTAGAGGAGACCGGAATCTTTGCTAGCCCTTTAACTTCACCTCTAAACCGTAAACGGTCGAAAACGTTAAAAACTAAAATCAACAAAAAAGAAGTTAAAATTAAAATGAAAAAAAAAAGTATACTTGGCATTAGTTGAGTTCTTTCAGGCCCTTAAAGGACGACAACGCTTTGTCCTCAACTCTCGAGAATGGTAATCAGTATAGGAGCAGTCAAAATTAGATCTAGATCCAAATCTTGACATTTATGTAGGTCGATTATAACCATAACAATCAACACATAAAATAAAAAATATATCAAATCCCAGCCCAGGCTGGCAGTTTAAAATAATAGAGTTAGGCAGTGTCGGGAGCAGCACAAAAATTAATTCACAGAACTCAAGGATCTGCATCTTAGCCCATGCTTGAATAGTTTCAACTTCTAAATTAGTCATTAAAATATTTAAAAATATATAAATTAAGGATAATTAAATATAAAAATTTCAAAATATAATAATAAAAATAAAACCAATTATATTAAAAAAACAGTGAAACAATACATAATAAAATCGCTTTTTTGTTAAAAAAAAATCAGCAAATATAATTTTTAACCTGTTGTTTCTATTCTCAATTCTTTTTATTATTTTTTAACGAGTTTAGTTCATTTTTAATTTTTTTTTTTAAATTGTTGATTCAACCCATTCCTTATAAAATTCGATCGGTCTGTTTCCTTTTCATCAGTTTAGCATTATGAACAACGGTGCAAGAAAAAAAATATCCCTAATCTATATCTATCTATTTATATAATATAATATAATATTTACAGATCTTATGAAATTATAAGAGTAATTAGAGGTGTCTTGACTTACATCTAAGCAGTAATTAAAGTTTTTTTCAAACAACTATTTAACATGAGTTTAAATAGTGTGACCCCGCCATATTGATTTTATTAGAAAAAAAAAAGTAAATACAGTAATTCTTTCATTAACTTTTTAATACCTTCTCAAGTAAATACGGTAAAACATGTATACTAAGTTAAATAAAAGGACAAAATAAGTATGTTAAATTATGTGTAAATTATAAATTTAAGCTATATATTTAATAGGTAAACTTTAGTAGAGGTCACTCAATTATGTTTTTTTTTTTGTCACCTAATTATAAAAAAAAGTTACAAAATAGTTACTCAATTATTACTACTTTTTTGTCACCCTATTCAATTTTATCTTTTTTTATCACCAGTAGGCTAACTAAAAACTGGAAACACCAAAAAAAATTAAATATAGTTGGATGATAAAAAAAGACAAACTGAATAGTTGAGGATCATTTTATAACTTTTCATAGTTGAGTGACAAAAAAAACATAATTGGGTGACTACAAATGTAATTTACCTATATATAATATAATGTATAGGGATTAGTTTATTCATTTTTTAAGTAGAGGGGACAAAAATGCAATCTAACTCATAGTATAGAGGCTTTCATGATAATTTTACCGTGGAAAAAAGTTGGTGAATTTATTTAAAAAAATTAAAATTTCAACAATTCTTTTAATGTTATCATTAAATTTCATCATTAATTTAGTGTAAATATTTGTTGCATTCACTTTTTTATATAGTGCTAAATTTGTATAATATTTTAACAGTTTATGTATTAAATTAAATTTTATTTTCCTTTATGTTTTAAAATTATTAGACGATTTGTATAAATTAAATTAATCCACATTTAATTAGTATAAATATATATATATATATATATTTTTTAAAATTATAATAATATATTGTTTAATAATTAAAAATATATATAAAATCTAGGCGCAACACATGATATAAAAAGCTAGTAAGTTACTAAGAGGGTTGTGATCCTTGTGTTTTCATAATATGGACATGCCAAATTCTATTTATTATTATTATTACTATTATTATTATTATTATTATAGTCGACATATTTAAGAGTGTTTTTAGTGGCTATGATTTTGATGCCATGACCAAAAATCAAGACCAATTGGTATGCATCTTGTTAAGCAAAGGAAGACCGACCAGAACCAGAAGAATGCATTAACTGCTAAAGTACCACATTTAAGATTGCTTATTAAACATGATCAACTAAACAGTAACAGCAGAAGATCGTTGTTGATAAAAAGCACACTCCTTTTGTTGATCAAATTATTTTCGATAAGACCAAATTATAAAGTACTCAAAACATTATTATCAGTGCTAGCTGGAGCTTGATGGTGGCTCCTTAACAATGGTAACAGGGCAAGGAGCATATGTCAAAACGTAGTTGCTTACACTCCCCAAGATGATCCTGTTTTTACATCAAACCAGCCAATGCAAACAAAACATCAGTGAAGACATAGAGACAAATAAATGAACATAAATTCTTTTTCGTGGCCGTATATTGCTTTTGTACCTTTGAAGCGTTCCAAGTCCTCTGCTTCCCATAACCAAAGAATCAAGCTTTAGATCTTCAATAGCATCAAGTATTTTTTCTCTAGCATCTCCTCCCCAATACAGTTTTGTCACAACTTGTATCTGTAATCCAAAATATAAATATCAGCCTCAACTCAATTCCATATGTATTAATGGAGGTAAAGAAAAAGGGGTTCACCTCTTTTTGTCTAGAAGCAGTGTCAAGCATGTCAAGAACTGCAATATCAACTTTAACGTCGTACTTGTTCATAATCTCGGGCTGTCTAAACTGTGCCAAAGGAATAAGAGCTGCAAGAGCTCAAAAACTACCCAAGATTAGATGGGATTGGCAAAGAAATAAAAAACAGAACCTTTTGAGCTTTTAAGAAACATACGAGAACCAGATTGGGCCAAGTGAGTGTTGGTAGAGTCATTGGGAGAGCTAGGGTTGATGTGGATGATGTAAAAGGTGTCTCCTTTGTCCACCAAGTTATCTATAGCCCATCTAAGAGCGCTCTTGCTGCTCCATGAGAAGTCCATTGCCACCCCTATCTTCCTATCTTTAGCCATTTTCTTCTATCTGCAATTTCCTAAGAATGCCAAAAGTTTTATATAATGCAGCAAAGACATGGCTGCAAGTACAATTGTATTTATATGGAAAGACAGAAGGGACGTTGAATGCAGACCTTGTTTCGGAACTTGGAAGAGCCAAGGAGAAAGGGTTAATCTGGGCCGTTCACGTGTTCATCAGATCTGCTAAGGCCCGTACGATGACAGTTGATGGCCTGGAGGTATTCTTTTTCATACCAAATTATATGGAATTATTTTTTGTACACAAGTGGATCGATTATCAACCGTTGGATATGAGTTTTCCATGTGACGAGATACGAATCCTAAATTTTCCTTTTTTATATCCCCGTCTACTTCTTGTAGTTATTGTGATTAATTATATTATTATAATTAAATTTAGACAATTTTTATGTTCATATTAGTTTATTTCCCATATTAATTTTATTTCATATTATATTTTGCATTATGTTTTAATAATTTAATTCATTGTCTATTATCCTCGTTGTTAATTATTCTCCAAGTTTACTCAATTGAAACCACTAAACACATCATGAAAAGAATTACATAGACAGTTCAATGTGCTGTAATAGAATTGTTTGAGATTTTAGTGACTATCCGTGTAGACAAAGTTACTCTATGAAGTTGTTGTTTTGAGACAAAAAATTTTATATTGATAGATATAAATTATATATGTTAAGATTATAGTATACTTTGAAAAAAAATTATTTAATAAATATATATAACGATAATATATAAAGAAATATTTTTATAGTAATTTTTTTTTAAGGACGGATCCTAAAAATATTTCTTTACAGCTTATTTCACCAAATAAATTGTTATATATGTATATACATCTTATATATTTTCCTTTGAAATGGTGCAAGAAATTTGAATATGCCTGGATAAAATATTTTTAAAATTTAAACGATAAAGAATGTGACCCAAATAGGCTAGGCAAACATAAGTTTTATTGGAGAGCTCTATGACACGGCACACCCCCGTTTGGGACCATGATCGACCCAATTTTTCCTTCCAACTGAGGTTAGCGCATCACCAGGTCCAAACCAAGCGAACTAGGGTTGGAACGCGACATAATCGTTTGGAATTTTTGTAAACCGCTTTTTATTAATTTGCATCGCCTTTAACCAATATATTTTAGCCTAGGATGAATGTAAACCATAAGATTAAGTCAATAATAGCCATTGGATCATTTGGGGAGCAACTGTAAATAGGGGGCGACCGCACCCCGCAGTTGTACGTGACTTGAGCATTGTAATAAAGCTTTCCTACGTTCTTAAGCTTTCTCTTGCTATTTGCTAGCATCCTTTCCCTTAGCCATCCACTAATTTTCACTTAACCAACATCTGAGCTCTCACTGAGGCTGAACTTAAGCACCGATGGTTAGTGGTTTGATTTAGGAGTGAGTATTTGATCGAATTGAGTGAAATTTTTTTGGGTTAGTCGAGTTAATGAGTCGTATTTTATCATACTAACTTGATTTGAATTTTTTTCGAATAAAATAGAGTAAAATGAAATTTGAATTGAGTCGAATAAATTTGTTCGAGTTAAATTAAACAAATTAAATCGAATATATTGGAATCTGTTGACAATATGACTATATTCCAAGTTAAAGAACATAAAATTCATATATATATATTTGACAACTCTTTTAAAACAATAAAAAAAGAAAAAGAAAACAAAAAGGACAATTTGTATGATAATGTAACACCTCTCACTTGCTCGATGATTGGTACGTTTAGAAGATGCTACCAGAGCACAAACGAAACAAAAATCTTAAAATTTTTCAATAAATAAAGGTTTAAAACAATTAAATAAAACCGTAGGACTTGTAAAACCCCTAACCCATCTTTATTACCGAATTAGGGTTATGAAATGTTACTAAACAAAATAGGACATTTCACTTAATTTCAGAATAGTTAAACAAATAATTTATAAACATAACAAACAAAATCAATTTGTGGTATAAATACACTTATAGGCCTTAAATCAAGCTTATGGAACCCTAAAAATAGTTTAGGAACAACCTGGGGTAAAACTGAAACAAAATAGAAAATTTTAGAAAAACTTGAAAATTTGCAAAACAGGGGTCACACTGTTGTGTGAAATAGCCCAGACCGTATGGAGATTCGAAATCAAGACATACGGCCATGTCCCAGCCCATGTGCCCGCCCATGTAAGTATTCGAAATAGGGCCACATAATCGTGTCGCAGGTCGTGTGTCAGACTGTGTGTGTATTCGAAGTTGGGTCACACGTCTATGTCGCAGGTCGTGTATCAGCCCGTGTGACAAACTGTTTTGGCTCACACAACCGTGCCACAGGCTGTGTGCTAGGTCGTGTGGATACTGCACCTAAAATCAATAAATACACACGATCGTGTGTGGTGACCGTGTGTGTCACACAACCGTGTGATGGCTTGTGTCCCAGGTCATGTGCTTCTATAGTTACCCCTAAAAAAAGCCAAAACAAATCCAAATCTTGCATTACAAGACATCCTACTTCCGTAAGTCTTAACATACCAAAACCACATAACATCATGCTCAAAATATACCATTTTAATCCACCTATAAGGCCTAACTTGTAATAGCCATTTTTTTTGTGGTGTCAGAAATAGTGGTTTCGAGGCCACAAATTTGACGAGTAAGTTCATAAATATTATTATTTAATATTTATGAGTCAAATATGATTTTAAAAAGGTTTTCGATTTGGTAAGTTATGTTATATAAATGATTTATTAAGTTCAAGTGGTAAGACCCTAAAGTCAAGTGGTTTTAGAAGATAAGGTATTGAGACCTCGTTTATATAAACTAAGCCATAAATATTTTTATAAATATTTACGAGGTGCTATTAAGGTTGTATTAAAGTTTCGTTAAGAAATTTTAATGTTTCGATAGTTAATTAAGCAAAAAGAACTAAATCGTAAAAGTTGAAAAAATCAATCTCTATTAGTTTAAAGGTGTTAATTGATTAAGGAATTATAACTGGATGATCTTAATGGATAAATAATGTAACACTTCTTACCCGTATTCTATGCCAGAACCGGGTACGAGACGTTACCGTACTTGACTCATATGGTCATACAACTTTGGGTTATCGAAATCCGTTCCAAATTAAAACTTTTCCATTCTCATATCTAACCTCATTATAATGGGCCTACAAGGACCTAAACATACTTCCGGAAGGTTCGGAAATAAATCGGAACCTTTTACACACTTAGAAAAATTTTACCTAAACAAGGGCCACACGCCCGTGTGAAATGGGACACGCCCGTGTGGGCAGGCGGTGTGGTCACACACGCCCATGTCCCTCACTCGTGGTCGAAACTGAATTATTTCACACGACTGGATACACACCCGTGTCCTTGGCCAGTGTCCTTCACACGACCTCGACACGCCCGTGTCTCAGCCCGTGTGCCAAAACCTTGGCATTCTATTTATGACATCATCACCTCACTATGGTCACACGGCCAAGGCACACGCCCGTGTCCTTAGACCGTGTGTCGAATTAAATTCCTATATTCATATGCAGACTTCACACGGCCTGGGCACACACCCATGCCTTTGGCCGTGCCTCCCATACGGATGAGACACACGGCCGTGTCTCTTCCCGTGTGTTTACTATTGAGCTTACTAACTTGCCATTCTAACATGCAAGGTGTAACAGCCCAGTTTAGACCCTAGTCGGAACAGTGGTTTTGAGACCACAAATCCAAGGTTGGAAAGATAATTTAATATTATTTTTTGTGTGAATAGTATGTGTCATAGTCTGTGTGAAAATTCTGTGTGATAATTTGACCGTTTGTGTGCCGAATTAAGAGAAAGGACTTAATCGCGTAACGTGTAAAAGCTATATGCTGATTTATAAGTACCTAAGTGTAGTTGTCTTCATAATAGGATGGCCTTGAGAGACAATTAAGTCATTATATAGTTAATGGAAGGTTAATGGACAATTATAACCAATTATATTATATGTTATAATATTTAATAGTAAGGTTAAATTTGTAACTTGATAATAATGATATATATGTTAAAATAAAACAAAAGATAGTGGATAGTTGTTCATCCTTCACTGAAAATTGAAAGAAAAAGAAGAGAAAAGTGGTTAGCTAGGTTCAACCATAGTCTAAGCTTCAATCGGGTAAGTGTTTTTGCTCCGTTTTTGATAATTTCTACGTTTTTTGTAATCGTTGCTTCGTGCTTTAGCTAACCCATGTTGAAATTTTGTGAATTGATGAAGTTTTTGTGATAAGTCTTTGATGAACATTTGAGCTATGTGCTAGTTGATAGTGAAATATGAAAACTTGGTATTGGATTAACATAGTTTGTATTGAGATTTTTGGTGAAATTGAGTATTTTGGACTTAATTGAGAAAATGAGAAATTGAAGGGTTAAATTGTGAAATAAATGAAGTGTATGAGCTTGTATTAGTATGAGAAGAATTCGACTAATCATATGTGTATTAAAATTTTGTGTATTTGATGATTTTGTGAAATAGGGACTAAAGTGTCGAAATGTGAAAATGAGGGGGCTATTTTGTAAAATGCTCTAAATATGTGTGTGTGGACTAAATTAAATAAATTAGTGGTTGAATGGATTGAATTTGAATGTGTATAGACCAAGAGAGGAGAGGTTCAGATCGAGATCGAGGCAAAGATAATGTGCTCGATTAATCGACCGTATTGATAGTTCGACGTCCGAGGTAAGTTCGGATATAATACATGTTATTAAGATACTATTTAGCATTATGAAATGAATATGTATATGTGTGTATGAAATTGAGATGCTATGTGCAAGATTTAGTTAATGGCACTAAGTGTGCGGAATTGAAATCGAAATTGAAATGAATAGCACTGTGTGTGCGCGATGTTATGAAGGCTTCGGCTTATTGATTTGACACTGTGTGTGTTATACCGAGATAAGTCCGTTGAAAGAATAGGTGCTAAGTGTGCAAAGAAAAATATGCTTCAATCATGTATATGGCACTGGGTGTGCGATTAAGTTGATATAATATCAGTGGATGATTGACAAGTAATATCGAGCATTGAGTAGCTTGGAAATTGAATAACTTTGTGTTAGCTAAGGTATGTATTGAACCTTTGTGGTTGATGAGTTTATAGATAAAGCTATAGATGGATGAATGAGTATTTTAGCTATGGATGATATGGTATGAATATGAGAGAATTGATCTATGTGATGGTTATTGAATACATTGGTTTGATTTGATGATACGATTGTATTGTATGTCGAACTTAATAAGCTTTGAAAAGCTTACTGTGTGATTTGTTTCTCTGCTTTGTAGTGTTAGTAAAGCTAGCTCGGATCTGGGGATCGTCAGCATCTCAATCACACTATCGGCAATCTATTTTGGATACTTTTGAAGTGATGTACATATTTGAATATGGCATGTATAGGCTAGTTACTTTTGATACATATTTGAGATGTGTAATTAGCCATGTGATGTGGCTAAATATATGATGGCTTTAAGCATGAATGGCTTTGTTATATGAGGCATATTTTGGTATGGTTTGTGGGTGAAGAGAATGATTTATAAATGGTAAACTTTGTGTTGGTATAATGCTAGTATGAATTAGTGAAATTGGGGGTGGATCATATTTAGTATGGAATGTGTTCAAGTTGTGCAAATTAGTTTATAAGTTAACATGTTTAGAAATGAGATGGATTAGAATGATATGATGTTCATTTGATTTATCTTTGGTTGTCATTTATATGGATAAGTATGTTAGTATATGCTTGTGGTGATTGACCCTTACGTGGTTGGCAAATTGGCATTGTAAATGGCCTAGTTTGCCACACGGATGGCACACGGGCGTGCCTAGTGACCATGGGCGTAAGTCAGTATATGGCCTAAGAGCACACGGCCACGACACACGGACGTGCCTGGTAGCCGTGTGGTTTTTAACAGAATCTACCACGGCCAGAGTACACGGGCGTGTTTGGTAGCCGTGGAGCAAAGTCAGTTTCAACCACGGGGAGGACACACATGTGTGTCTAGCAGCCGTGGGAGGCACACGGCCTACCCCCACGGGCGTGTATCCCCTGAAATTTTGAAAAGTTTTAAATTTTTGAGAATTTCTGTATGAGTTCCGATTTAGTCCTGACCCCTTTTCTAACACGTGTTTGAGGTCTCGAAGACCTCAATAAGGGACTATATACTTGTGATAGCATATGTTTGATTGATGTTTGACTTTGTGTCGTATATTGGAAGTGAGAAGATTCAGTTGTTTGGTAATACCTCTTAACCCTATTTCGGCGACGGTCTCGGGTTAAGGGTGTTACATAAGGGGACACACAGTCTGGTCACACACCCATGCAATTGACCGTGTGTCACACACGGCCTAGACACACGCCTGTATGCCTACCCGTGTGGACAAGAACAAGGCTTTTTGCTAAGCTCTTTCATCACCCTAACTCACTCTAGCATAATTCACCCTCTACCATCAATACATTCATGCATATTCATACCCAAACAACCCAACCATATACTCTACACACTTATGAATAACCTTTCATTCCATTGATTGATAGTAAAGAGCCAATTACTATGGCAATATACAAAATATTTCATCTATAAGAAGCCAACACATTTGGCCAAAATAACAAAACAATATACCTAGTCTAGCTCATAAACATGCCATTGCCATGCTCAAAATGCTAGTTCTAAATATACCGAGATGAGCTGATAGTGTGGATGATCTTCCAATTATCTTCGTATCCCAGCTTGACTCTTAGTTTTAAGCTTAGTAAGTTTACATGTAAAAAATAAACATCATAACATATGCTAATCAATAAATAGCATTTCACAATCCAAAATCATGCTTACTCATTCATCTCTTATCACAATCCAACCATATCACAACCAAATGCTCTTATTATTTAACAAACATCCCTGCACTTGATCACCACATGGTCACATGAAACAACACATCACAATTACACAATAAACCATTCTTGGTAATACCAAACACTCGGTGGTATCGAACCTAGCTCACCATTTATTATTAGCAGGGTGGTATTGTACATCGCCCACCAACAAGAATATTTACGGTGGTATCGCACTTAGCCCACCAAATAATAATACTAACGATGGTACCGCACACAGCCTATCGTGAATAAGTGATAAGGTGGTATCGCACATAGCCCACCAACAAAAATAATTAAGGTGATATCGTACATAGCCTACCATTATTTACTACGGACAATATTCCACACCTACATATTTATTTCAACGTTCATACGGAGTTTATTCACTTTCTACCAAATTTCCTGTAACACCCCTAACTCGTATCCGTCGCCAGATTAGGGTTACGAGGCATTACTTGACCAAACATAAATCAATGCACCTTTATGAAAACAAATACTTTGATACATGTGTACCAATTCATACCATTACGATTGAACAGGTAAATCCCATTTAAAATCATGACATTAACTTACATATTACGAATATTATCATTAACATCAAATAACAAATCACTACTCATTTGATCATTAAAAAAAAAGACCGAATAGGCATATGGTAATTATTCATATATTTCATTTCTATAATCGACATTGCATTCAATCATATACCATTTCTGAACATATACATCACTTTAGCTTATGTACATTTCTCATTTCAATACCACATACAATTGTGCCATAAATATAAATATCAAACCAACTTCTTTATCTCATAATTGCTTATCGCATTCGGCAATGATTATCACATATAAACATACCATCATAAGCACACCTTAGCACTCATTTCCCATGTCCGAATATACCATAGCACACAATAGAAAATTTGGACTCCAAACTAGATCAAGTCATGGCCAATTATTTCATTTTACATAACTTGACATACGGTACATACATATAACTGTACATATGTTCATAAAATTACCCTAATGTACTATATGCGTTACTCAAAATCATAAACATACTTTGGTACATGCCACAAACACATGTATACATACAAGGTATAAAATTTCTAAAAAATACTTACCACAAAACCGTACATACCAAAGCTTCATAATCAAGATTGATAATTTTAAACCAACACATCACATAGAAATATACCATTCATAATCTCATGAAACATACCTATCCAAATCAAGTTATATTCAAAATCGAAATTTCACAAACATATATCTATATACCAACTCAAACATATTCGGTCAATTCAAGGATAGAAGAGAAACCATTTTCGCATGGCATTATATACATCAAATTCAAAATATAAACTCAAAGAAAATAGTTTAGTCTATACATGCCATAGTTCTCATAGTTTAACTCATCAAAAGGGTACACTTAGTAAGTTATAAGCAATGGTATCATATACAACAATTCATTACACAAATCTTAATCAATTCATCTAAATTATAAAGGAACTCTTAATCGCAATTACATATATCATATTATCATGCAACCTTTACCAAATTCATTTGGTCTCAAAACCGAATACTCACCTACTAATTAGCCATTTCGAACAAGCTCATAATTTAATGTACACATCTCATCTTTATAAATAAATAAAACAAGAGCAACTTACCTCATTAGTACTAGGTTACTATGATACCTTGCATTACTTACCTAAGTAACGTCCTCGGTTATCTCTATTCATTAGTTTATGTTTTGGGAGATCTATAAATCCGCACACTTAGTGCTATCTTCTAGTAATGTATCGCACACTTAGTGCCATTACTCATCTTCCGCACACATAGTGCCATTCGACCGATTTCGCACACACAGTGCTCGGTATATAAATTTTGCACACATAGTGCCATTTGACCAATTTCGCACACACAGTGCTCGGTATATAAATTCGCACACATAGTGCCATTTACTGATCGCTTCCTCTTCCACATAAACATATATAATCACATTTTGGTATATATGAACATACATATATACACATATTCAAATCAAACCATTCTACCTATGATTTACCATCACATTCGGCCACACTCGTATGTACATATAGTTACTTAATCAATTACAACCATCACTTATTTCAAGGTCCACATTCAACTACTACTCAATCCACAAGTACTCATCCATCTCAAATATATCAAATTACATATATAAATCATCCACACATCCGAGTAGTATATACATAACTTACCCAATATCACATTCGGCCTTAGATTATTTAATAGGCTTCATTCAATTTAACATATACACATTAACATTGGCTAAATAAAAATTCAATTCAACCAAATTGACAATTTAGGCTTCCCGGCTATTCGTTCAACTTAGCTTTTCCCCAATCCAAACCCGTTTCTTTTTGTTCTTGATCTAAATAATTCCAAATTAAGCTCATTCAATTGTAATTTCATTCAATTTAATCCAAAAATACATAATTGTGCAAATTACCATTTTACCCCTGACATTTACAATTTTTACAATTTAGTCCCTATTGCACAAAACACAAAATTACACAAAATTTGAACATTTTCCTTAAGGGCCGAATTTTCCTCTTCCCATTACAAGCCTATACAATTCATTTCTTTGACATTTTAACCTCTAAAATTTTTCTTTTTACAAATTAATCCAAATCACCTAACTTCATCAAAAATTCAAGAATAATATTTGTTAATCTATCACATACTATTTACATTTCATCACTAAGCAACAAGAACATCAAACTTCATCCATGGCATCTCACGAAAATCACAACCAAATAAAAAAATTGAACATGGGCTAATTAAAACTCAAAACAACTATCTCAAAAATACAAGAATTATTAAAAACCAAGCTAAATCATACCTTAATGAAGCCTAAATAAAGTCGAACCCTTTGAAGCTTTTTCTTCCCTTTTTTTTTCTTTCTAGTTTCGGTCAAAATGGATGAAAAGAAGAACATGCAATGCTTTTCTCCATTTTGTTTTAATATAATATGTTAACTAATTTATTTTAACATAAAATAAGATAAAATATAATATAAAATGCCAATACTATTACATGCATAATGATGGCCAGCCACTATCCATATTTTCATGGTCAAACTGCTATTTAAACCTCCAATTTATGAAAACATCAACAATACGACACCTTCACATTTAACCACCAAATTTTCTTTTTATGCAATTAACCCTTTTCTCACAATTAAGCACCAAAACAATCAAATTGTAATACGAAATTTTCACTCACATCAAATCACACATAATAAGCATAGAAAATATTATTAAATTATTATTCTGATTCGGATTCGTGGTCCCGAAACCACCGTTCCGATTAGAGTCATAATCGGACTATTACATTTCCATCCATTTAAATCGTAAGTGTTCTCAATCATACAATGCACCAATAAGCAATTACATGTGTATTTAAGATGCATCGTTTACATATAAACTTACCTCGGTGTAAAGCGCGTTAATCAACAGTCTATTCCGTAACCTTGCCTTTCCCTCGGTCAAGGTTGATTCCACGCTCTTCTTGGTCTATAACAAAAAATTCACTCATTCAATCATTTTATAATCATAATCTCTACTTAGGCAAAAATGACCGTTTTGCCCTTGTACTATGGCAAAATTACGATTTTGCCCCTAGGCTCGTAAATCATTTTTCATCACATTTTCTCATTAAACAAGCCTAGCTGAACATTTATTACTCTTACAACTACTCATAATTCCAATTATTTCATGCATTTATTACACATTTTCAATCTTTGCATTCAAGTCCTATTTAGGTGTTTTCATGCTAACACCTTTCACAAAAGTTGTTCCTCATCACCTTAACATTCATTTTCCTCCATAAAAACTCAGCAACCAACATGAAAACTCTCATGGAAAGTCCCTAAACTTTCAACCATTTAGCAAATTAGTCCCCTCATTAGCTAGCTTAAGCTTTGGGGACTCCAAAAGTACAAAAATTATCAAATAAAACCACCAAAATCACTTACTTGTAGAGAAGATAAGTTACTGAAAATTTCAAGCTTCCAAAACCCTTACTCTTGTTTGAAATTTTGGTGGGAAAGGAAAGATGAATAGTGAAAGATGATAGCTTCTTTTATTCATCTTATTTTATTCATTTTTGTCACCTAATTTCACCAAATGTTGACCAAAAATAAATGCTCTTGTCTCCCCTATTTACATGGCCGGTCAACACACTTATAATGGCCTTATTGCACTTTAAGGACGTCCAATTTCATATTCTATGGCTATTAGACACCTCTACTTTGTATAATGGAACTTTCGCACTTTATGCGATTTAGTCCTTTTTCGCAATTAAGCATTCAATCATTAAAATTAAAGCACCAAAATTCTCATGCATTATTATAAACATGTTACAACACATAAAATAATATCAAAATAATTTTCCTCAACCTCAAATTAGTGGTCCCGAGACCACTGTTCCTGCTAGCCTCAAAATCGGGTTGTTACAACTCTCCCCTCCTTTAGAGATTTTCGCCCTCAAAAATCTTACTGGTAAAAAGGTTTGGATATTGTTCTATCATGGCTTCGTCCGGTTCCCACGTAGCTTCTTCTACACCGTGTTTTTGCCATAACACTTTTACTAAAGCTATGCTCTTATTCCTCAATTGTTTAACCTCCCGAGCCAATATCTTAATCGGCTCCTCTTTATAAGTCATGTTTGATCTATCTCAACTTCCGTTGGAGGGATTACATGTGAAGGATCAGAACAATATCGTTGCAACATTGACACATAAAACATGTTGTGTATTTTCTTTAACTCTACCGGCAAAGCCAACCGGTATGCCACTGGCCCAATCCTTTCGGTAACCTCACACGGTCCTATGAATCGTGGACTCAATTTGCCTTTACGACCAAATCTCAATATTTTCTTCCATGGGGATACCTTTAGAAATACCTTGTCGCCCACTTGAAACTCAATTTCTTTCCTTTTTAAATCTGCATACGACTTTTGTCTATCCGAAACAGCTTTCATACTATCTCGGATCACATTCACTTTCTCCTCGGTCTCTTTAACTAAATTGACCCCATGAATTTGTTTGTCACTAAGCTCGGTCTAAAACAAGGGAGTTCGACACTTGCGACCATATAAAACCTCGTACGGTGCCATCCGTATACTCGACTGATAACTGTTTTTGTAAGCAAAATCAACCAAAGGTAGATATCTTTCCCAATTACCTCTAAATTCTAACACACATCATCGGAGCATATCCTCAAGGACTTGAATCACTCTTTCAGGTTGGTCGTCAGTTTGTGGATGGAACGCAGTACTAAAATTCAACCTTGTACCTAAGGCTTCCTGTAACTTCTTCCAAAATCTCGAAGTAAATCTAGGATCTCTATCCGAGATAATAAATAAATGCACTCCATGTAATCTTACCACTTCAGCAATATACAAGTCGGCCAACTTATCGAGGGTATAATCAACACGCACCGGTATAAAGTGAGCCGACTTCGTTAGTCTATCCACAATAACCCACACAACATATTTCTTTCTCGAAGTCATAGGCAACCCCGTTACAAAATCCATAGTGATCCGATCCCACTTTCACTCGGGAATCATTACCGGCTGAAGTAATCCCGAAGGTACCTGATGTTCGGCTTTCACTTGTTGACAGATCAAACACCTCGTCATGAACTCAGAGATGTCTCTTTTCATACCCGGCCGCCAATAAAACTTCTTCAGATCATTGTACATTTTCGTGCTACCGGGATGTACTGACAAATGACCACTGTGTGCTTCATGTAAAATTTTCCAGATCAACTCATCATCTTTTAGTACACAAATCCTGTCGTGAAACCTCAAACAATCATCTGAACTCACCCGAAAGTCGAAATCATTTCCCGATTCACACTTAGCCCTCTTAGCTTGCATCTCATTATCATTCTTTTGAGCTTCACAAATTCGCTGAATAAATAGTGGTCTAACCCTCAACTCAGCCAATATAACACCATCCTCAGACAAATCTAAGCTCGTACTTAAGGCCCTCAAAGCTAACAGGGATTTTCTGCTCAAGTCATCCACTACTACATTTTCTTTCCCCGGATGATAATCAATTGCTAGCTCATAGTCCTTTAATAATTCGAGCCACCACCGTTATCACAAATTCAAATCCTTCTGATCCATCAAATACTTCAAACTCTTATGATCAGTGAAAATTCGACACTTCTCACCACATAAATAATGGAGCCAGATCTTGAAAGTGAAAACTATCGCAGCCAACTCCAAGTCATGAGTCAGATAATTCTTCTCATGTGATTTTAAATGTCTTGAGGTGTAAGAGACTACCTTACCCTCTTGCATACACACAACCAAGACCGTTAAATGAAGCATCACTGTAAACCACAAATTCTTTCCCCGATTCAGGTTGTACCAAAACTGGCACCTCAGTCAATAAGGTTTTCAACCTCTCGAAGCTTTGTTGGCATTTTTCAGTCCATTCAAACTTGACATCTTTATGCAACAGTTTTGTCATTGGGGTAGCAGTCATGGGAAACCCCTTCACAAATCATCTGTAATACCCCGCTAAACCCAAAAAGCTTTTGACTTCCGACACATTTCTTGGCAGTTTCCACTCCACAATAGCCAAGATCTTACTTGGATCAACTCTAATACCATCACCCGATACAACGTGTCCTATGAATCCAATCTCTCGGAGCCAAAACTCACTCTTACTAAATTTAGCATACAACTGCTTGTCTCTTAAATTCTGCAAAACAATTCTCAGATGCTCTGCATGTTCACTCTCATCCCGAGAATAGACTAATATGTCGTCAATAAAAACGACTACAAACTTGTCTAAGTACGGTCAGAAGATGCGATTCATCAAATCCATGAAAATCGCAGGGGCATTCGTCAAACCAAATGGCATAACAAGAAACTCATAATGGCCATACCTCGTCCGAAATGCAGTTTTCGGTACATGTTGCTCCTTCACCCTCATCTGGTAATAGCCAGACCTTAGGTCTATCTTGGAGAACACTGTAGCTCCCTTCAGTTGGTCAAATAAATCATCTATTCATGGTAAAGGGTACTTATTCTTTACCGTCACTTTATTGAGTTATCTGTAGTCTATGCACAACCTCATCGACCCATCTTTCTTCTTTACAAAAAGTATAGAAGCACCCCACAGTGAATAGCTCGGTCTTGCAAATCCCTTATCCATTAACTCTTGCAATTGAACTTTCAATTCTTTCAACTCTAATGGTGCCATCCTATACGGAGCAACTGAAATAGGTGCCGTTCTCGGAATTAACTCAATTCCAAACTCGACCTCTCTAACTGGAGGTAATCCGGGTAATTCTTCCAGGAACACATCCAGATATTCACATACCACCGGTACTGATTGAATATTTATTTCTTATTCCTGGGCAATCAACACAAAAGTGAGATAGGACTCGTATCTTTCCCTCAAGTATTTCTCGGCTACCATAGAAGAAATTATCTCCGACAAACTATCTGACTTACTTGATTCAACTCGAATAACATCTCCATTTTCACATTCCAATTCAATAAATTTACTACCATAGTTCACTAAAACACTATGAGTAGTCAACCAATCCATACCAAGAATCAAATCAAACTCATCAAACGGCAATAACATAAGATTTGCCAGAAAACAATGACCTCTAATTGTCAAAGGAAAATTCCTACATACCTTGTCAACTAGCACATGTTTTCCTAATGGGTTTGACACCTTTACTACAAATTCCATAGACTCAACAATCATACTCATACTAGATGCCAATCTCATGCAAATGTAAGAATGGGTAGACCCCGGATCAATCAAAGCAATAACAGAGGTATCATGAAGAGAAAAAGTACCAGTTATCACATCTGGAGATGATGCCTCTTCGTGAGCGATTATGGCACAGGTCATTGCAGGTGCTCGACCCTCTGGTCTCACAAAAGAATCTCGAGGCGCACCTCTACTACTAGTTCCACCTCCAGGGTTCTTGTGTGATCTACCCCTCGAAGATACATTGCTTGATCTCACTTCTTGCTTTCTTTAATCCTCCTCCCTCTCTGGACAATTTCAGATAAAATGGTCGGGTGAACCGCACTTGTAACAATTCTGGTTGTTTCCCCAACACTCCCCAGTGTGCTGCCTACCACAATTTGGACACTCCGGTTTGGTCTTCGGATTGCCCACACTTGCCATCGAAGTGGCTTGAACTCTTGAGCCCGAGTATGTGTTACCTGGATCTCGATGTGAATGTCCAACTAATGCTGTCGTCCGGGGGTTCATTTCCTTGGACCTCTTCGATTGAGTTTGGTATGATTTACTCGTTGGCCTTTTTCTCGCATCTCGGGCCTCACTCATGGCTTTCCTCTTTTCCTTATTCAGTTCTTCGGCCTTACATACCCGATCAATCAACACCACAAACTCTTTTAACTCCAAAATCCCAACTAGTAATCTAATATCCTCATTCAGCCCATCTTCAAACCTCTTGCATAAGATAACTTCTGTAGACACACACTCTTATGCATACTTGCTAAGCCTAACAAACTTACGTTCATATTCTGCCGCAGTCATTTTTCCTTGCTTCAATTCAAGAAATTCTTTCCTTTTTTGGTACACAAATCGTTGGCTTATATACTTCTTTCGGAACTCCTCCAAAAAGAAGTCCCACGTCACTCTCTTCTTTAGAACTACCGACATTAACGTCTTCCACCAATGATAGGTCGAGTCCCTCAGAAAAGACACGTCGCATTTTAAGCTCTCCTCAGGTGTGCAGGAGAGTTCATCAAATACCCTCATTGAATTCTCAAGCCAGAACTCCGCCCTCTCAGGGTCATCATCTATATTGGCTCTGGATTCCTCAGCCCCTTCCTTCCGAATCTTGTCTACCGGGGGCTTAGTTATTCTCACTAAATCTATACCTTGAGGACCACAGGAACTGACTGAAGTATAGGAGGGGGTGGAGGAGGTTGAGCATTAGGGTTTGCTCGTACATACTCCATGTACCAATTACTCATAATATGGAGACAGGCCTCCCGGGCCTCTTCTCCTTGACCCATAGTCTCAGGTCCACTCTCTATAGGCGTAGTCCCTTGCGCGGGAGCTGGCGCGTTACTAGCTGCGTCATCAGCAACTGCTTGATCAGGATCCATTTACTATATATAAAAAAAGTTTAGAATTGTTAGAAGCCAGCACGCTATCAATATACGCTTATGGAATGTATAGATAGACTCTTACACACGCTACGATAGTCCGAGAACCGACTAAACCATAACTCTGATACCACTAAATGTAACACCCCTTACCCGTATTCTACGCTGAAATCGGATACGAGGCGTTACCATACTTGACTCACATGGTCATACAACTTTGGGTTATCGAAATCCATTCCAAATTAAAACTTTTCCATTCTCATATCTAACTTCCTTATAATGGGCCTACAAGGCCCTAAATATACTTTCAGAAGGCTTCGAAAATAAATTGAAAACTTTTACAAACTTAGAAAAATTTTACCTAAACAGGGGCCACACGCCCGTGTGAAATGGGACACGCCCGTATAGGCAGGCCGTGTGGTCTCACACGCCCATGTCCCTCACCCGTGGTCGACACTGACTTATTTCACACGGGCGGACACACGTCCGTGTCCCTGGACCGTGTCCCTCACACGGCCTCGACATGCCCGTGTCACAGCCCGTGTGCCAAAACCTTGGCATTCTGTTTATGACGTCATCACCTCACTATGGTCACACGGCCAGGGCACATGCCCGTGTCCTTAGGCCGTGTGTCGAATTAAATTCCTAAATTCAGGTGCAGACTTTACACGGTCTGGGCACACGCCCATGCCTTTGGTCGTACCTCCCACACGGCTGAGACACACAGTCGTGTCTCTACCTATGTGTTTACTACTGAGCTTACTAACTTGCCATTCTAACATGTAAGGGGACACATGACCTGGTCACACACCCATGCAATTGACCATGTGTCACACAAGGCCTAGACACACGCCCGTGTGCCTACCCGTGTGGACAAGAACAAGGCTATTTTCCAAGCTCTTTCATCAGCCTAACTCACTCAAGCATAATTCACCCTCTACCATCAATACATTCATGCATATTCATACCCAAACAACCTAACCATATACTCAACACACTTATGAATAACCTTTCATTCCATTAATTGATAGTAAAGAGCCAATTACTATGGCAATATACAAAAGATTTCATCTATAAGGAGCCAACACATTTGGCCAAAATAACAAAACAATATACCTAGTCTAGCTCATATACATGCCATTTCCATGCTCAAAATGCTAGTTCTAAATATACTGAGATGAGCTGATAGTGTGGGTGATCTTCCAATTATCTCCGTATCCCAGCTTGACTCTTAGTCACTATAAAACAAGGGAAAAGAAAAAGGGTAAGCTTTAAGCTTAGTAAGTTTACATGTAAATAATAAACATCACAACATGTGCTAATCAATAAATAGCATTTCACAATCCAAAATCATGCTTACTCATTCATCTCTTACCACAATCCAACCATATCACAACCAAATGCTCTTATTATTTAACATACATCCCTGCACTTGATCACTACATGGTCACATGAAATAACACATTACAATTACACAATAAACCATTATTGGTAATACCAAACACTCGGTGGTATCGAACCTAGCCCACCATTTATTATTAACAGGGTGGTATCACACATAGCCCACCAACAAGAATATTTATGGTGGTATCGCACTTAGCCCACCAAATAATAATACTAACAATGGTATCGCACACAACCCATCGTGAATAAGTGATAAGGTGGTATCGCACATAGCCCACCAACAAAAATAATTAAGGTGGTATGGCACAAAGCCCACCATTATTTACTACGGATAATATTCCACACCTACATATTTATTTCAACGTTCATACGGAGTTTATTCACTTTCTACCAAATTTCCATCAATTTAAATCATAAGTGTTCTCAATCATACCATGCACCAATAAGCAATTACATGTGTATTTAAGATGCATAGTTTACACATAAACTTACCTCGGTGCAAAACGCATTAATCAACGATCTATTCTGTAACCTTGCCTTTCCCTCGGTCAAGATTGGTTCCACGCTCTTCTTGGTCTATAACAACAAAATTCACTCATTCAATCATTTTATAATCATAATCTCTACTTAGGCAAAAATGACCGTTTTGCCCTTGTATTATGGCAAAATTACGATTTTGCCCCTAGGCTCGTAAATTATTTTTCATCACTCTCATTAAACAAGCCTAGCTGAACATTTATTACTCTTACAACTACTCATAATTTCAATTATTTCATGTATTTATTACACATTTTCAATCTTTGCATTCAAGTCCTATTTAGGTGTTTTCATGCTAACACCTTTCACAAAAGTTGTTCCTCATCACCTTAACATTCATTTTCCTCCATAAAAACTCAGAAACCAACTTGAAAACTCCCATGGCAACTCCCTAAACTTTGAACCATTTAGCAAATTAGTCCCCTCATTAGCTAGCTTAAGCTTTGGGGACTCCAAAAGTACAAAAATTATCAAATAAAACCACAAAATCACTTACTTGTAGAGAAGATAAGTTGCTGAAAATGTCAAGCTTCCAAAACCCTTACTCTTGTTTGAAATTTTGGTGGGAGAGGAAAGATGAATAGTGAAAGATGATAGCTTCTTTTATTCATCTTATTTTATTCATTTTTGTCACGTAATTTCACCAAATGTTGACCAAAAATGAATGCCCTTGTCTCCCTTGTTTACATGGCCGGCCAACTCACTTATAATGGCCTTATTACACTTTAAGGACCTCCAATTTCATACTTTATGGCTATTAGACACCTCTACTTTGTATAATGGTACTTTCACACTTTATGTGATTTAGTCCTTTTTCGCAATTAAGCATTCAATCGTTAAAATTAAAGCACCAAAATTTTCATGCATTATTATAAACATGTTACAACACATAAAATAATATCAAAATAATTTTCCTCAACCTCGGATTAGTGGTTCCGAGACCACTGTTCTGACTAGCCTCAAAATCGGGCTGTTACAAATAAACCATCATTAAAAATAGTGAGACTTTAATTTCTTTTAAATTTTAAAGTTTTATATGTTATTTTATTGTTAAAATAAAAGGTTAATAAAATAAGAAAATATAATATTTTTCTTCCCCGTTTGGTTTTGTTCATCACCGAACCACTATGGGAGACTTTAAAGTTGAGATAACCATGTTTCCTTGCATGTAAGTCCCTAAGCTATCAATTTTTAGTAATTTTGATATTTTTGAGATCGTCGCAACTAGGTCCAACTAGCCCGTACCTTCGGTTTTGAAACTATTAAAGATTTTGAATGTTGCCATTGATGAATCTTTGTGATTTTAGATGATAAATGATGAATTTGAGGTATTCGTTGTTATTTATAAGTATTTTATTAAGTGATTTTGATGAATTTAACGATTAGGGATTAAATTGTTGAAATAGTAAAAATACAAGGACTAGATGTGAAACTGTTACAAATTTGAATTGTATTGGATGCTAGTAACATACGTCTGGTATGAATTTTCAGTGAAAATGGTTAATTTGCATGTTTTAGGCTTAGAGACTAAATTGAATAAAAATGAAAAGTTGAGGGCAATTTTGTAAAAATGTCAAAAATGAGTAAATTGCATAAAATAAATTATTTTACTATCTAAATTAATAAATTGAATGAAATTATTAATTTAGATCAAGATCGAGTGGAAAATCGAGGAGAATGGAAAATTACCAAAAAACCTCTGTACTTTGACATTTCTGCAATTTAGCCAGGTAAGTTCGTTTGAACTATAATCACTTAAATGATGATTGAATTGAATGTTTAATATGTGGTTCTATTGTAATTGAATCAATATATATATATATATATATATATATATATGTTATTATGAAATTTATCATGTAATGAAATGATGGAAATCCAACGACGATTGATGACTATCGAGCCCCGTTTGAACATTAAGAATTCATAGGATACAAAGGGCATGTCATTAGGTTTACCATGTTTTCGGGTGCTGGTCTTGAATGTCCTACCAAGGGCTGAGGTCCGGCATTTGTTGTGGATACTCCACAGCTCGTGTGAGTAGTATCGTGTAGCTTACATTCTAACCCACAACTCATGTGAGCAGGCCCATTTTATATCTCGTGTGAGTAATGATATAAAGGAAAGGAAATGTTATAGTTATATGTTAGAACTTAGTGTGAGCTATCCCGCGTATCCAATGATATTCTAAATAGTTCAACGGGCATGAAAAAGGAAAGGAAAGGTATGTGTTCAAATGAACTATGCCATGAAATTATGAAAAGGATTGAAACGGAAAGTTTATATGAAAGTATGTTATGTTCGTGCAAATGATGCATTTAAAAGAAGTATGTTCATATACCATTAGTTCATCTTATGTTAACTCAAGTAA
Organism: Gossypium australe; assembly: GCA_005393395.2. Classification (NCBI taxonomy): domain Eukaryota; kingdom Viridiplantae; phylum Streptophyta; class Magnoliopsida; order Malvales; family Malvaceae; genus Gossypium; species Gossypium australe. The sequence continues at coordinate 96,906,729 of CM016626.1, read as the reverse complement.
ATTATGAATTTATGAACTGACATATGTGGTTGATATGCTTAGGATTGTGCCAAGCTTGTGGTTATGATTGACGTTTATGCTTATGCTTTGTACTTTGCATATGAAAAGGGTAAGAAAAGGGAATCAAACGGAAAGTTCATAATTGGGATGTATTATGATGTTATAAAAGGTTTGATGTGATAAATGATGTACTTACATGTGAGAAGTCTAATTATGCTATGGAAGAATTTACATATATCATGGATAAATACACTAATTTGTGAAATGATATTATTGTTTAGGCTTATGTTAAGGATTTGGAATGGAAGGAAAAGTAAGTAAATAGAATGATTAATAATCTTATGAAAAGGTTGATGATTATGTATTACTACTTATAATATGTTATATATGAAAAGTATATGTGATGTTGATGAATATACTTAATCGTGAGTTGAATGGTGTTCAATAGCTTTATACTATGTTTAAAGTATTAGTGTTAACCAATGTATTATAATATTGAAGTGATAAGTTATGTTTCATGTTCTACAAGTTTACTAAGCATACATTGCTTACGTAGTTATTTTCCTTTACTTTATAGATTACAGGAAGCTTGACCAGTCTGGAAGCTCATCGGAGACTTATCACACTATCCAGTGATTTATCGGTAGATTTGGATGCTTTGGTTATGTTATAATGGCATGTATAGGTGGACTTATGTCTAATGTTAGTTGATGTTATCGCATATAATGTTGCTTTGGAGTTGTGGTACTTATGGCATTTTGATATCTTGTTGGATGTTGTTAATATGGTTAAATTGATGCATGTTTGGAATGAGTATATTTGGTATGTTTATAATGTGACCAAGTTGGGTTATGCTTTAAGGTAGATATGAGCTATTGGTAATGGTATAAATGTGGTCAAATATTGTAAGGTTATTTTGATATGGCATGGATCTAGTATGGTATGGTTGAAATATGTCAATTGTGATATGTTTTGGTATAGAAGTAAGTTAGTTGATGAATGGCTAAATATACATATGTTTAGGTATGTTTAATATATGTGTTTGAGGTGCCTATATGGCATATTGGTTGAATGGAATTTGGTCATTTGAAATTGGTCATTTTATGCATTTTTGAACATGTTTTGATGCCTTAGTCATGTGTGTAAATGATATTTAGGTGCATGTTTGAGGTGGGTGAAGGAAATGGCTTGATTTTGGCCAATTTCTTTTCCACATTGCCTAAGACACATGCGTGTGTCCCTTGTAAGTTTTAAAGGTTGCTTTTCGAAAGTTACATGGCCTAGCACATGGCATGACACACGGGTGTGTGAGGCCATTTCGAGTGTTACACAGCTTGGCACACGGGCGCGTGGCTTGGCTGTCTAACCCAAGCCAGAGAGTTACACGGGCACAGACACGGGCTAGGACACGGTCGTCTATCCCTATTTTTGAATGTTCACACAGCTTGAGACAGGGGTGTGTGTCTCAGCCGCGTGAGTCACACGGCTTGGCCACACGGTCGTGTGGCCCCTGCAATATGAAATTTTGTATATTTTTCCTTAATGTTTCAAATATTTCTGATTTAGTCCCGAATCATTTCTAAAGTGTTTCTAAGGCCTTTAGGGCTCGAATTAAGGATGATATGCATGTGATTGAATGAATTATTCTATAATTTATACAATTTTTGGAATGTGAATGTTTTTAAGTTATGCTTTTATGGTAATGCTTTGTAACCCTATTCTGGTGACGTATATGGGTTAGGGGTGTTACATAACCAATATGCCATTAAAAGACACCACATTTAATAATCATTCAAACCAACTCATACTCAATCCTGAACCAAAATTACCAAATATAGACATACACATCCAATTGATGCGTGCTCGTATCTGTGAATTCGCTTACAAGACGTAGTGTAACACCCTAAACCCGTCTCCGTCGTCAAATTAGGGTTATGGAGCATTATCATACAATCTAGAATCATTTATCTATATAACATTAAAATTAGTACATGACATTCAAAACATCTCAATCATAGGCATTTCGTCCTTAAATCAAGCCTTCAAGGCCCTAAAAATAGTTTTGAAACAACTCGGGACTAATTTGAAACTAAATAGAAGTTTTAAGAAAAAGTTGTAGAAATTGGAAAACAGTGGTCACACGGCTGCGTGACAATACCCTAGGCCGTGTAACATTCGAATTAGGGACACACGACCGTGTCCTAGCCCGTATCCTCACCTGTGTAATTCATTGAGCTGCCCCACACGCCCATGTGCTAGGCCGTGTCCCAGGCTGTGTGCACCAAAATTGACCCAAAAACTAGGCCATTTAAGACCCAACGATACCTATTTCACCACTCCAAATATGCACACATTCAATAAACCTAGACACTACTCGAACACATCTAAATATACGAGTTCAATCAATCTATTTTCATCCAACCAATATGCCATTCAAAGGCACCACACACACACATATATATATATATATATATACACTAAACATTGAGCAAATTAGCATTTCACCATGACTAAAACCACCTCATTCAACAACTAGACATCAAGTGTTCATCTATATAATACATAAGTATACTTTTTTGACCAATACAACATAACCTAACCAAAACACACACCTCATTCATAAACTACACCTATCAACATTTCAAAAACACATATTTATCTATATATATACATGCCACTACCCTAGGAGATGCAAAAACTACCAACTTAGAAGGATAGTTTGAGCCGGTTGTTTGATCCTTCCAAAACGCCAACAACGATTATCTACAAAACAATCCACAAGAATCGATAAGTTTACATAACTTAGTAAGAACATAGTATAACATTTAATCTAATTACAAATAGACATATTTCACATACTAATTGATTTAGGGTTACCAAAGAACAAACAAGGGCATGTATGTGCATTCAAGGGCATCGAAGTACAAATAGGGGCACGTATGTGCATTCAGGGGTATCGAAGTACAAACAGGGGTGAGTATGTGCATTCAGGGGTATCGAAGTACAAATAGGGGCACATATATGCATTCAACAATATTTATCAATAAACATATTAACTAAAGAACAATAATATAAGATTACAAGTAGAACTTTATTTACGTATTGAAATACTATGGACTTACCTATGATTTAATTCTGGTCAATACGCAGGGACTATTCCGATATTTTCCCTTTTCCTCAATTATTGTCCCTTTGATTCAAATCTTGATCTATATAATAATTAAACACAATATATTAATCTCATACACATTTCACATTTCATTCTATGCATATAACCCTTAACTTTTAATTAATTACACATTTTCCATAAACTTTTACAACTTTTGTAATTTAGTCCTCTAACCCGAAAATCATCAAATTGACCATTTTCTAAGAATAAAATTACAGCCAAATATACTAGGCCCTTTAATAGTCCCTATTATACATCAATTTCACTATCAAACCTTGAAATTTTGACATTTTAACAATTAAATCTTTAAATCAAAATCTAACAAAAAAAAAACTTCACAAAACAACCAAATACTACAATCAAAGCTTTAAACACATAGTTATCATAAAAAACATTCAATATTCATCAATGGGAACTTCTAAATTTTTTAACAAATTTCAGAACGAAGGTACGTGTAACAACACGTTTTTAGTCAAATCAAAATAGTGGTTTCGGGACCACAAATTCGAGGTCAAAATATTTATTTTAATATAATTCTAAGGTTTAAAGCCTGAATATATGATTGTGTGAAAGTTTCGTTTAGAAATTTTATCGTTTGAATGCTCAATTTGGTAAAAAAGACTAAATAGCGTAAAGTGCAAAAGTGTTGTTCTATTAGTTAAAAGTATCTAATAGCTATATAACCTCAAAGTAAAGGTCCTTATATTGTAATTAGACCATTAATAGCATGAGTGGACATAAATGGACATCATTTGGATGATATTAATGGTTTATAATTAAGGTTAATATGGTAATTGATAATTAAAATGAATATTAAATAAAACAAAATAGATATTTTGAATTCATCTTCTTCAACAAGAGAGAACCAAACCGATTCTTTGAGAAAAAAAGAGGGCTAGGGTTTGGCCAAAGCATTTTTGTCAATTAAGGTACGATTTTTATCATGTTTCTAATTATTTCTATGTTTTTGAGATCGTTGCAGCTAGTACTAGCTAGCCCAGGGTCTATTTTGCAAAACTTTTAAAGATTTTGAATGATGCCATTGATAAATAAGCATATGTTTTGAATTTTCTTGATATATTATGAATGTTTGTTAATAGATATACAAGTTTTGTTAAGTGATTTTTAGTGAAAATGCAAAATAAGGATTAAATTGAGAAATGTTGAAACTTTGTGGTTGAAATGTGAAATAAATGAAAAATATGGGCTGCTAGGGGTATAATAGTAATTCGGCTAGCATGGGTCTATTATGAATTTCATTAATTTGTGATTTTATGAAATTAGGACTAAATTGTGAAAAATGTGAAAAATGTGGGGGCAAAAGTGTAAATGGTTTTAAAGTGTGTTTTGGACTAAATTGAATGAATAGATGATTAAATAAGTTAATTTTAAATATATTTAGATCAAGAAAGGAGAAATACGAACTTGGATCAGGGAAAAGATAAAGTACTCAATTAATCGACAATTTCATCATTTTTGAATTGAGGTAAGTTCGTATGCGATAAATTTCAATAAAAATGTATTTAATATGTTTAGATATTGCATAAATTGCAAATACGAGACTGTGGATATGAACGATAGTGATTTGACATCCAAAATCCTGGTTGAACCTTAGGAATAGTTTAGGATGCTAGTGACATGTCATTAGGGGATATATTGAGTTGGCTTTAGGCCATGATATAGCACTTCGGGTGCGAGATAAACCGATTTGGCTTCGGGCCGTGCATATCAACTGATTTGTCATTGGGCCATTATATTAGTTTTTCCGATAAGTTTGCTTGATTTGGCTACGTGCCATGGTATAGGTACTTATCGTGTGAGATCCTTGAGTATTCGACTTCTACTTCGAATGGTTCAACGGGTAAATGTAAGACGAGAATGTGTATGAGATTTGTACGGAATGGTACATGTATGTGTATAAACTATTTTAACATTGAATCGAAGAAATAAGGATGAAATTATATAGTTTGTGAATGAGTATATGAAAGGTTTGTTAGTTTGTGAATTATATTTGTGAGATTTCATTAAGTTTATTTCATACGAGCTTACTTTGTTTATTTTTCCCGTATTTTATAGTGTTATCGATCTAGCTTGGATTCAGGGATCGTTGGAGATTGCATCACACTATCTACCTATCACTTGGTACCTTTGAACTTTGGTATAAGTATATGGCATGTATAAGGATTTTGAGTCATTTTGGCTATGTTTTGGTAGTGATATTGGCCATTTGAATTGGCTTGTAAATGCTTATGTTTTGGTTTGTAAATATAGCCATGAGAGTTGGCTTAATTTGGTGAATTTGGTTATGTGCATATATATTGATGTTTGAGTTCATGGATGGATATGGGAATGGCTTATATTATGTTGTGGTTATTGATATTATATATGTTAAATGGTTGCTATTAGATATGAATTATATTTGTGAATTGGTGCAGAATGTATATGTTTGGCAAAGGTTAACTTAGTTGGTTTGTATATGTGTTTTGGTGTTTTAATTGAGTAAGATCTGGGGTTATAAGCATGTTGGTTGTTAGAATTGAAAATGGTATGAATTAGATTTGATTTTGGCTGAATTGGATATTCATTTATGCTATGATTTGGTGCCATTTTGGTTGTGTAGGTATATGCATATCTAGGTGGCAAAATGGCTTGGTAAATAACCTATTTTTGTCCACACGGGCAGAGACACGGGCATGTGTCTCAGCCATGTGTGACACACGGTCGTGTGTCCTCTAGTGTGGTTTTAGAAATCAAGTCAGTATGCTCCACACGGGCTCACACATGAGTGTGTGACTTGGCCGTGCTGTATAATTCAGTATACCCTACAGGTTTGGCATGGCCTAGTACACAGTTTGGCACATGGGTGTGTATCGCCATTTTTAGGGCACACGGGCTAGTCACACGGGAGTGTGTGTTGGCCGTGTGACCCAAATTAGAGAGTTACACGGGGTCGAACACGGGCTGGGGCACAGCCATGTGCTCCTATTTTGATTCTATATAACACCCCTTACCCGTATTCAACGCCGGAATAGGGTACGAGGCATTACCAAAACACATACACTTGTAAACGTATTAAACTGAGTCATAAAATTTCATCCAAATTATACAAAATGAACTGCTAAATATAAATGGCCAACATTTTAAGCCAAACGAATTATAACATATACAAATGACAAGTCCCCTATACATGCCATAAACTTAAGAGGTTTGTATTCACTTTTACCCCACGATGATAGCTTGATAGTGTGATTACATCTCCGGCGATCTCCAACTCGAGTTAGCATACAACCCTATAAGATATGGGAAATGAAGGGAAGTAAGCTACAAAGCTTAGTAAGTAAGTATGTAAATAATAAGTGATTTATTAACAGGATTTTATAAATCTTCACAATATGTTCTCAAGATAATACAATCATAATTGCACATAGTTCCACTTTTTATTCATGTTCATCTCAAGCTGTCTACTCGAGTCACAGTCACTAAATTATTTATATCTTGAGATACGGAACTCCAAATTAAGATCCGATAATTTTCCCTGAAACTAGACTCAAATATTTTATTACCATAAAATTTTTAGAATTTTTGGTTTAGCCAATTAGTACAGTTTATTCTTCAAAGTCTCCCCTATTCTGCTGTCCAACAATTCCGACCATTCTTTGCTAAAATTAAACTATCTTTTCGTAAAGAATTCAAATTATGTTTTGTTTCTTATAAAAATAGACTCAATAAGGAATCTAACCATATAAATTATGTCCCAAAATTATTTTTTTTACAATTTTCAATGATTTTTCCAAGTCAGAACTGGGGATCTCGAAATCACTCTGAACCAGTCTCACAAAAATCTAAATATCTCAAAATATACAAATCCTTTGCTTTCTATGTTTCTTTTATATGAAAATAGACTCAATAAGATTTAAATAAATATCTCATCCAACATAACATTTAATTTCTACTATTTATGGTGATTTTTCAAAATCACGTAACTACTGCTGTTTCAATCTATTTTACTAAAAATTTTACTCTCCGATGTTTTCTTTATATTACTTCCATATATGCACACATAACACCAAGCATGTTCAATACTAGCCATACAAATGAATAATCATCACCAATATTTACGAGTGCTCACACCATATCAGCCTTACCACAATTTCAATCACGTATCACATATCAAACACATTATGCACATATACAGATAGTCACATGCACCTTTGCTCACACGTACATTTGCCACATTTCTCAATTGATCACATTCACTCTTGCACTTATTCGTAACATGATCGTACCAATCACCATTAGTAATTTATCTCATTGAACCACTTCGGAAAACACCCGATACTCTGTGGTCTCAGCACATAGCTCCACCTACACATAACTCAGCTTTCTTGTACACATGGTGAAGGTCTCTTATCACCCATGTGACCTAGCCATTCCATCTTGTAGCTTTCTTGTCTACATGGTGTCCAACGCTAGGAACCACTCATGTGACCTAGCTACTCATAACCCGTAACTTTCTTGTACACATGGTATACACACAGTATTACACATGTGACCTAGTTACATATGAAATTATTATCCCCGTAGCTTTCTTGCACACATGGTGAAAGTCCCTTATCATCCACGTGGCCTAGCTACATATCAAATTTTGCCATCTCGTAGCTTTCTTGTGCACATGGTGAAGGTCCTTCATCACTCGTGTGACCTAGCTACATATTGTCTGTATCTCTCGGTTTTCCGAAGGTTCAATCGAGAATTTCACATTCCATACATTTTCATATTATAGTTATCACCCAATGATTTCCATAATATCTAGCAAAATAATTATTGAACAAGTAAAATAAATGCATTATTTACATATAAACTTTCCATTTCACATAATAACCATAATCATAGAAAACACCTTTAAGCACAACATTTCGACCCATTTTCCATGTCACCTATGTCACCTTTTATCATAAACATTATTATTAAATCAATTCACCAACATAATATACAAAACATGTAATTCAGCAAAATCAATTTAATACCACAATTTAGGTTTCAAACATACATTACGACATTATTGCATTATTATTTACACACCAACTTACCTGGGACCCAGAAACGGCAATTTACCAACTTTCTCGATTTTTGATTTTCCTCCCGTTCTAGGTCCAAATCTCATTTTTTGGGATCTAAAACATCACATTTCACTTATTTAATTAATGTACTACTCAAAACAGTCCCTAACGCAAACTTTTGCAAAATTACAATTTTGCCCTTAAACTTTTACATATTTACACTTTTGCCCCAATACTCGAAAATTAAACTTCAGCCCTTATTTTTATGTTTTATAACATGCTGATGATTTTTCCCTTCTATGGAAACATCAAATTCTTACTCTAACATACACTTATGGACATTAGGTATTTTTACCGATTATGTAGTTTTACTCGTTTTCACTTAAAATTGCTTAGTAAAAGTTGTTTAACATAATTTCAAGCTTCATATTCTACCATAAAACATCAAAATACACAATTTTCACCTATGGGTAATTTTCCAAAGATGAACCCTAGCATGAATTATTGGTAGCATAAGCTAAATCGAGCTATCGGGACTCCAAAACCGTAAATAACTTGAAAAACGGGGCTAGAACGGACTTACCATGAGCTTGGAAAGTTAAGAAAACCCTATCCATGTCTTCCCTTGGTAAATTTCGTCCATATGAAGAAGATGGACAAATTTGGCATTTTAATTTTGTTTTTAATTCATTTAATTTACAAAAGGACTAAAATGCCCTTACAAAAAAATATCTTATCTAACATATACCATATCCATTTTTGTCCAACAATTTAACCAATGGGCTAATTACCATTTAAGAACCTCTACTTTAAAATTTCATAGCAATTTGACACCTCTAACTTCTAGAACTCAAGTTTTGCACTTTTTACAATTTAGTCCTTTTGACTAAATTGAGTGGCCAAACATCAAAGTTTTCGAACGAAATTTTCACGAAATCGTTCTGTGAAATTGTAGACCATACAAATATAAGAAAAATAATTTTTCTTACGTCGGATTTGTGGTCCCGAAACCACTGTTCCGACTAGGCCCTAATTCGTGATGTTATAGTCCACACAGCCTGTGACACGGACGTGTCTCACATGGCCTGACCACACAGGCCTGTGTCCCCTATTTTGAGAAAAATTTTCAAAGTTTCGTGAAAGTTACTTGAGTTATCGGTTTAGTCCTGAACCACTCGCAAAGGATTTTTAGGGCTTCGTAGGCTCATAATAGGGACCATGTGATTGAAATTGATTGATGATTTCTTGTAATGTGAAAATTTATGCAGAGTTGAATGTTTAATTGTTTTATAAGTCTGGTAATACTCTGTAACCCTATTCTAGCATTGTATACGGATGAGGGGTGTTACAGTATGGGCTAGGTGGACCTAGTTGCAACGATATCAAAAAAATAAAAATTACAAGTACTAATTTCACTTACATGCACCACCTAAAGCCATCGAAACTTCAAGATTTTGAAAATGGAGGTTTAGAACATACAAGAAGAAAAATGAAGAAAATGTTGGTGAATTTTCATTATGTTTTAAGTTAATTTCCACTTATTTACAAAATTACCATTATCCACATTTTCTTTCGATTTTTTTCTTTAATTTTCACTCCAATACCGTCCACTATCAAGCAATAAGGTCTAATTGCCTTATTGACCCTCCCAAATTTATTAGTTAAGCTATTAAATCATCTAAATGCAATAATTAACAAGTTTTTCCCCTTTTACAATTTAGTCCTTTTTCCTTAATTAAATATCTGAATGTTAAAATTTCTTAACCAAATTTTAATACGAGTCTAATGACTCAGTAATTATTCTATAAGTAATATTTACAAGTCGAAAAGACATAAATTTGTTGTCCTGAAACCACTATACTATAACCACTGAAAAATAAGCTGTTACACGTTGAATTGCCCGATCGTCTAATGTTGGATCGTTCCGAATTAGGTTTTAAAGTGAGAATGGAATTAATGGTTATTAATTCAATGAAAATGATGGAAATGGTGTGGATGGATAACTTGCATGAGATGAACACTTAGAAATGAACCAACAATATGAAAGATCGTGACCCAATTTTTATAAAGTGAAATACGAACAAGTTTGTAGAAAGAAAATTGTGACCCTCTATTTAGCAAAATATGAACCAATAATACAGGGTTTGACGCCACAAGGGGAACCTTGATAAGTCCACCTAAGTTCTTTCAAGAACAAAGAGATAAAATTCTCACAAATTATAAAAATGTTCATTAGCCAACAATGTCCTTTTACAAGTTATTTATAGGCCCTAATATGACTAATCAAAATCCTATAAAGAACCTTTCAAATTCCACATTTAACTAGTTGTTAATACAATCATTCAAATTTGTTTTAACTAATGTTGGGCAGCCAATAAGTCATGTCTTTTCACTTGATTCATGTGTAGTCAAAAAGGCATGTCTTTTCACTTGTTGATGATTTAATGTTCCTTAATGTGTTGTTTGGTGTCCCTTTATCTCCTTAAAACCAAATGTCAAAAGACTTGTTCAAAGACCTCTTAAATTGTCGTTATAATGAGTTTTGAAGGCTCCAAAACTAATTAGATTTGAAGAGTCTTACTTGATCCATTTGAACAGCCACCATAATGAACTTTAAAGGCTTGAAAACCGGCCAAACTTGAAGATTCATTAATCTTATGAATGTCACCTACAAGATAGATGATTCAGCATTGAACAATTACTAAAGACACACATAAAAATTAGCATACTAAACACTTATACACACTAATTTATTAATGAACATGTATGTAATAGCCCAATTTCAGTGAAGTCAGAATAGTGATTTCGTAACCACAAATCCGAGCTGGAAAGATAAAATATTTTAATATTATGACATGATTAGTAATGTGATAGAAAGGTTGCATGCGAATTTTGATAAGAATATTTTATCAATTAACTAAATTGCATAAAATGTAAAATTTGAATTCTAGTAGCTATATGAGTTAATTAGCTATGGAATTCAAAACTTGAGGTCCTTATTTGGTAATTAGACCATTAAAGAAAAGTATGTAGATAGTTTTAATGAATCATCCATGGAAAAATTAGAAAAGGTTAAGGACTAAATTCAAAAACAAAATAATTAAAAAATGATAATTAATTAAATAGAATTATCATCTTATTTTCATATCATCTTCATCCCCAAATTTTATGGAAGCCCTAGGAGAGAGAAAAGGAACTTTTCAAGCTTAATTGAGTAAGTTTCCAAGTCCCGTTTTTAGTAATTTTTATATTTTTGAGATCAAGAAAGCTTAATTTATCTATTTGGGGGATTAATTTGAATAGATATCAAATTATAGAAAATTTTCCATGGATGAATATGCTGAAATTTAAAAGTTTATGGTAGAAAATGAAAGGTTGTTGATAGATAAACAACTTTTACAAAGTGAATTTACATGAAAATATGATTTAAGGACTAAATTGAAAAATGGTGAAAAACCATGATAAAATTATGATTTTTATGGAATTCATGGGCTGATATTATAGTATATGAAATTCAGCTAGGCGGGAAATAAGGATTAAATTACATGAATTTCATTTTCCGAGCCTAGGGACGAAATTGGAATTTATGAAAGAGTATGGGGAAAAATGGTAATTTTGCCTAGGGTGTAAATTGAGTTCAATGGAATATGAAATGTGTTAAATTGATGATTAAATTCAATTATATAGATCAGGAAAGATTGAACAAACAGTTAGATCGTGGAAAGGAGAATATTTCGGATTAGTAGATTTCAGTTACGAACAAGTATCAAGGTAAGTTCGTATAACTTAGATGAGTAGAGAAACATGTTATTTTGAATGTTATATTACATTGAATATGTTATATGAGATTGTATATATGAAATGATATATGTTGGAAATTTATTGAAAAGGGTTAAATTCCGTGTGAATATTGAATTCTGATGGATAAAGGTGATTTCCCTGATAAAACTGCATGTGTTGCAGAATGGATTTAGCCCGGACAGGTAATCCGAAATGAGCCTCTCGAGTATATGTTTCAATTAGGATTTAGCCTGGACTGGTAAGCCTAATTGACTGGATTTAGCCTAGACTGGTAATCCAGAATAAACTCTACAGAAAATTCTTTGTCACTGAGAGGATTTAGCCTGGATTGGTAATCCTGACAAAGCTCTTAGAGTGTGTGTTACAGATAGAATTTAGCCTGGACTGGCAATTCTACTGTATGCTATGTGGCACGAGAGTGTACCTTAATAGGAACTACTGGATATGAATTTACGGACAATGGAATTGTATACTTTTAATGTACTATCGGAAATATCCATCGAAAAATCCAATAGTTCAATGGATAAAATGATTAATGAGACATGAGGAATATGAAATGAAAAGAGGAAAATTTGATGGAATATGGCATGATGAGCTCATCAATGCATTAAGGTATATTTGTGATTAACATGTTTGATTGAATGCATGTGGTTAGGTAAAATGCCAAATTGAATGGAAAGTATGGTTTTGAATGATTTAAATGTTAAATATGATTGGTAAGTTAAATTCTAGTTATACGAGCTTGCTAAGCATATAATGCTTATTAGGTTTATTTTTCCCTGTTTTATAGTGCTCAAAACTCATGAAGGTTGGAGAACGATCGGAGCATACATCACACTATCCTCCCGTTATTTTGGTATAAATGAAAACCTTGTTTTGGTATAAATGAAAATCTTGTTTTGGTATAATGGCATGTATAGAAAAATTTGACCAAATTATGGTTGTGTATGTTGAACATAATCTAGCCATTGTAATGGCTAGAGAAACTTGTTTAGATGTTGTAGATGGATATGGAATAACACATCTTTATGTACATATATAAGTATGAAATTACAATGAATAACTCAAATTACATAAGAGGTAAGTAAAGTAAATAATTTATGATGAAGGTAAGTGATTTTATACAATAACAAATGGTATAATGGCTTTGTATTTATGCTTGAATTGGTTGGAAAATATTTGTATGTGTTGGTGCAGGAAAATGGCAAAGCTTGGATGAGAAATGAGGCTAGGAAATGGCCTTATTTCGTCCACATGGGTAGACACACGGGCGTGTGTCTAGACCGTGTGTGACACACGGCCTGGTACATGGGCATGTGGTCTAGCCGTGTATCCCCTGTAATTCAAATTTCAAAAACAAAATGCTCAGAATTGAGCACATGGGCAGAGACATGGGCGTGTGCCTCATCCATGTGGATGACACAGCCTTGAACACGGGCGTGCGGTATGGCCATGTGAAAATTGCACCTAATTTTTAAAAATTAAATTAACCACACGGCCTAGCACACGAGCGCGTGACTTGGCCATGTGACTTCAATTACTTCATGCCTTATAAGTCAGAGAGTTACATGGGTTAGGGACACGGGCATATATAGTCACACAACCTACAACATGGGCTTGTTTTATGACCGTGTAAGCCATACGACCTGACGACACGGGCGTGTACCTAGACCATACGGGCGTGTGGATATTATTCATAAGAGAAATTTTGAAATTTTGCGAAAATTTTTTTGTAATATCGATTTAGTCCCGATTCGATTCTAATGTTCATATTGGGCCTCGAGGGTCTATTTAAGGGACGTTATGGATAATCTCGGAATATGAATAATAAATTTCTCAAATTAATTGAAATTGTTTTATAAACTTCGATAATGCTCCGTAACCTTGTTCTGGTGACGAATACGGGTTAGGGGCGATACATTTGTTGGTATCACAGCTAGTTCTCGGACTGACGTAGCATGTAACACCCCCAGACCTGACCCAGACGTCATGGCCGAATTCAGAAATGTCACATCAAAGGCATAATTCAAAATGATTTTGCTAAGTTAAAATTTAAGGCCTAAAAACCCAAAATCCTTGAATCTTGTTAAGTAATGATAAAAGCCCATATTTTTAGGTATTTCGAAAACCATGTTTAAGAAAATTTATTTAAGTTTAACAATTAAGTAAACAGTTGAACAATGATAACAAAACACAAGATCTAAAGTCAAATCGGAGTACAAGGCCTTATTACAACCAGCGAAAATAAAGCAATTAAAATCATGTCCTTTGAAACAAATAAACAAAGCTCCTAAGTATCTTGTAATGTGGCTATCTCCGAGTCCTCTCTCATGTCGAGCTTTTTACTGAGGATCACCTGAAACATTTAATAAAAAGGGGGTGAGTTTCGAAACTTAGTGTGTATGACCCTTGGTAATCCAATCAACATACAATAATTACATTGGGCCTAAGCCCTATAAAAAACTCTGGTCTTGCGCCTTAGCCTACAATGACCTCATATCACATCAGTATCACATGAATGCAATGCACCCATCCCAAATCCAAACCTGCACTCCATTTCCCTTCCAACCCTACACTTCTGTGGGGATATAAATATCAACCCACCCATCCCTACACTCCAAAGGTAGCACCAACAACGGCACTACTCAAACGTTGCAGCAAGGCTGCTAAGCATATAATAGGCTTAAAGCCACCGGTGGATCCACGGTCGTCAAGCGACTATGCGATCCTCCCATATCTTCGTCTGTATCATCAAACCCATCCAAATGCAACATATATTTCATGAATGCACATACACAATTTCACACATTAAGCACTTAGGGGTATTTTAGTTATTTCACTACCTAGGGGTATTTTCGTAATTTTACCCTACCAGGGTATTTACGTAATTTTGCAAAATAGGGGTATTTTGGAAATTTTGTAAACCAGGGATATTTTGGTAATTCTACAAATCAAGGGTATTCTGGTAATTTTACAAATCATGGGTATTTTAGTAATTTTGCAAATCTAAGGATATTTTGGTAATTTTCAAATTAGGGGTATTTGGTCCCTCTCGGGTTTTAGTTATGAACTTTGGCCCATTAACAAGTCCTTGCGGCTAAAGTGAACAGACACTATACACCATGTAGGATTCCAGAGAAGAGGAGGTGGGCCACTAGGACCGCTTAAGTACCAAGCTCTCCCTAGATCCAATCCTAAACATGCATATGTCCGTTGCCACAGACATGTTTAATTATTAGATTAAGTCTTATGCGGTTTAAGAGTTGTTCAAAACTAGGCCTAAAGTCCATTAAACCCTAACGTACTTGTCAACGTCCCCATAAAGCCCATCAAGCCCATTTCACGTTCATACAGCCTATTAAGCCCCAAATCACATCCTTATGGCCCATTAGGCCTAGATCTCATTCATATGGCCTATTAGGCCCAAAACAATTCCAGATCATGTAACATGCATGACTAACTCAATTCATATAACCAAATCAATCAATTTCATCAACTTAGCCTCAGGGCCCACCGGGCCCATTTAGCCACTTTCGGCCTTTCGACATTGCCGATATCATGTGTGTGTAGTGTTTGTACACACATGGTTACTGCGACGTGCTATACTATCCTTAGCCTTGAACCTACAACCAACCAACCTTCAATCAATCACCCATACTTAATCAAAACATTTACCAAAAGCCGAAGCCTTACCGTATCCTTACCGTGTGCCACCGGGTTCTAATAGCCCTTCCTTAGCTACTAATCATGAGTATCCCCTAGATCTGCACTCACACATACACCATCAAACTTTGAGTGACTCATAATCCACACAAGTCACCCCTATAGATCATACTCACATTCGGCCATTTACTTAAACCATAATCAAGTTGAGTACACTTAAACTTTGCTAACGATCCTTACCACGCTTGCAATCTCTGAACCTTACCCTTGTTAATATAAGATTAATGACAATGAGAAGTTAGATAGACCTTCGGCTTTTAACAAAACACACTAAGGGGTTTAACTGAACACTTACCGAATCCAACCTTTGATCCCGCGACCTAGCTAGCTACTAAGCGAGATTCGGCTTTTAACCTTGACTGATAGTAGATAACAATCGATTTGTGATAGAGGAAAACAACAAAGATTCGACACTAATAGGGATTTCGGCAAGAGAGGATGATGATACTTCGGCAATAAAAGAGTTTGGCTATGAGAGAATTCGGTGAAAAGGGATTCGACTATAGGAGATTTCAGCAACAAGGCAAGGTATTTTCGGTTGTGGAAAAATAAGGTTTCGGCAAGGAAAAGAAAAAGAAAGGAAAATTCGGCATTACCTAGGACCCTAGAATCGACACACACACATTTATATAGCCTACAGCCGGAACTTAGGCACCCCTAAATTCCAATTCGGCACCGCTTCATCCACTGCTCATCTCCTAATTTTTCTCCATGATATCTCCCTTATCCTTATCCTAAATTCTCTCTACTGATCACTTCTCCTTAGAGTCCCTTTACACACCACTTCCAGCCTTCTAGAAGCCTAAAATTAAACTCTGAAATAATGCTAAGCTAGCACTCGAACCTCAGACCTTCCTGCATGCATATGTCGCCACCTCTCTGCACCCTAGTGGCGTCACTTAGCCACTTCACCACAGGCTTCTTTGTGCCATTTTTCACTTATTTTTATTTAAAAGCCCACTACTCACAACCCTGATTCCTTAATTAATTAAATTAAGATTCCTCCATCATAAAACTCGAACCCAGAGCTTCTCCAACACACCTAGACACTCCAAATTCATTAAACCTTTAAAGTCGTAATGTCATTTGTCATTTTCTTGCTCATTTAAAAATTTTATGAGACCCAAAGCCCAAAGCCCAATAGGCCCAATTCTACTAGGCCCAAATTCGGGGCGTTACATAGCAAGTATGAGTTTAGCTATACATGCCATTATGTAAATTGTTATAGTGTGATATCTTTTGACCATTCTTAAATGTATTTTTCTTATAGTAAATGTGTTTTAGGGTTAATCGGAACAGTGGTTTCGGGACCACAATCTGACATTAAAAACTTTATTTTACTATTATTTTAATATTTACAAGATGATATTAGAGTTGTGCGAAATTTTTGTAAAGAAATTTTACCCTTTAAGTGGTTAATTCAGTAAAAAGGACTAAATAGCGTAAAGCGTAAAAGTTGGGTTCTATAAGCTAAAGGTGTCAAATAGCTATAAAACTTAGAAGTGAAGGTCCTTATGTAGAAAATAGCCCATTTATGGTATAGTGGATGTTAGTGGAGTGGCATTTGGTGTAATTATTAATGTTTTTAAAGGTAAAACAATAAATAAGTAATTTAAGTTAATAATAAATAAAATAAAAGCCAAAGTCATGTTATTTTCCTTCATCTTCCATCGAATATATATAAAAGAAACAGCCATGGAAGCATAATAGGGTTCAGCCCTTGTTGTTTTTAGTTGAGGTATGTTACGAGCTTGGTTTTTGATATTTTTATGTTTTTGTGATCGTTGCTTCGTGTTCTAGCTAGCCCGTACCCTAATTTCTGAATTTGTTGATGAATTTGTGAGTTGCCAATGATGATAGCTTGATGTTTTTGAGTGTTGATGATGGAAAATGAATAATTGTTGATAGATTAATATGTTTTGTTAAGTGATTTTTGGTAAAAATGTCAAATAAGGATTAAATTGTGAAAAGTGTAAATTGAGGGGTTGAAATGTGAAATAAATTCAAATATGGGTTGAGAGTAATATATGGAAAATTCGGCTAGCTTGGGTTTGTGTTTAATTTCATGAAATTGTGATTTTATGTGATAAGGACTAAATTGCAAAAATGTGGAATAATAATTGGCAAAAGTGTAATTTTGTCAAAATGTGTAAATTGTGTTTAATTGAATGAATTAATGATTAAATAAGTTAATTTTGATATTAATTAGATTGGTAAAAGTGGAATTCGGATCTAGATCAAGGGAAAGTTAAAATATCGGATTAGTCGACTTAATTTGTTGTTACTACGAATCAGGTAAGTTCGTATTTTAATAGACGTTACGAAATCATGTTATAAATGCATATTATTTGTGTGATTAAATTCAATGCCGAATGGTAATGTAAATATATATGTATTTTGAAAAAGTTATATATATTTTTATGAAATTGAATTGTTCGAGAAGCAAATTATATGAATACGAGAAAGCATCGACAATGTGATGACATCTTAAAGCCCCGTATGAACCATAGGAATAGTTAGGATACATATGTCGTGACATAGGATTCCGATATGTGTTATCGTGAAAGACCACGTCTGGGACGTTGGCATCAATTTGAGATTTACGTGTAAGACCATGTCTGGGACTTTGGCATCATATATGATTTTGTGTAAGACCCTGTCTGGGACAGTGGCATCGATATTTGATTACATGTAAGACCACGTCTGGGACGTTGGCATTGTACGAGCTTTTCGAGTTATTCGAGTACCCTATTGATTCCGAACGGTTCAACGGGCGTTCTGAGAAATAAGTGATTAAGTGTATGACATTCCGATTCAGGTACGTTGAAATGTATACAATATTTGATAATGAAAGATATGTATATATGTGAAGATTGTTATGTGTTGTATATGCAAATGAAATGTGAATATGTGAAAATTAAACAGGAATAAATGAATAAGATGTGATTTATAAAGTGGCATATGTGAAATTGTCAGATACTATATAAATGAAAGGTGAATTTGGATATAAGTGATGATAAGTGATTCATATGAGAAATGTTATTAAATATGTTATTTTCCAAAATATGTTCATTTGGTTATATTAAAGTGAGAATTGAATGTTATATGAGAATCGGATTGAATAAACCTGTGAAAGCTAAAGTTAGTAAGTAAGTAATTATATTATCGAATGGTGATGATTTGATATGAAATCATGTTATAAACTTGAGATAAGTTGTATTTTAGCATGTGAGATAACATATTATGCTTATGACATTGAATTGAAATTATTTGTTATGTTAAGTTTATTAAGATACGAACTTACTAAGCTTTATAGCTTACTTTGTATTGTTTTTCTATGTTTTATAGTGTTTCGGATGTTCACTCGGGTTGGAAGTTGGCGGAGATCGCATCACACTATCTGGCTAATGATTTCGGTATTTATATCCTTTATGACTTGGTTATATGGCATGTATAGGCTATGGTATTTGATATTATGGTTGGAATGTATTTGGTCATTTGAGATGGTTGATTATGAAAGTGGTTGTGGAATTTAGTATAGTTTGACAAACTTGATATTGGCTAAATAGCTTAGAATTGTTATAAGATTGGATTGATATGATCTAAGTGTATATGGCCATTTTAATAATGGTTTAAGTTATTCATGTAACACCCCTTACCCGCATTCAACACCGGAACCGGATACTAGGCATTACCGAAAATTAACTTGCTCAAACATGTAACATCGGGCCATAAAATTTCGTTCTAACTGAAAACTTTTTCATTCATATTCATAACATCCCTATTATGGGTCTACGAGACCCTAAACATACATATAAGATGATTGGGGATTAAACCGGAAACTTTTGCGCACTTAGAAAATTTTTGCTTAAAACATGACCATACGCCCGTGTGAAATGGAACACGTCCGTGTAGACAGGCCGTGTGGTCACACACGCCCATGTGCCTAACCCGTGTGGATTTTATTTTTCATTTCGAACCTATAGGGGTTTTCACACGGACGGACATGCACCCGTGTCTATAGCCCGTGTCACTCACACGGCCTAGACACGCCCGTGTCCTCACCCGTGTGTGAAAACCTTAGTATTATGTTTATGACGTCAGCAAACTCTTAAGGGCACATGGCCTAGTAACTCGCCCGTGTGATGAATTGAATTTTGGCAAACTTGATGCAGGGGACACACGTCAGCACCCATGGGGCTGACCGTGTGTCACACACGGCCTAGACACACGCCAGTGTGTCTACCTGTGTGGACAATTATAAGGCTATTTTTCAAACCAATTGCCACCCTGAAAAGTAATCACATTTACACCACCTCAAGCAATACTTAATATAACAATAATACACTATGAAAGATCACTAATTCATCATGCATACATTTCGCATTTTACTCAATCAATTGCATGAACTTTCACTTCATACAACTCATCATCATTAAATATATGAAAATTAACAAGTATTGGCCAATTCACAATGGCCATTTATAAAATGGATGAGTAACATTAATAGCCTACACTTAGGCTAACAGATATGGCATAACAAAATGACCAAGTTCCTATACATGCCATACCCAAAATAAATCAAATTTACTATACCAAAAGAATGGTTGATAGTGTGATCCGAACTCTTACATCTTATGATCCCCGAGCTAGTTGGCGATACTATAAGGAAAAGGGAAATGAAAGGGGTAAGCATAAAGCTTAGTAAGTTTTCATGAAAAAATAGCAACATTAAGAATTATAATAGCATCCATTCATCTTATTGAAGAATACACAATTTCTCAAGCACATTAACATGACTTACTCATGCATACTCTAACAAACTTACATATCACATTTTTTTTTTTTGCATCCATTTCTCGTAAGTTACACATGGGTACCTGTATCACTTCATCACATAACTTTAGCACTTTTATATTCTTTAAACATAGACTTAACTCTTTATCATTGGTACAAAAATTTAGCCCTTTGCCCGTTGAACTACTCGGAATATCAGAGGATACTTAATCTCATCATACATGTATCACGATGCCAATGCCATATCCTAGATATGGTCTTACATGGGATCACATCTCAACGTCGATGCCATATCCCATATATGGTCTTACACGGGATCTCATATCTCGATATCGATGCCATGTCCCAGACATGGTCTTATACGAGATCATATATAGATGTCGATGCCATGTCCCAGACATGGTCTTATACGTGACCTTCTTCATTTGGTGCCGATGCCATGTCCCAGACATGGTCTTATAGGGGACCTTCTTTATTCATGTTGTGACATAGGTATCCTTGTTATTTCGAATGTTCAACCGGGAATTAAACTTAATAAGATCTCATTATAATTTCATCAAGGCATCATTAATCAACTTCATGGAAATAATATACATTTCTCTTAATATAAAGTAATTAAAACATAATAACATTATGTGGCTTTAATTTCACACAAACTTACCTCGGTACTCAAAATGTGTGTAGATATTCGATTTAGTCCACAACTTTGTTCTTGCCTCGGTTTTGGTCTGGGCTTCGTGTTTCTTGATATATAATAACAATTTCACTTGTTTACTACTCACATTGACTAAATTGACTCATGAATCATACTTTGGAAAAATTACAATTTTGCCCCTAAACTTTCACATAATTACACTTTTGCCTCTAGGCTCGTAAAATGATTTTTATTTTCCTGTATTTTAAGCCTAGTCGAATCATTTTCTCAACTATAACAGCCCCCAATTTCCACTATTTCACTCATGCATGACGATTTTTATGACTTTTACAATTTAGTCCTTTTCATGATTTTCTCATGAAAATCACTTAGAAAAAGATGTTTATCATGCATCATTTCATATTCTTCCATAAATCATCAAAATACATGCATGTCATACATGGGTAAATTTTTGAACATAAACCCTAGCTCAAA
Organism: Gossypium australe; assembly: GCA_005393395.2. NCBI lineage: Eukaryota > Viridiplantae > Streptophyta > Magnoliopsida > Malvales > Malvaceae > Gossypium > Gossypium australe. Next base: position 96,885,050 of record CM016626.1, on the reverse strand, counting down.
GTATAGCTAGAAATAGCTAAATCGAGTTACGAGGATATCAAAAATACGAAGAACATTAAAAACGGGGCTAGGAGGTACTTACAATCAAGCTTGAAAGATGAAGAAACCCTAGCTATGGAGAGCTTGAAAATTTTGGCACTTAGGGGAAGAAGATGAACACAATTTTGATTTCCTTTTCCCTTTTAATTCTTTTATTAACCAAATAACAAAAATGCCCTTAAGGCCTTCCTTACGATTTTTCCTTCCCATGTCTATTTTTGTCCATCTTGACTTATATTGGTCTAATTACTAAATAAGGACTTCTAATAATTTTTATAATGCTATTTCATACTTAAATCTTCTAGAATTTCATATTTTCTAATCTTTGCAATTTAGTCCTAATGGACAAATTGTTCACTAATTAATAAAATTTCCTCATGAAATTTTCACATAATCATGAAAACACATCATAAGCCTCATAAAAATCATAAAATACATATTTCTACTTTGGGTTTATGGTCTCGCAACCACTATTCTGACTAGGCCCTAAATCGGGCTATTACAATTCATATGATCATTTGATAGATGATGAGTATTTGCTTAAGAAATGCATAAAATTGAGTTGATGAATTGGTTCATTTTTGAGGTATGGATTGATGTTTGAATTGGGAAATATTTTACAATTGAAATAGGTTATATTGATGATTATAACTTGGGTATTTAGAATGTTTTTGGTTAAGTAAATGGTATTGAAATGGTACAGAATGATGTGGTTTAAGTATGCATGAGGAGGGTGAGAAAAATGGCTTAAATCAAGTCTAATTTCATGCCACACGGCCTGGGCATACGGGCGTGTGACTCAACCGTGTGACCTCGGCTGCTTTAATAAAATAAGTCATTGAGTTATACGGCCTAGACACACGGGCGTGTCTGGTGGCTGTGTGTGGCACACAGTCTTGGTATATAGGAGTGTGTGGCCATTTCGAATAGGCACACGGGCTGGACACACAAGCGTGTGGCTGGCCGTGTGACCAAGTCAGTATGAATTGCCCTGTTTCTACAGGGTCCGTGACATGGACGTGTTTGGAGGCCTTGTGAGGCACACAGCCTATTCACACGGGCGTGTGACGTTTGAAAATGTGAAAATTATTCTAAGTTTCGAAAATTTTTGTATATGTTCGGTTTAGTCCCGAACCATTTCTAAGCATGTTTTAAGGCCTCGTATAGTTTCGTAAGGGACAATATCTAACACCCCTTACCCGTGTTCGAAGTTGGAACCAGATACGAGGCATTACCTAACTTAACTTGCTTAAACATAACACATTGGCTATAAATTTTCGCTACAGCTTAGAAACTTTCCATTTAAACTCATAACCTGCTCATTCTGGGCCTACGAGGCCCTAAACATACGTCCGGGAGGTTTTGAAATTAAACCGAGAACTCTTATGCACTTAAAAATTTTTTTGTCCAAACAGGGGCCACACGCCGTGTGTCCATGAGGCTTGCCCTTGTTCTTCACCCATGGTCGATACTAACTTATTTCACATGACCGTGTTTTAGCCCGTGTGCAAAAACCTTGGCATTCTGTTTATGACATCATCATCTCACTAAGGTCATTCTGTTTATGATGTCATCACAGCGGTGTCTCTGCCTGTCTGTTTACTACTGAGCATACTGACTTGTAAACCTAGCTCACAAGAGGACACACGGCCGATCAACACGCCCATGTGTCTACCTGTGTGGACATTAAAAAGACTAGATTCCAAGCCAAATGCCACCCTACATAGCAACCATACTTATACCAACTCAAATCAAGCATCCACACAAGCATAAACTTCATGATTCATCGTTAATGAATATATATATATATATATATATAAGTACTAGTCAAGTATTGGCCCAACTTTAATGACCATTTACAAAATGAATTGAAACAACATAGTAGCCAACACATTTGGCTTGGAAATATGACATAACTAAAACATTCAAGTCCTATACATGCCATACTCAAAATAAATCTAATTTGGCTATACCAAAAAAAAGTGGTCGATAATGTGATCTCCAACTTTGACGTACGCAAGTTCTAAAGCAAACTTGGCAATACTATAAGGAAAAGGGAAATGAAAAGAGTAAGCATAAAGCTTAGTAAGTTTGCATGGAAATAAATAGCAACAATAAGCTCATGACAATATCCATCCATGGCATTAAATAACAACACACAAAGTCATAGGCTCCTTGCTATACTTACTCATACTTGCCTTTATCTAGCACACACCATGCCACATATCGTAAATGTTCTTCATGAATTACTCACGGGTACCTTTGTTAACTCAATCACATAGCTTTAATACAATTCTTGTTTCTATTTCTAAGCTGATCTATTTATCCCAATAAATCACTAGGGATACTCAAAGATGCATATTCATTATCATTAGCATAAACGCAAAGCCAATGACACATCCCAGATGTGGTCTCACATGGATCATCTCTGAATACCGATGCCATATCTCGGATATGGTCTTATACGAAACCTCACATCAATATCGGTGCTATATCTCGGATATGGTCTTATACGATTTATCACATACAAACTTACCTCGATTTCAAAATAAGCTAGATCGTCGATCTAGTCCGATACTTTGTTCTTTCCCTGGTTGAGGTAAATTCTTGGTTCTTCTTGATCTATAATTGCAAATTAGTTCATTTTAATCATCACATTAATAAATGCATTTCAATAATCATGCTTTGGCAAAATTATTATTTTGCCCTTAGACTTTGGCAAAATGACCATTTTACCCCTAGGCTTGGAAATCAATTTTAATCAAATTTCTCTCTTTAACGAGCCTAGGTGAACATTTATTTATCTTATGGCTATCATAAAAACCCAACATTTCATACATTTACTACAAACTTTATAACTTTTACATAAAGGTCCATCTAGGTGTTTTCATAGTAACACCTTTCACAAAAGTTGTTTAACTAACAACTAAGACTCATTTTCTTCCATAAGAATGCAGAAAATCACATAAAAACTCTCATGGAAAAGCCCTAAAATTTTCAACATTTTGCAAAATAGTCCCCTCATTAGAAAGCCTAAGCTTTAGGGGTTCCAAATGCACAATTTTTATCAAGAAAGGATCACTAAAACATTTACTTGGATGATGATAAGTTGTTGAAATTTCAAAGCTTTCAAAACCCCCTCTAAGCTGATATTTTCGGTGGTGAAAGTGGTGAAGAAAAGATGATATCACTCTTTTCTTTATTTTATGCTTAAAAAGCAATTTAGTCACCAATTTCTACCTAACCAATTGGCCCATTTAATAATCTTGTCCCTATGGCCGAACATCCCTTCTTCAATGGCTTATTAGCACATTAGGGACCTCTAATTTAATATCTCTTAGCCATTAAACACCCCTAGCATGTAAAATAGAACTTTCGCACTTTATGCGATTTAGTCCTTTTTCTCGGTTAAGCCTTCAATTGCTAAAATTAAAGCACCAGAATTCTCATGCATCCTTATAAACATGCTATAACACCTAAAATAATATTTAAATAATTTTCTTCAACCTTAGATTAGTGGTCCCTAAACCACTGTTCTGATTAGCCCCTAAATCGGGCTGTTACAATTCTCCCCCTTAAGGATTTTCGTCCCCGAAGATCTTACCGGCAAAAAGGTTGGGATATTGGTTCCTCATGGTCTCTTCAAGCTCCCATGTAGACTCTTGTATTCCATGTCTCTGCCATATTATTTTAACAAGGGCTATACTTTTATTCCTCAATTGTTTGACCTTTTGCGCCAAAATATTAATCGGCACTTTGCCATAAGTCAAGTCCGGTTGAATTTCTACCTCTGTTGGTGCTATCACATGTGAAGGGTCCGAACGGTATCGTTGTAACATGGATACGTGGAAAACATCATGAATCTTTTCCAGCTCAGGTGGCAAGGCCAAATGATAAGCTACCAGTCCTATCCTCTTTGTAACTTCATAAGGTCCGATAAAGCGCGGACTCAACTTGCCTTTCTGGCCAAATCTGAGGACTTTCTTCCACGGTGATACTTTCAGAAACACTTTATGTAACAACCCAAACCCGACCTAGAAGTTAGGCCTGAATCCGGAGTGTCACATTAAAGTGTTTTTGTTAAAACCTTGTTTTCATTGAAAACCCTTCTAGAGAAAAGTTAAGTAAAATCCAGTTCGCTTTCAAAACGAGGTGTAGCCAAAAACCATTTTCCTTGTTGCTATGTAAAAATTTCTTTTGATAGCGAAAGCTCGTTCTTAAAACACAATTATTTTCAAAAACTTGAAATATACTTAAAAGAAATAAATCTAGGTTCCGTTTCAAAATCACAATGCATAGTGGAAGTAATGGAATAATAACTAGAGGGAAAACCTTATTAAAATCCGGAATAACATAACTTAAAATAAATAACTTAAAATCTAGAATTTAAACATTTAGAAAAACTGGTCTAATCGTCTTGCTAGTTGGCCACCTCTGAGTCCCTCCATCCGTCGAACCGCTTACTAAGGATTTTCTGAGAAAAATAAAAGAGGGAGTGAATTTTCGAAAACTCAGTGTGTACGACCCTCGTCAAACAAACAGCATACATATCATAATAATAACATAATAATATCATACATGCAATGCAATGCAAAACCGTCCCCAAAATCATCCATCCGGTACACTTCGTCTCCGTCCAACCGAAACACTTTTGTGGGGATTTCTAAATTGACCCACCCATCCGATACACTTCAAGGGTAGCCCGGTTGAGGTACTACCAAACATTGCAGCAAAGCTGCTTATCATATAATAGCCTTAAAAAGCCATCGGTGGATCCACAGTTGTCAAGCAACCATGCAATCCTCATATACTTCCTCTGTTCCATAATTCCCACACATATACACCCTAAATAGAATATCATATGAATGCAGCAAATGTACGTGTAACATCCATAAATCTTACAATCAACACATAGGGGTATTTTAGTCATTTCACCAATCAAGGGTATTTCGATAATTCTACCCTACGGGGGTATTTCAGTAATTCTTAATAGTATGGGTCTTAATTACGAACCTTGGCCCGTCAACTAGTCCTCTCGGCTAAGTGAATAGACACTACGCACCAAGTAGGATTCCAGAGAAGAGGAGGTGGGTCACTAGGACCGCTTAAGTACCAAGCTCTCCCTAGATCCAATCCTAGACATGCATATGTCCATTGCCACACTCTACCCTAGTGACTTGTCCACAGACATATTTGATTATTAACTTAAGTTTTATGCTGTTTAAGAATTCATTAGAACTAAGCCTAAAGTCCATTAAAACCCTAGCATGCATTTCTAAAATCTCATAAGGCCCACTAAGCCCAATCATGTCTATATAGCCCATTAAGCCCAATCATGTATATGTAGCCCATTAGGCCTGATCATAATCAAATCATACAACATCCATATCAATCCATCATTCAATTTCACATATCAACTCTTACCAATTTGGGCCCACGAGCTCGGTAGGCCCATTTAGCCCCGTTTGGCATGGTTGGCCAAACAGTGGCCGGAGACCATGAGATCGCTCTCTTGGCCCCGGTAATCGTATCGGTGTTCCCATACGAATGTTCTCCTGCTCGTGTGGTTATCGGCGCCAACCTTTCAGCTTTTCGGCATTCTGATTTTTCGATACTTCGGCTTTTGCCGATTTGTCGTGTGTGAAGTGTATGTGCACACCTGGTAAATGAGATGTGTTACACTATCCTCAGCCTTAAACCTACAACCAATACCAACCTCCAATCAATCACACACTTAACCACAATATTTACCAAAAATCGAAGCCTTACCATAACCTTACCGTGTGCCACCAGTCTTAATAGCCCTTCCTTAGCTACTACTCACGAATATCCCCTAGATCTGCATCAATCTTAATCGTTAAAGAAAAATAATAGGTGACTTGTATCCACTTAAGTCACCCTTTCCCTTACTATAGACTATTAGGCCAACTTATCCCAAAATCAAGAACACTTACCCAAAAACCGAAACGTATGGATAGCTTTTCGGCAGAGACTTGTAGATCCAAGCTTGATTCCGATTTTTTTCCAAGATCCGATCCACCAAAAATCAAAGGAATGATGACAGCACGACAGAGATTTGGTCACTAGAGTATTCAGCACAAGGTTTGGGGCGATGAAGTAATCGGTTCCAAGAGCAAAGGTTTTCGACTTTTGAAGTCACGAATATTCGGTCCCCGACAATTGAGATGAAGGTGGGACGGCACAAGCAATGGAGAAAGAAGAGAGTGATATTCGATATAAGGCTTTAGAAGAAAAGAAAACACATAAGGAAGAGACGAGGTTTAGAACAGAAAAAGTGAAGGAGAATTCGGCAGAGCACTATAATTGCCGAAATAGCACAGGGGGAATTCGGCACCCCCTATTTATACACAAAACCGAAACTCTGTCTACCCCCCAAAGTCCCAAACGGCTCTAACTCTTCCCCATCTCATCTCCTCACTTTTCTCCCTGATAACTCCCTAATCCTTTTCCTAGATTTTCTCTTCTGATCACTCTCCTTAGAGTCCATCATCATACCACTTCCAACCTTCTAGAAGGCCAAATTTAAACTCCTAAAAAAATACTAAGCTGGGATTCGAACCTAGGATCTCCTTGCTAGCCCATAACGCCACCTTCCTATACCCTAAGTGGCGTCACTTAGCCACTCCACCACAAGGCTCTTTGATGCCATTTTCCCTATTTTTATCTAAAAGCTCATCTACTCACCGCATTGGTTCCTTTAATAATTAATTAAAAATTCCTTCTCCTCAAAGTTCAGACCCAGAACTTCTCTAACACCCCTAGACACTCCAAGTTTATTAAACCCTTAAAGCCAACATGTCATTTGTCATTTTCTTGCCTAAAAAAATTATGAGACCCAAATCCCAAAGCCCAATTCATCTAGGCCCAAAATTCGGGGCGTTACAGTTTATCATTTACTTGGAACTCAATCTCTTTCCTTTTTAAATCCCAATAGGATTTTTGTCTATTTGAAGCCTCTTTCAGACATTCACGTATCACTTTTACTTTCTCTTTAGTTTCCCTGATTAAATCGACCCCGTGTATCTGTTTCTCTCTGAGTTCTGTCCAATACAAGGGCGTTCGACATTTACGCCCATACAATGCTTCATAAGGTGCCATTTTCAAACTTGACTGAAAACCGTTGTTTTAGGCGAATTCCACCAATGGTAAGTATTTCTCCCAATTATTTTGGAATTCCAAAACACAACATCGGAGCATGTCTTCGAGTATCTGTATTACTCTTTCCTACTGCCCGTTGGTTTATAGATGGAAAGCTATATTGAAGCTTAATTTTGTGCCTAAAGCCTCTTGTAACTTTTCCAAAACCGTGACGTGAATCTCGGATCTCTATCCGAAATAATCGACACCGGTACACCATGGAGTCTTACTATCTCTGACATGTACAATTCAGCCAACTTATCAAGCGAGTAATCAACTCGTACTGGTATGAAATGGGCTGACTTGTTAAGTCTATCTACTACAACCCATACAACATCTTTCTTTTTCGGTGTCAACGGTAAGCCCATCACGAAGTCCATAGTAATACGGCCCCATTTCCACTTAGGAACCATTATGGGCTGAAGTAGACCGGAGGTGCTTGATGTTCAGCCTTTACTTGTTGACAAATCAGACATCTCGGTACAAACTCAAAAATGTCTTTCTTCATGCTAGGCCACCAATAGCATTTCCTCAAGTCATTGTACATCTTTGTGCTGCCTGGGTGTACAGTTAAACATCCGCTATGTGCCTCACTCAAAATCCTTCAAATAAGTTCATCATTTCTGGGTACACAGACCCTATCTCGAAACGTCAAACATCCATCAGGATTTACCCGAAAGTCTGACTCAACATCTGACTCACACAGACTCTTTTGGCTTGTAAGTTGCTGTCCTCTTTCTGTGCTTCACAAATCTCTTGAAGAAATAATGGTCCAGCCCTCAACTCGGCTAGAATGGAACCATCATCTAACAAAGCCATCCATGTATTCATGGCTCTCAGCGCCAACAATGATTTTCTGCTCAAAGCATCAGCGACCATATTAGCCTTTCCCGGGTGGTAATCAACTACTAAGTCATAATCCTTTATCAGCTCTAACCACCTTCGTTGCCTCAAATTTAATTCCTTTTGAGTCATCAAATATTTTAGGCTTTTGTGGTCTGTGAATATTCGAGGCCTTTCACCATATAAATGGTGTCTCCAAACCATTAATGCAAACAGAATGGCAGCCAACTCTAAGTCATGGGTCGGGTAATTCTTCTCGTGTCTGTCTAGAAGCATATGCTATAACCTTGCCCTATTGCATAAGTACACAACCCAAACCATTCATGGATGCATCATTGTAAACCACAAATTCTCTTCCCGGCTTAGGTTGCACCAAAACAGGAGCTTCAGTGAATAACGCTTTTAGTTTCTCAAAACTCTGTTGGCACCTTTCTATCCAATCAAACTTCACATCTTTTTGCAATAGTCTTGTCATCAGAGTAGCTATCATGGAAAACCCCTTAACAAAATGCCTATAATAGCCGGCGGCCCAAAAAACTCCTTACTTCAGTTAAGCTCCTTGGCGGTTTCCATTCAACAATCGCTGAAATCTTACTCGGGTCGACTCTAATTCCATCTCTCGAGATAATGTGCACCAAAAATGCCACTTCCTTTAGCCAGAATTCACTTTTACTAAACTTGGCGTACAATTGTTTATCTCTCAAAATTTGCAGAACCCTTCTCAAATGCTCAGCCTGTTCGTTCTCATCTTGAGAGTAGATCAGTATATCATCAATAAAGACTACGACAAATTTATCCAAATATGGCCGAAAAATGCGATTCATCAAATCCATGAAAACGACTGGGGCATTTGTTAAGCCAAAAGGCATGAACAAAAATTCATAGTGGCCATACCTCGTCTGAAATACAGTTTTCGGCACATCCAAGTCCTTTACTCTCATCTGATAGTACCCGGACCTCAAGTATACTTGGAAAGCACCGTGGCTCCTTTCAATTGGTCAAATAGATCATCAATTCGTTGCAACGGGTACTTGTTCTTCACAGTTACCTTGTTGAGTTACCGATAATCTATGCATAACCTCATAGAACCATCTTTCTTCTTCACAAATAATACGGGAGCTCTCCACGGAGAAAAACTTGGTCTTGCAAAGCCTTTAACCGTTAGCTCTTACAGCCGTGCTTTCAATTCTTTTAGCTCGGTTGGAGCCATTCTATACGGGGCAATAGAAATGGGGGCAGTGCCCGGAGCTAACTTAATCCGTAACATCTCGAAATAGGGCCTAAACAGAATAGTGGTTGCAAGACCACGAATCCGAGATAGAAAAGTTTATTAAATTTAATTATTATGATTTACCGATGATAAACCGTAAGAGTAACATATTTTAAGCTCACATTTAGCTTGCTTTTGGATGATTTAAGACTTGAATTATGTAATTTGGTGCTCTTAATCCTTTGTTTTCATGTTTTATACTCAGAAGAGCACCGGATGATGAAAAGAACGAAAAACAGGCCCAAAACGTAGTAAATGGGCCATATCACGAAATCCATACGGCCTGGGCCCAAGACCACACGGCTGTGCCTCATCCAACAGCCTAGAACTGCCTGACCACGACTTACACAGGCATGTCCCTGCTGTGACAAAGAGAAGTTTCACTCGGATTAGGATACTTACGGGCGAAGAAACACATTTCGAAGCCTATATAAACACCCTAAGTATAACCTAAAAGGGAGAGACCCAAGGCTTTAGTCAGGGGGCATCCAGCTAGGGCAAAGAAGGCAGATTTGTGGGGAATTACTCGAAGATAGCCAGTTGATCCATCTCAAGAAGCTAGGGTTATACTCAAGACGGAGGATTTCTCCTTCAATTCCTTCAGGGGGTTTTAGGGATTTCTTATGCTTTGTTTTATCTTTTCTTCTGAGATGTTTTCTTTTATTGTTATGAACTAAACCCTCAGATACCTGAGGGGGATGAAACCTAAGATGAATCTTGTTATTGTTTGCTGAACTATATGATAAATATTTGACTCGTTCTTAATTATGTGTTCTTAATTCTTGTGTTGATATTTTCGGGATATTAATTCAAGTGTGATGTGCTTAGGTAGAGGAGCAAAAGTCCCTGCCTAAGATTAGATCTAGCATAATTAAGCGGAGTTGATCGCACGCCTAGAGATAGGGTGACGAGATTTTTCCGGATTAGGGTGAAACCTAATATGGGAGTCGATAGATCAAGTTAATGCAATTCTAGGGGTTTTACTTAGAAAGAGATTTCAATTAATCAACTTAGGGTTAGACGTTAGTCGCCTTGAGAGAGGGATTAATATAAATTAGGGAATCTTACAGATCAAGTCAAATAAATAAATCATCTGGTTCAGAGTTAGATAACAAGTGAAGTCTAGTTGGATTCTTCCTTGGGTATCGTCTTAATCAATTGGTTTTTCCTCAAAGTTATTTTCCCAATTTCATTCTTCTTTGTCTTAGAGTCTTTAGTTTAGTAGTTAGTTAATTTTAGATTTGATAAACAATTCCCTTAATTCTTAGGCTAAATAATAAAAAGAGAGTTAGTATTAGTACTTTTAGTTCCGTTGGGTTCGACAATCTGATCTTGCCTTAACTATACTACTGTTCGATAGGTGCGCTTTCCTCAAATCGTTGTCATAGTTAGTTCTAGGTTCGATCATTCTTTATATAATTTTAAGACTTTGATATCACATAAAACGACACGGTCAAGTTTTTGGCGCTGTTGCCGGGGAACTAAAATATTAATAAAACTTAATTTTTATTACTTTAGCCATTTTTTTATTTTTTTGCAATTTATTTTTCTTTTATTATTTTTTATTTTTAACTTTTCTAATTTTCTTTCTTTTGTTCCTTTCAGGCACCTCTAGTTTATGACTAGAAGGAACCCGACAGGACCCCTACTTTACGACAGTGATATTGAAGGTACCGTTCGCAGAAATCACAGAGAAATAAGGCGAAGTTTAAACTACATAGAAGAAGAGCAAGAAGACAAAATCAATACCACCGAAGAGATGGCTGAGAATAACCCGCTACCTCCAGAGATGACCAAAAATCATGCTCCTCGAACTATGTATGATTATGCTAAACCTAGTTTAACTGGAACTGAGTCAAGTATTGTTAGGCCTACTATTGCTGCAAATAATTTTGAACTGAAACCTAACACTATACAGATGATACAACAGATTGTTCAGTTTGATGGTTTGCAGGATGAGGATCGAAACACACACTTAGCAAATTTCCTAGAATTTTGCGACACTTTCAAGATAAATGGCGTTATTGATGATGCCATCCGACTTCGGTTATTTCCTTTTTCCTGGAGGAATAAAGCCGAGCAGTGGTTGCATTCTCTTCCACGAGGGTCAATCACTACATGGGATCAAATGACCGAAAAATTTTTACTAAAGTATTTCCCGTCGGCCAAAACGGCCAAGTTAAGGAATGATATCTCTTCTTTTGTGCAGATGGATTTAGAGACACTTTATGATGCATACGAGAGATACAAAGACTTGTTGAGGAAATGCCCACACCATAGATTACCTTTGTGGCTACAGGTCCAAACTTTCTACAATGGTGTGAACCCTTCAACACGGCAACTAATCAATTCAGCCGCCGGCGGAACCCTGAACAACAAAACTCCTGAAGTAGCCTATGAGTTTATGGAGGAGATATCATTGAACAACTATCAGTGGCAAGTTACAAGGACTAGGCCAGCCAAAGCAGCCGGAGTTTTCAACCTCGACGCAGTAACCGCGCTATCAAATCAAGTAGAGTTGTTACATAAAAAATTTGATGGTGTATATGGTTCTTCGCAGGCACATCCAGTTATGCAGTGCGACGTAAGTGAAGCAGTGGCGAATCTTGAGTACCCACCCTACGGATAGGGCATGGAGAGCGAACAAATGAACTATATGGGTAACAATTTCCGATCTAACAATAACCCTTATAGTAATACTTAAAATCTAGGTTGGAACAACCACCCCAATTTCTCATGGGGTGGCCAAGGAAATCAAAGACAACAACCATCCCAAAACTTCCAACAACAGCCCTACCCACAGGAAAAAAAAGCCAAACCTCGAGGAGATGTTGACAAAATTCATGACAGCCACAGAAACACGTTTTCAAAATACTGAGTCATCCTTCAAAAATCAACTTGAAAAATCGACACAGGAGCTCAAGGATCAAATCGGGCAACTTGCTAAGCAGATTTCTGAGAGACCACAAGGACGCCTACCGAGCAAACCGAGACTAACCCAAAAGAGCAAATTCAAGTCATAATAGCTCAAGATAGTGAAGGGTTAGACGAGCCCAATTTAAGGCAAAAGAATGTGGTAGAAGAAGGTAATGTCGAGGTAACCCAAGAAAACCAAAACCGGTAATCAAAGAGTACCAACCTCGCATGCCATATCCCGAAGCGATGAAGCAAGACAACACAGAGGAATAGTTCAGTAAGTTTCTTAAACTTTTAAAGAAATTAAATATTAACTTATCGTTACTTGAAGCTCTTTCGCAGATGCCAGACTCTAGGAAATTTTTAAAGGAGCTATTAACGAATAAACGAAAGTTAGACGAGGCATCGCATGTGGAGCTAAATGCAGTGTGTTAAGCCATGTTGCAGAATAGATTACCATAAAAATTAAAAGATCCAGGGAGTTTTACAATTCCATGCTTGATTGGTAGTCTATCTATTGATAATGCTTGAGCTGATTTAGGGGCAAGTATCAATGTTATGCCTTATAAATTGTTTAAACAACTAGGTCTAGGGAAACCCAAGCAAACTAGGATGAGCATTCAATTAGCTGATAAAACTATTAGAATTCCTAGGTGTATAATTGAAGATGTGTTAGTAAAAATTGATAAATTCGTATTCCCAGTAGACTTTGTCGTTTTAGACATGGATGAGGACAATAGTATTCCCTTAATTCTAGGAAGGCCTTTTTTAGGAACTGCCAGGACTAAAATTGATGTCAGTGCAGGTGAACTCATACTTTGTGTAGGTGACAAATCAATTAGACTTCAAGCTCTCGACTCGGCTAGGACATCGAGTGACGAAGGTGAGAACGTAAATTCTATTGGTAAGCTTTCCACTAAACCTTCTTTTCATGAAGCACCACAGAACCACACAACCAAGCCAGAGTTTATACCCCATAACAACAAAGAAATAACTCACGAGGTACGACGACTTTACATCGATGAACTAGATGAGTGGAAGACACATTTAAGGGAGAAATCACAACTACACAAACTGAAGCAATACCTAGACGAGCTTATAGGAACATCAAATCACTTTAAAATAGGAGATCAAGTATTGATAGAAAAAGTAGACCCACGAATACCTCCTCCTGATCCTAACACAAATAAAGAAATTCCTTTTAAGGTGATCAATGTTTTCCCACACGGAACAGTCGAGGTAAGTAACCCTATTTTTGGCACTTTAAAAATAAACGCTACTCGTCTTACACTCTATCATAATGATGGAACTGATGGAACTGCTAGCATGAGGAAGGACTTTCAACTCCTCAAACCACCATGAATATGCAAATGAGAGGTAAGTCTAGCTTAAGACTATAAACGAGCGCTTCTCGGGAGGCAACCTGAGCACTAACCCCATTAATTCCTACATTTTTTATCTTTTCCTTTTAGCACCTAACTGTAAATCAACCAAGTGCATATTTCCCAGCCACACGGCCTTGCACACGGCTGTGGCTGTGGCCGTGTGGGTACACTGAATCTCCATACTGACATGGCAGAAACGGTACGAGTCAGAACAAATAAAATCTTCGAGTCACGGACTCCAACCACCACACCATGGGCATCGAAAAAACCCCACGGCCGTGCGATGCGGTCGTGGACAATACTGTTAAATCAGATACAGGCGTGGGACCCTAACCACGGTTGTGGGAGAAATGAATAAAGCATAAACACAGCCGTACGACACAGCCGTGCAACTTGACACGCTCAAGGTACACGGGCGTGGGGATATGTCAAACTTGAAACTTTATTTAAATCACCACACCCTTCACTCCCCACTTACTCCCAAACCTCTCTTCACCCACACCTCTTTTATTCCTCCCTTTCATCTTTCTTCATTCTCACTTTTCCAACCCTTGACATCCACCATACCCATGTCGAAGAAGCGGAAGGAGCCAAGCACAGTCTCCCCGAGGGATACCGATCTACATAAGTTCATGCCGGCCGCTTCATCTACTCGACAAGCCAAGGGTCTTTGAGACCATTTAATTTTTCTTCTTCTTTACTCTTCTCCTTTATTTTCCTTCTCTTTGACTCTCTTATGCTTAAATTAGTTTATTTTATTTTAGTTTCTTGATTTTAGGTTCTAAAGGCTACTAGGGAATCACACCGGAACCACGACCACTACCTCAATGCAGCCTTAGAGGTCACACCCACCTCGCGAACCATCCAACAATAAGGACTATTCGGTCCATTCATCTTTAATTTAAATTTTATTTAAATTTAAATTTTCTTTCTCTTTATCTTTCTCGTCTTTAATTATATATTTAGTTATTTTAAAGGTATCTTAATATTTCCTGGCTAATTCTCTACGAGCTTCCTAATTTCTTCATTTAGCGCAGAGCTCGGTAGCAGCCACCACACCTCGGGCCTCCCAACTCAAGGAAACCATCCAAATTCAGGAAGTTTCACCTCTCCCTTTCTCTTAAATTGCATATACATCTTTGTACATCGAAGGCAATGTACATCTTAAGTGTGGGAGGGTGAATCTTAAAAGTGCCTAACTTTCTGCATTATTCTCAAATCCCTGAATGATATCTTGTCTTGAAGTAAATTTCCCATTTTATGGTTAGAATGAAATTTCCTTTAATTTATGATTTTTATTGATGTGTTTTGGATTAAGTCATTAATAATTGTGCATTAATGATTAAATTTGAAGGATACTAGAGAATCAAGCATGATAAGTCTATTTTTCAAAATTAAAATTTTTAAGTTGCCTACCTGAATTTAATTATTACCTTGAAGATTGAAATTTGCGAGGTTGACATCAAATACCCATAATTTTTGTGAGATTTTGAGCCTTACAGAGCATATATTCTTTTTCTTGCTCACTTTATTGATTATGAGTGTGTCAACATTGATTTCTTATTCTAGAACTTGCATCGATTATACTTGTCGAGACCACACCTTTGATTTGATATACAGAGATGATAAAGGCATATAGGTTTCAACCCACTTACTCCACTAAAAGCCTACCTTCACAATTAACCCCTAGTGAACCTCGTTGATCCTAACAAACCCCATTTATTGACTCACCTACTAATATTAACCCAAAACCCTTTGTATTTGTTATCACCATTCCTTTTGACTACCCTTATGTCGAGAATTGATTTGATTAGTTGCCTAACTATTTTATTTATTTCAATCGTTAAATTTATCTTTTATTATGTATATTTGGCTTGTTCTTAAAAAAATTGAAGTATATTCATTATTAGTTTGGTGATTAGGTGAGCTTATACATTAAGTTCCAATTATTGAAGAAGCTCATACTAGAGTATTATCAATAATAGTATTATTAGTTTCCTATTGATGTAATTACTTATATTCAGTTCGTTGTTCTTAGTTATGTAATTTGTCAGGTTAATCTCGATTCTAACCCTCTAATTCAGCCTTTATCCACACCTTTTACCCAAGCCCCGTTACAACCCTGTTAAAAACCTTTTGATTTGTGTATCATCTCATATTATAGTGGTGGAGATTTGATTCTTATGCAAGCCTATGGGATTAACTTTTCATGTTCGACTTTTTAGTGCTTAATTCTGAACCTTAAACACTTTGAGTGATTTGAGTGAATCTTTTGTGAGGATGTCAATTCTTGTCGATTGTGAATCAGAGGTAATTAAATAGGTAAGGGGAAACACCTAACGTTTTCGAGATATATATGTATAACTTAGATTGTTTGAATCTTTAGGACCCTCTGAGTTGAATTATCCATGTATAAATTATCTTTGAATTATGACAAAACATTATTGATGAATATTATAAATCTAGGAAGTTCGTTTTAATTGTAGGTTGAGAATTTTGCTTGAGGACAAGCAAAAAGTGTGGGGGTATTTGATAAACCATAAAAGTAACATATTTTAAGCCCACATTTAGCATGCTTTTGGATGATTTAAGCCTTGAATTATGTAATTTGGTGCTCTTAATCCTTTGTTTTCATGTTTTATACTCAGAAGAGCACTGAATGATGAAAAGAATGGAAAACGGGCCCAAAACAGAGTAAATGGGCCATATCACGAAATCCACATGACCTGGGCCCAAGACCACACGACCGTGCCTCATCTAATAGCCTAGAACACGACCTGGCCACGACTTACAAGGGCATGTGCCACGGGCGTGTCCCTGCCATGACAAAGAGAAATTTCACTCGGATTAGGATACTTAAGGGCGAAGAAACACATTCCGAAGCCTATATAAACACCCTAAGTATAACCTAAAAGGGAGAGACCCAAGGCTTTAGTCAAGGGGCGTCCAACTAGGCCAAAGAAGGCAGATTTGTGGGGAATTACTCGAAGATAGCCAGTTGATCCATCTCAAGAAGCCGGGGTTATACTTAAGACGGAGGATTTCTCCTTCAATTTCTTCAGAGGGTTTTAAGGATTTCTTATGTTTTGTTTTATCTTTTCTTCTAAGATGTTTTCTTTTATTGTTATGAACTAAACCCTCAGATACCTGAGGGGGATGAAACCTAAGATAAATCTTGTTATCATTTGCTGAACTATATGATAAATATTTGACTTGTTCTTAATTATGTGTTCTTAATTCTTGTGTTGATGTTTCCGGGATATTAATTCAAGTGTGATGTGCTTAGGTAGAGGAGCAAAAGTCCCTGCCTAAGATTAGACCTAGCATAATTAAGCGGAGTTGATTGCACGCCTAGAGATAGGGTGATGAGATTTTGCCGGATTAGGGTGAAACCTAATATGGGAGTCCATAGATCAAGTTAATGCAATTCTAGAGGTTTTAATTAGAAAGAGATTTCAATTAATCAACCTAGGGTTAGACGTTAGTCGCCTCGAGAGAGGGAT
Source organism: Gossypium australe (assembly GCA_005393395.2). Classification (NCBI taxonomy): domain Eukaryota; kingdom Viridiplantae; phylum Streptophyta; class Magnoliopsida; order Malvales; family Malvaceae; genus Gossypium; species Gossypium australe. The sequence goes on along the minus strand of CM016626.1, from coordinate 96,867,936 downwards.
TAATATAAATTAGGGAATCTTACGGATCAAGTCAAATGAATAAATCGTCTGGTTCAGAGTTAGATAACAAGTGAAGTCTAGGTGGATTCTTCCTTGGGTATCCTCTTAATCAATTGGTTTTTCCTCAAAGTTATTTTCCCAATTTCATTCTTCTTTGTCTTAGAGTCTTTAGTTTAGTAGTTAGTTAATTTTAGATTTGGTAAACAATTCTTTTAATTCTTAGGCTAAATAATAAAAAGAGAGTTAGTATTAGTACTTTTAGTTCCTTTGGGTTCGACAATTCGGTCTTACCTTAACTATACTACTGTTCGATAGGTGCGCTTTCCTCAAATCGTTGTCATAGTTAGTTCTAGGTTCGATCATTCTTTATATAAATTTTAAGACTTTGAGATCACATAAAACGACACGATCAACTGAGTGATTAAATACATGTGTTAGAGTATCGATAAGAAATTTTATTGATTGCATGCTTAAATTGCCTACTAGGACTTGTTTGCAAAAGTTGCTAAATAGGGGTTCTAATTTATAGAGTACTTGATTGAAATGGGGGTTTGAAGTAGGAGTCTTTAAATGGTAATTAGACAACCATATTTCCATGGACAAAAATGGACATACTGTAACACCCCTAACCCATGTCCGTCGCTGGATTAGGGTTATGAGGCATTTATCACAATTTATGCATTTAACGATTTGCAAAATCATAGATTAAATTTCAAATATCCACTAATAGTTCAAACCAAAAATTCAAATTAAGCCAACCGACAATTCAAATCAAGGCCCACATGAACTCATTCGTGTGGATATAATTGAAACTAAGATGTCTATAGGGGATGTGTATCACCTATCTATATATTCTTATAGTACGTTCAAGAACATAAAAAAAATAACTCATAGCATATTTAATTCGTTTACTTAGTACTCAAAACATCATACATATACCAACTTAACATATACTAAACTACTTTGTTTCATTAACAGATTTCCAAATAGTTTATAAATGTATTAAACACTTTAGTATAAGTAACAATTACAACTGCATTAAACTCGAATGATCAAACATTTTAAACCAAAATCAGATTATTAACCAATACCTAACTACCTATTCGATTTCAATCGTTATGTCTAACCCAATTTAACATACGTGAATACCAAACACAACATAACAAAAATATCATCTTTCATAAGACAAATTGTACCTATAATAGATATCAAGAACCATGTTCTAATATATGGTAAATAAGTCCTTACCACTTTGGTATCAAAATAACACAACCATAAGCATTATTAAGACATTAAAAAGAAAACCCTATGTACCTTCATCAAAACACAAAATAAAAGCCATATTCGTATGGCTATATACATGTATTATCCAAGTTCCCAACTCAAACAAGAACGTTAAACATCCTATACATGCCTTTATCAAAATAAACCAAACTAAAGGTGTACCAAATAGATGATAGTGTGGTTGACTTTGCTGACGCCTGCACGAGCCCGTAGCTTGATCAAAACTATAAAATAGATCATTAAAAACACACGGAGTAAGCTTACGAGCTTAGTAAGTCATAAGCAAATACAACTCAATAATCAAACATTCAAACCTTTAAATAAATACGTTCAACAACGAATATAAACATTATATAAATAGTTTATTCATGACCGACTACACTCAATGCCCTTAACTTAATTATTAACATTTGTATATTCCAATTCAAATAAACATGTCATAATTATCAATCTCTTTTACCATTGCCCTCCTCAATTAGAATCGAAACTTCAAGGGTATAAACACATGTATAAGCATAAAACTCACATTTATATAAATAGTTCATGTCTATCAATGATAAATTCAATATCTCCAAAACAAAATATAACTTGTATCATCAACTTCATTACATCACACATCACTCAAACATTTCCAAAGTACTTTACCTCGTTCCTTATTAATGTAATAAACTAAATCTTACCCGAGCTTGTAGCACATAGCATCATTTAAATAAGTCTCAACTTGCTTGATACCCGGATTCTCCGTTTATAACATATCACCGGCATTAAGCCTGCTAGGCGATAAGCCTGACATATTACACCGGCACAAGGCCTGCTAGGTAAGCCTGAAATAGATCACCGGCACAATGCCTGCTAGGCAATAAGCCTGATATAGATCACCGGCAAAAGGCCTGCTAGGCATTAAGCCTGAAATAACCAACCCATTTATCCATTCAATACACATCACTTAAGGCTAAATCGCAACATCAAAGATACTTCATTTTAACTTCACATTTCAAGCTGAACAAGCTTATTCATAACATAATTAACAATTACAATTCAACTCAACCTTATACCCACATTCGGCTATCATATATATTCATGCACAACATTACTAAATTTCATTAGTAACATAGTTAATGTTACTCCATCAACTTACATTTCTCAATACTATCATTACCAATGAATCATATACACCAATCACATTCACATATCATATCAAATGTATCTATTCATTTGATTGCATTTACAAAACATATACAATCCAATGTAAGATCTTTATATTCGGCTACCACATAGATTCATACTCAAACTTATCAAACAGTATCATTAAACATGTTCATAATTAAATCTATGATATATTTTAACTTAAGGACTTACCTCGACAGTCGACGGACCGTGTAGACCGGCTATTCAATAACCTTCGTCTTTCCCCGATCCAAATCCGTTTTGCTTTGTTCTTGATCTAAATACATTAGAATTTAGCTCATTCAAATACATTTCATTTCAATTTAGTCCCAAATCACATAAATGGGCAAATGACCCTTTTACCCCTAGGGTTTTACAATTTTACACTTTAGTCCTAATGGCACAAAACACAAAATACACATAATTTGCACATAATTCTTTAGGGCCGAATACTCCTAGGGACTATACAAGTCCATATTTTTCATTTATTTTGCAAATAGGCCCCTCTAAAAATATATTTTTACAATTTAATCCTATTTACTCAATTTTCACTAAAACTTCAATACAAAACTTATCAATCTTAATCTATCCTAAGATTAAAATTCATCAAACATCAATTATCATAAAACAATGTTAATGGCTGAACCTTAGACATGCTTAGATTTAAAAATTACAACATGGGTCGGCTACGGTTCGAAGCAACGATCTCAAAAACGTAAAAATTAACAAAAACCGACTAAAAACTCACCTTGAATTTTAGCCTAAAAGTGCCGAAAATCAAAGAATCCCAAAGCTTATTTCTTCCCTCAATATTCGGCCATGAAAGAGTGGAAAAGATGATGGCTTTGTTTATGTTATTTTAACATATATATTAAATAATTATTCAATTACTAATTTAACCTTTAAAATAAAATAAAACTAATATATAACTTAAGGTTAGTTATGACAATTGCCACCCACTAACCTAGAAATGGGCTAATTGCCCTTTTAATACCCCATGATAAAAAGCCATCATCAAATAGGCACTTTCTACTATAGATTGCAACTTTTTGACTTTACGGGATTAAGTCCTTTTTCTAAATTAAACACATAAACGAATAAATTTTTCTACGAAACTTCCACACACATCAATTTACATATAATAGACTCAAAATATAATATTAAAATATTTCTCAGACTCGGATTCGTGGTCTCGAAACCACCGTTCCGATTAGGGTCAAAATCAGTCTTTTACAACTCTCCCCCCTTAAGGATTTTCGTCTTCGAAAATCTTACCGTTAAACAAAGTCGAATATTGTTGCCTCATTGAATCCTCAGGCTCCCACGTAGCCTCTTCAACTCCGTGTCTGTTCCATAATACTTTCACTAATGGAATCCTCTTATTTCTCAGCTCTTTCATTTCTCGAGCTAGGATACGGATCGGTTCTTCATCATATGTCAAATCGGATCGGATTTCAATCTCTGACGGTGTGATCACATGAGACGGATCTGATCTGTACTTACGAAGCATCGAAACATGAAATACGTCATGTATCTTTTCTAACTCAGAGGGCAACTTCAATCTATAAGCAACAGGCCCAATACGTTCAGTGATTTCATAAGGTCCGATGAATCTCGGACTAAGTTTGCCTTTCCGTCCAAATCGGAGTACTTTTTTCCACGGAGAAACTTTCAAGAATACTCGATCTCCGACTTGAAATTCAACATCTTTACGTTTTAAATCAGCATAAGACTTTTGTCGGTCTGAGGTAGCTTTCAAAGTATCTCTGATCACAGCCACTTTTTGTTCAGTTTCTTTGATCAAATCAACCCCGTGTATTTTGTTTTCACTGAGCTCAGTCTAATACAACGGTGTTCGACATTTACGATCGTACAAAGCTTCGTAGGGCGACATTTTGATACTAGATTGAAAGCTATTATTGTAAGCAAATTCAATCAAAGGTAGGTATTGTTCCCACGTACCTTCAAACTCGAGAACGCAACATCTCAACATGTCCTCAAGTATCTGAATAGTTCGTTCAGACCGACCGTCTGTCTGCGGATGAAAGGCTGTACTAAAATGAAGTTTAGTACCTAAAGCATCTTGCAACTTCTTCCAAAACCGCGATGTGAATCTCGGGTCTCTGTCTGAAACAATGGAACTCGGTACACCATGCAATCTCACAATCTGTGATACGTACAATTCAGCAAGTTTATCGAGTGAATAGTCTGTACGTACTGGCACAAAATGAGCTGATTTAGTCAATCTATCAACTATAACCCAGACGGCATCTTTCTTACTCGGTGTCATAGGGAGACCGGATACAAAATCCATTGTAATTCTATCCCATTTCCATTCAGGTATCATGATTGGCTGAAGTAGTCCAGATGGCACTTGATGCTCAGCTTTTACTTACTGACAAACTAAGCATTTCGAAACAAATTCAGATATATCTCGTTTCATGCCCGACCACCAATAGAACTGTTTCAAATCATTATACATCTTTGTGCTACCCGGATGTATCGACATTTGACTATTATGAGCTTCATCCAATACCATCTGAATCAAGTCAGCATTTCTCGGTACACACAATCGGCCTTTATAGTTCAAACAGTCATTTTTATCAATTCGAAATTCTGACTCTGTATCATTTTCACATTGTGCTTGTCTAGAAGTCATATCTTTGTCAACTTTCTGTGCATCACTAATTTGCTGTATAAACAACGGTCTAGCCTTCATCTCAGCTATGGTCAAACCATCACCATCCATAACTATATGTGTGTTCAGCACATGAAGAGCAAACAATGATTTTCTACTTAGTGCATCTGCAACAACGTTAGCTTTTCCCGGATGATAGTCAATTACCAATTCGTAATCTTTTAACAATTCCAACCATCTGCGCTGTCTTAAGTTCAGGTCTTTCTGAGTCATCAAGTACTTCAAACTTTTGTGATCCGAGTAAACGTGACATTTCTCGCCGAATAAGTAATGACGCAAAATCTTCAGTGCGAACACAATGGCTGCAAGCTCTAAATCATGCGTCGGGTAATTTCTTTCATGCGGCTTCAATTGTCTCGAAGCGTAGGCTACTACTTTACCTTCCTGCATCAATACGCAGCCCAAACCACTTAAGGAAGCATCAGAATACACAACAAATTCTTTACCCGATTCAGGCTAAGCTAACACTGGAGCTTCCGTCAAAAGGGCTTTCAAATGATCGAAACTTTTCTGACAATTTTTCGACCACTCGAACTTGACATCTTTCTGTAATAGCTTTGTCAAAGGTGTAGCTATCACAGAAAAACCTTTCGCAAACCGTCTGTAGTAACCCGCAAGTCCCAGAAAACTTCGAATCTCGGAAACATTTTTCGGTGGCTTCCAATCAAGTATAGCTGAGATTTTGTTCGGATCAACTCGAATACCTGATGCTGAAACAACATGTCCCAAAAAGCTGACCTCTTTCATCCAGAACTCACACTTACTAAACTTCGCATACAACTGCTGATTTCGCAAAGTTTGTAGCACTAATCTCAAATGCTCGGCATGCTCGATTTCATCTTTGGAGTAGATCAGTATATCATCAATAAACACTACTACAAACCGATCCAAAAACTGTCTGAAAACCCGATCCATCAAATCCATAAAAACAGCAGGTGCGTTAGTAAGCCCAAAAGGCATAACCAAAAACTCAAAATGTCCATACCTCATTCGGAATGCAGTTTTAGGCACGTCAGAATCTCTAACTCGCAGTTGATAATAACCCGATCTCAGATCAATCTTTGAAAACACTGAAGCCCCTTTCAACTGATCGAACAAGTCATCAATCCAAGGTAACGGGTACTTATTATTTATTGTCACTTTATTTAACTGGCGATAATTAATACACATTCGCATAGTCCCATCTTTCTTTTTCACAAATAAAACTGGAGCACCCCAAGGAGAGAAACTCGGTCGTGCAAAGCCCCTATCTGTCAAGTATTGCAACTGTGCTTTCAACTCTTTCAACTCGGTAGGTGCCATCCAATACGGAGCTATCGAAATCGGAGTCATCCCCGGAACTAGTTCGATGCCAAATTCAACCTCTCGTACTGGTGGTAAACCCGGTAATTCTTCAGGAAACACATCTGGGTATTCACCCACAACTGGTACAGATTCAATCTGTTTTTCCAACACTTTATTATCCAGCACATAAGCCAAATAAGCTTCACACCCTTTTCTCACATATTTTCGGGCTAACATCAAGGATATTACTGTAGGCAACCCATCCAAATTATTGGATTCAACCCGGATGATCTCACCGTTTTGGCATCTCAAATCAATCATCTTTTTTTTACAATTCACCACTGCATCATACAAAGTTAGCCAATCCATACCCAGAATTATGTCAAACTCGTCGAAGGGCAACAACATTAACTCAGCTGGGAAACAAGAATCTCGAATCATCAACGGGCAACTTTTACACACTTTATCAACAAGTACACAGTGACCCAAAGGGTTGGACACACGGATCACAAACTCAGTAGACTCAACAGGTAGAGTCTTACTGGATACTAAAGTTTCACACACATATGAATGAGTCGAACCAGGATCAATCAATGCAATCACAGTAGTATCATAAAGTGTGAAAGTACCAGTAATAACATCTGGGGACGAAGCATCCTCTCTAGCTCGTACAGCATAAGCTCTAGCTGGTGCTCTAGCCTCAGATCAAACTGCAGTGTTCTTCGTTCCTCTCTGACTACCACCTACATTGCCTGAATGTCTGGGTGGCCAGCCTCGCGCTGATGTGTTGCTCGACTTAATGTTCTGAACTGTATTTTGCTCAGCTAACATCGGACATTCCCTAATAAAATGATCTAACGATCCACATTTAAAGCAAGACCGATCATGGAATCTACAACTCCCGGAATGCCATTTCCCACAGTGCTTGCATTCAACTTGATTCTGTGGAGCGTTACCAACACTGGCCATCGAGGTAGCTCGGGAGCCCACTGGAGGTCGATCACGTCTAGGTAAATCTGAAGTAGGTTTATGTCAGCTGAAGTCATCTCTGAACTTCTTAGATATGGAATGTAAAGTCTTACCCGACGATCTCTTACGAGTGTCTCTAGCTTCTGTCTCAGCCTTTCTTTTTTCCTTCCTGAGCTCTTCAGCTTTGCAAGCTCGCTCGACTAGTGTCACAAATTCTTTGATTTCAAGAATGCCAACAAGCAACTTTATATCTTCATTCAAACCGTCTTCGAACCTTTTGCACATAATGGCTTCAGTCTCGGGCATATCGACTCAATCTGATAAATTTTCGTTCATATTCAGTCACGGTCATTTGCCCCTGTTTTAGTTCAAGAAATTCTTTACGTTTCTAGTCGATGAACCTCTGGCTGATATATTTCTTGCGGAATTCATTCTGGAAGAAATCCCACGTCACTTTTTCTTTCGGAACCACTGATACTAATGTTCTCCACCAGTGATATGCAGTGTCCCGAAGTAAAGATATGACACACTTCAGGCATTCATCTGGAGTACAAGATAGCTCATCAAATACTCAAATAGTGTTATCAAGCCACATTTCGGCTCGTTTTGCGTCATCATCATCATCGGCCTTGAATTTTTCGGCCCTATATTTCCTGATTTTATCAACGGGAGGCCTACTAGATCTCATCGGATCTATCATCGGGGGTGCTGAAGGTACCGGAGTGGGATTATTCGGGGGTGGAGGTTGTTGTACAGCCGGGTTAGTCTGAATAAACTGGGTAAACCACTCGTTCATCATCTGATAGAAGGATTGTTTAGCCTCCCCCTCGTGGCTACCCGAAACTGGTCGAGAGTCTACCGGCGCTGATCCGCGTGCACAGTCAGGCGCTACACTCTCTACATCATCTGCTATGGCTTTATCAGGATCAGTATCCATTTACTATAAAAAACACAGTTCAGAATGTAAGAAGTCACCACACTATCAAATATATGACAAAGGCATGTATAGCTAAACTCACGCATGCTACGGTAGTCCTAGAATCGACTAAACTGTAAGCTCTGATACCAATAAAATGTAACACCCCTAACCCATGTCCGTCGCCGGATTAGGGTTATGAGGCATTTATCACAATTTATGCATTTAACAATTTGCAAAATCATAGATTAAATTTCAAATATCCACTAATAGCTCAAACCAAAAATTCAAATTAAGCCAACCGACAATTCAAATCAAGGCCCACATGAACTCATTCGTGTGGATATAATTGAAACTAAGATGTCTATAGGGTATGTGTATCACCTATCTATATATTCTTATAGTACGTTCAAGAACATAAAAAAAATAACTCATAGCATATTTAATTCGTTTACTTAGTACTCAAAACATCATACATATACCAACTTAACATATACTAAACTACTTTGTTTCATTAACAGATTTCCAAATAGTTTATAAATGTATTAAACACTTTAGTATAAGTAACAATTACAACTGCATTAAACTCGAATGATCAAACATTTTAAACCAAAATCAGATTATTAACCAATACCTAACTACCTATTCGATTTCAATCGTTATGTCTAACCCAATTTTACATACCTGAATACCAAACACAACATAACAAAAATATCATCTTTCATAAGACAAATTGTACCTATAATAGATATCAAGAACCATGTTCTAATATATGGTAAGTAAGTCCTTACCACTTTGGTATCAAAATAACACAACCATAAGCATTATTAAGACATTAAAAAGAAAACCCTATGGACCTTCATCAAAACACAAAATAAAAGCCATATTCGTATGGCTATATACATATATTATCCAAGTTCCCAACTCAAACAAGAACGTTAAACATCCTATACATGCCTTTATCAAAATAAACCAAACTAAAGGTGTACCAAATAGATGATAGTGTGGTTGACTTTGCTGACGCCTGCACGAGCCCGTAGCTTGATCAAAACTATAAAATAGATCATTAAAAACACACGGAGTAAGCTTACGAGCTTAGTAAGTCATAAGCAAATACAACTCAATAATCAAACATTCAAACCTTTAAATAAATACGTTCAACAACGAATATAAACATTATATAAATAGTTTATTCATGACCGACTACACTCAATGCCCTTAACTTAATTATTAACATTTGTATATTACAATCCAAATAAACATGTCATAATTATCAATCTCTTTTACCATTGCCCTCCTCAATTAGAATCGAAACTTCAAGGGTATAAACATATGTATAAGCATAAAACTCACATTTATATAAATAGTTCATGTCTATCAATGATAAATTCAATATCTCCAAAACAAAATATAACTTGTATCATCAACTTCATTACATCACACATCACTCAAACATTTCCAAAGTACTCTACCTCGTTCCTTATTAATGTAATAAACTAAATCTTACCTGAGCTTGTAGCACATAACATCATTTAAATAAGTCTCAACTTGCTTGATACTCGGATTCTCCGTTTATAACATATCACCGGCATTAAGCCTGGTAGGCGATAAGCCTGACATATTACACCGGCACAAGGCCTGCTAGGCATTAAGCCTGAAATAGATCACCGGCACAAGGCCTGCTAGGCAATAAGCCTGATATAGATCATCGGCACAAGGCCTGCTAGGCATTAAGCCTGAAATAACCAACCCATTTATCCATTCAATACACATCACTTAAGGCTAAATCGAAACATCAAATATACTTCATTTTAACTTCACATTTCAAGCTGAACAAGCTTATTCATAACATAATTAACAATTACAATTCAACTCAACCTTATACCCACATTCGGCTATCATATATATTCATGCACAACATTACTAAATTTCATTAGTAACATAGTTAATGTTACTCCATCAACTTACATTTCTCAATACTATCATTACCAATGAATCATATACACCAATCACATTCACATATCATATCAAATGTATCTATTCATTTGATTGCATTTACAAAACATATACAATCCAATGTAAGATCTTTATATTCGGCTACCACATAGATTCATACTCAAACTTATCAAACAGTATCATTAAACATGTTCATAATGTAATATCCCGGGTTAGGGGCTATTTCGAGGTTGCATGTTATTGCATGTTGGTAGTGTGCTATGTTGCTATTTCGATGTTTAGGGGGCTTAATTATAGCCTAGGTGTATGCCTGAGTAAATTAGGAAATTTTGGTTTTTGGGTGTTAAGTGAAGGGAGCTAGGGAAGCTGGGGTTTAAGAATTTTCTTTGTGGTTTTATTGCACAAGTAAGTAGCTGGCAAAGTGGCAAGGCATGGGACACTTGGGAGCTAGGTGTGGCGTCATCTTCAAGGAGTGGAGGTCCAGTGTTCGAGCAGCAGGAGTCCCCTTTTTGCCACCTATTTTGGACGGCAAGGGAGTAGAGGTAGAGAGCAAATAGAACACTACCTTGGACCTAGTCTACTCTTTCAAATGAAGGGTAGAGAGGGATTTTAGGAGGTTGACTTGTTCAACTCATTTGAAATGAGTGAATGGGAGCAATTTGGGGGTTTTGGCCGAATGTTTGGGGGGTGGTGGAGTGTTTGGCCGGTTTTGGGAAAGGGGGAGGTGTTGTGCCGAAATTTCCTTGGAGCTAGGTGCATATTCGGTCACTTGGGTTTCAAAGAAGAGGTTTTCCTTTTGTCTTTTGTCAACCGAAACACAAGTGAGCTCTCTTTGTTTTCTTCATCATTTTGTTGAACCGAAAGATCAAAAATCCCTATAGCATTGCCGAATTTTGTTTTGCTTTTCTCTCAACCTTCTTGTAGCCGAATGCACTCTTGCATTTTCTCTTCTGTTCCACTTGCACAAGCCGAAACTAGTACCAATTGTCCTCTTATTCATTTTCTTCTCTTTCTTGAAAAACACTAGTGCCGAAATTTACCATCCTTTTCCCAACCGATTTCTCCATTCTTCTTGCCCATCTTTTGTGTGCCGAACCCATATCAACTTGCCAAACTTTCTTTTGTTCTCCTCTAAACTTGTTGCCGTAATCGCTAATTCTTCTCTTGTTCACACCCCTTTTCTCACCTTTGAAAGCCGTACATAGGTGGGTGTTAAACATCAAAACCGAATCCTCTTCTCCCTTGTGGTTCAAGGTCTTTGCCGAATTCCCTCTCCTTGTTTTGTGGGCCGAACATTGGTGGTTGTTTGGGTGCTGGTTTCCAATCGTTTGGAATCAGGTAAGGGCTTGGCCGAATGGCCATTCTGCCTTTCTCTCGTCTTTTTGGTATGGTGGTTTGAGTAAGGACCGACTCTGTTATTGGTTGTTGGGTGCTAATCTTTTGTGTAAATCATTTTCACTATAGGACATCGGGATCATTAAAGGAGACAAGTGAAGCCTTCCTTTCTTCGATTGACTGTTTGGTAAGTGATGGTAATGGCTACTATTAATCCATTCTTTTGGGTCGTGTTAAGCCAAATTACTAAGGAGGGATTGTTATTATTTTAGGGGTGGCCGATTGTCAAGAAAGAGGAACCACTGTTGGTTCGGGGTTTGATTGAAAATCAAACCAATAGCAAGGTAAGAGTGATTCGACAACTCTTTTGGTCTATTGGTGTTGGCCGAATGGGCTTAGTGCCTAACCCCTAATGGTTGGCCGATTGTAGGATCTTGTAATCGAGGGGCTTAGATTGTTCTCGTTGGATTTTAGACTCGTAGCTATCAGGTGTGTATACTAACACACTATTATTTAGTAATATTATTAATAACCTGTATGGTGATTAATGGGACAGTGGTGACTGTTATGATACCCTAATGGGTATGATTCTGGACTCGGGTAAGTCAGTATCATTATTGTTATCAAAATCTATTGATGATTTACATGATATCATGGTTGTGGTAATATATGACATGGGGTATGAGATTAGACATATTGGCATGATATGCATGATAGTATGATATGCATGATTACATGAGTTTGGCATGTTGAGGGGTGATACGAGAGGAGGGAGCAGTGATATTTTGTGCTGACGAGCACCAGTGCTTTGGTAGCACACTTTGTGACTTTGGGTCACCAGAGGTTTGGCACCTCCAGAGGTTTGGTACCTCAGCGTCTCGTCCCAGTGGCTCAGTACCACAGTGGGTTGGCCCCACAGATGATTATACGGGATTGACGCCAGTGTTTTGGTAACACACGATGGGTTGGCCCCATCACCAGATTTGTGACTACGGTCACCAGTGCTTTGGTAGCACATTGTGTCTTTGGGACACCAGAGGTTTGGCACCTCATTGCGACTTGTCCCTGTGGTTTGACCACCGTGGGTTGGCCCCACTTGAGATATGGGATCGTCTGCTAGTGTTTTGGTAACACACGATGGGTTGGCCCCATCATCCTTGGATTTGTGACTTCGGTCACCAGTGCTTTGGTAGCACAATTGTGTCTTTGGGACACCAGTGCTTTGGTAGCACATTGATGGATATTGTGTCTTTGGGACACCAGTGCTTTGGTAGCACATTGTGACTATATGTCACCAGTGGTTTGGCACCACCAGTGGTTTGGTACCACACGGGGTAGAAAAGGCGACATGGATGGTTAGGTTCGGGTTGCATTAATCATGTTGCTATGTATGATGTGTGTTAGCATGTTGTTTTATCGGGAGCGGGATTTACACACTGAGTCACTCGACTCACCCTCTCCTTTGACATTTCAGGTGACTCGTAGACGCGGACTTGGAGCCGGGATGGACTCGGGTGCTTATGCCATGCTGAATAAAGTCTTTACTCAGACTCTATATTTTGGGTACTTTAGTTATTTACTTTTATTTAGGTTTCTATTTGGATTTGTAAAAGGCCTTTTAAGTTATATTTTATGTTGCATATGTTTTAAATTGATTTTAATATGCTTAACAAAGTAACTTGGAATAAATTTTACTAAAATATGGAAAGATAAAGTTTTCACAACTAAAACGCACCGTGTTTTAAATTATACCATCGGGTATCACACAAAGTCTTTTGATAAACAAATACAAATGGTTTTCAATTCAAACTTGTAGTTCTCCTAAGTTTAAAAGTGTTTTATGTATCACTAAGAAACTAATAAGGTTTTAAATGGTAATAACTCGTTTTAACTACAAATTCTGGCAAAGTTTTCAAAATCCCTGGATTTCAAATACATCAATTGTTTTTCAAACAAGACTGCTCAAATCTGTTTCAAACACACTGTGTTTTCACTCAGTTTTCAAATGAGAAATCTAGTTTTCTAAAATGGTTTTCCCCGTAGCATACCAGATTCGGACGTGGTGTCTTGTCCGGGTTTGGGGTGTTACATTTGTGGTATCAGAGCCAAGTTCAAAGGCTCGGCTGTGGGCCTGAGGCCCAAAATGGTTTCAAAAGTTATTTAAGTGGTTGTTTTGAAAGTATGGTTTGAAAGGCATGGCACCGAGTCTCCGGCACCAGTTCGCCCAGGTAAGTACCCCGAACTATTCTCTGTGATTTGATTGGATGTTATATGATCTGATGATAGCAGTAGTATGCCACTTTAGAGATTATAACTGATAGGATTCTGTGAACTTGCGAGAACAAATCCTCTTTAAATATTCATAAGACTTGCTTTTTAAACAAGTGGAATAAACACTGATGCATAAAATTCTCTAATCAGATACGTAGAAAGATTAGACATGAGCACTCGAGGTGGACGTGGTCGTAATACTCGCGGTAGAGGTAGGGGTAGAATGACGGTTTCTGAGCCCGTAGGATCTGGGCAGGGTTCAGAAAACGAGGTACCGATTCCGCCACCAGCTGGAGGTGGTGAGTTCCAAGATCAGACTGGGGATGACGCAGTGTCACAGGCGATGCTGCGAGTGTTGGAAAGGGTAGCTGGGGCTAGTGGTGGTGCAGGAGTTAGGAAATCAGTCCCTGAGCGACTCCGGGCTAATGGGGCCGAATTCTTCCGAGGTGTATCTGGTGTTGCTCCTAGCACTGCTGAATATTGGCTGGAGGCAACTGAACGGATCATGGACGATCTGGACCTGACAACTGAAGAGAAGCTGAAGGGTATCGTGTCGCTTCTCCGGGATGAGTCATATCAGTGGTGGCTCACGGTACGGGACAGTGTGGCAGCGGAGGATTTGACATGGGATTACTTCAGAGCTGCATATCAAAAGAAGTACATCGGGGCTAGTTACATCGACTCCCAGAGGAAGGCGTTTCTGAGGCTTGTTCAGGGGAGTAAATCTGTTGCTGAGTACGAGGCTGAGTTCCTGAAGCTGAGTAGGTATGCCAGGGGCATTGTAGCCACTGAGCATGAGAGGTGCGTTCGTTTCGAGGATGGTCTCCGAGACGAGTTGAGGCTGCTGATTGCTCCACAGCAGGAGCGCGAGTTTGCTGTCTTAGTTGAGAAAGCTAAGGTGGCCGAGGGTATTAAGGAGTCCGTGAGGCAAAGTATGGATAGGAGTAGGCTGAAGAGGAGCTTCGGATCTTCTGGTTCGTCGGGTAATCCGCAGAAGAGGGCTAGACCGAGTGGGCAGAATCAGTCTGCTAGGTTTGTTGCTGCTAGGCAGGGACCGCCGCAGTGTAACCAGTGTGGGAAATCTCATTGGGGTGGCTGTTGGACTGGTGGTAAAGGGTGCTTCGAGTGTGGGTCTCTGGAGCATCGCATTAGGGATTGTCCGCGTAGGATGGCCAGGATTCAGTCGGAGAGTCAGGGCCGTAATCAGTTCAGAGGTAATGGACCGCCACCCCAGAGGGGCCGTGGTAATGGCAGAGGTGGTTATGGATCTGGTCGGGGTCGTGGAGCACCGGGCAGAGGTGCAGGTAGTTCTGATGCTAGACAGCCTGGATTGGTATATGCTGCGAGGCGCCGAGAGGAGGGCGACGCACCGGACGTCATAACCGGTACGTTTCTGATTTTTGGTACTCCTTATACTGCTTTGATTGATGTGGGTTCTACGCACTCTTATGTTGCCAGTAGTATAGTAGGGACAATGGACTTAGACTTTGAGATATCTTCTAGACAGATGACTGTGATTAGCCCTCTAGGTCACTCTGTAGTGGTAGATAAACTGTTTAGAGAGGTACCCCTAGAACTCCAAGGGGTAGTGTTTGCTGCTGATCTGATGGAACTGCCGTTTGGGGAGTTCGATTTGATTCTTGGGATGGATTGGCTGGTTAAGTACCAGGCGAGGCTGGATTGCGCGGCCAAGCGCATGGTTCTTAAGACGGTTGATGGTGTAGAGGTGGCTATGATAGGTAATAGGAGAGATTACTTATCAAATGTGGTATCTGCTCTGAAAGCGGAGAAGATGGTCAGGAAGGGCTGTGAAGCGTATGTGGTTCATGTGTATGCCTTGGAGGCTAAAGGGTCTGCTGTTGAGGAAGTTCGTACTGTTAAGGAATTTGCTGAGGTGTTTCCTGAAGAGCTTCCGGGTTTGCCGCCAGATCGAGAGGTGGAGTTCGGGATTGATCTGTTACCCGGGACTGCGCCAGTGTCTATTGCTCCGTATAGGATGGCACCGAAGGAATTGGTGGAGCTTAAGGCTCAGATCCAGGAGTTATTGGATCGAGGTTTTATCAGGCCAAGTGTTTCGCCGTGGGGTGCGCCGGTACTTTTCGTTAAGAAGAAAGATGGTACGATGCGGATGTGCATAGACTACCGCCAGTTGAACAAGCTGACGATTAAAAACAAGTATCCGTTGCCACGGATAGATGACTTGTTTGATCAGCTGAAGGGTGCTGCGGTGTTCTCTAAGATTGATCTGAGGTCTGGGTACCATCAATTGAAGGTTAAGGAGGCGGATATCCATAAAACAGCATTTCGGACTCGGTATGGGCACTACGAATTCCTGGTAATGCCATTCGGGTTGACTAACGCACCGGCAGCGTTTATGGATATGATGAATAGGGTATTTCAGCAGTATCTGGATCAGTTCGTCGTGGTTTTCATAGACGACATCTTAGTGTACTCAAGGACGGAGGAAGAGCATGATAAGCATTTGAGGGTGGTGCTGCAGATTTTGAGGGAAAAGCAACTCTATGCTAAGTTCAGTAAGTGCGAGTTCTGGCTTAGAGAAGTGACGTTCTTGGGTCATGTAGTGTCAGCTGAGGGTATTCGGGTAGATCCTCGTAAGATTGAGGCAGTTCTGGATTGGAAGCCACCTAGGTCAGTGGCTGAGATTCGTAGCTTTCTGGGTTTGGCTGGATACTACCGAAGGTTTGTCGAGGGTTTCTCGTTGATAGCAGCGCCGATGACTAAGTTGTTAAGGAAAGAGGTTCCGTTTGTTTGGACGGAGAAACAACAGGAAAGCTTTGACAAGTTAAAGAAGATTTTGACTGAGGCTCCGGTTCTAATTCAACCTGAGGCTGGTAAGGAATATACAGTCTACTGCGATGCATCACATACGGGTCTGGGTTGTGTGTTGATGCAGGAAGGTAAGGTTGTGGCTTACGCTTCTAGGCAGCTGAGGCCACATGAGGTCAACTATCCGACGCACGATTTGGAGCTTGCGGCTGTAGTCTTCGCCTTAAAGATTTGGAGGCACTACTTATATGGAGAGAGATCGATAGTCTACACGGATCACAAGAGTCTGAAGTATCTACTGACTCAGAAGGATTTAAACTTGAGGCAGCGTAGATGGGTTGAGTTGCTGAAGGATTATGACTGTTCTATTGAGTATCATCCGGGCAAGGCTAACGTGGTAGCAGACGCGTTAAGCCGTAAGGTTGTTTCGGACTTAAGAGCGTTGTTTGCCCATTTGAGCTTGTATGACAACGGGAGTATTTTGGCAGAGCTGCAGGTTAAGCCTACTTGGGTTGAGCAGATCAGAGAGAAACAGTTAGAGGATGAGGTTCTGGGTGCGCGAAGGTTACAAGTGCAGAATGGTGGTGTGGATGGTTACAGCTTGTCTAATGATGAGGTTCTGTGTTTTCAGGGTAAGGCTTGTATGCCTAAAGATGTTGAGCTGAGGCAGAAGATTCTTCAGGATGCACATAGCAGCCCTTATGCTATGCATCCTGGAGGTAGCAAAATGTATAAGGATCTTAGAGAGCAGTTCTGGTGGCCTGGCTTGAAGAAAGAGGTGACAGAGTTTGTTGGGAAGTGTCTGACTTGTCAGCAGGTCAAGGCTGAACATCAGTTGCCGTCGGGTTTGCTTCAGCCTGTGAAGATTCCTCAGTGGAAGTGGGAAAGGATAACCATGGATTTCGTCAGTGGGTTACCGCTTACGCCAAGCAAGAAGGATTCAGTTTGGGTAGTAGTGGATCGTCTGACTAAATCAGCTCACTTTATTCCGGTGAGGGTTGACTACTCGCTTCAGAAGCTAGCGAAGCTGTATGTTTCAGAGATAGTGAGGTTGCACGGTGTGCCAGCTTCGATAATCTCGGATAGGGATCCCAGGTTTACGTCAAGGTTCTGGAAAGCACTGCATCAGGCTCTGGGTACTCGTTTGGATTTCAGCACGGCTTTTCACCCGCAGTCTGACGGTCAATCAGAAAGGGTTATTCAGATCTTAGAAGACATGCTGAGAGGTTGTGTCTTGGATTTCAGGGGTAGTTGGGAGGAGTTTCTACCATTAGCTGAGTTTGCCTACAACAACAGTTACCAAGCGAGCATCAAGATGGCACCGTATGAGGCGTTGTATGGTAGGAAGTGTCGCTCACCTACTTGTTGGACGGAGTTAGGTGAACGCCAGTTATTGGGACCCGAGTTGGTAGCTGAGACTGAGGACAAGGTTAAAGTGATCCAAGCTAGATTAAAGGAAGCTTCGGACCGGCAAAAGTCTTATGCCGATCTTAAGCGAAGAGATATAGAGTTTGCTGTTGGGGATCGAGTGTTTCTGAAGGTCTCGCCTTGGAAGAAGGTTCTGAGGTTCGGGAAGAAGGGCAAGCTAAGCCCGAGGTTCATTGGGCCGTATAAGGTTTTGAGACAAGTTGGGCCAGTAGCGTATCAGCTTGAGTTGCCAGCAGAGCTTAGTCAGATTCACGACGTTTTCCATGTTTCGATGCTTCGGAGGTATCGTTCAGATCCGTCGCATGTGGTAGCAGTGGAAGAGATCGAGGTGCATCCAGACTTGACTATGGAGGAGGAACCTGTACAGATTCTTGATCGGGATGTAAAGGTTCTGCGTAGGAAGTCTGTGCCTTTGGTTAAGGTACTTTGGCGGAATCATGGCGTAGAAGAAGCGACGTGGGAACCCGAGGATACGATGAGACAGCAATACCCGCAACTCTTTTGACCAGGTAATTTCGAGGCCGAAATTATTTTTTTAGGGGGGTAGAACTGTAATATCCCGGGTTAGGGGCTATTTCGAGGTTGCATGTTATTGCATGTTGGTAGTGTGCTATGTTGCTATTTCGATGTTTAGGGGGCTTAATTATAGCCTAGGTGTATGCCTGAGTAAATTAGGAAATTTTGGTTTTTGGGTGTTAAGTGAAGGGAGCTAGGGAAGCTGGGGTTTAAGAATTTTCTTTGTGGTTTTATTGCACAAGTAAGTAGCTGGCAAAGTGGCAAGGCATGGGACACTTGGGAGCTAGGTGTGGCGTCATCTTCAAGGAGTGGAGGTCCAGTGTTCGAGCAGCAGGAGTCCCCTTTTTGCCACCTATTTTGGACGGCAAGGGAGTAGAGGTAGAGAGCAAATAGAACACTACCTTGGACCTAGTCTACTCTTTCAAATGAAGGGTAGAGAGGGATTTTAGGAGGTTGACTTGTTCAACTCATTTGAAATGAGTGAATGGGAGCAATTTGGGGGTTTTGGCCGAATGTTTGGGGGGTGGTGGAGTGTTTGGCCGGTTTTGGGAAAGGGGGAGGTGTTGTGCCGAAATTTCCTTGGAGCTAGGTGCATATTCGGTCACTTGGGTTTCAAAGAAGAGGTTTTCCTTTTGTCTTTTGTCAACCGAAACACAAGTGAGCTCTCTTTGTTTTCTTCATCATTTTGTTGAACCGAAAGATCAAAAATCCCTATAGCATTGCCGAATTTTGTTTTGCTTTTCTCTCAACCTTCTTGTAGCCGAATGCACTCTTGCATTTTCTCTTCTGTTCCACTTGCACAAGCCGAAACTAGTACCAATTGTCCTCTTATTCATTTTCTTCTCTTTTCTTGAAAACACTAGTGCCGAAATTTACCATCCTTTTCCCAACCGATTTCTCCATTCTTCTTGCCCATCTTTTGTGTGCCGAACCCATATCAACTTGCCAAACTTTCTTTTGTTCTCCTCTAAACTTGTTGCCGTAATCGCTAATTCTTCTCTTGTTCACACCCCTTTTCTCACCTTTGAAAGCCGTACATAGGTGGGTGTTAAACATCAAAACCGAATCCTCTTCTCCCTTGTGGTTCAAGGTCTTTGCCGAATTCCCTCTCCTTGTTTTGTGGGCCGAACATTGGTGGTTGTTTGGGTGCTGGTTTCCAATCGTTTGGAATCAGGTAAGGGCTTGGCCGAATGGCCATTCTGCCTTTCTCTCGTCTTTTTGGTATGGTGGTTTGAGTAAGGACCGACTCTGTTATTGGTTGTTGGGTGCTAATCTTTTGTGTAAATCATTTTCACTATAGGACATCGGGATCATTAAAGGAGACAAGTGAAGCCTTCCTTTCTTCGATTGACTGTTTGGTAAGTGATGGTAATGGCTACTATTAATCCATTCTTTTGGGTCGTGTTAAGCCAAATTACTAAGGAGGGATTGTTATTATTTTAGGGGTGGCCGATTGTCAAGAAAGAGGAACCACTGTTGGTTCGGGGTTTGATTGAAAATCAAACCAATAGCAAGGTAAGAGTGATTCGACAACTCTTTTGGTCTATTGGTGTTGGCCGAATGGGCTTAGTGCCTAACCCCTAATGGTTGGCCGATTGTAGGATCTTGTAATCGAGGGGCTTAGATTGTTCTCGTTGGATTTTAGACTCGTAGCTATCAGGTGTGTATACTAACACACTATTATTTAGTAATATTATTAATAACCTGTATGGTGATTAATGGGACAGTGGTGACTGTTATGATACCCTAATGGGTATGATTCTGGACTCGGGTAAGTCAGTATCATTATTGTTATCAAAATCTATTGATGATTTACATGATATCATGGTTGTGGTAATATATGACATGGGTATGAGATTAGACATATTGGCATGATATGCATGATAGTATGATATGCATGATTACATGAGTTTGGCATGTTGAGGGGTGATACGAGAGGAGGGAGCAGTGATATTTTGTGCTGACGAGCACCAGTGCTTTGGTAGCACACTTTGTGACTTTGGGTCACCAGAGGTTTGGCACCTCCAGAGGTTTGGTACCTCAGCGTCTCGTCCCAGTGGCTCAGTACCACAGTGGGTTGGCCCCACAGATGATTATACGGGATTGACGCCAGTGTTTTGGTAACACACGATGGGTTGGCCCCATCACCAGATTTGTGACTACGGTCACCAGTGCTTTGGTAGCACATTGTGTCTTTGGGACACCAGAGGTTTGGCACCTCATTGCGACTTGTCCCTGTGGTTTGACCACCGTGGGTTGGCCCCACTTGAGATATGGGATCGTCTGCTAGTGTTTTGGTAACACACGATGGGTTGGCCCCATCATCCTTGGATTTGTGACTTCGGTCACCAGTGCTTTGGTAGCACAATTGTGTCTTTGGGACACCAGTGCTTTGGTAGCACATTGATGGATATTGTGTCTTTGGGACACCAGTGCTTTGGTAGCACATTGTGACTATATGTCACCAGTGGTTTGGCACCACCAGTGGTTTGGTACCACACGGGGTAGAAAAGGCGACATGGATGGTTAGGTTCGGGTTGCATTAATCATGTTGCTATGTATGATGTGTGTTAGCATGTTGTTTTATCGGGAGCGGGATTTACACACTGAGTCACTCGACTCACCCTCTCCTTTGACATTTCAGGTGACTCGTAGACGCGGACTTGGAGCCGGGATGGACTCGGGTGCTTATGCCATGCTGAATAAAGTCTTTACTCAGACTCTATATTTTGGGTACTTTAGTTATTTACTTTTATTTAGGTTTCTATTTGGATTTGTAAAAGGCCTTTTAAGTTATATTTTATGTTGCATATGTTTTAAATTGATTTTAATATGCTTAACAAAGTAACTTGGAATAAATTTTACTAAAATATGGAAAGATAAAGTTTTCACAACTAAAACGCACCGTGTTTTAAATTATACCATCGGGTATCACACAAAGTCTTTTGATAAACAAATACAAATGGTTTTCAATTCAAACTTGTAGTTCTCCTAAGTTTAAAAGTGTTTTATGTATCACTAAGAAACTAATAAGGTTTTAAATGGTAATAACTCGTTTTAACTACAAATTCTGGCAAAGTTTTCAAAATCCCTGGATTTCAAATACATCAATTGTTTTTCAAACAAGACTGCTCAAATCTGTTTCAAACACACTGTGTTTTCACTCAGTTTTCAAATGAGAAATCTAGTTTTCTAAAATGGTTTTCCCCGTAGCATACCAGATTCGGACGTGGTGTCTTGTCCGGGTTTGGGGTGTTACACATAATTAAATCTATGATATATTTTAACTTAAGGACTTACCTCGACAGTCGACGGACCGCGTAGACCGGCTATTCAATAACCTTCGTCTTTCCCCGATCCAAAACCATTTTTCTTTGTTCTTGATCTAAATACATTAGAATTTAGCTCGTTGAAATACATTTCATTTCAATTTAGTCCCAAATCACATAAATGGGCAAATGACCCTTTTACCCCTAGGGTTTTACAATTTTACACTTTAGTCCTAATTGCACAAAACACAAAATACACATAATTTGCACATAATTCTTTAGGGCCGAATACTCCTAGGGACTATACAAGTCCATATTTTTCATTTATTTTGCAAATAGGCCCTTCTAAAAATATATTTTTACAATTTAATCCTATTTACTCAATTTTCACTAAAACTTCAATACAAAACTTATCAATCTTAATCTATCCTAAGATTAAAATTCATCAAACATCAATTATCATAAAACAATGTTAATGGCTGAACCTTAGACATGCTTAGATTTAAAAATTACAACATGGGTCGGCTACGGTTCGAAGCAACGATCTCAAAAACGTAAAAATTAACAAAACCGACTAAAACTCACCTTGAATTTTAGCCTAAAAGTGCCGAAAATCAAAGAATCCCAAAGCTTATTTCTTCCTTCAATATTCGGCCATGAAAGAGTGGAAAAGATGATGGCTTTGTTTATGTTATTTTAACATATATATTAAGTAATTATTCAATTACTAATTTAACCTTTAAAATAAAATAAAACTAATATATAACTTAAGGTTAGTTATGACAATTGCCACCCACTAACCTAGAAATGGGCTAATTGCCCTTTTAATACCCCATGATAAAAAGCCATCATCAAATAGGCACTTTCTACTATAGATTGCAACTTTTTGACTTTACGCGATTAAGTCCTTTTTCTAAATTAAACACATAAACGAATAAATTTTTCTACGAAACTTCCACACACATCAATTTAGATATAATAGACTCAAAATATAATATTAAAATATTTCTCGAACTTGGATTCGTGGTCCCGAAACCACCGTTCCGATTAGGGTCAAAATCGGTCTATTACACATACATAGATAAAAATAACTAAAGTTTTAATGAAGGGTATTTTAGTCATTTGGTAATAAAAAGAAATTAAAAGGGAAAAAGATGGCAAAATGTGTTCATCTTCTTCATTTGGACGAAATTTCAAAGGGGACACCATAGCTAGGGTTTCTTCAACTTCTCAAGCTCATAGTAAGTGCATCCAAGCCCCGTTTTTAATGTTCTTTACGTTTTTGGAGTCCTGATAACTTGATTTAGCTTAATTTAGCAATAATTTAACCTAGGGTTCATATTTGGAAAAATATCCACAGGTGAAATGTGTTTATTTTGATGTTTTATGATAGAATATAAAGTATGAAATTATGTTAAACAACTTTTGCTAAGCAATTTTAAGTGAAAACGAGTAAAACGGCTTAATTGGTAACAATACCTAATGTTCATAAGGACATGTTAGAGTGAGAATTTGATGTTGTCATAGAAGAGAAAAATGATCAGCATGTCACAAAACATAAGAATAAGGGACAAAGTTTAATTTCTGAGCTTTGGGGCAAATGTCTAAATATGTAAAAGTTTAGGGGCAAAATCATAAATTTTCCAAAGTTAGAGTTATGGACTGTTTTAATAAATGTGAGTATTAAATAAGCTAAAATTTCTATTATAGATCAAGAGGAATGAAATTCGGAGTTAGATCGGGGAAAGAAAAAGATAGTGGACTAAACCGATATAGTTAATCGTATTTTGTTTCGAGGTAAGCTTGCGGTAAATAAATGCAATATTCTATTATTTTACATTTAATACTATTAAATTCCAGAATTTACATATTTATTCTGTAAATTTATCATTTAAAGACCCGAGCATGAATTGACAGAGAAATAATCTTAGAAAGTTCCGGTTGAACCTTAGGAATGTGTAACATACAAATGTCATGACATTAGGGTTTAAGGAAATCATGTAAGACCATGTCAAGACATGGTTGATAAGTTACTATAAGGCAAAGGTCCCATGTAAAACCATGCCAAGGCATGGCATTGGTGAGTTTATAAGGCAAAGGTCCCATGTAAGACCATGCCAAGGCATGGCATTGGTGAGTTCATAAGGCAAGGATACCACGTAAGACCATGTCAAGACATGGCAATGGTTAAGTTTCAAAAGGAAAGGTACCCGTGTATCCTTAGTATTCCAAGTGGTTCAACGGAAAATTCAAAGAGTATATCCAAGGAAAGGTAAGGCAAGTTCATGTTAAAAAGGTACAGGTAAGAATTCAAACTCAAGCTTATTGAGTTAAAGGGTTAAATAATCTTGATAAGAAAAGAATAAGATAATTCATTAAGAATGTTGTTATTCATTTACATGAAAACTTACTAAGCTTTATGCTTACTCCCGTTCCTTTCTCTCTTTTTTATAGTATTACAAGCCAACTCGGGGATCGCAAGGATGTCGGAGATCGTTACACACTATCAAAGGATTAGTTCTATATTTTGTGATTTGAAACGTTTTAAGTTATGGCATGTATAGGGACGTAGCCATTTTGTGTGTATGTCCTTATGATATGGCTTAAGATTGGCTTGTAATTGCTTGAAAATTATTAGCCATTAAAATGGTTAATTAAGGACATGTTTTGGGTGTGATGTATGCCTAGATTATAGTTATTACAAAGAAATTATGAAAGAGTAAAAATTTGCAGGGGAACAATTTTTGGACAGCAACTATGACGTGATTTTGAAAAATCACTAAGGATAGTATAAATAGAATTAGGGTGTGAATGAGGTATAAAATTAAATATTATTGAGTCTATATTTATATGAAATAAATGGTGTAGGAAAAAGAATTGTATATTATGAGATAATTTATTTTTAGTACAAAGGGGTCAAAACTGTCGGTCAGTGTAACAGGGGAGAATTTAACTAATAAACTGTGCTAACTGGCCATACCAAAAATTCTGGAAAAATTACAGTAAGAAGATATATGAGTCTAGTTTCAAGGAAAATTTACAGATCTAAATTTCTAGTTTCGTAACTTGAGTTATAGTCAATTTAGTGACCATGACGCAGATGGACCGTTTCATTATGAATAAGGATATAATTTTAAAAGCAAATTTTTATGCCCCGAATTAGTAAGTTAAGTCTCGTAATGCCTCGTGCTCGATTCTGGAGACGGTCTTGGGTAAGGGGTGTTACACAATCCCAAATTCAATCTCTCTAACTGGAGGTAATCCTTGCAATTCCTCTGGGAAAACATCAGGATCTCGCATACTATGGGTACCGACTCAATTCTTAACTGTCTCTTTAGAATTCATCACAAAGGCAAGGTAAGCTTCGTACCCTTTTCTTAAATACTTCTGAGTCAACAAGGATGATATCACTACTGGTGATCTGTCTTACTCGTTTGATTCAACACGAATAAGATCCCCATTTTCACATTTCAACTCAACAAACTTCTTTCCACAATTCACAATTACATCATGAGTAACTAACCAATCCATCCCAAGGATGACATCGAACTCATCAAACGGCAATAACATAAGATCAATCGGAAAGCAATGACCCCTAATCATCAAAGAGCAACCTTTGCATACTCTATCAACCAACACATACTTGCCTACGGGATTAGACACTTTTATTACGAATTCAATAGACTCTATAGGCATGCTCATGCTAGAGACTAATTTCATGCATATGTATGAGTGGGTAGATCCCGGATCAATTAAAGCTATAACACAAGTATCATAGAGAAAATGTACCCGTGATCACGTCAGGGGAAAATGCCTTTTCACGAGCATGAATGGCATATGTTCTCACCGGTGCTCTACCCTTGACTCTTGCAGTCTGCTCTCTAGATGAATTCTTTCTACTCATCTCATTTCCTGGGTTTCTCTGCAGTCTTCCTCTAGCAGCACTTCTCGGTCTTGTATTCTGGGACTTCTCTTTCATGCCCACTTTGGGACAATCTCTGATAAAATGGTCTAAAGACCCACATCTAAAACAAGCCTTCTCGTTTGCTTGGCACTCACCAGAATGACGCCTGCCACACTGCGGGCATTTTGGTCTACTCAGTCAATTATTGCCAACACTAGCAACTGATGTAGTCTGCGCTTTAGACCCCGAAAATTGTTTGCCCTTACTTCGGTTTGAGAACCCGACTAAAGTGGCTGGTCGAGTAGCAAAATCCCTCGATTTTTTAGATGAGGATTGGTAGGACTTTCTCAATTGCCTTTTTCTTGAGTCACGGGGCTCAATCTCAGCTCTTCTTTTCTTTTTAGCCAACTCTTTGGCTTTACAAGCTCTATCTACCAACACTACAAATTCTTTTAGTTTGAGGACTCCAAAATATAAACGAATATATTGATTTAACCCATCCTCGAACCTTTTTCACATGATGGCCTCGGTAGACATGCACTCTCTGGCATACTTACTAAGCCTTACGAACTCACGTTCGTATTCAGTAACTGTCATTTGGCCTTACTTTTGCTCCAAGAACTTTTTCCTCTTCTGGTCAATGAAGCTTTGGCTGATATACTTCATCTGAAATTCCTCTTGGAAGAATTCCCAGCTAACTCTCTCCCTTGGTACCACCGACACAAGGGTGTTCCACCACTGATAGCCGAATCTCTCAAGAGAGATACCGCACATTTTATGCACTCTTCAGGCGTGCATAACAACTCATCGAATACCCTGATGGTATTCTCGAGCCAGAATCCAGCTCTCTCCGGGTCATCATCCTTACTAGCCTAAAAATTCCTCGGCTATTTGTTTCTAGATCTTATCGATCGGAGGCCTTTCTCTTCTCACTACCTTAACCACTTGAGGAGCTACAGGAGCGGGTTGAGGAATAGGTGAGGGTGGAGGGGGTTAAGCATTAGGATATGCTATAATGTACTTAGTGTACCAGTTGCTCATCATGTGGAGAAAGGCTTCTCGGACCTCTTCTCCCTGACCCAAGGTCTCGGGTCTACTATCTACTGGTGCAGTCCCTTGCGTGGGAGCCGGTGCATTATTCGCAGCATCATCAGCTGCAGTTCAGTCGGGATTAGGATCCATTTACTATATAAAAACCCAATTTAAAACGTCAGGAGCCATCACACCATCATTACATAGGTACTCTTACGTATGGCCGTGTAGACAAGTCAGTATGTATGCCCTGTTTTGACACAGCCTAGACATACGGGCGTGTCTGAGGCTGTGGGAAGCACACGGCCTGCCCACACGGGTGTGTGACCTCTGTAACTTAGAAAAATTTTTAAATTCCCAAGAATTTCTGTATGTGTTCGGTTTAGTCTCGACTCTATTCTAAAGCATGCTTAAGGTCACGTTGACCTAGTAAAGGGACTCTTTGATTGCATTTGATGAGTTATATCATGAAATGTCTGTAAAAGTTTTTGATTGTTCGATAATGCCTCTTAACCCTAAACTGGCGATGGTTACGGGTTAGGGGCATTACAGTTTATTGGTATCAGAGCTACAATTAGTCAATTCTCTGACTAACGTAGCGTGTAAGAGTCTAGCTATACATGTCATATATCTGAACTGTGATAATGTGATGAATACTGACGTGTAAAATGTGATTTTTGTATAAAAATGGATCCCGAAAGAGCTGTAGCTGACGATGTTGAAAGCATTGTGCTTACTCTCGCTGAAGGGATAGCACCATCTGTTTCGAGACCAGCTTCGAGTGGTCAAGAGGGAGAAGCTAAACAAGCTTTCTTCCAAATGATGAGTGAGTGGTTCACTCAGTTTGTGAGAGATAATCCGGCTGTTTCACAACCTCCGCCCCCGCCTAATCCCCCCCAGACCTCAGTTGTGCCTCCGGTAATGGGTATAAATCTGTTGAATAAGCCTCCGGTCAACAAGATCAGTAAATATGGGGCTGCAGAGTTTAGGGATACTAGTGATGATGATGCCGAGAAAGCCAAGTTTTGGCTTGAGAACACAATCTGGGTATTTGATGAGATGTCTCTGAATCCCAAAGAATGCATAAAATGTGTTGTATCTTTGTTACGAGATGCGACCTATCAGTGGTGGAAGACTTTGATTTCTATGGTTCCAAAGGAACGGGTTACTTGGGGTTTCTTTCAATCTGAGTTTCGAAAGAAATATATCAGTCAGAGATTCATTGATCAGAAATGGAAAGAGTTTCTGAAATTCAAACAAGGTTGCATGTTTGTCACCGAGTATGAACGAGAGTTCGTGAGATTAAGCCAATATGCTCGGGAATGTGTTTCGATTAAAGCGATAATGTGCAAAAGATTCAAAGATGGCCTTAATGAAGAAATCCGCTTGCTAATTGGGATTTTGGAGATAAAAGAGTTTGTTGTGCTTGTTGACCGAGCGAGCAAAGCTGAGGCACCCGGGAAAGATAAAAGAAAAGCTGAGTCTGAAGTCAGAGATACGAGAAAGAGATTTCTGAGCAAATCATTTCAGTCTACTCTGAAGAAATTCAGAGATGAGCATAGTCGTTCTAGAATTAATGTGGGCCAATCGAATAGAGATCGAGCTAGATCACATTCATATACCAAAGCTCCAGCAACTTCAATGGCAAGTGTTGGAAATGTTCGATCCGATCGACCTAAATGTAAGCACTGTGGTAAAAGACATCTGGGAAGTTGTAGATTGAATGATCGAGCTTGGTTTAAATGTGGATCGTTATATCATTTCATCTGTGATTGCCTAGAGTCTATTGAGCAAGATATTGTTCAGAATCCAAGATCTGATAATGCTCCAACGAGAGAGAAATCTTTTCGAAATACAAGAAATTCCAATGGTAGTCAAAGAACTACGAGAGACAACGTAGTGAGATCTGAAGCTAGAGCACATGCCATCCGAGCTCGTGAGGAAGCTTTATCTCCAGATGTTATAAAGGGTACATTTACTCTTTATGATACTTCTGTGATTGCATTGATAGAACCTGGTTCTACTCACTCATATAAATGCATGAACTTAGTATCTAGTAGGACTTTGCCTGTAGAGTCTACTGAATTTGTTATTAGAGTATCGAACCCCTTAGGTAAGAGTGTTCTGGTTGGCAAAGTATGTAAGAACTGTCCGTTGATGTTTTGAGATGTTTGTTTTTCGGCTGATTTGATGCTATTACCTTTCGATGAGTTTGATATGATTTTGGGTATGGATTGGTTAACATTGCATGATGCTATTGTGAACTGCAAAAGAAAGATTATTGATTTGAGATGCCTGAATGGTGAAATAGTTGTAAGAGTTGACTGATAGAGGGTTTGCAAGACCGAGTTTCTCACCTTGGGGTGCTCCCGTTCTGTTTGTGAAAAAGAAAGACGTCACAATGAGAATGTGCATTGATTATCGTCAGTTGAATAAGGTGACTATAAAGAACAAATATCCTCTGCCCAGAATCAATGATTTGTTCGATCAACTTAAAGGAGCCACTGTGTTTTCAAACATAGATCTGAGATTAGGATACTACCAGTTGAGAGTAAAAGATTCAAGCATTCCAAAAACTGCTTTCAGAACGAGGTACAAGCATTATGAGTTTTTAGTTATGCCTTTCGGACTAATGAATGCTCCATCTGTTTTTATGGATCTGATGAGCAAAATTTTCAGACTGTACCTAGATCGACTTCTTGTTGTATTTATTGACGACATTTTGATTTATTCCTATGATGAAACTGAACATGCTGAACATCAAAGAATCGTATTGCAAACTCTGTGAGAAAAGCAATTGTATGCAAAATTCAGTAAACGTGAAATCTAGTTGCGTGAAGTTGGTTTTTTGGGACACATTATGTCAGCATTTGGTATACGAGTTGATCCAAGCAAGATTTCGGCTATTCTAGAATGGAAGCCTCCGAAGAATGTGTTCGAAGTTTGCAGTATTCTAGGACTTGCTGATTATTTGTGAAAGGATTTTCGATGATAGCTCTCCGTTGACTAGATTGCTTTAGAAAGATGTGAGATATGAATGGTCCGATAAATGTCAGAAAAGCTTCGATAAGTTGAAAACCCTTTTGACTGAAGCTCCAGTGTTGGTACAGCCAGAATCGGGCAAAAATTTTGTGATTTATAGTGATGCTTCATTAAGTGGTCTGAGTTGCGTTTTGATGCAGAAAGGAAAAGTAATAGCTTATGACTTGAGACAACTAAAGCTTCATGAAAAGAACTATCCGACACACGACCTTGAGCTAGCTGCGATTGTGTTCGCATTAAAAATTTGGCGCCATTATCTTTTTGGTGAGAAATGCCACGTGTTTTCAGATCATAAAAGTCTGAAATACTTGATGACTCAGAAAGATTTGAATTTGCGACAGAGTAGATGGTTAGAGCTGTTGAAAGATTACGAGCTTGTGATAAATTATCACCCGGGTAAAGCAAATGTTGTAGCTGATGCACTGATTCGAAAATCATTATTTGCATTATGTGCTATGAATGCTCATTTAGATCTGTCTGATGATGGTTCAGTGTTAGGTAAATTGAAAGCGAAACCGATGTTTTTACAGCAGATATGTTATGATTAGAAAATTGATAGTGAAGTGTTAGCGAAACGAGCTCAATGTTAATTGAACTCTAATTCTGAACTTCGAGTTGATTTTGATGATTGCTTGAGATTTTGAGATCAAATTTGTGTTCGGAGAAACTCATAGTTGATTCAGTTGATTTTAAATGAAGCTCATATTAGTCGCCTATCTGTTCATCCGGGAAGTACAAAGATGTACCATGATTTGAAGCAACACTATTGGTGGTCTGGTATGAAACAAGACATATCTGACTTTGTGTCAAAATGTTTAGTCTGTCAGTAAGTTAAAGCTGAACATCAGGTTTCGTCTGGTTTACTACAACCAATTCTGATTCCTGAGTGGAAATGGGATAGAGTGACGATGGACTTTATTTCTGGATTGCCTCTGACTCCGAGAAAGAAAGATACGATTTGGGTCGTAGTTGATCGATTAACGAAATCTGCCCATTTTATTCTGGTACGATCTTATTACTCACTTGATAGATTAGCCGAGCTTTATATTTCTGATATTGTGAGATTGCACGAAGTTCCATTGTCCATTGTGCCAGATAGAGATTCGAGGTTTACATCACGATTTTGGAAGAAATTGCAAGAAGCTTTAGGTACGAAATTGCATTTCAGTACCGCTTTTCACCCACAAACGGATGGTCAATTCGAGTGGATTATTTAGATTCTCGAGGATATGTTGAGATATTGCATTCTTGAGTTTAATGGTATGTGGGAACAGTACCTGCCATTGATTGAATTCGTGTACAATAATAGTTTTCAGTCGAGCATCAAAATGGCACCTTATGAAGCTTTGTATGGACGCAAATGTCATACACCTCTGTATTGGACAGAGCTCAGTGAAAATAAGTTACACGGGGTTGATTTGATAAAAGACACTGAACAGAAAGTGAAAGTAATTCGAGATAGTTTGAAAGTAGCGTCTGATCGTCAGAAGTCCTATGCGGACTTGAAACAAAAAGATATTGAATTTGAGATCGGTGACAAAGTGTTTTTAAAAGTGTCTCCGTGGAAGAAAGTACTCCGATTCGAACGTAAAAGCAAGTTGAGTCCGAGGTTCATCGGACTATATAAGATCATTGAGCGAATTGGGCCAATTACATATAGATTGTTATTGCCACCTGAGTTAGAAAAGACTCATAATGTGTTTCAAGTGTCAATGCTTAGACGATACCGATCCGATCCATCACATGTGATTCCTTCGTATGAGATTGAAATCCGATCTGATATGACTTATGAAGAGGAACTGATCCATATTTTAGCTCGCGAAGTAAAAGAGTTGAGAAATAAGAAAATTTCGCTGGTAAAAGTACTTTGGCATCGACACAGAGTAGAAGAGGCTACGTGGGAGCTTGAAGATTTAATGAAACAACAATATCTGAACCTGTTTAACGGTAAGATTTTTGGGGACGAAAATCCCTAAGGGGGAGAATTGTAACAGTCCAGTTTAGACCTTAGTCGAAATAGTGGTTTCGGGACCACAAATTCGAGTCAGAAAAATATTTTAATATTATTTTTTGTGTCTGCAGTATATTATTAAGCATGTGTGAAATTTCCGTGAATTAATTTTGTTATTTGTGTGCTTAATTAGAGAAAGGACTAAATCGCATAAAGCGTAAAAGTAGCTTTTTATTTGATTAATAGCCGAATTGATGTGGCTTTTAAAGGTGGAGGCCTTATGAAGCAATTAAGCCATTATATAGTAAATGGATGGTTGTTGGACAATTTTAACCAACCATAATATATGTTTATATGTTTAGTAATAAGGTTAATTTTGTAAAAGGATAAATGATATGATAGTTAATAAAACAAATGAAAATACTAGTGGATGTGTTCATCCATTCTAGCCAAATTGTTGAAAGAAAAAGAAAGGAAAAGAAACAAATAGGGTTCGGCCATCATTTGAGCTTGATTAAGGTATGAGTTTTGTTCAGTTTTTGATAGTTTCTATGTTTTTGTAATCGTTGCTTCGAGTACTTTGAAACCCATGCCTCAATTTTGTGAATTGATGAATATTTTGTAATGTGCCATTGATGAACATATGGGTTTTGGGATGCTTGATGGTGAAATATGAATTATATGTGATAGAATAACATAGTTTGTCTTTGGAGTTTTGATGATTTTGAGTATTTTGGATTGAATTGAAAGAACAATATTTTGAAGGACTAAATTGTGAAATAAATGAAATGTATGGACTCATATGAGCATGAGTAAAATTCGGCTAGGCATGGGTAATATGAAATTTGGTGTATTTTGTGATTTTATGAAATAGGGACTAAATGTCATAATGTGAAAATGTGAGGGCTAATTTGTAAATTGCCCTAAATATGTGTTTTTGGATTGAATTGAATGTTTTGGTGAATAAATGTGTTAAATTTGAATATGTATAGATCAAGAACCGAAGAAAACAGACTTAGATCATGGGAAATTGAAAGTAATTGAGTAGTCGAGTCCGTTCCCGTTAAACCGAATCCGAGGTAAGTCGATATACAAATAAGTGTATTTGAATTGACTTATTTGTGCATATATGAAATTGGGATTGCTATGCATAATGCTTAAGATGATAATATATGAGATCTGAGATAGTATCGACAAGGTATCAAGTTTGTGAAGTCCCGTACGAACCTAGGAGATAGGATTATATATGTCATGACATAGGTGTCCGATATGTGATGTCATGTAAGACCACATCTGGGACGTTGGCATTGATTCAAGATTTCGTGTAAGACCACGTCTGGGACATTGGCATCGATATGAGATTTACTTGTAAGGCCATGTCTAGGACATTGGCATCGTATTGATTCGTGTAAGACCCTGCCCGAGACAATGGCATCGATATCTAAATACATGTAAGACCACATCTGGGACGTTGGCATTGCACGACTATTCCGAACACTCTGAGTATCCTATTAGATTCCGAACGGTTCAACGGGCAAGTCCGAGAAAAGAATGACTATGCGAATTGTATATCTGTTTCAGGTACGTTGATATGTATGCTTGTATAAGTGTGAAAGGTGAGTAAGTATATGCATTGATGCAAGGGAACATTCGAGATATATATGCTTGAATGAGCGGGCGTGTGACCTCTGTAACTTAGAAAAAATTTTAGATTCCCAAGAATTTGCGTATATGTTTGGTTTAGTCCCGGCTTTATTCTAAAGCATGCTTAAGTGGTGGTAAGGATGTAGTAAACCATTTATTTGGTATTGGAAAGGCTATTATTGTGATACTGATGACTGTCGATTATATGGGAGTGAAGCAGAGTCGCAAATCGTGTGCTATAGTTGTACTCAAAGGCGTTTGGGTAAGGTTTCGGGTTCAAATATTAACCCTTCGGATATATGTTGGTTTAGCCGAATGGTCAATAGCACTAACCTTGTGTTTGGCCGAATATAGGGCAAGGGAACCTTGTGTGGCCGATTGTTTCTTCAAGGATTTAGGGCTATCGTTGGTGGCAGGTGTGTACATACACACTTTATAACTAATTAATATGCTAAGTAGTTTGTGTATGCTAAATCTGATTTGTGTAGATTTGGAATCTAATACCATAAAAGGTATAAGCAAGGATCCAGGTAAGTCCTTGTTGTTATGATGCTTTTGGAAAGCATGACGTATTTGGTATATGTGTGGCACATAAATGGCTGATGATAAATTCAATATATGTTGTTAAATAAACATGTTGGCATGATTTCTGTTAAATGCGTATCTTTGGTTGATGTGGGTTAAACGAGTGGAGGGGGAAGTGATATTCGTGTCGACGGACACCAGTGGTTTGGTACTACATTTCGTGACTACGGTCACCAGAGGTTTGGCACCTCCAGAGGTTTGGCACCTCATAGCGTCTCGTCCCCGTGGCTTAGCACCACAGTGGGTTGGCCCCACAGATGACATTATGGGATTGACGCCAGTGATTTGGTATCACACGATGGGTTGGCCCCATCATTCGATTTGTGACTTCGAGTCACCAGTGGTTTGGCACCACAATATGATGGATATTGTGACTATAAGTCACCAGTGGTTTGGCACCACCAGTGGTTTGGTACCACACGGGGTAGAGAAAGGCGTTTGGATGGCTAGGTTGGGTGCATATTAAACTTGTGCATGTTAAATTAGTTATGATTTGTGTATGATGTTGCATTAAATCGGGGGAAAGGTTACACATTGAGTCTTGGTGACTCACCTTCTCTTTTAACATTTTTCAGGTGACTCGTAGATTGCGGATAAGGAGCCGGATGGACTCGAGGTGGCCATGCAGTGAAAATGTGGACTAGATAGATTTTGAACCATTCTTATTTTATTATGGGTTTTATTTTATTCAAGTTGTAATAAGGCCTCCTAGTATTTTACTTTGACTATTTTACATGATTTTTGGATAATTTGCTTACATTACTTAATGATATTAAAATGGGTACATATGTTTTCTCAAATTCAAACGCAAAATGTTTTATTGTGCCATCGGGTACACTTGAATCTGTAACAACCTGACTTAATAAATTTTCAAATAAACCTAAGTATGGTTTTCTTTATACACCTCAACTGTTTTAAACAAGACACTATCTTTTATCAAAAAGTTAAATCGGCTTAAAGGGATTTTTCAAAAATATTTTCTCTGTAGCATACCAAATTCGTCGTAACGTTTGGGCCGGGTTTTGGGTGTTACAAAAATTTGTATCAGAGCCCGGTTTAAAACTCAGCTTTGAGGGTTTTGGGCCCAAAAACATTTTCAAAATGGGCTTTTTTAGAAATGAGCTTTTATAAAAAGTTTTCAGGTTATTCTGGCATGGCACCTGTACCTCCGACCCGAAGTCCACCAGGTAAGTACATCGAACTTTTGAAATGATTTGTATATTGTTATGGGTTTATTTGGGCTTGTAGATTAGAATATTAGGGCTATTGGACTCTAGGATTAGTCTACTCAAACATATGCATAAGACTTAAGGCTACTAAACCAACCTGTGACCCAGTCGCCGAGTTAGGGTGTGGTAACCTTGGTGCGCATGTCTAGGATTGGATCCGGAAGAGCTTGGTACTTAAGCAGTCCTCGTGACTCACCTCCTCTTCGCAGGAATCCTACTTGGTGCGTAGCTTCGGTTCACCCTAACCAAGAGGACTCGGTCATAGGCTAAACATACTGGATAAAACCCGAAAGGGATTAGCCATGTTTTATGGAAACTCTAGTTTTAAAATCGTTTAAGTACCCCTTTTTAATAGTAGCAAAAATTTATTTTTGGAAATTTTCAAAATATTTTCGATTTACAAAATTACCAAAATGCCCCTAGTGGCAAAATTACAAAAATGCCCTTGTATTGTAAAATTACCGTGCTACCCTCAACTGTTGTTAAAATGATTTTACTTTACAAAAATACCAAAATCTCGAGTTTTCAAAGTATCAAGCTATCCTAATTTGGAGAATTTACGAAAACGCCCATGACTTTCAAAAATTACTGAAATAACCCCGATTTCTGAAATTTTTTGCAACACCTCTGATTTGAAAAACAAATTTTCAAGATGACCCCCGAGATTTTGAAATTTCTGAAATATCTTTTGGAAACCATTTCCAAAGTGACCCTGCTTTATATAGGAAATGACGGAATTACCCCTGGGTTGGGAGTAGACAGGAATGCTTTAATGGTGTGTTGAATGTGTAATTCTCTGAATTAGAGTAGTGAACTTGGAATGAAACTTTGATTGATCAAAAGAACTACTTCAAGAAACTTCTTTCATAAAATTTGCTCGTGGATAAACAGTGGAACAAAATTTCTAATGCATAAAACTTTCTAAACAGATTAAGTCGCGACGCTAGGTATGAGTTTTAGGGGTCTTGAGAGCTCTAAAAGGTAGTGGAATGCCTTAGGAAATTTCTGGTTTTAGGGCTAGAAGGGGGAGCTTGGCTATAGGGGTCTTAAGAGAAATATTGGGGAGGTTTAGACGCAAGAATGGCTTTGGTAGAGTGGCAGGGAGGCGCCACTTAGAGGTCTTGGAAGGTGACGCCTCAAGGTGCTAAGGGGTCTCAGGTTCGAGCTGCTAAGGCAGCACTTTGGCCTTTATTTTTGCGTCAAGGGGGAAGGGGTGTTGGACGGCTAGAAGGCTCTTCAAAGGATGAGGTAAGACTTGGTCTTCCTTTTTGAATTTCGGCTAGGAGGGTAAGATTTAAGGTTTGACTCATTCAAACCTTTTTGAATGAGTGTTAGGGAGGTGATTTAGGAGAGAATCTTGGGGTTTTGTGAGGGGTTGAGTTGGTGGCCGAATTTGGGGAGCTAGGGGAGGGCATTTTCGGTTTTCTTGGAGGGTGTTAGGTGGGTGCCGATTTTAGCAGTATAATGGGGGGTGCTCACCTTTGGCCACCCTTTTTCTCCATTTGTTTCTCTTTGCCGAATTGTTTCACCCATTCCTTTCTGGTGCCGAATCCTTTTGGTTCTTCCCCTAGTCTCTTGCCGAAAGTAAGTCAAAGAGAACTCTCCCTTTTCGTCTTATTTCTTTGTGGCCAAAATCGAAAATAGACATAACCTTTTGTGTACCTATTTCCCTCTCCCTTCATCTTTTCTTTTAAACCTTGCTTAAACCGAAATCACCTTTAAAGCCTGCCATTGTCGAATATCCCAGCACCATCTAGGAGCCTTGCCGAATCATTCATTCTCCCATTTTCTCTACGTTGGTTACAAGTCCCTGAAGCCGAACCATACTTTCTTATGGTGGCCGATTCTGGTTTGAGCAATAGGGAGTGGTTAGCAAGGTAAGGGTGCGATAGTTTTTTGTTGATTAAGGGTTCTTGTCTTGGCCGAATGGCCTTGAGTTTTCTCTATTATGTGCTAAGGCCGATTGTAGGGGAGAAGAGCTTAACGCAGGAGACCTTCTCGGGAGTCGTTTAGTCAGCAGTTTCAGTGGCATAAAGTAGCATTCGGGATTCAAGTTGAGTTGGTAAGAAATATTTAGTAAGTTTTGTTACTTAGTTTATGACTTGGAGGTTTAACCGTTGTTCTGATTAAGCGTTTGATGGAGGCATCAAGCAGTCTAGGAAGGAAGGAGAAAGTCCCTATCCCGAAGTTCAAGAAAAGATCGGTCTCGGCGGTTCGAGATTAGCCAGCGGAGTGTGGGCCAATAGCAGGAGAAAGCTATAGGCAGGTAGCTGTAGTCTCGTTTAGCGATAGTGTTGGGATCGAGAGTTTATAACTCCAAGTGATTAGGTGCGTAATTATCGCACTGTTTCTCCTGTTTTGTGTATATATATATATGTTTATATATTTGGTGTATGATGTGTGATAGCCGACAATAAAGGCTAAAGTGGTGGATACCCATGTTTGGGGTAATCGGTTAACAGGTTAGTAGTTCGTGATATTAAATTATTTATGGTGCCTGTGTGATATGGTAATGAGCATGTGATCTATACTTATTTTATATGCTGATTTGACATGATACATTAACATATATGCATGGGGATTGGATTTGATCAAGGAAGGATGGGTGCACATATTTATGTACGTGGTGTAATGTTAGCCTCGTGCAACATTAGCGCTTGATGATTAGCTGTGTGCTATATCAAGGGAGGTGTTGGCTAGGTGCCCATCTCGGTGGTTGATGGCTGTGTGCATCACCGTAGACGGATTAATGTTGGGATCACTTATGTGATCGGTGGCTCAGCCACGGCCTTGTGCAGCAGGTCTGCCGAGGTAAGATATGTGGGATCACTCGGTTGTGATCGGTGGATTAGCCACGGCCTTGGGCAGGGAGTCTGCTAAGGTTGGTGAAACGGGTGGATTTAGGATGGGCTGAAATACATTTTGCATATCTATTGGTATGGACTGTGTGGATATGGGCTAAGCCCATACGTGTGGAACATGTGTTATGATTATGCACTGAGTCCGTGGACTCACCCCATTATTTTTCTTAACCATTTCAGGTGATGCGTAAAGTTGGACCGGGTTAGGAGAGGATGCAGGGTGGCCCATGCCGAAGAAGAAGTTTAATTATTTTAAGCTTATTTATATTAAGTATTTGGTTGTAAGTATTGGTTGTAATAAGGGCCTTATTATTATTTTTGGAATTATTTTATTATCATTTTAATTATGGTTTGATTAATTTGAATTACTATGTGAAAATGATTTTATTTTAGCAAACTATTTATTCAATATGTATGCATAATAAAGGCTTTAA
This sequence comes from Gossypium australe, assembly GCA_005393395.2. Taxonomy (NCBI): domain Eukaryota; kingdom Viridiplantae; phylum Streptophyta; class Magnoliopsida; order Malvales; family Malvaceae; genus Gossypium; species Gossypium australe. Next base: position 96,829,374 of record CM016626.1, on the reverse strand, counting down.
CCCAAACATTTTAGGATAACAAAGTTTACTTGTATTTTTAAATAAACACTATTTTCAAAAGTCAACAAATTTTCATGTTTAATTCTAAAGTCAAAAGAATTTTCACCCGTCTTTCCGCAGTGACATAACCAGATCCGGTCAGGGCTCGTGGGCCGGGTTTGGGGATGTTACACTTGGTGACTCACCTTCTCCCTTATCTTTTCAGGTGATTCGTAGATCGCAGATGAGGAGCCGGATGAACTCGAGGTGGCCATGCATTTAATAAATTCGGTTCTACATGAACTTTGGTTTGGGTACTTTACTTTATTTAAATTTGGTTTCATATTTATTTTGGGTTTGTAATAAGGCCATTTAAATTATGTTTTTGGATTATTTATATGTTTTGGATTTATTCTAAACATGATTAAGTACATCACTTGATTAATTTAATAATATAAGCGCAAAAGTTTTCTAAACTACAAAACGCAAAGGATTTTCAAAACTTTACCATCGGGTATTTTAAATCACTTGATAAGTATATAACAACTTAATTGTTTTCGACAACTCAAACAGTTTCCAAACTTAGGTTTCCAAACTCAAATAGAAACGGTTTTCAAATTAACCATTCGGGATCTTTTAAAATGCAACTAAGTTTTAAAGATTTACTTACGGGATTTTAAAAGTAAACCATCGATTTTTAACTAATTATGCACCTGTTTTCTAAAATTTAATCGTTAACTCGATTTTCTTCAAAACGTTTTCCTCTGTGGCATGCCAGATTCGGTCATGGCATTTTGACCGGGTTTGGGGTGATACAAATTGGTATCAGAGCTAAGTTCAAAAGCTCGGCTGTGGGCCCAAGGCCCAAAATGTTTTAAAGTATGATTTTTAATGTTTTTGTTGAAAATTATTTGATTCGAAAAGCATGGCACCGAGTCTCCGGCACCGATCCGCTCGGGTAAGTACTTTAAACTGTTGATCTTGATGATATGATGACTATATAGTAGTAGGAACTACTCTAGAGACTCAAAACTATAGGTTGGATGTACTCGCGAAACAACCTCTTATTAAAACTATTCATAAAATTGTGTTTAAAAGATAGTGGAATGATGTCTAAATCATAAAACTTTTAAATCAGATAAGTCGAGACTTTAGACATGAGCACTCGAGGTCGGGGTCGTGTTATGCGTGGACGTGGTCGGGGTAGGATGGCTGTGTCTGAGCCAGTGAGGTCTGGTCAAGGATCCGAGAATGAAGTACCACCACCCCCACCACCAGCGGTTGGAGTTGAGCATCAGGATCAAACGGGGGATGACGCAGTGTCTCAGGCGATGCTGCGAGTTCTTGAGAGGGTAGCTGGAGTAGGTGGAGGCGCGGGAGCTCGGAAATCTGTACCTGAGCGACTCCGAGCCAATGGAGCCGAGGTATTTCGAGGTGTTTCTGGTGTAGCTCCCAGTTCGGCTGAATATTGGTTAGAGGCGACGGAGCGAATCATGGATGATCTGGATTGAATGCTGAGGAAAAGCTGAAAGGGATTGTGTCACTTCTTCGAGATGAGTCATATCAGTGGTGGCTCACGGTGAGGAATAGTGCTGCAGCTGAGGATCTCACTTGGGACTATTTTAAGGCAGCATATCAGAAGAAATATATTGGGTCTAGTTACGTTGATGCACAGCGTAAGGCATTTCTGAGTTTGGTCCAGGGGAGTAAGTCCGTATCAGAATATGAGGCAGAGTTCTTAAGATTGAGCCGGTATCTGGAGGTATCGTGGCTTCGGAGCACGAGCGATGTGTTCGGTTTGAGGACGGTTTGAGAGATGAGCTGAGGTTGCTGATTACTCCACATCAGGAGCGAGAGTTTGCTGCGCTGGTTGAAAAGACTAAGATAGCTGAAGGGATAAAAGAATCTGTAAGGCAGAGTCACGATAGGAATAAGCATAAGAGAGGTTTTGGATTATCTGGGTCGGCCGGTAATTCTCAGAAGAGGGTTAGGCAGAATGGACTGAATTAGTCTGGGAGGTCTATTACTGCTAATCAGGGACCAGCACAGTGTAATTGATGCGGGAAATTTCATTGGGGCGAATGTTGGACCAGAGGGAAAGGATGTTTTGAGTGTGGTTCACTGGATCATCGTGTGAGGGACTGTCCACGTAAGCTAGCCAGAAATCAGTCTGAGGGTCAAGGTCGTGCTCAATTCAGAAAGGAGGGACCGTCACCGCAGAGAGGTCGTGGTAATGGTAGAGGAGGTAATGGTTCTGGTCGAGGTCGCGGAGCATCGGGCAGAGGTGCAGGCAGCACTGAGGCAAGACAGCCTGGTTTGGTGTATGCAGCGAGACGTCGAGAGGAGGGCAACGTACCGGACGTCATAACCGGTACGTTCTTAATCTTTCGTGTTCCATATACTGCTTTGATAGATGTGGGTTCGACGCATTCATATGTTGCTAGTAGCATAGTAGAGACCATGCACCTAGACTCTGAGACTACTTCTAGGAGGATGACAGTAATTAGCCCTCTAGGTCACTCTGTAGAAGTAAATAAGCTGTATAGGGATTTATCCTTAGAACTCCAAGGGGTAGTGTTCGTAGCTGATCTGATGGAACTGCCGTTTGGGGAGTTCGATTTGATTCTTGGGATGGACTGGGTCAAGTATCAAGCAAGTTTGGATTGTGCTGCTAAGCGCATGGTTTTGAAGACAGCTGAGGGTAAAGAGGTGGTCATGATAGGTAATAGAAGAGATTATCTATCCAACGTGGTATCTGCGTTGAAAGCTGTGAAGATGGTCAGGAAGGGCTGTGAGGCATATGTAGTCCATGTGTGTGCGTTGGAGGCTAAGTAGTCTACTGTGGGGAATGTCCGAACGGTAAAGGAATATGCTGACGTATTTCCAGAAGAACTTCTGGGACTGCCTCCGGATCGTGAAGTCGAATTTGGTATAGATCTGTTACCCGGAACTGCGCCAGTGTCTATCGCTCCGTATAGGATGGAACCGAAGGAATTGATGGAGTTGAAGGCTCAGATTCAAGAGTTGTTGGATGAAGGTTTCATCTGACCAAGTGTTTCGCCTTGGGGAGCGCCGGTACTTTTTGTCAAGAAGAAGGATGGTACGATGCGGATGTGTATAGACTACCGCCAGTTGAATAAGCTGACGATCAAAAATAAGTATCCTTTGCCGAGGATATATGACTTGTTTGATCAGCTTAAAGGGGCAGCGGTTTTCTCCAAGATTGATTTAAGGTCTGGATATCATCAGCTAAAGGTGAAAGAGGCTGATATCCATAAGATGGCATTTCGCACTCGGTATGGGCACTACGAGTTTCTGGTAATGCCGTTTGGGTTGACTAACGCGCCGGCAGCATTCATGGACATGATGAATCGGGTATTCCAGCAGTTTTTGGATCATATTATTGTGGTATTTATAGACGATATTTTGGTATACTCCAAGTCAGAGGAGGAGCATGATGCGCATTTGCGAGTAGTGTTGTAGATTCTGAGGGAAAAGCATCTTTATGCTAAATTTAGTAAGTGCGAGTTCTAGCTTAGGGAGGTGACTTTCTTGGGTCACGTAGTATCAGCTGAGGGGATTAGAGTGGATCCTCGGAAGATTGAGGCAGTGTTGGATTGGAAGCCGCCTAAGTCAGTGGCTGAGATTCGTAGTTTTCTAGGTCTAGCGGGGTATTACCGAAGATTTGTAGAAGGATTTTCTTTGATCGCAGCACCTATGACCAAGTTGTTGAGGAAAGGAGTTCCATTCGTGTGGACTGAGAAGCAACAAGAAAGTTTCGACAAGTTGAAGAAGATTCTGACTGAAGCTCCGGTTTTGATTCAACCTGAGGCAGGCAAGGAATTCACGGTTTACTGTGATGCATCACATACTGGTTTGGGATGTGTGCTGATGCAAGAAGGGAAGGTAGTGGCTTATGCATCTCGGCAGTTGAGACCACATGAAGTTAATTATCCGACGTATGACCTAGAGTTAGCTGCAGTGGTTTTCGCTTTGAAGATATGGAGATACTATTTGTACGGAGAAAAGTCGATAGTCTACACGGATCACAAGAGTCTTAAGTATCTTTTGACTCAGAAGGATTTGAATTTAAGGCAGCGTAGATGGATTGAGTTGTTGAAGGACTGCGACTATTCGATTGAGTATCATCCAGGCAAGGCTAACGTGGTAGTAGATGCGTTGAGCCGTAAGGTTGTATCAAACTTAAGATCGATGTTTGCTCGTCTTAGCTTATATGACGATGGGAGTCTTTTGGCAGAATTGCAAGTCAACCCGACTTGGTTAGAGTAGATCAAGGAAAAATAGTTAGAGGATGATGGTTTGAATGATCGGAGGTTGCAGGTTCAGAATGGTGGTTTAGAGGATTATAGTTTGTCCAGTGATGGAGTATTGTATTTTCAAGGGAGAGCTTGTATGCCGAAGGATGTTGAGTTGAGGCAAAGGATTCTTCGGGATGCACATAGCAGCCCATACGCTATGCATCCTGGAGGTAGCAAGATGTATCGGGATTTAAGAGAGCAGTTTTGGTGGCCAGGTCTGAAGCGGGAGGTAACCGAGTTTGTGGGTAAGTGTTTGACGTGTCAGCAGGTCAAGGCTGAACATCAGTTGCTGTCAGGGTTACTTCAGCCGGTGAAGATTCCACAGTGGAAGTGGGAAAGGATCGCTATGGATTTTGTCAGTGGATTACCCCTTACACCTAGTAAGAAGGACTCCGTTTGGGTGATTGTGGATCGTCTGACTAAGTCAGCTCATTTCATTCCGGTAAGGGTGGATTACTCGCTTCAGAAGTTAGCTAAGTTGTATGTGGCAGAGATAGTGAGGTTGCACGGTGTGCCAGTGTCGATCATCTCAAAAAGAGATCCTAGATTTACGTCGAGGTTTTGGAGAGTGTTGCATCAGGCTTTGGGTACGCGGTTGGATTTCAGTACGGCATTTCATCCATAGTCTGACGGGCAGTCAGAAAGGGTCATACAAATTTTAGAGGATATGTTGAGAGGTTGTGTTTTGGATTTCAGAGGCAGCTGGGAAGAGTTTTTGCCATTAGCTGAGTTCGCATACAACAATAGTTATCAGGCAAGCATTAAGATGGCACCATATGAGGCGTTGTATGGTAGGAGGTGTCGCACACTTACATGCTGGACAGAGTTGGGTGAGCGTCAAATGTTAGGACCAGAGTTGGTTGCAGAGACTGAGGATAAGGTTAAGTTGATTTAGGCTCGTTTGAAGAAAGCTTCGGATAGGCAGAAGTCATATGCCGATCTCAAGAGAAGGGATATAGAGTTTGCTGTGGGTTACAAGGTCTTCTTGAAGGTCTCGCCATGGAAGAAAGTGTTAAGATTTGGGAGAAAAGGCAAGTTAAGTCCAAGGTTCATTGGGCCGTATGAGGTATTGAGACGAGTGGGACCAGTAGCTTATCAGCTCGAGTTGCCAGTAGAGTTGAGTCAGATGCACGATGTGTTCCATGTCTCCATGCTTAGACGCTATCGTTCAGATCCATCGCATGTTGTGGCAGTAGAGGAAATAGAGGTGAGTCCAGATTTGACGATAGAAGAAGAACCTGTGCAGATTATAGATCGAGATGTGAAAGTTTTGCGTAGGAAGTCAGTTCCTTTAATGAAGGTTTTATGGCGGAACCATGGCGTAGAAGAAGCTACTTGGGAACCGGAGGATGCGATGAGGCAGCAATACCCTCAACTCTTTTGATCAGGTAATTTCGAGGACGAAATTTTCTTAAGGGGGTAGAATTGTAACATCCTAAAAGTTAGAGTATTTTCTTATTATTTGTGTTGGCTTGGGTATGAATTTTGTGTGTTTAGCCTAGTTTTGTGGAGGCTTGATTTTATTTAGGAAGCTAGAACAATTCTTAGTATTGTATATTTAATGAAGTGGATTAGGTGAACTTGACACTTAAGTTAATTTAAGTGTTAAACTTAGCACATGAGGAGCTAGTGGCAAGATGGTTAGGACGCATGGAAGGTTGCTTGAGGGAAGTGGTTTGAGTTGCATGGATTACATTGGGAAGACTTTATTTTTATGTGTCCTAGCATTAAGTGTCGGTCAAACTCTAACTATGGTAGGTTGGACTTTCAATTTTTATGGCAAGTTGAATATTAGTTTAGGAAAGCATGTATTTGGGGATAAGAATCTTAAGATTTATGGTAGGATGGGGGGACAAAAGGCTTGGATGATGGGGAGTGTTTTGGAAACTAATCTTAGGCCATTAGTCCATGAATGTGGACGGCATGTGTGGCTAGGGGGGTGGTCGAATGTTGATAGGAAGTTTGGGGGGGAATTGGTTGGCCATTTTAGCATTTTTGTGCACCTTTTTGCTTTTTCTTTTCCTCTCCAAAGCTATCCTCCTTAGCGAAATGTACCTTGATCTTTAGGTGCAATTTTGTTATGTTTTAGCTCTTATTTTGTTGGAACCAAATCCTATTTTTCTTTCTTTCATTTATCCTCTTGAAACCGAAACTACATTTGAACTTTGTGCACTTTTCTTCTTGGGTAAACTAGGTGTTGGCCGAACTTCTTACTCCCATTTTTCTCTTTTCTTTCTTTTGATATTGTTCAAAATCACATTTCTTTTACTCTCTTCTTGGCCGAATCTCTTTCTTCACCATTCTTCTTGATTTTTCTTCCATTGTTTGCTAAAACCGAATCCTCTCTTTCTTATTTTGATTTTCTTTGCCACTCATGTACTTCATTTCTTTTTATCCTCACATCAATTGTTTTTCTTCTTTCAAAACCATAGCCGAAACTTCTCATATCCTATTTGGTTTGTCTTGGCCGAATATCATCAAGGGTAGGACTTCATTTAGTTTTCTTCAATCGGTTTTGGAAGATAGGTATGTGTTCATGGCCGTATCTTCCTTTGTTTCTTTTCTCTTTTTATGTCGTTTCTCTTGAGGACAAGGGCCGAATTTTTGGGCACTTGTTAACAAGGTTCTAATCATTCTTAGAAACCGATTTCTTTTAGGCTCCTCGGGACGTTGGAAGCAATCAATCTAAGCCTCAATTCTTGAAAATCGTTTTGGGTAAGCTTTTAGGTAAGACTTGGTATTTCAAATGTTAAATCATTGGGATTTAGTAGTATGGCCGAATGGCCTTTGTTTATAATCTAAGTATTGGCCGAATGTAGGACAAGGTGATCTAGTGCGGTAGATCGGGTCTTCGGATTTTAGTGCTTGCGTTAGTGTCAGGTGTGTACCTTACACACTTTATAATTCTGGTTATATACATATATATTAACTAATCATGTTATTAAAGTGGAAATCTATGAGATTTTGATATGATACCTTGATGGGTATGAACAAGGATCCGGGTAAGTCCGTTTCAATATGATATTGTCATTTGTTAATTGATATCATGATCTACGATTTATATATGTTATATGTTCATAACAAGTATGATGGCATGATTTATATTCTTAATACATTGGTTTGGGGATATGAGTGGAGGGGGAAGGATTTGATATCCGTGTCTTTGGGACACCAAAGGTTTGGCACCTCCAGTGGTTTGGTACCACATTTATTTCGTGTCTTTGGGACACCAGAGGTTTGGCACCTCATAGCGACTCGTCCCAGTGGTTTCGCACCACCGTGGGTTGGCCCCACATTTGATGTATTGGGATCGTCGCCAGTGATTTGGTATCACACGTGGGTTGGCCCCACAACTTGATTATTCGTGACTTTGGGTCACCAGTGATTTGACATCACATTATTGGATATCGTGACTTTGGGTCACCAGTGGTTTGGCACCACCAGTGGTTTGGTACCACACGGGGTAGAAAAGGAGTTATGGATGGCTAGGATTGGGTGCATTATATATATATTGCTTGATTATAAATTGTGTAAGTATGTTGCATCACTCGGGGGAAGGATTTATGCACTGAGTCTTGGTGACTCACCTTCTCCCTTATCTTTTCAGGTGATTCGTAGACCGCGGATGAGGAGCCGGATGAACTCGAGGTGGCCATGCATTTAATAAATTCGGTTCTACATGAACTTTGGTTTGGGTACTTTACTTTATTTAAATTTGGTTTCATATTTATTTTGGGTTTGTAATAAGGCCATTTAAATTACGTTTTTGGATTATTTATATGTTTTGGATTTATTCTAAACATGATTAAGTACATCACTTCATTAATTTAATAATATAAGCGCAAAAGTTTTCTAAACTACAAAACGCAAAGGATTTTCAAAACTTTACCATCGGGTATTTTAAATCACTTGATAAGTATATAACAACTTAATTGTTTTCGACAACTCAAACAGTTTCCAAACTTAGGTTCCAAACTCAAATAGAAACGGTTTTCAAATTAACCATTCGGGATCTTTTAAAATGCAACTAAGTTTTAAAGATTTACTTACGGGATTTTAAAAGTAAACCATCGATTTTTAACTAATTATGCACCTGTTTTCTAAAATTTAATCGTTAACTCGATTTTCTTCAAAACATTTTCCTCTGTGGCATGCCAGATTCGGTCATGGCGTTTTGACCGGGTTTGGGGTGTTACAAGTTACATGGTAGAATTCCAAAGGTTGAGACTCTTCATTTGGTTGGTGACTTTTCGGTTGATCATGGTGAACACAAAGGATTTTGACAATCAATTTAATTCAAGAGTTAATCACATTGAATATGGAAGTTATATGGATAGAATTCCAAAGGTTGAGACTCTTCATTTGAAATCATTATTAGCCTCATTAAAAGTGACCATTCAACTAGCCTTATTTGATACTATATATACATGTAATCAACATATTGTGAAGGGACTTTTTTAAAAATTTTTGATCTTTGAATATATTTTTATGAACTTTGTTCATCGAGTGAGCTTTTCTCCTCTCTATCTTTCGTACGAATATCGGTCCCGACTTATCAAGCATTGCTTGTGGCGTCTGTCGTTTCTCATCCATCAACTTATACCATAGGTTCTTATCTTTATATATAACGGGTCTTGGTCCATCATCGACTTCCATTTTCCATCTTAAACAAATATAAAACCCGGGGTGACACTTTCCTAGTGTTGAATCGATTCTTTATTTAAGTTCTTCTATCTATCTCCACCAACTATATTAATATATATCCTTTTGATTATTTCTATTAAACCCAAGTCCATCCACTATATTCATCTTCCTTGTTTGCATCCTAACCGAACCTATCTCCATCTTCCATCCAAATCTTAACCTTTTTGATCAGCTTCGGCAACTTTAACCTTAGTTCACCTATTTTTCGACAACTTTCCAATTACTCCTCATAGACGATTGGGCAACTTCACATACGACTCAACTCACCTTGATGCGGATCGTATCAGGTCCATTTAAGAGGCGTTATGCATAATCATATTATATGAATAATAAATTTCTCGAATTAATTGAAATTGTTCTGTAAACTTCGGTAATGCTCCGTAACGCTGTTCCGGTGACGAATACAAGTCAGGGGCATTACAATGTAACTCAAACCCATACTATATTAACATATGAGATACTTTAATGCATAACTCAATTAATATGCAGAATACTTGTTACAAGTCTTAAAAGATGCATATATATAATGGAATACATTAATTAAATATGCATATAATGAACAAGACATAATTAAAAACTGTAGAATTAATTAAACTAAACAAACTGCCACATGGAAAACATTGCATGACTTAGGAAGTTCTCTTTGGTCCAATAAAAGTTGGAATTCTCATGTTCAGCCCAACTTGCTGAATTAGGCCCATCATCGCCTCTTTAAGCTACTTGGATCTAACTTGAGTCTTAGATCCAATAGGAATTTCAACTTTTAGCCAAAATGGTATAGACATAGACAACTTGGTATTTGGCCCATTCGAATTCACATTAGACATTCCTATGCATGTATCACTAATTTCCAATCCAAGCATTCTAACCTTATTCTTTAACATTAAGAATACCAAACCAAAACATATGAACCATACACATTCAAACCTAACCATTTCACTAGGATAACCATTATAGAATAACATTTACATATTCACAACAAATCACCAGTCAGTTCGTAACTTTGACAATTACACAAGAACATAAATGAAACAAGTAAGCTTAGTAAGCTCATAGTATAAACATCAAATTAACTTACCTTAATCAAAATAAACACTTAAAGAGACAATTATATTTCCTGACCACCAAATACAATTTCATCAATCATATTAGAAATTTTTACATATTCATATACATCAAAATAACTTCCATCTCAAAGGACTTTTTCATACCATAATTCACATTTACTCGAAGTAACAATCCATACATGTAACCAAGAATCTCATTGCAATATTTTTCACTTACCAATTCTATGAGTATGCAATAACATATAAGTACATGAATAGATTATAATTCAATTGTCACATGGACCGATGAACTAGTAACTTGACTTAGATACTCTAGTAACTATACCACACCAGAAGCATCATAGATGCGTAACAGACACTGAAACACCCCAAACCTGGCCCACGAGCCTTGACCGGATCTGGTATGTTCCTCGATGTAAACCGGTTCAAATTTCTTTTGTTACTTAGGAAAAATGTGTGTGTTTTGAAAGTAAAATGGTTTTGGGTTGGGCTTGAGTTGAAAACGAATTCGATTTTATATTGAAAACCCATTTATTTCAGGTGAAAAAATATTTAAAGTCTATTTTAAACCAAATTTACTTAATCTTATAACCATTAAAAATTCGTAACATAATAAATAAAAGAAAGAAAAATAAAGTAGTTCAACTATGGCCTTATTACATCAAATAATTCCCCAAAAATAAATTAAATGCTTAAATAGAATAAAAGTCCAAATAATGAAATTTTCCTTGCTGTGCATGGCCACCTTTAAGCTCCTGCCGACCCGGTCCATTACTGATCATCACCTGGAAGAAAAATATTCCCCAAAACGGGTGAGTCAAACAGACTCAATGTGTACACAAACACTAAGTCTTAACATTTCAGGCATGCATTATCATATAACATATATATTCATATAACAGATATAAAATAATGATGCAACCCAAACCCAAACCTAGTTAACCATCCGCTACACTTCCCCGTACCAACCTATACACCGTGGGGACTACTAAGTCGACCCTCCTTCCGCTATACTCCATCGAAGGCAGTCGCTGCAGTCGACGTGCTCATCGCCCTTATAAAATCCGTGGTCATAGGTCACCACATTCAGATTTCGTGGTCTTAGGTCACCACATTCAGTTTATCGCGGTCTTAGGTCACCGCATTCAGATTTCGTGGTCTTAGGTCACCACATTCAGATATCGTGGTCTTAGGTCACCACATTCACTTCCCCTTTTCATATAACCCGAATGCCCCATATCATACATATCATGCGCATCATGCCTTAATTCACATTCTTATCACTTTTTCACATGTTACAAATAACATATACTCATAATCTTAGTAGGAGTAGGAAACATACCTGGGTACTTTGTACCATTGCATGGTACTTTAGCCATATTTTCACATTCTTAAAAACACATTTAATTTAAAACATAGCCATGAACATATTAAAGCCTAGGGTAGGGTACACACCTGATTCGCTTAAGGTTTCCAATCCAAATCCCGAAAAGCTTGATCTAAGGCCTTAGATCTTAAATCTCTACATTTAATCAATCATTTAATACTTAGTAAAGAGCCATTCGGCCATAAATCCAAATCCTAGTAGGATTAGTACACTAAAACTTACCTTGGTGTTGAATTGACTATAGTCAAATCCCGAAACTTTGCAGAGTTGTCCCCTTGCAATCGGCTAGGCACTAAAATCACTTAACTAATTAGTTTCGGCTTTTAAACGAAATAAGAAATAGATCTTCATACCAAAATAAGCCTTGGCCGAATGCTATAGACACTCACCTTGTGGATTTTAAATCCCGAAACTCACCGAATAACTAGGGAACACGCGGCCTATGGTGTACCTTCGGGAAAAGAACTTCTCCTTCCTTGTAGTCGACACTTAGTAAATCCCGAAAGATCCTTTATAGTTTCGGCCAAGAGATACAAATAGCATTAGAATCTTAATCTTGGTCTTGAAGAAAAGGAACATAATGATAATAATAGATCCTTACCCTTACTATAGGAATCAACAATCCTTGCTTGAGCCTTTAACAATATTCGGCTATGGCCTTGATGTGGATTACAATTTCGGCTTCTTGATAAACAGTAGAGGATTTTGGTTTTTCAAAGAAAGAAGAGGAAGATATAAAACTTAGGAAAATTCGGCAAGACTAGGGGAATTCTGCTTTCGGCTTTGTGAAGAATTGAAAAGAGAAAGAAGAATAATGACAGAGAGAATTCGGCAGAGAGAAAAAGGAGAAGAAAATAATGCTGAATGGCCTTCCTTTTCCTTTTATAGCCGAATTTACTATGCCAGAGTCCCTTACTTGGCCATCACTTCTCTTATCTTTATTAAAAATTAATAGAAATAATCCTTAATTATCTCTTATCTCTTAATAACAATAATTATCCCTCATTTATCCATCCTTTTTGCCAAATTTTAACAAAAATAAAACACCTCCCTTTAGTGCCTTGTTGCCGTCCACTACTTCCCTTCCTTGCCGAAAATAAAAACTTTTATTTTAGCTTCCATGCGACTCGAACCCAGGCCCAATTGCACCTGCTTGTGGCGTCACTTACTGGGCTTTAAGTGGTGCCTCCTTGCCACTTTTCCAAGCCTGTTCTTGTGTCAAATTTCTTCTATTAATACTCTTAAGGCCACCTTGCTTCGTGTCCCTCTCTTAAACTTAACATTTCTTAAGCATTTCCTTACATTTCCAAGTTTCCAGAAATTTTCGTTTGCCTCCTTTAAACTTGACATTTCCAAATATTTCCTTACATTTCCAGGACATTTCACTATATTTCCAAGACATTTCCCTACATTTCCAAGACAGGACATTTCTTTACATTTCCAAGACATTTCCCTACATTTCCTTACATTTCCTTACATTTCCTTACATTTCCTTACATTTCCTTGATTCTAAAAATGCACACAACACATTCATAACACATAAGACCGGCCATTTCATATAATTAAATAAAAAACGCATAGGCCCATTTTCAGGATGTTACAGACACACTGAAGTGCAAACAGAGACACTGAAGTGTAACAGAGGCACCCAAGTGCAATCTCGTACAAGTGCGCATACTGACCCTATTGGCATACCAATCGTAGCCTAGTGATTACTACGTTCAACCTAGCATTAGATGTAAATTTGCTACCTTTATACATGTAACATCCTTAAATCGTGGTCTCTATTTTTTTGTGTGATTGCATGTGATAAGATGCTTGTTGTGCTAGTTTAGGGTGTTTTGGGGTCCAGGCATGACCTCGGGTTAGGCCTGAGTCATGGCTAAAATTTTTGTTTTAAGTACTTGGAAGGGGGAGCTAAGGAAGTTAGGGGTTAAAAGGAATTGTTGGAGTGTCTTGACACAAATAACCTAGTGGTAAAGTGGCAAGGGAGACGCCACTCAGGTACAAGGAAGGTGACGCCACATGCAGGAAGGAGAGCTCAGGTTCGAGCAGCAGAAATCCCATTTCTGCTTATTGTTTTTGACGCCAGGATCAAGGAGGTAGTGTGCTCTAGATGGACTCTCTTGGATAAGTGTTGAAGGAGTCAAAACATTTGAAGGGTGTGGATGAGAGAAATTTAAGGACTTTGATGTATTCAAACTCATTTGAATGGGTGGGCAAGAGAATTTCAAGGAGGATACAAAGGGATGGGGAAGGGGAGTGTTTAGCCGAAATTTGGAAGGAGTTTTGGGCAAAAGAGCAATCGATTTTGGGTTCCTTTGGTGGTGGCCGAATGTGCTTTTGGGAAGTAGCTAAAGTCGGCTAGCTAGGGGAATGTTTTGGAACTCTCCCTTTCAATTCTTTTCTTCTTTGTGCAAGTCTTAGCCATACTCTTCTCTTCCATTTTGTGCAAAACCGAAATCTCTGCTGGATAACATCTCATATTTGGCTCTCTTTTACTTCTCTTGTTGGCCAAACCCACTTGCTTACTTTCTTCCACTTTCATTCCATCTTCTTGTTATTCCTTTAAGAAGCCAAAACCTTTTCTCTTCTTTGTCGAATTCATCCATTCTTGTTTCATTTTTCTTCTCCATCTTTTCCATTTTCAAGAAGCCGAAACCTTTGTTTACCTTCTTCTATTCCCTTCAAAGTGATTTGGCCGAATATCCTTGGCCTTATTTCTCTTCTTTTCTAACGTGTTCTAACCCTTTTGGAGTGCCGAAATCTATTTCTTTCTTTTGGGTCATAGTCGAACCTTCCTGGTAAGTATAGCTTCTTCTCCTTTTTCTCAACTGGTGCAGGTAAGCCGAAATCTCACTTGCCATGTTCTCTTTTGTTCTCCAATCTTTGTAGACTGAGATCTCTTATATTGGTGAAGTAGCCGAAATCCCTAACATCATTAGGGTGTGCCGAACCTTGGTGGTTGGTGGCCGAATCTGTCAACAAGAGAGGAGTGTAGCCGTATTCAGTGGATCTTCGGGATTTTGTTGTCGATATACGTAAGGGTTCTATCGTTTCGGATCTTTTTCTTCTTTCAAAAGCCGAAGGCTACTTGTTTATGATGTTTAGTGCTTAGCCGGTTGTAGGGGGAGGTTGCCATCGCGTCGCTTCGGGATTTACTTAAAGATCGAAAGGTGTTAAGGTAAGGGTGCTATCTCTATGCGTTATATCCTTCGGAATTTCTGGTTAAGCCGAATGGGTTCTTGTTTATTAATAAGGTGTTGGCTGAATACAGGAAGGGAGGAGGCAAACGTTTGGGATCTTTGGGTTTCTATCAGGTTGTGGGTAGATCGTAGTTTCGGGATTTCGCTAAATCCGCAAGTAGTCAGGTGTGTAACTCTTACACACTTCATTAGTTAATTTGCTAATTATGTTTACTGTTAAAGCCGAAATAACTGATGAAATCGGTGTGGTACCCCTTGTGGGTATGAGCGTGGATTCCGGGTAAGTTCCCTGTTGATTGACTATCGATAAATGCTGTTATACCATCTGAGTATGTCATGCTATGTGATATTTGCATTATAAACATGTTAATATGCTACGGAGGATGTGTTCATGATGATGGGTATGATGAGAGGAGGGGGAGATTGATTCTAGACTGTCACCAGTGGTTTTGACCACATGGCGGGTTGGCCCCGCTTCTGATACTATATTCGTGACTAAGTCTCAGTGATTTTGACCACCAGTGGTTTTGACCACACGTATGCTATTTGTGACTACGGTCAGCAGTGGTTTTGACCACACATGGATTATTGTGACTCGTCCCAGTGGTTTGGTACCATGGTAGGTTGGCCCCACCATATGATTTGTGGCTACGGTCACCAGTGGTTTTGACCACACTATATGAGTTGTGACTACGGTCACCAGTAGTTTTGACCACCAGTGGTTTTGACAACACGAGGTAGACACAGGAGTTCGGATGATTAGGTTGGGTTGCATGATTTGCATAATTACTTATGACTTTTGTAAGTGCTTGTTACTCTCGGGATGGGGATTTATGTACTGAGTCTCGGTGACTCACCCCTTCCCTTATATTTTGCAATGAGGCTTAGATCGCGGATATGGAGCCGGGGAGGATGCGAAGTGGCCATGCACTTTACTTTCGGGTTTCGTTTTAAACTTTAATTTCGGTTTTCATTTTCTTTAAATTGGTTTTGGATTGTAATAAGGCCGCTAAGTTACAATTTTAGGGGTTTTTATTTAACTGCTTTTGAGTTATCATACTATGCTTAAGTTAAATAATCTTGCATGCTCAAATAACCGGTAAAAATAAAGGTTTCCAAAATTATACTTCTTATTGGGATTTTCAAACCTTACCATCGGGTAATAATCTACACAAGATGATAACAAGTTAACTTAAATATGTTTTCAAATTCTGAATTTTCTACAAGTTTAAACGCAAAACAGTTTCAACTTAACAATGTGCAACCCACTCAGGTTTTAATAGAATTGAATGATTTTCTACAGCTAAAAACGACAAACGAGTTTTCAAAAATGAGTTTTCCGGGTTTCAAGGCAACATACCATTCTCAACTATACTCTACACAGGATTTCTCTGAACTGAAAAATGATAAAAGAGTTTCCAATGGAAATAAACCGGTAACTTGTTTTCTTCAAAACGTTTTCAAACTGTAACATGCCAGATACGGTCGTGGTGTGTTGACCGGGTTTGGGGTGTTACAATTTTGGTATCAGAGCTAGGTTCAAAAGCTCGACTGTGGGCTCGAGGCCCAAAATGTTTTAAAATGGGTTATGAAAGGTTTTAATGGGAAAGGTATGGTTGGGAAAGCATGGCACCGAGTCTCCGGCACCGATCCGCCCAGGTAAGTACCCCTAATTTTTGTGTATTATTTACATGGTTGTAATGATGATGCTATGGCTAAATAGTAGCAGGGAAACACTTTAGAGACTGGAACCTTAGGATTGTGCGAACTTGCGAAAACGATCCCCATATTAAGCTATTCATAAGATTGTGCCTTAATAACAGTGGAATAAGTCTAACGCATAAAACTTTTAAACTAGACCAATTCGTGAACAATAGTCATGAGTGCACGAGGACGTGGGCATAATATACGTAGACGAGGTAGGGGTAGGATGGCTATATCTGAGCCAGCTGGGTCTGGCCATGGGTCAAGAAATGATGCACCGCCGCCGCCAGCTGTGGGCGCTGAGTTTCAGGAGAAGACGGGTGGTGATGACGCAGTGTCACAGGCGATGCTGCGGGTTCTGGAGAGAGTAGCTGGAGCAGGTAGAGGTATGGGGGCTCGAAAATCTGTGTCGGAACGACTCCGGGCTAATGGCGCAGAGGTATTCAGAGGTGTATCTGGTGTGGCTCCCAACACGGTGGAGTATTGGCTGGAGGCGAAAGAACGTATCATGGACGATCTGGACTTTAAGGCTGAGGAGAAGCTGAAGGGCATAGTATCTCTTCTCCGAGATGAGTCATATCAGTGGTGGCTCACAGTTAGAGATGGAGCAATGGCTGACGACATCACATGGGATTTCTTTAAGGCAGCTTATCGGAGGAAGTACGTCGGGGCTAGTTACACCGATGCGTAGCATAAGGCGTTCCTGAGTTTGGTTCAGGGAAGTAAGACAGTACCGGAATATGAGGTGAAATTTCTTCGGTTAAGTCGGTATGCACGTGGTATTGTGGGCACGGAGCATGAGTCCTGTGTCAGATTTGAGGATGGGTTGAGAGATGAGCTGCGGATGGTGATTGTTCCACAGCAGGAGAGAGAATTTGCAGTTCTGGTAGAGAAGGCCAAGGTTGCTGAGGAAGTGAAACAGTCAGTGAGACGGAACCAGGATAGGAGTTGGAATAAGAGGAGTTCTGGGTCGTCAGGGTCTGCCAGGAATCAGCAGAAAAGGGCTAGATATGGTGGGCCAAAACAAGCTGCAAGGCCTGCTGCTGCTAATACTCAATGGCTGCCACGGTGTGCTCAGTGTGGGAAGTCTCACACGAGGGAATGTTGGACTGGAAACAGAGGGTGCTTCGAATGTGGGTCAATGGGGCACCGAGTGAGGGATTGTCCACAGAGGTCAGCTAGGCTTCAGTCTGGGGATCAGAATCGTACACAGTTTAGGAGGGATGGTCAGCAACCACAGAGGGGTCGTGGTTTGGCCACGAGAGGTAATGGTTCTGGTAGAGGCCGCGGAGCACCGGGCAGAGGTACAGGTAGTACAGAGGCGAGACAGCCTGGGTTGGTCTACGCAGCGAGGCGTCGAGAGGAGGGTGACGCACTGGACGTCATAACTGGTACGTTCTTAATCTTTGGACTACCTTATACTGCTTTCATAGATGTTGGTTCGACGCACTCGTATATGGCCAGTAGTATAGTGGAAACTATGAACTTAGACTTGGAGATTACTCCTAGGGAGATGACAGTAATAAGCCCTCTAGGTCACTCTGTAGAAGTAAATAAACTGTATAGAGATGTACCCCTAGAACTTCAAGGGGTAGTGTTTTTGGCTGACTTGATGGAACTGCCGTTTGGGGAGTTCGATCTGATTCTTGGGATGGATTGGCTAGTGAAGTACCAGGCTAGTTTGGATTGCGCGGCTAAGCGCATGGTGTTGAGAACAGTTGAAAGTGAAGAGGTGGGGATGATAGGTAATAGGAGAGATTACCTATCCAATGTTGTATCTGCACTAAAGGCTGGGAAAATGGTGAGGAAAGGTTGTGAGGCATTTATGGTGCATGTCTGTGCTTTGGAAGCTAAGGACTCAGCTGTAGGGAGTGTTCGAACGGTGGGGGAATTTGCCGACGTATTCCCAGAGGAACTTCCGGGTTTGCCTCCGGACCGTGAGGTTGAGTTTGGTATAGACTTGCTACCCGGAACTGCGCCAGTGTCTATTGCCCCATATAGGATGGCACCGAAGGAATTGGTGGAGTTAAAGGCGCAGATTCAGGAATTGTTGGACAGAGGTTTCATCCGGCCGAGTATATCACCATGGGGAGCGCCTGTGCTCTTTGTTAAGAAGAAAGACGGTACAATGTAGATGTGTATAGACTACCGCCAGCTGAATAAGTTGACGATCAAGAACAAGTATCCGTTGCCCAGGATAGACGACTTGTTTGATTAGCTTAGGGGTGCATCAGTTTTCTCTAAGATAGATCCTAGGTCGGGGTATCATCAACTCAAGGTAAAGGAGGCTGATATTCATAAGACGGCGTTTCGTACTCGTTATGGGCACTACGAGTTTTTGGTAATGCCGTTCGGGTTGACCAATGCACCGACAGCATTCATGGACATGATGAATCGGGTGTTTCAACCGTACTTGGATTGATTTGTCGTAGTGTTTATAGACGACATTTTGGTGTACTCGAAATCGGAGGAGGAACATGATGCGCATCTACAGGTGGTTCTACAGATTCTGAGGGAGAAGCAACTATTCGCCAAGTTTAGTAAGTGCGAGTTCTGGCTTAAGGAGGTAACTTTCTTGGGTCATGTAGTATCAGCTGAGGGGATTAGGGTGGATCCTCGGAAGATTGAGGCAGTGTTGGATTGGAAACCGCCTAAGTCGGTAGCAGAGATTCAGAGTTTTCTGGGGTTGGCAGGATATTACAGAAGGTTCGTAGAAGGCTTCTCTTTGATTGCAGCGCCGTTGACCAAATTGTTGAGAAAAGGGGTTCCGTTTGTGTGGTCGGAAAAACAGCAAGAAAGTTTCGACAAGTTAAAGAAGATTCTGACAGAAGCTCCGATTTTGATTCAGCCGGAAGCAGGGAAGGAATTCACGGTCTATTGTGATGCATCACATACTGGCTTAGAGTGTGTGCTGATGCAAGAGGGGAAAGTAGTGGCATATGCGTCTCGATAGTTGAGACCTCATGAAGGTAACTACCCGACACATGATCTGGAATTGGCTGCAGTGGTTTTCGCCTTAAAGATTTGGAGGCATTACTTATATGGGGAGAAGTCGATAGTCTACACAGATCATAAGAGTCTGATGTACCTCTTGACCCAGAAGGATTTGAATTTGAGGCAGCGGAGGTGGATCGAGTTGTTAAAAGACTACGACTGCTCGATTGAATACCATCCGGGTAAGGCTAACGTAGTGACTGACGCGTTGAGCCGCAAGGTGGTAGCAGACCTGAGAGCAATGTTTGCTCACCTTAGTCTATATGACGACGGGAGTCTATTGGCCGAATTGCAAGTAAAGCCAACTTGGATTGATCAGGTTAAGGAGAGGCAGCTGGTGGATGAGGTTTTGAGTGCTCGGAGGTTGCAAGTGCAAGATGGTGAATCAGAAGGTTACAGATTGGGCAGTGATAGAGTACTGTGTTTTCAAGGGAAAGTATGTATGCCGAAGGACGTTGAGTTGAGACAGCGGATTCATCAGGAAGCTCATAGCAGCCTATACGCTATGCATCCCGGAGGTAGCAAGATGTATCGAGCTTTGAGGGAACAGTTCCGGTGGCCGGGTCTTAAGCAGGAAGTAACTGAGTTTGTGGGTAGGTGTCTGACGTGCCAGCAAGTCAAAGCTGAGCATCAGTTACCGTCAGGTCTGTTGTAGCCGGTAAAGATTCCGCAGTGGAAGTGGGAAAGGATTACGATGGATTTCGTCAGTGGGCTACCCCTTACGCCTAGCAAGAAGGATTTAGTTTGGGTAATTGTGGATCATCTGACTAAATCAGCTCATTTCATTCCAGTTCGGGTTGATTACTTACTCCAAAAGTTAGCCAAGTTGTATGTGGCAGAGATAGTAAGGTTGCATGGAGTGCCAGTGTCAATTATCTCGGATAGGGATCCCAGATTCACGTCACGATTCTGGAAAGCTTTGCATCAGGCATTGGGTACGAGATTGGATTTCAGCACGGCTTTTCATCCGCAGTCTGATGGACAGTCAGAAAGGGTAATCCAGATTCTAGAAGATACGTTAAGGGGTTGTGTTCTGGATTTCAGCGGTAGTTGGGAGGAGTGTCTTCCATTGGCAGAATTCGCGTATAACAACAGTTATCAAGCGAGTATTCAGATGGCACCATATGAGGCATTATATGGACGGAAATGTCGTACTCCGACGTGTTGGACAGAACTGGGTGAACGGAAGATGTTGGGTCCAGAATTGGTTGCGAAAACAGAGGATAAGGTTAAGGTGATTCGGGCTCATCTGAAGGAAGCGTCGGACAGGCAGAAGTCTTACGCCGATCTCAAGCGCAGGGATATAGAGTACACAGTGGGTGACAAGGTCTTTCTAAAGGTATCACCATGGAAGAAAGTGTTGAGATATGGTCGGAAGGGCAAGCTAAGCCCTAGGATTATCGGGCCGTATACGGTGTTGAAGCGAGTGGGACCAGTAGCCTATCAGCTCGAGTTGCCAGTAGAATTAAGTAAGATTCACGACGTGTTTCATGTTTCAATGCTTAGGCACTATCGATCAGATCCATCACATGTTGTGCCAGTTGAGGAGATAGAGGTGAGCTCGGACTTGTCTTTCGAGGAGGAACCAGTGCGGATTTTGGATCGGGATGTCAAAGTTCTACGTAAGAAGTCAGTACCTTTGGTGAAAGTATTATGGCGGAACCATGGAACGGAAGAGGCCACGTGGGAACTAGAGGATGTGATGCGGCAGCAATACCCTCAACTCTTCTGACCAGGTAATTTCGAGGCCGAAATTATTTTTAAGGGGGTAGAACTGTAACATCCTTAAATCGGGGTCTCTGTTTTTTGTGTGATTGCATGTGATAAGATGCTTGTTGTGCTAGTTTAGGGTGTTTTGGGGTCCAGGCATGACCTCGGGTTAGGCCTGAGTCATGGCCAAAATTTTTGTTTTAAGTACTTGGAAGGGGGGAGCTAAGGAAGTTAGGGGTTAAAAGGAATTGTTGGAGTATC
Source organism: Gossypium australe (assembly GCA_005393395.2). Classification (NCBI taxonomy): domain Eukaryota; kingdom Viridiplantae; phylum Streptophyta; class Magnoliopsida; order Malvales; family Malvaceae; genus Gossypium; species Gossypium australe. The sequence goes on along the minus strand of CM016626.1, from coordinate 96,808,043 downwards.
TTGACACAAATAACCTAGTGGTAAACTGGCAAGGGAGGCGCCACTCAGGTACAAGGAAGGTGACGCCACATGCAGGAAGGAGAGCTCAGGTTCGAGCAGCAGAAATCCCATTTCTGCTTATTGTTTTTGACGCCAGGATCAAGGAGGTAGTGTGCTCTGGATGGACTCTCTTGGATAAGTGTTGAAGGAGTCAACACATTTGAAGGGTGTGGATGAGAGAAATTTAAGGAGTTTGATGTATTCAAACTCATTTGAATAGGTGGGCAAGAGAATTTCAAGGAGGATACAAAGGGATGGGGAAGGGGAGTGTTTAGCCGAAATTTGGAAGGAGTTTTGGGCAAAAGAGCAATCGGTTTTGGGTTCCTTTGGTGGTGGCCGAATGTGCTTTTGGGAAGTAGCTAAAGTCGGCTAGCTAGGGGAATGTTTTGGAACTCTCCTTTTCAATTCTTTTCTTCTTTGTGCAAGTCTTAGCCATACTCTTCTCTGCCATTTTGTGGAAAACCGAAATCTCTCCTGGATAACATCTCATATTCGGCTCTCTTTTACTTCTCTTGTTGGCCAAACCCACTTGCTTGCTTTCTTCCACTTTCATTCCATCTTCTTGTTATTCTTTTAAGAAGCCGAAACCTTTTCTCTTCTATGTCGAATCCATCCATTCTTGTTTCATTTTTCTTCTCCATCTTTTCCATTTTCAAGAAGCCGAAACCTTTGTTTACCTTATTTTATTCCCTTCAAAGTGATTTGGCCGAATATCCTTGGCCTTATTTCTCTTCTCTTCTAATGTGTTCTAACCCCTTTGGAGTGCCGAAATCTATTTCTTTCTTTTGGGTCATAGCCGAACCTTCCTGGTAAGTATAGCTTCTTCTCCTTTTTCTCAACTGGTGCAGGTAAGCCGAAATCTCACTTGCCATGTTCTCTTTTGTTCTCCAATCTTTGTAGACTGAGATCTCTTATATTGGTGAAGTAGCCGAAATCCCTAACATCATTAGGGTGTGCCGAACCTTGGTGGTTGGTGGCCGAATCGGTCAGCAAGGGAGGAGTGTAGCCGTACTCAGTGGATCTTCGGGATTTGGTTGTCGATATAGGTAAGGGTACTATCGTTTCGGATCTTTTTCTTCTTTCAAAAGCCGAAGGCTACTTGTTTATGATGTTTAGTGCTTAGCCGGTTGTAGGGGGAGGTTGCCATCGCGTCGCTTCGGGATTTACTTAAAGATCGAAAGGTGTTAAGGTAAGGGTGCTATCTCTATGCGTTATATCCTTCAGAATTTCTGGTTAAGCCGAATGGGTTCTTGTTTATTAATAAGGTGTTGGCTGAATACAGGAAGGGAGGAGGCAAACGTTTGGGATCTTTGGGTTTCTATTGGGTTGTGGCTAGATCGTAGTTTCGGGATTTCGCTAGATCCGCAAGTAGTCAGGTGTGTAACTCTTACACACTTCATTAGTTAATTTGCTAATTATGTTTACTGTTAAAGCCAAAATAACTGATGAAATCGGTGTGGTACCCCTTGTGGATATGAGCGTGGATTCCGGGTAAGTTCCCTGTTGATTGACTATCGATAAATGCTGTTATACCATCTGATTATGTCATGCTATGTGATATTTGGATTATAAACATGTTAATATGCTACGGAGGATGTGTTCATGGTGATGGGTATGATGAGAGGAGGGGGAGATTGATTCTAGACTGTCACCAGTGGTTTTGACCACATGGCGGGTTGGCGCCGCTTCTGATACTATATTCGTGACTAAGTCTCAGTGGTTTTGACCACCAATGGTTTTGACCACATGTATGCTATTTGTGACTACGGTCACCAGTGGTTTTGACCACACATGGATTATTGTGACTCGTCCCAGTGGTTTGGTACCACGGTGGGTTGGCCCCACCATATGATTTGTGGCTACGGTCACCAGTGGTTTTGACCACACTATATGATTTGTGACTACGGTCACCAGTGGTTATGACCACACGGGGTAGACACAGGAGTTCGGATGATTAGGTTGGGTTGCATTATTTGCATAATTACTTATGACTTGTGTAAGTGCTTGTTACTCTCGGGATAGGGATTTATGCATTGAGTCTTGGTGACTCACCCCTTCTCTTATATTTTGTAGATGAGGCTTAGATCGCGGATATGGAGCCGGGGAGGACTCATGGTGGCCATGCACTTTACTTTCGGGTTTCGTTTTAAACTTTTATTTTGGTTTTCATTTTCTTTAAATTTGGTTTTGGATTGTAATAAGGCCGCTAGGTTATGATTTTGGGGGTTTTTATTTATCTGCTTTTGAGTTATCATACTATGCTTAAGTTAAATAATCTTGCATGCTCAAATAACTGGTAAAAATAAAGGTTTCCAAAATTATACTTCTTATCGGGATTTTCAAACCTTACCATCGAGTAATAATCTACACAAGATGATAACAAGTTAACTTAAATATGTTTTCAAATTCTGAATTTTCTACAAGTTTAAACGCAAAACAGTTTCAACTTAACTATGTGCAACCCACTCGGGTTTTAATAGAATTGAATGATTTTCTACGGCTAAAAACGACAAACGAGTTTTCAAAAATGAGTTTTCCGGGTTTCAAGGCAACATACCATTCTCAACTATACTCTACACAGGGTTTCTCCGAACTGAAAAATGATAAAAGAGTTTCCAATGGAAATAAACCAGCAACTTGTTTTCTTCAAAATGTTTTCAAACTGTAACATGCCAGATACGGTCGTGGTGTGTTGACCGGGTTTGGGGTGTTACAATACATATTCAACAACAGAGGCACTCATTTTTTTCGTACACATAATAATAATTCAATATATTCATGCCGAAAATGTGCAATCACAAGGATTTACACCATTCATTATTTATTGTCATATGAATTTAATTCCAATACTCAATACTATATCAGTAACCTATGAAATTTCAAATACATTTATACAAATAACCAAAAGCAGTAATAAAATCTCAATAAACTTATAATTTATATATCAAACACTATTAACTTACCTATGATTCACTTCTAGCTAACATGCGAGGAGTACTCTGCAATTTTCCTCTTTCCTCGATTTTTGTCTTCATGACTCGGTTCTTGATCTATATAAAAATTAAACACAATTAAATTCACACACTTTCCACATTCAATTCAAGGTATATGATCGCTGAAATCAGAGCTTTAAAATTTATAAAAGAATGATCGAATCTGGAGACTAACTCTGACAACGATTAAAGGCAAGTGTACCTATTGAACAGTAGTATAGCTTAGGCAAGATCGGATTATCGAACCCAGAGGAACTAAAAGTACTAATACTAACTTTCTTTTTATTATTTAGCCTTAAAAACGGAGTGAAGTTGCTTTTAAACTAAATTGACGATGACTAAGCTAAGGACACAAAGACAAAAAGAACGATTTGGAAAATAACTTGAACAAAAACTCAATTGATCACGACGATACCCTCAGGAAGAATCCACCTAGACTTGACTTGTTACCTAACCCTAAATTACACGATTTCTTTACTTAGCTTGATCTGTAGGACTCCCTAACCTATATTAAACCCTCTCTCGAGGCGAATAACGTCTAACCCTAGGTTAATTAGTGGAACTCTCATTTGCTTATAATAACCCCCTAGAATAGCAGTAAATCGATCAATGGACTCCCATATTAGGTTTCACCCTAATCCGGCAAAATCTCATAACCCTATCTCTAGGCGTTCGATCAACTCTGCTTAATTATGTTAGATCTACTCTTAGGCAGGGTCTATTCCTCCTTCATCTAAGCACATCAGATTTGGATTAAGCAACATAATTAAGAACAAACTAAGTAATTTATCATATAATTCAGAAATCACATAACAAGATGCATTTAGGTTTCTTCCCCTTCAGGTATCTGAGGGGCTTAGTTCATAATGAATAAAAAGAACATCTCAAGAGAAAAGATAAAACAAAACATAAGAAAATCCTAAAACCCCCTGAAGGAATTGAAGGAGAATTCCGCCGTCTTAAGTATAACTCTGGCTTCTTGGGGTGGATCAACTGGCTATCCTCGCGTTATTCCCTAACTTTGACCTTTCCGGCTTGGCTCCTTGGCTAGCTTTGACGCCCTTTCAAAGGTGGCACTTAGGGGATATATATAGGCTCTTGGAATGTGATTCTTTCTCCCTAAGTATCCTTTTCCGACTGAAATTGCTCATTCCAGTGACAGAGGCACGGCCATGGCACATGCCCGTGTGGATCAACTTCAGACCGTGTTCGGATTTCTAATTTGAGGCACGGCCGTGTGAGGCGGGATTGAGGCCGTGCTCTAGGTGATCATCGAGGCACGGTCGTGTAGACTTTGGGCCAGGTCGTGTCGAATTCATGCTAAGGCCCATTTTCTCCTTTTTGGGCCTGTTTTGTGTTCTTTTCATCCTCAGGTGCTTTCCTGGGTATAAGACATGAAAAGAAAGGATTAGAAGCACCTTTTTATATAAATCAATGAATAAATCATCAAAAAGTAAGCTAAATGTGGGATTGAAATATATTATAATTACGGTTTATCAAATTCCCCCACACTTAAGCTTTCGCTTGTCCTCAAGCAAAATTCTCAACTTACAATTAAAACGAACTTTCCATAATTCACAATTCTTATCAACAATGCCTTATCATAATTCATAGATAATTTATACATGGATAATTCAATTCAAAGAGTCCTAAAGATTTAAACGAGATAAGTCATGAGTTTGTATTTCGAAAACGTAGGTGTCTCCCCTCATTTAAGTAACAACCTTTTCAATTCTAAATCGACAAGGATTGATGTCCTCACTAAGGATTCACTCAAATCACTCTAAAGTGTTTAAGGTTCAGAAGAAGATCGCTCATAAGTCGAACCTGAAAAGTTAATCCCATAGGCTTGCCTGAAAATCAAATCTTCACCACTGTAATATGAGATGATAAATAGATCAAAAGGTCTTTGTTAGGGTTGTAACGGGGCTAGGGTTAAAGGTATGGTTAAAGGCTGAAATTAAAGGGTTAGAATCGAGATCAAATTGACAAGTACCTACCTAAGAATACCGAAATTACATCAACTGAAAATGATAATGAATCTACTAATACGAGCCTTTCTTTTTGAAAATAAACTTTGATTTGTATAAGCTCACTTTTCATACTATTAATGCTGAATATTTTTTTTAAGAACAAACTAAGTAAAACGAGATAAATTTTACTACCAGAAAAAAAAAATACTTAAGTAACTTGATCAAATCAATTCTCGATTAAGGGGTAGTCAAAAGAAAGGGTGAATACAAAGAGGCTTTGGGTTAATATTAGTAGGTGAGTCAATAAAAAGGGTTTGTTAGGATCAACGGGGTTCACTAGGGGTTAGTTGTGAAGATAGGCTATTTAGTGGTGTAAGTGGGTTAAAACCTAGGTGCCTTTATCATTTCTGTAATATCAAATCAAAAGTGTGGTCTCAACATGCATAAACGAGGCAAGTTCTAGAATAACAATTCATAGTTGACACACTCATAATCAAAGAATGAGCACGAAAAAGAATATATGCTCTGTAAGGCTCAAAATCTCACAAAAATTATGGGTGTTTTGACATCATCCTCGTGAATTTAAAATTTCAAAGTAGTATTCAAATTTAGGTCAACAACCTAGCAAAATTTTAATTTTGAAAATTAGACTTATCATGCTTAATTCTCTAGTATTCTTTCAAATTCAATCATCAATGCACAATTAACTATGACTTATTCTAAAACATGTCAATAAAAATAAAAAATCATCAGAAATTTCATCCTAATTAGTAATATGACAACTTTGCATAAAAACAAGACTAAATCAGGGATTTGATAATAATGAAAAAAGTTTGGCACTGTTATTCCACTTTTACCCTTAGGGATTTGAGAATAATGCAAAAAGTTAGGTATTTTTACCCCCACACTTAAGATGTACATTGTCCTCAATGTACAAAGATAGTTAATGACAATTAGTGATCAATCAAAAGATAAGAGGGAAAGTGTCACTTCCTGGATTTACGGATGAGATCCTTGGAGGATGTGGAAAGTGTGTGGCATCAGGTGACTTTTTGTATTTCTCCTAGTTGTGAGTTTGTGTATGTGGAGTGTGCAATTTATTCTGGAAAGTCACTTGGTTAACAATCTTTTTGATGTAATAGATATGTGGTTAGGGATGCTTGAATAGTTAGATAGCCAATGGTAAAAGTTTGCAATAATAATAAAAGTTTGAATTAAAAACAACACAAAATAAAAACTTAAAGTAAAGAAAATATAATGTAAGGAAACAAATTAAAAGGACTCAGAGGTCCTCATCATTGGTTAGATCCGGTGGTGGTGCTGATGATGAAATGTGGAGGTGCTGGCATATTTTTTACAGAGTTGCCTCTAACCCGTCAAAGCGCCTAGAGTTTTCAGCGAAATGCAGCTCGAACCGGTCGAGTCGGGCAGAGATGTCTGCTAATGATGTTGCTGCTCGGTACGGATACTGGCTCGGATTTGGTACCTCTTCTGATGGTGGTGGGACATCATCAGGAATGTCCTCGGCCTTCCTCTCATCTGTGAATGTCACTATCCGGTACTGAGGGGGTCGGCCCCTCGACGGTGTTTGATCATTCTCATGTGGAGCATCGTCTGGATGCCCTGAGGTGCCATGTGGCCTATCAGTGTCAGGGAGGTGATCTGAGCCTCAGTGTTGAGGAGACCAAACTATCGAGCCAACCTTGTGATGTATGGCCCCATCGATAAAATCCCTTTTCTGTGCGGCTCTGTCTGGTGTTGTATTGCACAGGCAATGAAGTATGCCAGGTCGAACACGTGCCCTTCTAACATGCACGAGAGGTAGTAAACATCGTGTTTGTTTACCACGCCAATGCTCTCTCGGCGACCTGTGATGGTGTGAGCAAGAATGGCGTGGATGTACCGTAGGTGTAGGGGAAGGGTTGTTGCCTTCGAGCGACTGAGGTCGTAGACATTCGTGGTGGGTGCTAAGTTTTTCCAGTAGTTGAGGGGGGTGCAATGTAGCTGGCGGTTTAACCCGGAGAGTGGGTTCTCTTCTATGAATTCTGGCGTATATAGTCCGAGTGCTGAGCCAAATTGCAGGACGCTCAGTCGACGTACTGTGCCCCCTAAACGAAATTGGATGGTACCTGAATCATCGATGAAACACCCCAAATGAAACACCCCAACCCGGCCCACAAGCCTCGACCAGATCTGGTATGTTCCTTGAGTAAAACGGTTCAAATTCGTTTTTGTTCCTTGGAAAAACTTTGAGGGCTTTTGAGGAAAATTTGATTTGAGTTCAAATTGGAAACATCGTTATTTTCAAAGATTTCGTTTTGTTAAAACTTTATTGTTATATTTCAAAACTATAAGTTATCGGAAAAAGTCGAGTCTTTAGAGTTTATTGAAAATCATTTGTATTTAGGTGTCAAAACATTTATCATTTTTTTGTAAGAAAAATTACTTGAACTTTAATTTGATAGAAACTCGTACCATAATAAAATAATTAAAATGCATGCATAAAACAGTTCAATACTACTGGCCTTATTACATCAAAACAAAACCCCAAAATAAATTCAAAGTACTTAAAATAAAAAGTCCAAATGAAATAAATTTCGTGCTGAGCATGGCCACCACTAAGCTCCTGCCGACCCGGTCCATCACTGAGTGTCACCTGAAAAATAACCCACAACGGGGTGAGTCCAACAGACTCAGTGTGCATAACCACCAACACTAAGTCCCAACAGTTTAGGGCATAACAAATCATACATGTATATATAGCAATTAACTTTAATGATGCAAACCCAAACCCAATCCTATATACCATCCGCTACACATCACCCGTACCAACCATCACACCGTGGGGACTACTAAGTCGACCCTCCATCTGCTACACACCATCGAAGGCAGTCGCTGCGGACGACGTGCTCATCGCCCTTATATATATATTTTGTGGCATAGCCACCAGATAATATTTTGTGACATGAGTCACCACATTCAGATTACGTGACATAAGTCACCACATTCAGATATTGTGGTATAAAACCACCAGATCACTTCCCCTTAACATATCACCCATATGCCCCATGTCATACAAATCATGCAAAGACTATACCCTAGTCTTAATTCCACATTCTTATCAATATTCACATATGTGTCATAACAGGTATTCGTAACATTATTGACATAGCTTTAGAGAATAACGTACCTGAATATGCCATACCATTGAATGGTATCTTAAGCCATATCTTTCACATTCTTATTCATACATATATTAACTTAAAACCGTAAATCTATTAAGAATTAGTGTGGGGTACACACCTGGTATACTTAACGCTTCCACTGGAATCCCGAAAATCCCGATCTAATCCTCTAGATCTCAAGTTCCTACATTCGGCCAATCCTTAAACACTTTAGAAAAAGCCATTCGGCCAAACAACCAAATCCCGAAGGATTAACACACTTAAATCCTTACCTTGCTGTCGATTTGATTACTAATCAAATCCTGAAACTTCGCGATATCTCTTCCTTGAAATCGGCCAACCACTAAATCACTTGACTTGGTTAGTTTCGGCTTTTGAACATTTAAGAAACAGATCAGAATCCCTAAGTATGGCATTGGCTGAATGTACATATGCACTTACCTTGTGATTTTAAATCCCGAAAAGTGCTACTTGGTTGGGGTATCTGTCGAAATCACTATGGCATATGTTAGATCTACTTCTAACATTTAATCATAATAAATGGCCCTTGGCCGAATACATGACTTACCTTTGATTTTGAAATCCCGGATACTCCCCCTAGAAGTCGGCTATAATGAAAATCCTGAAAGAATCCTTCATGGTTTCGGCCAAAGAGTAATATTGAGATTAGTTCCTAGATTTCGGCTAAAAGAAATGAACTAAAACAATGACAATAGAATCCTTACCCTTAATATTGAAATCGGCAACACCTTTACTTGAACCCCGAAAGCTATTCGGCTATGGCCTAGATGTGGATCAACAATTTCGGCTTTTGAGGCTTAATGAGAAATCGGCTAGGAGTCCCTTGAATATTCGGCTTTTGATCAAGTTTGACGAAAGAAGAAGAGAATAGGGTTGAGCAATTTGGCAATGAAGTTTGGGGTAGCATAAGGTGTATTTTCGGCTTTGACAAAATAAATGAAGAAGAGAAAGTTTGCTAAGAAATTCGGCAGAGGCACAAATGAGAAGAAAAGAAGCAAATGGTCTCACTCTCCTCCCTTTTGCCGAAAATATCACCCCAAGATCCCCCTACACGGCCAACTCTCCTTCCCCCTATCTCATCCCTTCCTTTTCTCCTACTTTATCTCTTATCTTTATCTATCAAAAATAAAAAAAATAAATCGACATTTATCTATCTATTTAGCCGAATTTTTATAAGGAATTATCCAAGTCAAATCCTCATCCATCTAGTCTCCCCATGCCGTCCATCACTGCTCATCCATGCAGCAAAATAAAACTTCTTCATGCCTCCCTTGTGACTCGATCCTAGGCCCTTACACCTTGCATATGGCGTCACTTACTAGGCCTTAAGTGGCGCCTCCAAGCCACTTAGACAAGCCCATTTCTTTGTCATAAATCCCCTACATATTTTCATAAGGCCTTATCAGACTTAGCTCCCCTTTTAAACTTAAAAATCAAATAATTTCTAAGGCATTTGACTACACACTAAGGTTCACAAAATTCATAGAGCACATTCACAGCACACATAGGCATACTACTTCATAAAATTAAGCAATAATGCATAAGCCATAAATCCCGGATATTACAGTTCTACCCCCTTAAAATAATTTCGTCCTCGAAATTACCTGGCAAAAATAAGTGAGGGTATTGCTGTCGCATTGCTTCTTCTGGCTCCCACGAAGCTTCCTCTGACCCATGGTTTCTCCATAACACTTTGACTAGAGGAACTGACTTCCTCCGTAACACTTTCACATCTTGTTCCAAAATCTGAATCGGCTCTTCCTCGTAGGACAAATCTGGTCTTAGCTCCACCTCTTCAACCGGTACTACATGAGATGGATCCGATCGATAACGACGTAGCATGGAAACATGGAATACGTCGTGTATCTGCTTCAATTCTGAAGGCAACTCTAACTGGTATGCCACTGGTCCAACACGCTTCAATACCCGATAAGGTCCTATAAACCTTGGACTCAACTTCCCTTTGCGACCAAATCTCATTACCTTCTTCCAAGGCGACACTTTAAGAAACACTTGATCTCCCACATCAAATTCTATTTCCTTTCGCTTGAGATCCGCGTACGACTTCTGTCTATCCGATGCTTCCTTCAACCGAGCTCGAATCACACTAACCTTCTCTTCAGATTCCACCACTAACTCTGGACCCAAAACTTGACGTTTCACTAACTCCGTCCAGCACGTAGGAGTGCGACACTTCCGGCCATACAGCGCTTCATACGGTGCCATCCGAATACTAGCTTGATAGCTGTTGTTGTATGCAAATTCCGCTAAAGGCAAATATTCTTCCCAACTTCCTCTGAAGTCTATCACACAACCTCTCAGCATATCTTCTAATACTTGAATTACTCGTTCAGATTGAACGTCCGACTGTGGATGAAAAGCCGTAGTGAAATCCAATCTGGTGCCTAAAGCTTGATGTAGTGCTTTCCAGAACCGAGAAGTAAACCTTGGGTCCCTATCCGAAATGATTGATACCGGAACACCATGCAACCTTACAATTTCCGCCACATATAACTTTGCCAACTTCTGCAAAGAATAATCAACCCGCACTGGAATGAAATGCGTGGACTTTGTCAACCGATCCACTATCACCCATACTGGTCCTTCTTAGTAGGCGTAAGGGGAAACCCACTAACGAAGTCCATGGTGATTCTCTCCCACTTCCACTGCGGAATCTTTATTGGCTGAAGCAATCCTGACGGAACTTGGTGTTCAGCCTTAACTTGCTGACACGTTAAGCACTTCCCTACAAACTCTGTAACTTCTCTCTTAAGTCCAGGCCACCAAAACTGTTCCCTTAAATCTCTATACAACTTACCACCTCCAGGATGCATAGCATAAGGGCTACTATGCGATTCCTGAAGAATTTTTCGCCTTAATTCCTTATCCTTTGGCATACAGACCTTACCCTTGAAACACAATACTCCCTCGTCATTAATACTATAATCTTCCAACTCCTCATTCTGTACTTGCTGTAGCTTAGCACTTAAATCATCATCCATTAACTGACTTTCCTTCACTTCATTCAACCACCTCGGCTTAACTTGCAGCTCTGCCAGCAGACTTCCATCATCATACAAGCTCAGATGTGCAAACATTACCCTCAGATCCGACACTACCTTCCGACTTAGGGCATCCGCCACTACATTTGCCTTGCCCGGATGATACTCTATTGAACAATCGTAATCCTTCAATAATTCCACCCACTTTCGCTGTCTCAAGTTCAACTCCTTCTGAGTCAGCAGATACTTAAGGCTCTTGTGGTCTGTGTAGATCACTGACTTTTCTCCATAAAGATAGTGCCTCCACACCTTAAGAGCAAAGACCACTGCCGCCAATTCCAAATCATGAGTCGGGTAGTTAACCTTGTGTGGCCTTAATTGTCGAGACGCATAAGCGACTACTTTCCCGTCTTGCATCAAAACACATCCTAGTCCCGTGTGAGAAGCATTAAAGTACACCACAAAATCCTTCCCTGCCTCCGGCTGAATCAAAACTGGAGCTTCAGTCAAGACCCTCTTAAGCTTATCAAAACTCTCCTGTTGCTTTTCTGTCCATACGAAAGGTACTTCCTTTCTCAACAACTTCGTCAAAGGTGCGGCTATCGATGAGAATCCTTCCACAAACCTTCTGTAGTAGCCTGCCAATCCCAAGAAACTACGAACCTCAGCCACCGACTTAGGTGGTTTCCAATCTAGCACCGCCTCAATCTTCCTAGGATCCACCCTTATTCCTTCTGCAGACACTACATGTCCTAAGAACGCAACTTCCTTAAGCCAAAATTCACACTTGCTGAATTTGGCATAGAGCTTCTTCTCTCTTAACACTTGCAACACTATCCGGAGATGCTCATCATGTTCCTCCTCAGACTTGGAATACACTAAGATGTCGTCAATGAACACAACGACGAACCTATCCAAGTATGGTTGAAAAACTCGGTTCATCATATCCATGAACGCGGCTGGGGCGTTCGTCAAAACAAACGGCATTACTACGAACTCAAAATGCCCATACCTTGTCCAGAAAGCTGTCTTATGGATATCCACTTCCTTCACCTTAAGCTGATGATATCCAGACCTTAGATCTATCTTTGAGAAAATCGCTGCCCTATTAAGCTGATCGAACAAGTCATCAATCCTCCGCAAAGGGTACTTGTTCTTGATAGTCAACTTATTCAACTGACGATAATCTATGCACATACGCATAGTTCCGTCCTTCTTCTTCATGAACAAGACCGATGCTCCCCATGGAGACACACTAGGTCGAATAAACCCACGATCAAGCAACTCTTGGATCTGAGCATTGAGCTCAACCAACTCCTTGGGTGCCATTCTGTACGGGGCGATTGACACAGGAGCTGTACCAGGTAGCAAGTCCATTCCAAACTCCACCTCCCTATCCGGGGGTATTCTAGGTAACTCCTCTGGAAAGACATCCACAAAGTCCCTTACTGTTCGAACTCCACTAACGCCCTCTTCCTTTGCATCCAACGCACTAACGAAAGCCAAAAATGCCTTGCATCCTTTCCGAACCATCTTATCAGCCTTTAGTGCTGAAACTATGTTAGACAGGTAGTTTCTTCTTTCTCCTATCATGATTACCACCTCACCCTCCAGCGTCTTTAACTCCATTCGCTTAACGGCACAATCCAATATGGCTCAATGTTCCACCAGCCAATCCATGCCAAGTATGAGATCGAATTCTCCGAAGGGTAGTTCCATTAAGTCAGCTGGGAATACTACTCCTTGAATCTCTAGAGGTACTTTCCGAGACATCTTATTCACCACTATAGTTTGACCTAACAGGCTTACTACAGTCATCTCCCTATCAGATAGTTCAGAGGCTATGCCTAGAGTTTCAACTACTCTACATGCAACATAAGAATGGGTCAAGCCCACATCAACCAAAGCAAAGTAAGGCTTGCCAAATATAAGGAACGTATCGGTTATGACGTCCGGCGCGTCTCCATTTTCCCTACAGCGAACTGCATATACCAAGCCCGGTTGTCTTGCCTCTGTATTACCAGCACCTCTGCCAGGTGTTCCACGTCCTCTTCCAGCACCATTACCTCTGCCATTCGGACCACGACCTCGCTGAGGCTGCTGTCCGCCTCTTCCAGCCTGATTAAAACCCTGAGCTGCTGGTCGATTCCCATCCGGTTTCATAGGACAATCCTTAATCATATGATCCTTGGACCCACACTTGAAACATCCTCCTGTCTTCTTCCAATACTCTCCTAGGTGCTTCTTTCCACACTGGTCACAGGTACGATACTGCCCTCCTGTCGCAGCCTGCTGACCTCGCGGCCCATCAACTCTAGGCCTCTTCTGAACATTCCCAGATGGCCCTGACGGCCCAAAACCTCTCTTCTGCCTATTCCGATCAGTATTCTGCCTCACAGAGTGCTTAATTCCTTCAGCTACCTTAGCCTTTTCCACTAACACAGCAAATTCCCGCTTTTGCTGTGGGGCTATCAACAACCTCAGATCATCCCTCAGTCCGTCTTCAAACCGGACACACCGTTCATGCTCCGTAGCCACGATTCCTCGAGCATACCGGCTCAACCTTAGGAATTCAGCCTCGTACTCTGCCACAGACTTATTCCCTTGAATCAACCCCAAAAATGCCTTCTTCTATGCTTCTATATAATGAGTACCAACATACTTCTTTTGGTATGCCGTCTTAACATACTCCCAAGTAAGTTCCTCAGCTGTAGCACCATCCCGAACTGTGAGCCACCATTGATATGACTCATCACAAAGTAGCGACACCATTCTTTTCACTTTCTCTTCAGCAGTCAGATCCAGCTCATCCATAATCCGTTCGGTCGCCTCCAACCAATACTCAACAGTACTGGTGCCACACCAGATACGCCACGGAACACCTCAGCTCCATTGGCTCGGAGTCGCTCGGGTACAGATTTCTGAGCTCCCATATTTCCACCGGCTCTAGCCACCATCTCAAGAACTCGTAACACCGCCTGCGATATAGCATCATCCCCCGTCTGATCTTGCTGCTCAACACCAACAGCTGGTGGTTGGGGTGGTGGTGGTACCTCATTTTCAAACCCTTGACCCGATCTAACGGGTTCCGACACAGTCATACTGCCTCTACCACGTCCTCGCACATTACGACCACGTCCCCTAAAGCTCATGTCTACGATCGCGCTTTAATCTGATTTAAGAAAATTTATGTATTAGTATTTGTTCCACTGTTTATCCGCAAACAATTTTATGAAAAGAGCTTAATAGTAGTTCTTTCGATCATTCAGAGTTCTCATTTCAAGTTTTCTACCCTAATTCAGAGAAATACACATATTCAATAGTATCTATCACACACACATTCATCATTCGAACATTTTTGTCTGTTCCTATCCTGGGGGTATTTTCGTCATTTGTCCTACAGGGGTATTTTGGTAATAAATCGGGGACCTTTTGAAAATTTTAATAAATCAAGGCACTTAGCAATTTCAAAACTCTAGGGTATTTTTGAAAATTTTCTCAAATCAAAGGTATGGCAGAAGTTTTGGAAATTGGGGTTATTTTGGTAATTTCGTAAACCAGGGGTAATTTCGTAAATTTTCCAAATCAGGGTATCTTATTATTTTGCAAAAATAGAGGTTTCTAGTATTTTGAAAATATCTTAGTAAAAGTCGAGGGTAGTATGGTAATAAAAATTTTTTTCCAAGCCAGGGGCATTTTAGTAATTTTACAACTAGGGGTAGTTAGGTAATTTTTGTAAATCGGGAATATTTCAGAAAAATTTTATAAAAATAGTTTTTTTAAATCAAAAGGGTAATTTGAGGATTTTAAAACTAGGGTTTTATAAAAATATGGCTAGTCCCTTTCGGGTTTTAATTATTGGGTTTAGCCCGTGAATAAATCCTCTTGGTTAGGGTGAACCGTCACTACGCACCAGGTAGGATTTGAGTGGAGAGGAGGTGAGTCACTAGGACTGCTTAAATACCAAGCTCCCACCGAAACCAATCCTAGACATGCGCACAATGGTTGCCACACCCTAACTCGGCGACTTAGTCACAGGTTTGTTTAATTAGGCATTTAAAGTTTTATGTAATTGTTGGGGTAAACTAGTCCTATAGTTCAAGTACTTAATATACTAATCTACGTTCCATTTATACCATTTTACAAATCATACTATAATTCACACAATAGATAGGGGTACTTACCTGGTGGACTTCGGGTCGGAGACTTAGGTGCCATGCCAGAAAAACCTGCTTATTTCACAAAATTTTTCACAAAATTCATTTGGGCTTGATTTTGAAAAACATTGTGGGCTTTAAACCCAAGGCCGAGAGTTTAAAACTGGGCTCTGATACAAAGCTGAAACACCCCAAACCCGGCCCACAAGCCTCGACCAGATCTGGTATGTTCCTTGAGTAAAACAGTTCAAATTCGTTTTTGTTCCTTGGAAAAACTTTGAGGGCTTTTGAGGAAAATTTGATTTGAGTTCAAATTGGAAACATCGTTATTTTCAAAGATTTCGTTTTGTTAAAACTTTATTGTTATATTTCAAAACTATAAGTTATCGGAAAAAGTCGATTCTTTAGAGTTTATTGAAAATCATTTGTATTTAGGTGTCAAAACATTTATCATTTTTTGTAAGAAAAATTACTTGAACTTTAGTTTGATAGAAACTCGTACCATAATAAAATAATTAAAATGCATGCATAAAACAGTTCAATACTACTGGCCTTATTACATCAAAACAAAACCCCAAAATAAATTCAAAATACTTAAAATAAAAAGTCCAAATGAAATAAATTTCGTGCTGAGCATGGCCACCACTAAGCTCCTGCCGACCCGGTCCATCACTAAGTGTCACCTAAAAAATATCCCACAACGAGGTGAGTCCAACAGACTCAGTGTGTATAACCACCAACACTAAGTCCCAACAGTTTAGGGCATAACAAATCATACATGTACATATAGCAATTAACTTTAATGATGCAAACCCAAACCCAATCCTATATACCATCCGCTACACATCACCCATACCAACCATCACACCGTGGGGACTACTAAGTCGACCCTCCATCCGCTACACACCATCGAAGGCAGTCACTGCAGACGACGTGCTCATCGCCCTTATATATATATTTTGTGGCATAGCCACCAGATAATATTTTGTGACATGAGTCACCACATTCAGATTACGTGACATAAGTCACCACATTCAGATATTGTGGTATAAAACTACCAGATCACTTCCCCTTAACATATCACCCATATGCCCCATGTCATACAAATCATGCAAAGACTATACCCTAGTCTTAATTCCACATTCTTATCAATATTCACATATGTGTCATAACAGGTATTCATAACATTATTGACATAGCTTTAGAGAATAACGTACCTGAATATGCCATACCATTGAATGGTATCTTAAGCCATATCTTTCACATTCTTATTCATACATATATTAAGTTAAAACCGTAAATCTATTAAGAATTAGTATGGGGTACACACCTGGTATACTTAACGCTTCCACTGGAATCCCGAAAATCCCGATCTAATCCTCTAGATCTCAAGTTCCTACATTCGGCCAATCCTTAAACACTTTAGAAAAAGCCATTCGGCCAAACAACCAAATCCCGAAGGATTAACACACTTAAATCCTTACCTTGCTGTCGATTTGATTACTAATCAAATCCCGAAACTTCGCTATATTCTTCCATGAAATCGGCCAACCACTAAATCACTTGACTTGGTTAGTTTCAGATTTTGAACATTTAAGAAACAAATCGGAATGCCTAAGTATGGCCTTGGCCGAATGTACATATGCACTTACCTTGTGATATTAAATCTCGAAAAGTGCTACTTGGTTGGGGTATCTGTCGAAATCACTATGGCATATGTTAGATCTACTTCTAACATTTAATCATAATAAATGGCCCTTGGCCGAATACATGACTTACCTTTGATTTTGAAATCCCGGATACTCCCCCTAGAAGTCGGCTATAATGAAAATCCCGAAAGAATCCTTCATGGTTTCGGCCAAAGAGTAATATTGAGATTAGTTCCTAGATTTCGGCTAAAAGAAAAGAACTAAAACGATGACAATAGAATCCTTACCCTTAATATTGAAATCGGCAACACCTTTACTTGAACCCCCAAAGCTATTCGGCTATGGCCTAGATGTGGATCAAAAATTTCGGCTTTTGAGGCTTAATGAGAAATCGGCTAGGAGTCCCTTGAATATTCGGCTTTTGATCAAGTTTGACGAAAGAAGAAGAGAAAAGGGTTGATCAATTTGGCAATGAAGTTTCGGGTAGCATAAGGTGTATTTTCGGCTTTGACAAAATAAATGAAGAAGAGAAAGTTTGCTAAGAAATTCGGCAGAGGCACAAATGAGAAGAAAAGAAGCAAATGGTCTCACTCTCCTCCCTTTTGCTGAAAATATCACCCCAAGATCCCCCTACACGGCCAACTCTCCTTCCCCCTATCTCATCCCTTCCTTTTCTCCTACTTTATCTCTTATCTTTATCTATCAAAAATAAAAAAAATAAATCTACATTTATCTATCTATTTAGCCGAATTTTTATAAGGAATTATCCAAGTCAAATCCTCATCCATCTAGTCTCCCCATGCCGTCCATCACTGCTCATCCATGCAGCAAAATAAAACTTCTTTATGCGTCCCTTGTGACTCGATCCTAGGTCCTTACACCTTGCATATGGCGTCACTTACTAGGCCTTAAGTGGCGCCTCCAAGCCACTTAGACAAGCCCATTTCTTTGTCATAAATCCCCTACATATTTTCTTAAGGCCTTATCAGACTTAGCTCCCCTTTTAAACTTAAAAATCAAATAATTTCTAAGGCATTTGACTACACACTAAGGTTCACAAAATTCATAGAACACATTCACAGCACATATAGGCATACTACTTCATAAAATTAAGCAATAATGCATAAGCCATAAATCCCGGATATTACAATCGAACTCTGCCATCACCGTTTGTAATGTGAAGGTGGTGCAGAATTCAAATGTGAGCTCCAAGTAAGTGGGCTCGATGATTGAGAAGAATTGTTTCCATGGGTCTGTCGAGAGGTAGGCTCAAATATCGGTCACGATTCCAACTTGTTCTATTGCATCCCAGTCGATGCATCTACCGGTGCCTAGAGGTCGATCCCGGATTGTCTTGTACCTCTCTCCCTGAGCTGCTTGAGGAAATCAGAGTAATGGGTGTCGAAGCTCGGTAGAGGCACTTGTGGAGGATGATCCGGGCCCCTTTCTTTTCTTGCTTGGGGCTGATTGTTTGATTCGTGATGTTGACATGGTACCTGAAAAATAAGCAGATAAAAAGAAAGTTCCTTAACCAAAATATGGCCAAAGTAATTCATATTAAATCGAATGAAACCATAATCAGTGGATGTTACTTGACAGCAGTGATTGTTTTATTCAAAGAAGTATAAAACATGTTAAAGTTTATGCCTAAAATGTAGTCAATCAGCAACCAATCAAAGTATTCATGAATCTTTTGAGAGAAATCACTAACAATCAATCAGGGCTAATACTAAACAAAATGAAAAAAATAAAACAAAATGGCATAATATTCAAGTTTTGAGCCAAACAATTAAAGTGGTGAAAGGAACCAGGGGTTGGAATGGTGTGAAACAATCAAACACGGGCAGAGCACGGTAGTGGCGCGAAGTCTGCAGTACGAACACGGCGGTGGCGTGGGCGTGGCGCTTGGTAGCACGGCTATGGTGTGGGCGTGGGAATGGTTCTTGGGTGGTTTTTTTTGGAGAAAAACGGTGAGGGGAGGCGGTTTTAGGTGTAGGGGAATGGTTGTGCGGCCGGATTTGGGGAGAAGGGGGTTAAAACTGATTTTAGTTTAGGTTTTGGGGGGTGTCGATTAAGTTTTATATATATAGGGGAGGGGCACGGGCTATCGCCACGCCCGTGTGAATTTGAAATCACCCATGCTTTTCGCGATTTTCAGTTTTGGGCGCGTTCAGGGTTCTTGGCACGGACGTGGGTTACTGGGCATGCCCGTGTTCGATAAGTCAGTATCTTCTCACGGTTGTTGGGCACGATCGTGTTGGGCCGTGCTTCACAAGTCAGTAGCTTCACACGGTTTGCAAGCACGGGCGTGTTCTACTCGTGTTGTGTAAGTCAGTAGCTTCACACGGTTAGGAAGCATAGGCGTGTTCAGCCCATGCTCGACAAGTCAGTGACCTCACACGGTCAGATAGCACGGGCGTGGTATGGTATTGCAACCTGTGTTTGAAAAAAAAGACATTCCTCCCTGTTTATGCATGACTATTGGCACGCCCGTGGTTCGTCCCTTGTCTTGCACATGGCCAATGGCACGCCCGTGTGCCAGGCCATGTTTAAGAACCTGCACTTCTGTTAGACTAATCTTTTAGTGTGAAGTTAGAAATGAAAATAAAATGTTTAGTGAGTCAGTGGGTTAGTGCTCGGGTTGCCTCCCGAGAAGCGCTTGTTTATAGTCTTAAGCTAGACTTTCCCTGTTTTCAGTTCTAAAAGAAGGTTCATGGAGCAGAAGCTCCTCTCTCATATCTCCAAAATCTGCATCATTATAAATTTTAAGTCGGTGACCATTTACCTTGAATGTGCCCTTAGTGGGATGAGTTACCTCGATGGTGCCATATGGAAAAATTGTTTTGATCATGAATGGGCCTGACCATCTTGATTTCAGCTTCCCCGGAAATAGTTTAAGCCTCGAGTTGTATAATAGGACCAAATCCCCTACTTCGAATTGTTTTGATCTCTTGATACGATCATCATGACGTTGCTTTGTTGCTTCCTTGTATAGTTTAGAGTTCTCGTAGGCTTCCATTCTCCATTCGTCCAGCTCATTCATCTGCATCATTCTTTTCTTTCCTGCAATTTTGAGGTCAGAATTCAAGAATTTTATTGCCCAAAAAGCTTTGTGTTCTAATTCGAATGGTAGATGACAGCTTTTCCCGTATACAAGTTTGTATGGGGATGTCCCTAGAGGTGTTTTAATTGCTGTTCTATAGGCCCATAAAGTATCATCCACTTTAACTGCCCAATCTTTTCTATTTGATTCAATCATTTTTTCTAGAATGCGCTTAAGTTCTCGGTTTCCTACCTCAACTTGCCCACTGGTTTGAGGGTGATATGGGGTGGCTGTCCTGTGGTATACTCCATATTTCTTTAGAACTTTTTCAAATTGAGTATCGCAAAAGTGAGTACCCCTATCACTAATAATGGCTCTAGGTGTCCCAAATCGGGAAAATAGTTTCTTGAGGAGCTTGACTACTACCCTAGCATCATTGGTAGGTAAAGCTTCTGCTTCTACCCATTTTGACATGTAATCAACTGCCACTAGGATGTACTTGTTTCCAAACGAACTAGGGAATGGTCCCATGAAATCAATACCCCATACATCAAACATTTCACATGATAACATATATGTTTGAGGCATTTCATCACGTTTAGAAATATTACCTATTCTTTGGCATCTATCACACGAGGTAACATACCTGTTGGCATCTTTAAACAGAGTGGGCCAATAAAAACCTGATTCAAGTATTTTATGTGCTGTCTTAATACCACTGTAGTGTCCTCCTGACGGTCCTGAATGGTAATGTTTCAAGATTTTGCTTGCTTCTATCCTTGTAACACATCTTCGAATTACCTGATCTGCACATATGCGGAAAACAAAGGGATCTTCCCAAAAATAATTTTTCACATCAGCAAAGAATCGCTTCTTTTGGTGATGTGTTAATTTTCTTGGCAAGACGTTAGCTGCTAAATAATTCGCAATATTTGCAAAACATGGTACCTCAGAATGTGTTATAGAAAAGAGTTGTTCTTCGGGAAATGAATCATTTATTTCACTTTCATCGAGCTCTTTGGAGTGTGGATTTTCAAGTTTAGAAAGGTGATCCACTGCAAGATTCTTGGCTCCCTTCTTATCTTGTATTTCCAAGTCGAATTCTTGTAAGAGTAAAATCCATCGTATGAGTCTAGGTTTTGCATCAGGTTTGTTTAAAAGATAACGAAGAGCTGAATGGTCAGTGTAAACGACAACTTTAGACAATATTAGATACTGTCTAAATTTATCAAAAGCAAAAACTACAGCTAAAAATTCTTTCTCTGTGGTGGTATAGTTTTCTTGTGCGGGTGTTAGTGTTCTGCTAGCGTACTAAGTTGGCTGAAAATGCTTGTCTCTTCGTTGTCCCAAAACTGCACCTACTGCAAAATCACTTGCATCACACATTAGTTCAAAGGGTAAGTTCCAATCAGGTGCAATTATAATCGGCGCATTTATTAATTTATCCTTAAGGATATTAAATGCATCTAAACATTCCTGGTTGAAATTGAAAGGAACATCTTTTTCGAGTAATTTTGTCAAAGGCTTATCTATTTTAGAAAAATCTTTAATAAATCTTCTATAGAACCCTGCATGTCCTAAAAAGCTTCTAATAGCCTTAACAGAACTAGGGGGAGGTAGTTTTTCTATGGCTTCAACCTTTGCTTTATCTACCTCAATCCCTTTACTAGAACTCGTTTTAAATTTTTAAGGCAAAGATGGAAAGAATTATCGAATACCGAGAAATCATCCATAAATACCTCCATGATGTCTTCCACAAGTTCATCAAAGATTGCCAACATGCAACGCTGAAAAGTAGCAGGAGCATTACATAATCCAAAAGGCATTCTACGATAAGCAAACGTACCGTATGGGTATGTAAATGTCGTCTTCTCTTGATCTTCAGGAGCTATGGGGATTTGGAAGTAGCCAGAGAGCCGTCCAAGAAGCAGTAGTACATATGCCTGGATAATCTTTCCAACATTTGATCTATGAAAGGCAGAGGGAAATGACCTTTTTTGGTGGCATCATTCAGCTTTCTATAGTCTATACACCTGTAACTGTTCTTGTGGGAATTAACTCATTTTTTTCATTGGGCACCACCGTCATTCCTCCTTTCTTTGGAACTACCTGCATAGGACTTACCCAAGTGCTGTCAGAAATAGGATAAATTATTCCTGCATCTAGAAGTTTAATTACCTCAGCTTTGACCACTTCTTTCATGTTGGGGTTTAACCGTCTCTAGGGTTGCACACACGGCTTGTATTCTTCTTCCATTAAAATTTTGTGGGTGCAGAACGCGGGGCTTATTCCCTTGATGTCAGAAATTTTCCAAGCTATGGCTTTTTTGTGTTCTCTTAGTACCTTTATCAGCTCCTCTTTTTCCTTGGGTTCTAGTTCTGAAGAGATGATTACTGGTAAGGTAAAATTGTCCCCGAGGAATGTGTATTCTAAGTGTTTTGGTAACTCTTTTAATTCCAATTTGGGTGGCTCTTCGATGGAGGGTTTCTGTTTTATTTCGTTATCATTTTCAATGCTTTCTTCTTTCATTTGTTTGGATGACGATGTATTCAGATTCAACTCATCATCTTCATCTTCTTCCCCCTCTTCTTGAGTTAGGCACAGTTCCATCGTGTCATCATGTAGGATTTCCTGTAATGAATTTTGAATGATGTGATCAGTAGTATCAACAAAATAACAGGAATCATCTTGCTCTTTAGAATATCGCATGGCATCATAAATTTGAAAAATGATTTCTTCATCACTTTTCCTCAGTGCGAGTTTACCATCACCTACATCAATAACAGCTCTAGCAGTGACTAAAAAAGGACGCCCTAAGATTAAAGGAACATTAATATCTTCATCCATGTCTAACACAATGAAATCAAAAGGGAAAATAAATTTATCAATTTTTACCAAGACATCTTCGATAACTCCTCTAGGATATTTAATGGATCTATCTGCTAACTGAATACTCATCCCAGTGGGTGTTGGTTCCCCAAGATCTAGTTGTTTAAACATTTTGTAAGGCATTAAATTTATACTGGCGCCTAGATCAGCTAATGCTTTCTTAATATTCAAGCTACCAATTAAACAAGGGATAGTAAAACTTCCTGGGTCTTTTAATTTGGTTGGTAACTTATTTTGGAGGATGGCTGAGCATTCTTCATTAAGTTCCACCGTTGACACTTCTTCAAGTTTTTGTTTATTCGTAAGGAGTTCCTTTAAGAATTTTGCGTACTTCAGCATCTGTGAAATGGCTTCAACAAAAGGTAAGATAATATGTATTTGTTTAAAAAGTTCAAGAAACTTATCGTGTTGGGCATCAATTTGTTCCTCTTTTAACTTTGCTGGATATGGGATTGGTGGTTTGTTCTCGTTGCGTACCGGATTTACATCCTCAATCCCCTCATCGCTGGCCTTGTTATCTTCGTTTGGGATTTGTTTCTTTGGGTCGACTAATTCCTTTCCACTTCTTAGTGTGACTGCTTTTACCTGTTCTGTCCCTTTAGGAAAAATTTCTGCCTGTATTTCACAGATCATTTTAGTAAGCAATCCAACCGTCTTAGTGAGTTCCGCAAATGACTCAGTAAGTTTTTCAATTGACACTTGTTGATCTTTAAGGGTTTTCTCGGTATCTTGTAGGCGTTTTTCTGTGTTTGCTGATTTTGCCATCATCTCCTCGAGGGTCAGTTTCTTCACTTGTGGATAGGGTTGATTTTGGAAATTTTGAGGGGGTTGTTGCCTTTGATTTCCTTGATTTCCTTGACCTCCCCACGAAAAATTTGGGTGGTTCCTCCAACCTGGATTGTAAGTGTTACTATAAGGATTATTATTAGATCAAAAATTATTACCTATATAGTTCATCTGTTCGCTCTCTACTTCCGGTGGGCAGGGTGGGTACTCAGGATTCGCCAAGGGTCCACTTGCATCACACTACATGACTGGATGTGCCTGCGAGGAACACAAACTATCAATCTTTTTATTCATCATCTCTAGCTGCGTTGATAGCATGGTCACTGCATCGACGTTGAAAACTCCCGCTGATTTTGTTGGTTTGGTTCTTGAAGCCTGCCACTGGTAATTATTCAGTGACATCTCTTCGATGAACTTGTATGCTGCTTCTGGAGTTTTGTTGTTTAGTGTTCCACCAGCGGCTGAATAACTAGTTGCCTCATTGAGGGGATTACACCGTTATAAAAGGTTTGGACTTGTAGCCACAAGGGTAAGCCATGGTGTGGGCACCTCCTCAAGAGATCCTTGAATCTCTCCCATGCGTCGTATAATGTCTTTAAATCCATCTGCACAAAAGAAGAGATATCATTCCGTAATTTGGCCGTTTTGGCTGGTGGAAAATATTTCATTAAAAACTTTTCGGTCATTTGATCCCATGTAGTGATTGACCCTCGTTGTAACGAGTTTAACCACTGTTTAGCTTTATTTCTCAATGAAAAGGGAAATAACCGAAGATGTATGGCATCATCAGAAACGCTATTTATTTTAAAGGTATCACATAACTCTAAAAAGTTAGCTATATGCGTGTTTGGATCTTCGTCCTACAAACCATCAAATTGAACAAACTGTTGAATCATTTGTATTGTGTTAGGCTTTAATTCAAAATTGTTAACATCTATAGCAGGCCTAACAATACTTGATTCTGCTCCTGTTAAATGCGGTTTCGCATAATCAAGCATTGTACGTGGAGCATTATTTTTCCCCACATCCCGTGGTGGTGGGTTATTCTCGTCCATCCCTTCAGTAGAATTGGATCTGCCTTCTTCCTCTATGTCTGTGTAATCTAAGGCTCGCCTGGTTTCTCGACAATTCCTGCGAGTGGTAGCTTCGATTTCGCTGTCGTATACCAAAGGTCCTCTTGGGTTCCTTCTAGTCATAAACTAGAGGTACCAGCTAGGAAAAGAAAGAAAGGAAGAAAATTTAGCAAAAAATTAAAATTTGACTTAAAAAATAAAATTGCAAAAAATAAAATAAAAGAAAAATAATGGCTAAAGTAATAAAAATAGAGCATTCTTAATATTTTAGTTCCCCGGCAACGGCGCCAAAAACATGATCGTTGAAATCAGAGCTTTAAAATTTATAAAAGAATGATCGAACCTGGAGACTAACTCTGACAACGATTAAAGGCAAGTGTACCTATCGAATAGTAGTATAGCTTAGGAAAGACCGGATTATCGAACCCAAAGGAACTAAAAGTAATAATACTAACTTTCTTTTTATTATTTAGCCTTAAAAACGGAGTGAAGTTGCTTTTAAACTAAATTGACGACGACTAAGCTAAGGACACAAGGACAAAAAGAACGATTTAGAAAATAACTTGAAGAAAACTCAATTGATCACGACGATACCCTCAGGAAGAATCCTCCTAGACTTGACTTGTTACCTAACCCTGAATTATATGATTTCTTTACTTAGCTTGATCCGTAGGACTCCCTAACCTATACTAAACCCTCTCTCGAGGCGAATAACGTCTAACCCTAGGTTAATTAGTGGAACTCTCTTTTGCTTATAATAACCCCCTAGAATAGTAGTAAATCGATCAATGGACTCCCATATTAGGTTTCACCCTAATCCGGAAAAATCTCGGAACCCTATCTCTAGGCGTTTGATCAACTCCGCTTAATTATGTTAGATCTACTCTTAGGCAGGGTATATTCCTCCTTCATCTAAGCACATCAGATTTGGATTAAGCAACATAATTAAGAATAAACTAAGTAATTTATCATATAATTCAGAAATCACATAACAATATTCATTTAGGTTTCATCCCCTTCAGGTATCTGAGGGGTTTAGTTCATAATGAATAAAAAGAAAATATCAAGAGAAAAGATAAAACAAAACATAAGAAAATCCTAAAACCCCCTGAAGGAATTGAATGATAATTCCACCATCTTGAGTATAACTCCGGCTTCTTGGGGTGGATCAACTGGCTATCCTCGCGTTATTCCCTAACTCTGACCTTTCCGGCTTGGCTCCTTGGCCTAGCTTTGACGCCCCTTCAAAGGTGGCACTTAGGGGATATATATAGGATCTTGGAATGTGATTCTTTCTCCCTAAGAATCCTTTTCCGACTGAAATTGCTCTTTCCAGCGACAGAGGAACGACCATGGCACACCCCCGTGTAGATCAACTTCAGACCATGTTTGGGTTTCTAATTTGAGGCACGGACGTGTGAGGCGGGGTTGAGGCCGTGCTCTAGGTGATCGTCGAGGCACGACCGTGTGGACTTTGGGCCAAGCTGTGTCGAATTCATGCGAAGGCCCATTTTCTCCGTTTTGGGCCCGTTTTGTGTTCTTTTCATCCTCGGGTGCTTTCCTGGGTATAAGACATGAAAAGAAAGGATTACAAGCACCTTTTTATATAAATCAAGGAATAAATCATCAAAAAGTAAGCTAAATGTGGGATTAAAATATGTTATAATTACGGTTTATCAGTATATAACCCTTAACTTTTTATTAATTACACATTTTCCCTAAACTTTTATATTTTTCACAATTTACTCCCTAAACTTAAAATCTCCAAATT